>CM022303.1:719414056-720014056 GCA_011799875.1 Thinopyrum elongatum
TGACATTGGCCTCCAGGGGTACGGACAACTATTGGCAGGTTCATCTTTTCGAATGCAATGTCATGAGATAATGCAAATGCTTCAGACATGAATGAATGCGATGCTCCTGAATCAAATAATACAGAAGCAGGTACTGAGTTAACAAGAAGGGTACCCATCACAGTAGCAGGTTGATCCTGGACTTCTTCAATGTCAATGTTGTAAGCTTGACCACGACCACGTGAAGCAGACCCAGTATTATAGTTGCGGGTCTGATTGTTGCCACGGCCATATCCACGGCCAGCACGAGGAAAATCTAACTGATTCTGAGTCTGGCGGCAGTCTTTAGCCTGGTGGCCTGGTTTGCGGCACTTGAAACACAAACCATCTTCAAGACGAAGAGGGGCATGGTTCTGAATAGCTTGAGCCTTTGACGGCCTCGGTGGTGGAGGAGGCAGACGTGGTGCAGCATTGTTCTTTGGCGCAGAGGTATTGGGACGGAACGCGTTGTTGGGAATCCAAACTCTACGCTTCGGTGCTGAGCCCGAAGATGAGCCAGCATCACGATAGCGCTTCTGCGAGTCCTTGTGTTCCATCTGAGCGGTCTCAACGAGAATAGCCTTGTTCACTAGAGTTGAGAAGTCATTGATGTCTTGAGCAGCTAGTGCAAGCTTGAGGTCAGGGTGTAGTCCATTACGGAACTTCTCCTGTCTGCGAGCATCTGTGGCGATGTCTTCTTCAGCATAGCGGGAGAGATCAAGAAATTCCCGCTGATAAGCTTCGACGGTTTTATTGCCCTGGGTGAGGTTGCGGAACTGGGTCTTCATGCGTTCCATAATTGCTTGAGGGATGTAACGTGCACGGAAAGCAGCCTGGAACTCATACCAAGTGATGACTGTTCCAACAGGCAGAGTACGCTTGTGTGTGTCCCACCATTGAGCAGCGGGGCCCTTTAAGAAAAAGGCCGCGAAGGTGACAAAGTTGGCGGGGGCGACATTAGCAGACTCCATCTCGTGAGTGATGTCGCGGAGCCAGTCATCGGCATCCAGGGGCTTGTCAGAGTTGCGAAACTGCGTTATAGCATCGTAGAGACGTGCTCGAGTGGCAACCAACTCGACGGCAAGAGCCCGAACAGTGCGATCCAGAGCCTGAGTGCACTGAATCAGAACGCGGTGGTCATATCGGCGAGGCTCGTACGGGGCACAGATAGCTGTGTAGTATCCGGTAGCATCTCCAGCAGGGGCATACGGAATGTATCGGAACTCAGAGTCATCCAAGATATCACTGAACTGTCCTCGAAGACGTGCGACAGTAGAGTAGGCGGCATCATGTACTGCCATCTCAATCGTCACGCCTAATCCGTGAAAAAGGTGTAACTCGGTGTCTGAGTCATTCTGCCGATCATAAATCCGAACTTCAGCATAGTACTGTTCCTGATTAAACTCGCGGTAATCCTCGTAAACCATGAACTCAGGGTACCAGCGGTAGCCAAGTCTGGTCATGAGAGCGATCAGGACAGCTGGAAACTGTTGGGTAACGCAGCAGAAAACAAAAATTTTCCGACCTACGCACCAGCCCAGGACCACTATGGAGACTGCATACAAGGTTTGATCATTTTCGTTACCGACTCGTAGCGCAGCGGAAGTAGAGTCGATGACGATCGTCGGTGCAGATCCCCGCAGCTAGGATTTACAACCTCCCAACCGCGAGGATGTACTCCCTCATCCGCCACTCGGACAGCCCTCCGGGAGGCGGTCGGACAGTCCCCCGGACGGTGTCGTGGACAGCCCTTCGGGAGGACTCACAGAACTCGGACCGTCACTCGGACAGCCCTTCGGGAGGACACTCGAACAGCCCCTCGGGCAAAAGGATGAAACTATGACCTCTCTACGGGGTTGCACACATACGGTGCCATCTATCCGGCAGGGCTTCGCCGTCCAAAACTAGTTCCCACCGGAACCCAGACAGCCTTTCGGCACTACGAAACTATTTCGTGGGAGGGAGAGAGAACGCCAGATCATGCATGGCTTGTGTGAGAGAGTTGGAGTGGAGTTGGAGAGCACCTCTCCTCCTCCTTATATAGTGGTGGAAGGGGTGGAGGGGGCTGAAAATTCAGCCCACTAAACATGGGGAAAACATGTTCCCACAAAACAAGGAGAACATGTTCCCACCAAACAAGGGAAAAACATGTTCCCTTGTCCATGGTGTTCCCCCATGGGGCCCCACCTTCCTCCCAACACTCTCCACCATTTGTGGGGGCTGCCCCCCACCATGGGGGCCCCCCCCAACATTTTGTCCAGCCACAAGGGGGCTGCTCCCAAAGGGGGCCCCCCCAAAAACAGCCCCCACGATCCGTGGGATCTTGTCCCCTCACGCTGGGACAAGATGTTTTCCGCGACTATTATTTCTGAAAAATTCCAAAAGGTCCCAGAACATTTCCGGCACCCTCTAAAATTATCTGGACGCGCTCTGGAACATTTCCAGTATGGTGGTTTAATTTAAAACCATCTTTGTTTACCCGGTAAACAACTCCGGCAGCTCCGAAACTTTTTTTTTCGGTTTTTTCTCCAGAAAAATTCCAGAAATTACCAGACCAATCTGGCAACCTCCAAAACATTCCCGGTGCTTGCCGAAACCTTTTTGGATCAATGGTTTTATCCGAAACAACTTTTCGGTTTTACCGAAACTTTTTCAGTGTTCTCTCTCCGGAACTCTTCCGTTGTCTCCGAAACTTTTCGGTGATTTTCTCTCAGACTCCCTGTCTAGTATTCAGCAGATAGATGACCCTTAAGCGTGTGACCCTATAGGTTCGGTGAAGTATAGACATGACACGGAACACCTTCCGATCAATGATCAACATCGGAGCCGTGGACACCCATATTGACCCCTATACCCACACGAATGAATATTCAAGTGAACCTCCAGTTGCCGTGTGCTATTCCTGTTGCTTCACGATATGTTACAAATACTCGAGGTTAGACATGTAGGCATTTCCGTGGATCAACAACTTGTCCACTATGCCAGTTACCTCGTTACCGGTATTGTTCTCTTTTCTCGTTACCGTGTTCCGGCATCCCTGTGATCAAATCACAAAGTGTCTGGCCAGACGATGATGGATACCGTAACACCGAGAGGGCCCAGAGATATCTCTCCATCGTTGGAGGAGCAAATCCCAATCTCGAGCTATCAAGTTACTTGACACACTTTTCCATGAACCCGTAAGCCGCCGTAATAGCCACCCATTTACGGATGACGTTTAACAAACCCCAAAGTTCATGAAGCAAGTATGAAGAAACTCGACACTCTCATGGTCTAAGGAATTTTGCAAACATTAACCATCTCTGTGTTATTAACCATTAATATGTGACGAATGTAACTCATAGCATAACATCAATTTGGGTCGATTCAACACAAATGTTCTTCTAACACTGTGCCCTCAAAATTGCTGGCATAGACATGCCCATGATCAGGAAAACAGAACCATCATGCAATACTTGAGCTAGTCTTAGAGGCCAGACTAGGAATACATATTACCGTTTATTATTCCACACATGCATATGAGTCTTCCTCCGAGCCTCGTTTTATTTGCAGACTCGAGAACCATAGCAGTTATAGCATGGAACATAAACCTAATTATGAACAGGGAGATAATCAATAACATTTATTATTGCCTCTAGGGCATATCTCCTACAGGGGGCACACCCCGGAGCCGCGTGCCGGGTGCTTGCGCCCGCCACCATGCTTCCACAAGCGTAGGAGGGCCCACTGTAGGAGATATGCCCTAGAGGCAATAATAAATGTTATTATTTATCTCCGTGTTCATAATTAGGTTTATGTTCCATGCTATAACTGCTGTGGTTCCCGAGCCCGTATATCCATAAAGGCTCTGGGGAAAACCCATGTGCACGTGTGGAATAATAAACGGTAAAATGTATTCCTAGTCATGCCTCTAAGACTAGCTCAAGTGTTGCATGATGATTATGTTTTCCCAATCATAGGCATGTCTATGCCAGCAACTTTGAGGGCACAAATGTTAGAAGAACATTTGTGTTGAATCGACCCGATTGATGTTATGCTATGAGATACATTCGTCACAAGTTAATGGTTAATAACGCAGAGATGGTTAATGTTTGCATAATTCCTTAGACCATGAGAGTATCGAGTTTCTTCATGCTTGCTTCATGAACTTTGGGGTTTGTTAAACGTCATCCGTAATTGGGTGGCTATTACGGCGGCTTACGGGTTCATGGAAAAGTATGTCAAGTAACTTGATAGCTCAAGATTGGGATTTGCTCCTCCGGCGATGGAGAGATATCTCTGGGCCCTCTCGGTGTTACGGTATCCATCATCGTCTGGCCAGACACTTTGTGATTTGATCACGGGGATGCCGGAACACGGTAACGAGAAATGAGAACAATACCGGTAACGAGGTAACTAGCATAGTGGACAAGTTGTTGATCCACGGGAATGCCAACATGTCTCACCTTGGGTATTTGTAACATATCGCGAAGCAACAGGAATAGCACACGGCAACTGGAGGTTCACTCGAATATTCATTCGTGTGGGTATAGGGGTCAATATGGGTGTCCACGGCTCCGATGCTGATCATTGATCGGAAAGTGTTCCGGTCATGTCTATACTTCACCGAACCTATAGGGTCACACGCTTAAGGGTCATCTATCTGTTGAACGCTAGACAGGGAGTCTGAGAGAAAGTCACCGAAAATGTTTCGGAGACAACGGAAGAGTTCCGAGAGAGAGAACACCGAAAGAGTTTCGGTAAAACCGAAAAGTTGTTTCGGAATATATTATTTGGTCAAAAAGGGTTTCGGCACCGCCTGGAAATTTTCAGAGGATGCCAGAATTGGTCTGGGAACTTCTGGGAATTTTCGGACAGAAAAACCGGAAATGTTCCGAAACTGCCGTAACCGCTGTTAATGCTTTCCGCTGATGAAAACCACCGCACCGAAAATGTTTCGGATCATGCCCAGAATAATTTTAGAGGGTGCCGGAAATGTTCTGGGACCTTCTGGAATTTTTCAGAAAAAGTTTCGCGGAAAACATCTTGTCTCAGCGCGAGGGGACAAGATCCCACGAATTGGGGGTTGCATGTTTGGTGGCTTTTTGTCTAGGGAGCATGCATGTTTCATGGAGACATGTTGGTGGCTTGTTGGGGCCCCCCCCCCATGGGGAGACAAGGTGTGGGCCGGCCCAAGGGCTGCCATGGTGGTGTCCCCTTGGTGCCCCCCTTGTGTTACCATTATGCCCTTTCATGTGTGACATGAAGCTTGGGTATTTTGGTATTTCAACATCCCACCCCACCCCTTGCCTTGGCCTATAAAAGGAGGAGAAGGGGCTGCCATTCTCCCCATCCCTTGCTCTCATACACATGCCAAGATGTTATCTGGCTTCTCTCTCCCTCCCACGAAAAGAGTTTCGTAGAGCCGAAAGGCTGTCTGGGTTCCGGCAGGAACTAGTTCTGGACGGCGAAGCCCTGCCGGATAGCTGACACCGTATGTGTGCAACTCTGTAGAGAGGTCGTAGTTTCGATCTTAGTGCCCGAGGGGCTGTTCGAGAGTGCCTCCCGAAGGGCTGTCCAAGTGACGGTCCGAGTTCTGTGAGTCCTCCCGAAGGGCTGTCCGAGTGACCGTTCGAGTTTCGAAGGTCCTCCCGAAGGGCTGTCCGCGACATCGTCTGGGGGACTGTTCGACAGCCTCCCGGAGGGCTGTCCGAAGGGAAGACGAGGGTATACATCCTCGCGGTTGGGAGGTTGTAAATCCTAGCTGCGGGGATCTGCACCGCCGATCGTCATCGACTCTACTTCCGCTGCGCTTCGAGTCGGTAACGAAAATGATCAAACCTTGTATGCAGTCTCCATAGTGGTCCTGGGCTGGTGCGTAGGTCGGAAAATTTTTGTTTTCTGCTGCGTTACCCTACAGGAGACATAACACGACTTATAAGGGTAGGGGTGTCCCCTCCTAACAGGCTAGTCTTTTGGGGGGAGAGGGCCCAAGGCTTCTCATAAGTCGGTGTTGCTCTCCGGTCGGGCCTGGTGACGCAGGTGGGTTGAAAACGCTGGTGTTAGCGGACCCAAGATTGCGTAACACGGTCCGATGTGTTTTGCCATCCAACGTTGTTTTGTATCTGTCTATCAAACAGTCCGGACGCACTTTCTCCCTTAAAGTGGAAGCAAATTTAGGGGGAGTGCGCCTTGCGGCCGGGAGTCCCGACTGTTGGGAAACGTTGCATGAAAATAAAAAAAATTCTACGCACACGCAATGATCTATCCTTGGAGATGCATAGCAACGAGGGGGAGAGTGTGTCTACTGTTGGGGAACGCGACAGAAAACAAAAATTTTCGGTATAGCGAGCACGCCCAGGACCACTATGGAGACTGCATACAAGGTTTGATCTGATCCGTACCGACTCGAAGCGCAGCGGAAGAAGAGTCGGTGGAGATCGTTGGTGCAGATCCCCGCAGCTAGGATTTACAACCTCCCAACCGCGAGGATGTACTCCCTCGCCGGACAGCCCTTCGGGAGGCGGTCGGACAGTCCCCCGGACGGTGTCGCAGACAGCCCTTCGGGAGGACCCTCGAAACTCGAACGGAGACTCGGACAGCCCTTCGGGAGGACACTCGAACAGCCCCTCGGGCAAAAGACCGAAACTACGACCTCTCTATGGGGTTGCACACATACGGTGTCAGCTATCCGGCAGGGCTTCGCCGTCCAGAACTAGTTCCTGCCGGAACCCAGACAGCCTTTCGGCTCTACGAAACTCTTTTCGTGGGAGGGAGAGAAGAAGCCAGATAATGCATGGCATGTGTATGAGAGCAAGGGATGAGGTTTGTGGGCAGCCCACTCTCCTCTATTTATAGGAAAACCAAGGGGTAAAGTTGGCATTCACAAATACCAAAAGTACCCCCACTTTATGTCATTTACATAAAGAATAAAGCAAAAAGGAGTGCCATGTGGAGCTCCATGGAGCTCCACCCTCCATGGCCGGCCACCCCTTGGGGGGGCCCCCCAAAGGGGCTTCCTTAGTGCCCAAGGCTTCTAGAAGCCTTTTGGGAAAATTCCCAAAAGGTGCTTTCCATAAAAATTCCCAAAAAGCACTTTCACTATTCACGATGACATTTTTCAGCGTCCGTACGAACTAAAAATATTTATGTGGGCTTAGAACATTTCTAGTACCCACTAAAATAATTTTCAACGCGTTCTGGAACAATTCCAGATTAGTGATTTCATCTGCGAAAAAGCATCTGAAGCGGTTCCGGCAGCTCCGAAACATTTCCGGTTTTTATCCCCGAAAATTCCAGAAAGTTTCCAGAATAATTCTGGCGCCCTCCAAGAATTATCAGGGGCATCCCGAAACCAATTTGACTTAATGGAATACCCCAAAACAACTTTTCAGTTTCACCGAAACTCATCCGGTGTTCTCTCTGCGGAACTTTTCCGCTGTCCGAAACTTTTTTGGTGTCCGAAACTTTTTCGGTGATTTTCTCTCAGACTCCCTGTCTAGTATTCAGCAGATAGATGACCCTTAAGCGTGTGACCCTATAGGTTCGGTGAAGTATAGACATGACCCGGAACCCCTTCCGATCAATGATCAACATCGGAGCCGTGGACACCCATATTAACCCCTATACCCACACGAATGATTATTCGAGTGAACCTCCAGTTGCTGTGTGCTATTCCTATTGCTTCGCGATATGTCACAAACACCCGAGGTGAGATTTATTTCATCCCCGTGGATCAACAAATTTGTCCACTATGCAAGTTACCTCGTTACCGGTTTTGTTCTCTTTTCTCGTTTCTGTGTTTTCGGCATCCCAGTGATCAAATCACAAGGTGTCTGGCCAGACGATGATGGATACCGTAACACCGAGAGGGCCCGAGAATATCTCTCCATTGTCAGAGGAGCAAATCCCAATCTTGAGCTATCTCGTTACTTGCCATACTTTTCCGTGAACCCGTAAGCCGCCGTAATAGCCACCCAGTTACGGATGACGTTTAACAAACCCCAAAGTTCACAAAGCAAGTACGAAGGAACTCAATACTCTCATGGTCTAAGGAATTATGCAAACATTAACTATCTCTATGTTAAGAACCATAAACTTGTAACGATAGAAACTCATAGCATAACATCAATCTGGGTCGATTCAACACAAGTGTTCTATCAACATCGTGCCCTCAAAATTGCTGGCATAGCCATGCCCATGATCAGGAAAACAGGATCATCATGCAATACTTGAGCCAGTCTTAGAGGCAAGACTAGGAATACATTTTACCGTTTATTATACCACACGTGCACATGAGTTTCCCTCCGAGCCTCGTGTTATTGCAGACTCGAGAATCATAGCAGTTATAGCATGGAACATAAACATTCATTACAAACTTGGAGATACAAAATAACGGTTGTTACTGCCTCTAGGGCATATCTCCTACAGACTCCCACTTGCACTAGAGTCATAACCCAGTTAAATGGCTTCCCTAACACCAATGGCTATCCGGTGTTGCTCATGCTTTGCTCGTGGTAGAGGCTTTGTCATCGGGTCTGACACATTCAGATCCGTGTGAACTTTGCGTACTTTCACTAAACCCTCTTCGACATGATGTCGAATGAGTTTATATTTGCGTTGAATATGTCTTGTCTTATGGTGCGAACTTGGCTCCCTTGCCTGAGCCACGGCACCACTATTATCACAATAGATCTCCACCGGGTCCAGAGCACTTGGAACCACACCAAGGTCTTCAAGAAATTGCTTGATCCATACCGCCTCCTTGGAGGCTTCTGAAGCTGCAACATACTCCGCCTCCGTCGTAGAATCTGCCACAGTCTTTTGTTTGGAACTTTTCCAATCAACTGCGCCACCGTTCAACATGAAAACATAGCCTGATTGAGATTTGAAGTCATGTGGGTCAGTCATGAAGCCTGCATCAGTGTAACCACTTACAATGAGCTCTTCATCACCTCCGTACACAAGGAGTAAATCCTTGGTCCGTCTGAGGTACTTAAGAATACCCTTGACTGCGGCCCAGTGTTCCAATCCTGGATCACTTTGGTACCGGCTGCTAACACTTAGCGCATAGGAAACATCCGGTCTTGTACATAGCATGGCATACATAATAGAACCAACTGCCGAGGCATATGGAACATCATTCATTTGTACTCGCTCATCGAGAGTTCGAGGACTCTGATTCTTGCAAAGCACTGTGCCAGGTGACATGGGGAGTAGGCCTTTCTTGGAGTTCTCCATGTTGAACCTTTTCAACACCTTGTCAATGTACGTGCTTTGGCTAAGAGCTATCAGGCGTTTTGATCTATCTCTATAGATTCTGATGCCCAATACATATGCTGCTTCGCCTAAGTCTTTCATTGAAAACCTTTTCTTCAATGATTCTTTTATTTCGCTAAGAAAATTCATGTCATTTCCAATCAATAATATGTCATCCACATACAAGATTAGAAATGCTTTTGCGCTCCCACTAAACTTCTTGTAAACACAAGATTCTTCGTCATACCTGATGAAGCCAAACTCTTTGACCACTTCATCAAAACGAATGTTCCAGCTCCTTGATGCTTGCTTCAGACCATAAATAGCTTTCTGAAGTTTGCATACCTTTCCAGCATCCTCATGAATGACAAAACCTTCCGGCTGTATCATGTATACATCCTCTTTGAGGTTTCCATTTAGGAAAGCCGTTTTGACATCCATCTGCCATATTTCATAGTCGAAATAAGCAGCAATTGCTAGCAATATCCGAACAGACCTAAGCATAGCTACGGGCGAGAAAGTCTCGTCGTAGTCCACTCCTGGAACTTGCGTGAACCCTTTCGCGACAAGTCTAGCTTTGTGGATAGTAATGTTACCATCCGCGTCCGTCTTCTTTTTGAAAATCCATTTACAACCAATCGGCTTTACGCCTTCTGGAAGTTCTTCCAAGTTCCAAACTTGGTTTTCGTACATGGATTCCATTTCGGATCTCATGGCCTTGTGCCATTCCTTTGAGCTGGGCCCCGCCATCGCTTCCTTGTAGTGCGCAGGTTCATCATCTTCAAGAATGAAGATTTCGTTATGAAACCACTCAGGTGGCTGGATAGCCCTGCCTGATCTGCGCGGTTCAGTTACAACATTGTTTGATGTCCCCGCATCATATGCGATAACTTCCGGCTCAGTTGTAGGGATAATTAGCGGAATCTCTTCCGGTTCCTTAGCCATATCAACGGTTGCCGAAGATTCACTAATCTCATTAAGTTGTACTGTCCTCCCACTCACTTCTTTAGCGAGAAATTCTTTCTCGAGAAAGCTTCCAGTTTTTGCGACAAACACTTTGCCCTCGGATGGGTGGTAGAAGGAATACCCAAAGGTTTCCTTTGGATAACCTACAAAGTAACATTTGTCTGATCTGGGATCGAGTTTTTGAGGCTGTAAACGTTTTACATATGCTTCACAACCCCAAATCTTGAGATGCGACACACTGGGTTTCTTCCCATACCATAACTCATATGGCGTTGTCTCAACAGATTTTGACGGTGCTTTGTTTAGTGTATAAGCGGCAGTTTCTAGTGCGTGACCCCAAAAAGATATCGAAAGATTTGTAAGGGACATCATCGACCTTACCATGTCCAACAGGGTTCGGTTACGTCTTTCCGATACTCCATTTCGCTGTGGAGTTCCGGGAGGCGTAAGCTGTGAAATGATTCCACGTTCACTCAGATGTTGGCCAAACTCATGACTAAGATACTCGCCTCCGCGATCAGACCGCAGAAACTTAATCTTTTTGTCACGATGATTTTCTACCTCATTCTGAAATTCTTTGAACTTTTCAAAGGTTTCCGACTTATGCTTCATTAAGTAGATATAGCCATACCGACTTAAATCATCAGTAAAAGTCACGAAGTAGAAATACCCACCCCGTGCGGCTGTGTTCATTGGACCACATACATCACTATGTATTATTTCCAATAATTCACCCGCCCGTTCAGGATGACCCGTGAACGGCGTCTTGGTCATTTTCCCCATTAAGCAAGCTTCACATGTGTCAAATGATTCAAAATCAAAGGACGGTAAAACTCCATCTTCATGGAGTCTTTGCATGCGTTTCTTTCCAATGTGGCCAAGCCGACAGTGCCACAAGAAAGTGGCGGTGGAATCAGCCTTCTTAAGGCGTTTAGCATTCACGTTAAAGACATCATTTCCACATTCAAGATTTAGTATGAAAAGGCCCCCAACAATGGGTGCAAATCCATAAAACATATCCTTACAATAAAGTGAACAACCATTGTTCTCAGACTTGTACGAATACCCATCATGTACTAAACATGATCCGGAGATAATGTTTCTACACAACAGTGGAACAAAATAACAGTTACTTAGTTCTAAGATAAATCCCGAAGGGAGACATAGAGGCATAATGCCGACGGCTTGAGCGGCGATCCCAGCGCCGTTCCCGACGCGCATCACGACTTCATTCTTTTCCAGCTTGCGCACCTTCTGAAGCCCCTGTATCGAGTTGCAAATGTGAGCAACCGATCCGGTATCAAATACCCAAGACTTAGAATTTTCGCTAGCAAGCAAAACGTCAATGACATTAACTTGTATAACAATTATACCTTTTCCGGTTTTCCCAGACTTCTTATCTTCCAGATACTTCTTGCAGTTTCTCTTCCAGTGTCCTGTGCCCTTGCAGTAGAAGCACTCAGTTTCATTCTTGGCTCCGCCCTTAGAGTTGCTTTGGGATCCGGTCTTACCGGCGCCCTTGCCCTTCTTTGGCTTGCCTTTCTTCTTTTTGAAACTGGCGGTTTTATTCACAAGCAACACTTGCTTGCGATTTTTCCGCAGTCCTCCTTCTGCAGTTTTCAGCATGGCGAGCACCTCTTCCGGTTCCTTCTCCATCCCACTCATGTTGTAGTTTAATACAAAACCGTCGTAAGACGGGGGGAGTGAAGAAAGCAACATGTCCATCGTATGGCCAGGTGGAAGTGGAAATTCCAGGGTTTTAAGCCTTTCAGCATAGCCAATCATTTTGACCACGTGTTCGCCAACTAAACTACCCTCAGCCATCTTGCAATCCATCAAAGCCTTCATGATATCAAATCGTTCAGACTTTGCGGTTTCCTTGTACAGAGCATCCAATTCCCGGATCATATCACGGGGTTTATGGAATTCAAAACGTTTTTGAAGGTCTGTACACATGCAAGCTAGCATGAGGCACTGCACTAAGTTGTGATCATCATCCTTAGTGGCCCAGACATTTTGTTCATCTTCCGGGGCCTCTGCCGCCGGTTTAGCTGGAAGAGCATTTTCAAGCACATACAGTTTCTTAGCGCTCCTGAGGACAATCCTCAGGTTGCGGACCCAGTCCGCATAGTTGTTTCCAGTCGCAGTTAACTTCTCTTTCTCTAACAATGGGCCTAAGTTGAACGCGGTGTTGCGAGCCATTTGATCTACAACGGAAAACACAGGTTTCACTTAGACTTTGTTTATAATGAAATTTACACCAGTGAATAAATAGTTTTATTCTAAAGTGCGCTCCCACTCAAATCAATATCTCTCATAATTGATTGTGAGTGATTCAAGACACAAATTTCAATTCAACGCCATTGATGGTAGCATCACTGATGGCGAGAACTTCAATCGTTAGGCAAACTTGCCAATCACATCTCTATGTGACTCTTGTTCATCTTTCGATGCGTGTGTTCCGAGCTCATGACTTTCATGCCTGAACGTCAAGATAACCAAGTGATCTTGCTGCGAGGTCTCAACTCACCCGCCTCACACTTCTCTAATCGTTCGTGCCCATGTTAGCATGAGACACCCCGAAGAGATAGGTGCCGTGACGGTGCTACACTTGGGAGAACACTAACTACTTGATATTTTAAGTGAGAGATCACCCTAATAAAAGCGACTACCACGCAATCAAGAAGGGTGCATCAAGAGGGATAAACATCTCAGGCAATTCATAATAGCATGATATGGTATAGCCTCTTCTGACGGAGAAGTCAAGTATTCTTCGTCTTCGGCATTTGCGTCGGTGTTCACCTTCGCGAAGATTGCCACCACCTTGTCGATGCATCAGATAATATCGCCATCTCCATAGCGGATAGAATTAAATGCATTACTTAAGGTTGACACGCAGGTCATTAAAGTGCAATCATATGGCTCCAGCCATCATGCCGAATCATGACACGCAGGTCATGTTAATTACATCATATAGTCATCTCATACATAATCAAATTGAATATGAGACTTGCTATACCACATCACATGCAAACCATCCTGCAAAACCAAGTTAGACGCCTCTAATCGGTTTATGCAAAATTTTATTTTACGTGGCTTCTAAGGTTTTGACTTAAACCGCAGCTACCAACATTTTATCATCAAGTATGATTATTCAAGTCGCTAGATTAACATCTCGGGGTGTATGAAACACGAGATAATTAAATCTCGAGCCCCATACTAAACTTCGTCATACGCATGACCCCCGTGCAGATCATATCTGCAATGCCCTTTCATCTGCGAATTTCATCTTTCTTTTGACTATGGCAGAACCCAAAGAACTGATAGCACTTCCATGATCAATCAGGATCATGGATTGCCAGAACTTTGTCAAATTCCACCATGCTGTCTCGAGATTGAGCAAACACAAATTCTAGGGAAGCAACAAGAACATCGGGTAACAGATTTCATCTGTCACCCGCATAAATAATTTTCAGCAATAGATCTTATCTACTACCTAATTATATTATGCAATACCCATACATCTCCATGTATTCTAGATCGTAACCTGCATCTACGCATAGCACGGCTCTTGATGCCACTGTTGGGGAACGCGACAGAAAACAAAAATTTTCGGTATAGCGAGCACGCCCAGGACCACTATGGAGACTGCATACAAGGTTTGATCTGATCCGTACCGACTCGAAGCGCAGCGGAAGAAGAGTTGGTGGAGATCGTTGGTGCAGATCCCCGCAGCTAGGATTTACAACCTCCCAACCGCGAGGATGTACTCCCTCGCCGGACAGCCCTTCGGGAGGCGGTCGGACAGTCCCCCGGACGGTGTCGCAGACAGCCCTTCGGGAGGACCCTCGAAACTCGAACGGAGACTCGGACAGCCCTTCGGGAGGACACTCGAACAGCCCCTCGGGCAAAAGACCGAAACTACGACCTCTCTATGGGGTTGCACACATACGGTGTCAGCTATCCGGCAGGGCTTCGCCGTCCAGAACTAGTTCCTGCCGGAACCCAGACTGCCTTTCGGCTCTACGAAACTCTTTTCGTGGGAGGGAGAGAAGAAGCCAGATAATGCATGGCATGTGTATGAGAGCAAGGGATGATGTTTGTGGGCAGCCCACTCTCCTCTATTTATAGGAAAACCAAGGGGTAAAGTTGGCATTCACAAATACCAAAAGTACCCCCACTTTATGTCATTTACATAAAGAATAAAGCAAAAAGGAGTGCCATGTGGAGCTCCATGGAGCTCCACCCTCCATGGCCGGCCACCCCTTGGGGGGGCCCCCCAAGGGGGCTTCCTTAGTGCCCAAGGCTTCTAGAAGCCTTTTGGGAAAATTCCCAAAAGGTGCTTTCCATAAAAATTCCCAAAAAGCACTTTCACTATTCACGATGACATTTTTCAGCGTCCGTACGAACTAAAAATATTTATGTGGGCTTAGAACATTTCTAGTACCCACTAAAATAATTTTCAACGCGTTCTGGAACAATTCCAGATTAGTGATTTCATCTGCGAAAAAGCATCTGAAGCGGTTCCGGCAGCTCCGAAACATTTCCGGTTTTTATCCCCGAAAATTCCAGAAAGTTTCCAGAATAATTCTGGCACCCTCCAAGAATTATCAGGGGCATCCCGAAACCAATTTGACTTAATGGAATACCCCAAAACAACTTTTCAGTTTCACCGAAACTCATCCGGTGTTCTCTCTGCGGAACTTTTCCGCGGTCCGAAACTTTTTTGGTGTCCGAAACTTTTTCGGTGATTTTCTCTCAGACTCCCTGTCTAGTATTCAGCAGATAGATGACCCTTAAGCGTGTGACCCTATAGGTTCGGTGAAGTATAGACATGACCCGGAACCCCTTCCGATCAATGATCAACATCGGAGCCGTGGACACCCATATTAACCCCTATACCCACACGAATGATTATTCGAGTGAACCTCCAGTTGCTGTGTGCTATTCCTATTGCTTCGCGATATGTCACAAACACCCGAGGTGAGATTTATTGCATCCCCGTGGATCAACAAATTTGTCCACTATGCAAGTTACCTCGTTACCGGTTTTGTTCTCTTTTCTCGTTTCTGTGTTTTCGGCATCCCAGTGATCAAATCACAAGGTGTCTGGCCAGACGATGATGGATACCGTAACACCGAGAGGGCCCGAGAATATCTCTCCATCGTCGGAGGAGCAAATCCCAATCTTGAGCTATCTCGTTACTTGCCATACTTTTCCATGAACCCGTAAGCCGCCGTAATAGCCACCCAGTTACGGATGACGTTTAACAAACCCCAAAGTTCACAAAGCAAGTACGAAGGAACTCAATACTCTCATGGTCTAAGGAATTATGCAAACATTAACTATCTCTATGTTAAGAACCATAAACTTGTAACGATAGAAACTCATAGCATAACATCAATCTGGGTCGATTCAACACAAGTGTTCTATCAACATCGTGCCCTCAAAATTGCTGGCATAGCCATGCCCATGATCAGGAAAACAGGATCATCATGCAATACTTGAGCCAGTCTTAGAGGCAAGACTAGGAATACATTTTACCGTTTATTATACCACACGTGCACATGAGTTTCCCTCCGAGCCTCGTGTTATTGCAGACTCGAGAATCATAGCAGTTATAGCATGGAACATAAACATTCATTACAAACTTGGAGATACAAAATAACGGTTGTT
This sequence comes from Thinopyrum elongatum, assembly GCA_011799875.1. Taxonomy (NCBI): domain Eukaryota; kingdom Viridiplantae; phylum Streptophyta; class Magnoliopsida; order Poales; family Poaceae; genus Thinopyrum; species Thinopyrum elongatum. The sequence goes on from CM022303.1 coordinate 719,429,954, forward strand.
ACTGCCTCTAGGGCATATCTCCTACAATTACTGTTGCTAATCACCGGGGGTGTTACACAAGTGCTCTTAAGAAGATGGCAGATCTATTCAGGAGGTGGAAGAATGAGTTAAAATCAAAGTTTGTCGACAAAGGGAAGACTCCAGAATTCACCGTCCGATTTGAGAAGATAAGAGATCACTGGCCCGCATTTATGGCCTACAAGACATCGGACAAGAGTAAGAAAATGTCAGAGACAAACAAGATAAATGCTGCAAAGAAGCTGTTTCATCATCACACGGGGTCAGGTGGCTACCTCAAAGCCCGGCCGTTGTGGGACAAAGCTAAGCAAGACCTGCTTGCTAAAGGGGTCGAACCACAGACATTGAACTGGCCAGACCGTTCAAGGACTTGGTTCTTCGGGGTTGGGGAAATTTTGGACCCTGAAACAGGAAAGTGCCGTTGGACGGACGAGCAACTTGCAATGCAGGTTCCGCTATTGATTATTGACCAGAGAGGTGTCTCGGCCATGTCTACATAGTTCTCAAACCCGTAGGGTCCACACGCTTAACGTTCGTTGATGATATTGTGTTACATGAGTTATATGATTTGGTGACCGAATGTTGCTCGGAGTCTCGGATGAGATCACGGACGTGACGAGGAGTCTTGAAATGGTCGAGAGGTAAAGACTGATAGATAGGACGATGGTATTCGGACACCGGAAGGGTTTCGGGATGCACTGGGTAGCCATCGGGTCACCGGAAGGGGTTCCGGACACCCCCGGTAGGTGTTATGGGCTTAATGGGCCAAGGGAGGGACAGACCAGCTCACAGGGGGCTGGCGCGCCCCTCTCCCTGGCCGGCCAGTCTAGGGAAGGAAAGGGGGGAGGGCTAGCCCATCCTGCCTTTCCCTCTCATGGGAGAAAGGAAAGGGGGGGTGGCGCCACCCTCCCCTGCCTTCCCCTCGCACCTATACAAGGAAGGGGGGCGCGGCTTGGGAGAGACCCCAAGTAGGATTCCTCCTACTTGGGCGCCCCCTTTGGCTGCTCCTCCCTCCCTCCCACCTATATATATGTGGGAGGGAGGCGCCTAGCACACAACAGACAATTGCCTAGCCTTGTGCAGCGCCCCCCTCCACAGTTTACACCCCCGGTCATATTCTCGTAGTGCTTAGGAGAAGCCCTGCGAAGATAACTTCTCCATCACCGTCACCATGCCGTCGTGCTGTCGGAACTCAACCACTACCTCGCCGTCTTGCTGGATCAAGAAGGCGCGGACGTCATCGAGCTGAACGTGTGCTGAATGCGGAGGTGTCGTACATTCGGTACTTGATCAGTTGGAGCACGAAGAAGTTTGACTACATCAACCGCGTTGTCAAACGCTTCCTCTTACGGTCTACGAGTGTACCTAGACATACTCTCCCCTCTCGTTGCTATGCATCTCCATGGATAGATCTTGAGTGTGCGTAAATTTTTTTTGTTTTCCATGCAATGTTTCCCAACAGTGGCATCCGAGCCAGGTCTATGCGTAGATGATATGCACGAGTAGAACACAAAGAGTTGTGGGCGATGATAGTAATACTGCTTACCACCAACGTCTTATTTTGATTCGGCAGTAACCATACATGTCCACGTACATGAGACCGGTTCCACCGACAGACATGCAACTAGTTTTGCATAAAGGTGGTTGGCGGGTGTCTGTTTCTTCTACTTTCGTTGAATCGAATTTGACTACGGCCGGTCCTTGAAGAAGGTTAAAACAACAAAGTTGACGAAACACCGTTGTGGTTTTGTGCGTAGGTAAGAACGGTTCTTGCTAGAAGCCCGTAGCAGCCACGTAAAACTTGCAACAACAAAGTAGAGGACGTCTAACTTGTTTTTGCAGGGCATGTTGTGATGTGATATGGTTAAGACATGATATGATATACGTTGTTGTATGAGATGATCATGTTTTGTAAGTTATCGGCAACTGGCAGGAGCCTTATGGTTGTCGCTTTATTGTATGAAATGCAAACGCCATGTAATTGCTTTACTTTATCACTATGCGTTAGCGATAGTTGTAGAAGCAATAGTTGGCGAGACGACCATGACGCAACGATGGAGATCGAGGCGTCGAGCCGGTGGCAATGGAGATCATGACGATGCTTTGGAGATGGAGATCAAAAGCACAAGATGATGATGGCCATATCATGTCACATATTTTGATTGCATGTGATGTTTATCTTTTATGCATCTTATTTTGCCTAGTACGACAGTAGCATTATAAGATGATCCCTTCACTAAATTTCAAGGACTACAAGAAATCTGTTAATACATGACGGATTCAAACCGTCATGGATGGGCACAAAACCATCATGGATGGCCATGCGTGATGGATTTGAAATCCGTCATGTATATCGCGTCATAATTTAACCACCATGCGCTCCATGACGGATCATCCAATACCGTCATGGATCCATGATGGCTCTTGACCGTCATAGATGGCAGTTAAATGACGTGCTAACAACGACGTTAACGCACATGCCACGTCATCATCCGACATGGCAGCCAACATGAATCCGACATGGCGGCCCATCTAGTAATCAACCCATATAAGATTTTGGCCCACTCTCTTCAGTTCTGGCCCATGTGACCCTCAGCCCAGCTAAAATCTCAGCCCACAGTTGTGGCCCAATTAGAATTTTGCCCCACTAATTTCCATTAGAAGCATCTTTAGCCCACTAATTATAGTCTAGACCAATACCTATTATTTTGTGTCCGTTAACATTTCTGCTCATATCATTAAATTAAAAAAAATTACACAAACATAAATTACAGCCAAAAGTAAAAGGAAAATGAAACCCACTAAAAAATTACATAAATAGAAATTACAGCCAAGTCAAGCTCGTTGATTTTTATTTTTTTATGAGAAAGTGTAGTCGTATTCATCTGAAAGCAGAGTACAGCATCACGGCGCCGAGCTTATTAGGCTAGGATCCACCAGATCCACCACCATCTGAAAGCAGAGTAAAGCAGAGTACAGCATCACGCCTAGAAGGGGATCTCGCCGCGTATGGTGCCCCTGAATTCTGGCTCCTTGAGCACAAATGGGACGGGATCACGAGCACGCAAAATCAGATCAGATGAGAGCACATAATTTCCTGCGGAACAACAAAATGCTATCAATTATGGGGGTAATAGAAGAACAGCAAGGACTCACATCGTAGTGATGGAGGTCCTCGTCGGGCAGCTGGGCAATGAAATGGTTGGCCTTGACCAGGCAGCTGGCACCGACGCTGCCCTTGCCCGGCGGCAGCGGAAACCGGATCGCCTTGCTCGACGACGGGATCGCGTCCTGGCCCGTGGTGGCAGCCTCTGCAGCTTGCGCGGCCACTCGCTCGACAGGCGGAGCTGCAGCCGCTTGCGGCGAGGAACGCAGAGGCCCTTCCATTGCTTGGCGTAGCTCGGGAGCCAGGCGGCCCTGCGACGGCGGCAGAGGACGGACCAGGGGCCCCGCGCATGCCCCTATAGTCGCCCCCGCGTGCGCATCCCCTGCCCGCGCCTGCATCGTCTCCGGCGTGGCCCCTTGGCTGCGACGGAGCCTCGCCGCCGCCACGCGATGGCTGAGGGGCCTGGTGAGTGGGACTACCCGAGCGCAGAGGAAGGAGGAAGAAACAGGGGAAGTGGGACTACCCTGGCCCGGGGATGTGAGTCGTTGCTAGGTGGAAGAGGAGCCGCCGGCTCAGGGGTGGGGGAAGAATCGAGAGAGAGAGACAGAGAGGGGGGAGGGGGCGTGTGCTGGCCGTTCGATCTGCAAGAATCGTGCGGTGGTGGAGCGTGATCCGTGGGAGGATTCGACCAACCAATCAGGATGGCCAATTCGTGTCACGCAGGATGCATCCCTCTCAGGCTGGGAAAACCCTAGTGGGTCAGAATGCGAACATTTTTTTTGTTTTATGATTTCTTTTTTCAGTTGTTATTATTATTTTCAACACTTCTTAATATTTACGAATTCATTTTTCTGTTCATCCTTTTTTTTAAATTCAGATCTGCGAATATTTTTTGGTATATGTGAGGAAAAACATGCAAGTATGTTTTCTAGTACACTACTGGAATCGTGTTCTTTGCCAAGTGTCGACCTTTTCATCGAGTGTCTTTTTTTCAGACACTCGGTAAACAGAACCTTTTCCCAAGTGTCTTCAAATTTTTTATACACTCAACATACCCCACTATATGTCACATGTCAAAATTTGGTATTTTGGAGGTTAATTCTCTATATTTAAGTCATTAAATGCATTTATATGCATTTAAAGGATATAAGTCAAATGTGAACTGCAAGTGCATGGAAAAGTTGACAAAAATGGTATGAAAAATCTTATATATGTTCAAATTTTTGAACCCATTTTTGCCAACTTTTTCATTCCTATAAATGCCTATAAATGCGCTTAATAGCTTAAATATAGCAAACGAATTCCGGTAAGTGCCAAATTTTGACATGGAACATTTGATGGTGTATTTTAAGTGTAGAGACAGTTTCAAAGTCAAAACGATAAAGCAGCGGTCGCTTCGCCTTCAAACCTGAACCGTTCCCTCTCGAAACCAAGATTCTTCCTTAGAGATGGTCCGGTTTCTAAGCAGCTTACATCACAACTTTTGTCAAACCTTCTCAAATTTTTACCACAACCTCTAGGTGTGATATGAGGGCTCCATGCCAAGCTTCATGTTTTTCAGACTTTGCTTGCATTTTTTGGAATTAAAAAACAATAAACTCCTTGTTCGGGATCGAGTCTTGGCACCTTCATGTTTGGAATTTCTTTTCTTTTCTTGGATAAGACCTAAACATAGACTCAAGAACACAAATATGATTTTTCAAACAAATTTTGCCAACTTTTTCATGCACTTGCAGTTTAAATTGAATTATATTCATTAAATGCCTAGAAATGCACTAAATGACTTCAATATAGCAAACGGACCCCGAAAATTGTCAAATTTTAACATGCATCGCTGAGTGTAGACAAAATTTCAAGGCCAATGGATAAAGCAGCGGTCGCTTTGACTTCAAATCTGACACGTTCCCTCTCGAAACCTAGATTCTTCCTCGAAGATGGTCCGGTTTCTAAGCAGCGTACGCCACAACTTTTATGAAACCATCTCAAAATTTTACCACAGCCTCTATGTGTCATATGAGGGCACCATGCCATGTTTCATGTTTTTCAGACTTCGTTTGCATTTTTCGGAATTAAAAAACAATAAACTCCATGTTCGGGGTCGAGTCTTGGCACCCTCATCTTAGAAATTTCTTTTTTTTCTTGAATAAGACCTACACATAGACTCGTTAACACAAATAGGATTTTTCAACCCATTTTTACCAACTTTTTTATGCACTCGCAGTTCAAATTTCAAACAGAAAACATAAAAGAAAGAGAGAGAGAGAGAGAGAAAGAACTGCTCACCTATTGGCAACCAATATAGATCAATGGTTTGTTCAGGATAATTCAAACTTTAAATTATTCTTACATTTTTACAAACACGTTTAACATTTTTAATACATTTCTAATTTTTTTCATTATTACACAATAAATTTTAATACAAGTTCAACAATTTTCAAACTACATGTTGTCAACTTTATAATAATTGTGTATTTTAAAAAATACAATGAAGATATAAAATAATTGCGTGCTTTTGGTCCTGAATGAAGATACGTAATTTTACAAAAAAAACATGTTGAACTATTTATCTTTTTATTTTGCCAAGTTTCATGTGTTTTCCGGCTTCGTTTGTATTTTTTGGAATTAAAAAAATCAATAAACTCCATGTTCGAGGTCGAGTCTTGGCACCCTCTTGTTTGGAAATGCAAGCAAAATCATATTTTAAGTACTCCTGAAACTTTTTTTAATATACGTGTACACAATGAAAATTTTCAAACACATGATGAACAGTTTTTAATATGTGATGAACAATTTTAAAATATACAATGTACATATTTGGGTACACGATAAACATTTTTTAAAAACATGATGAACTTTTTTTAATACATGGTGAATTTTTTTAAATATACAATGTACATTTTTGGTACACGATGAGCATTTTCATAAACATGATGAACATTTTTAAAACACACGGTGAACATTTTTAATACACGGTGAATATTTTTTAATATATGATGTATATTTTAAGTACTCTTGAAATTTTTTTCCAATTCAATTGGGCTGAAATTTCCAGTCCCAAGCTCACAATTCTCTTAGCTTTTTCTTTTATTGGTTTTATGTGTTTTTCTTTACTGTTTCATCGAATTTTTCGGTGTTTTTTCCTGTTTGTTTTTTCCTTTTTCTTTTCTAGTTTTTTCATTTTCTTTTTCTTCATTTTCTTTTTCTTTTTTTCAAATACGTGGCAACTTTATCCAATACACATTCTACATTTTTCGTATACACGCGTAACATTTTTTGATACACGTTCAACATTTTTCAAATATGTGATGAACATTTAAAAAAAACATATTCGAACATTTTTTGAACAAATGTTAAACATTTTTAAAACACGGGTTTGAGACCTTTTTTGAATCGTACGAAACATATTTTAACACAAATATGATTTCTCAAAGCTACAGGTCCCTGGTTCGATCCGCGGCCTTAAAAGTGTGACTGTATATAATTTACTAATTAAAAAAAGCCCATTCATATCACAACAACATACTTGCCCAGTGGGAAGGAGCTAGCCGTTTAAAATGCATGTCTCGGGTTCGAGTTCACCTCATGTGCGGTTCTTTTTTTTTAAATTAAAACACGCGGCGTACCCCTATAGAATTGTTACGTGTACTATAATACATATATTTTGTTTTGTAGGAGTTTCGATAATTTTAGAGATGATTTAATATTTTTATAGTTTAAATGAATTTATGTGTGCTTATTGGAGGTAATTCCATTTTGATGTATATGTTTGTCAAATAATGTTTAAACATTTAAAAAATATATTTAAGGAATTATGTTTTATTTTAGCTCATATCCTAAAAATAGATGAAAATATCAAAAGATAGTTAGGGATAACTCAAACTTCTATTTGCAACCGTTTGGAAAAAATGATAATAATATCAAATTATGGGAGAAAATTCTTACAACTGGGCATGGAACAATATTGTTGATTCATAAGATTGGCATAATTTTTTTAGGAGATTTCATGAATATTTGCTATACATTGGCGTTAAGTAGTACGGAGTACATAACTATTGTTGTCTACACGTGCAAATTACTAAAACAATTACGCTCAGGTATGGTCTGTCTGCGAATTATAGCCGAGCTGGCAAGGAACATAGAGGTTAGTGCTACATGGTTCGATTCCCCGTTCGATCTCTTTTTTAAAAACTAAAATCTGGGCTGGTTGTATATAAGAACATAAAAGGAAAGTCGTGTAACACAACATAGACATTGCCCAGTGGTAACGACCCGAGCATATAAGCGAGAGGTCCCTAGTTCGATTCCCTCTCGCACGTTCTCCTTTGGTGCCGTTACGCGTCCGCCGGCCGATGTTTACATATTTTCCGTCGCCGCTCTGTTGCAGAAACAAGACCACATGCCCACTCGTTACTTCCCGCAACAAACGCTCTGTTGCAGAAACAAAGAAATAGCAGCGAGCACCACCATGCCCATTGTTACTTCCCGCAACAAACACTCTGTTGCAGAAACAAGAGAAATAGCAGGGAGCACCACCGTCGCCACATCGGGCAGAAAATGGGGGAAGGGATCTCTGATCCATACCTGCTTGAGTCGTCGCCGGCCACTGCCGATCCCGAGCCAGTCGTCGGCGCCACCGCGTTGGATAAGCCCCGGTCGCCCAAAGCCTTGCGCCGCCGCGTCCGCCGCCCTCCCAAATCCAGCCGCTCACACTTCCAGCCACACGAGCCCACGCTGCTGCGGGATGAAACCCCCCTTCTGTTATCCAGTTGCAAAAATGGCTGCCCTGAAACCAGAGGTGAGTTGCAGGAAACCGACGCTCCTCCAGCGGACGTGGGTGCGCTCTCGACCGTTTGATAAAACATAGATCGGACGGCCACGGAGCTAGCGGACGGGCGCGCGCGATCGGCCGGCGGAAGGTAAGCTTTTCCTTATTATAAAGAATAAAAAAACATACGTGTACACCATTCTCCAATCCTTTTTATTATAAAAAATAAAATAAAAAAAAACATACGTGTACACCCGTCTCCAATCTGAGTTGGGCTCGTGTCACTTCGATGATGCGGCCCAACGTCATCCACGCAGCAGCTGCAGCAGTAGCAGTCCGTTTCCAGCAGCAGAAGGCCATGACGGTTCGAACAACATTAAAAAAGAAAGCTCAGCCTGACATGTGTGGTTCGGGCATGCATGACACGTCAGCACGAGCCATCCGTGACGGTCTGGATGGTGTATAGTTGGTTGATTCGGGACGGTATCCGTGACGGTCCATCATATGGGCGCCATCGCTATTTGGCTTGTTCTCATCTCATTGATCCATGACAGTTTTTGTGACAAAACAGAGAAATCCGTCATCGATTGATTCGGGACGGTATCCGTGACGGTCCATCATATGGGCGCCATCGCTATTTGGCTTGTTCTCATCTCATTGATCCATGACGGTTTTTGTGACAAAACAGAGAAATCCGTCATCGATCGTGACGGTTCCTGAGAACGTCATCAGAAATCCGTCATGGATTAACGGTTTTCTTGTAGTAAGTGTTCTCCCTGAGTATGCACCGTTGTGACAGTTCGTCGTGTTGAGACACCACGTGATGATCGGGTGTGATAGACTCTACGTTCACATACAACGGGTGCAAGACAGTTTTGCACATGCGTAATACTCGGGTTAAACTTGACGAGCCTAGCATATACAGACATGGCCTCGGAACACTGGAGACTGAAAGGTCGAACGTGAATCATATAGTAGATATGATCAACGTAAAGATGTTCACCATTGATGACTACCCCATCTCACGTGATGATCGGACATGGGTTAGTTGATTTGGATCACGTATCACTTAGAATACTTGAGGGATGTCTATTTAAGTGGGAGTCCTCAAGTAATTTGATTAATTGAACTTAATTTATCATGAACTTAGTACTGATAGTATTTGCATATCTATGTTGTAGATCAATAGCTAGCGTATAGCTCCCCTGTTTTATTTTTTATATGTTCCTAGAGAAAACTAAGTTGAAAGTTAATAGTAGCAATGATGCGGACTAGGTCCATGATCTGCGGATTATCCTCATTGCTGCATAGAAGAATTATGTCCTTGATAAATCGCTAGGTGACAAACCTATTCCAGGAGCTGATACAGACGTTATAAACGTTTGACAAGCTCGATATGATGACTACTTGATAGTTTAGTGCACCATGCTTTACGGCTTAGAATCGGGCCTCCAAAGACGTTTTTGAATGCCATGGAACATATGAGATGTTCCAAGAGCTGATATTGGTATTTCAGGCTCATGCCCGTGTTGAGAGGTATGAGACCTCTGACAAGCCTACAAGATGGAGGACAATAGCTCAGCCAGTGAGCATGTGCTCAGAATGTCTGGGTACTACAATCACTTGAATCAAGTGGGAGTTAATCTTCCAGATAAGATAGTGATTGACAGAGTTCTCTAGTCACTATCACCAAGCTACTAGAACTTCGTGATGAACTATAATATGCAAGGGATAACGAAAATGATTCCTGAGCTCTTCGCGATGCTAAAATCAACGAAGGTAGAAATCAAGAAAGAGCATCAAAGTGTTGATGTTTAACAAGACTACTAGTTTCAAGAAAAAGGGCAAGGGAAAGAAAGGGAACTTCAAGAAGAATGGCAAGTAAGTTGCCACTCTCGTGAAGAAGCCCAAAGCTAGACCCAAACCTAAAACTGAGTGCTTCTACTGCAAAGGAAATGGTCATTGGAAGCAGAACTGCCACAAATACATGGCGGATAAGAAGGATGGCAAAGTGAACAAAGGTATATTTGATATACATGTTATTGATGTGTACTTTACTAGTGTTCATAGTAGCCCCTGGGTATTTGATACCGGTTCAGTTGCTAAGATTAGTAACTCAAAACAGGAGTTGCAAAATGAATAGAGACTAGTTAGGGGCGAGGTGACGATGTGTGTTGGAAGTGATTCCAAGGTTGATAAGATCACCATCGCACACTCCCTCTACCTTCGGGATTAGTGTTGGACCTAAATAAATGTTATTTGGTGTTTGCGTTGAGCATGAATATGATTGGATCATGTTTATTGCGATACGGTTATTCATTTAAGTCAGAGAATAATTGTTGTTCTGTTTACATGAATAAAACCTTCTATGGTCATACACCCAATGTAAATGGTTTATTGAATGTCGATCGTAGTGATAAACATATTCATAATATTGATGCCAAAAGATGCAAACTTGATAATGATAGTGCAATATATTTGTGGCACTGCCGTTTAGGTCATATTGGTGTAAAGCGCATGAAGAAACTCCATACAGATGGGCTTTTGGAATCACTTGATTATGAATCATTTGATACTTGCGAACCATGCCTCATGGGTAAGATGACTAAAACTCCGTTCTCCAGAACAATGGAGCGAGCCAATGACTTATTGGAAATAATACATACCAATGTATGCGGTCCAATGAGTGTTGAGGCACGCGGCGGGTATCGTTATTTTCGGATCTTCGTAGATGATTTGAGCAGATTGTAGGAGATATGCCCTAGAGGCAATAATAAAAGTTATTGATTATCTCCCTGTTCATAAGTAGGTTTGTGTTCCATGCTATAACTGCTATGGTTCTCGAGTCTGCAATAACCACGAGGCTCGGAGGAAGACTCATATGCACGTGTGGAATAATAAATGGTAAAATGTATTCCTAGTCTGGTCTCTAAGACTAGCTCAAGTGTTGCATGATAGTTCTGTTTTCCTGATCATGGGCATGTCTATGCCAGCAACTTTGAGGGCACAATGTTAGCAGAACATTTGTGTTGAATCGACCCGAATTAATGTTATGCTATGAGTTACATTCGTCACAAGTTAATGGTTAATAACACAGAGATAGTTTACGTTTGCATGATTCCTTAGACCATGAGCGTATCGAGTTTCTTCATGCTTGCTTCATGAACTTTGGGGTTTGTTAAACGTCATCCGTAACTGGGTGGCTATTACGGCGGCTTACAGGTTCTTGGAAAAGTATGTCAAGTAACTTGATAGCTCAAGATTGGGATTTGCTCCTCCGACGATGGAGATATATCTCTGGGCCCTCTCGGTGTTACGGTATCCATCATCGTCTGGCCAGACACTTTGTGATTTGATCACGGGGATGCCGGAACACGGTAACGAGAAAAGAGAACAATACCGGTAACGAGGTAACTGGCATAGTGGACAAGTGTTGATCCAAGGGGATGCCAACATATCTCACCTCGGGTATTTGTAACATATCGCGAAGCAACAGGAATAGCACACGGCAACTGGAGGTTTACTCGAATATTCATTCGTGTGGGTATAGGGGTCAATATGGGTGTCCACGGCTCCGATGTTGATCATTGATCAGAAGGGGTTCCGTGTCATGTCTATACTTCACCGAACCTATAGGGTCACACGCTTAAGGGTCTTCTATCTGCTGAATACTAGACAGGGAGTCTGAGAGAAAATCACCGAAGAAGTTTCGGACACCGAAAAAGTTTCGGACAGCGAAAAAGTTTCGCAGAGAGGTCACCGGATGAGTTCCGGTGAAACTGAAAAGTTGTTTCAGAGGATACCATAAAGTCAAATTAGTTTCGGCACATGCCTGATAATTCTTGGAGGGTGCCAGAATCATTCTGGAAACTTTGTGGAATTTTTGGAGATGAGAAAACCGGAAATGTTCCGGAGCTGCCGGAACCGCTTCAGATGCTTTTCGCAGATGAAAATCACAAATCCGGAATTGTTCCGGAACGCGTTGAAAATTATTATGGTGGGTACTGAAAATGTTCTAAGCCCACATAAATATTTTCAGTTCGAACGGACGCTGAAAAATGTCATCGTGAATAGTAAAAGTGATTTTTCGGATATTTTTGGAAACCTAAGATATTTTGGGGTATGACATGGATGGATAGGATCCCCCTTGGGGGGAACCAACTAGGGGTGGCCGGCCACATGAGGGCTCCCTCCTTGGGGCCCCTCTTGTTCCTTGGTTTCACTTCTAGGCCCTTGTGGAAGGAATTCATTCATGTGCTCTTTGGGTTTTCTTGTAAAACCACCCTACCCCTTGGGTTTCCTATATAAGGAGGAGAGGGGGCTGCCCACTTCTTCATCCATTCTCACATACAAGTACCATGCAATTATCTGGCTTCTCTCTCCCTCCCAGCAAAATCGTTTCGTAGAGCCGAAAGGCTGTCTGGGTTCCGGTGGGAACTAGTTCTGGACGGTGAAGCCCTGCCGAATAGATGATACCGTATGTGTGCAACTCTGTAGAGAGGTCGTAGTTTCGATCTTAGTGCCCGTGGGGCTGCTCGAGAGTGCCTCCCGAAGGGCTGTCCAAGTGACCGTCCGAGTTTCGAAGGTCCTCCCGAAGGGCTGTCCGCGACACCGTCCGGGGGACTGTCCGACCGCCTCCCGGAGGGCTGTCCGAGTGGCGGATGAGGGTATACATCCTTGCGGTTGGGAGGTGGTAAATCCTAGCTGCGGGGATCTGCACCGCCGATCGTCATTGACTCTACTTTCGCTGCGCTACGAGTCGGTAACGAAAATGATCAAACCTTGTATGCAGTCTCCATAGTGGTCCTGGGCTGGTGCGTAGGTAAGAAATTTTTTGTTTTCTGCTGCGTTACCCAACAGTGGCATCATGAGCCGTGCTATGCATAGATGCAGGTTGTGATCTAGAATACATGGAGATGTATGGGTGTTGCACAATATAATTATGTAGTAGATGAGATCTATTGCTGAAAATTATTTGTGCGGGTAGCAGATGAAATCTGTTACTTGATGTTCTTGTTGCTTCCCTGGAATTTGCATAATCCTGATCTTGACGACATGGTGGAATCTCACAAAGTTCTGGCAATCCGCGATCCTTTCATGCTGCTCCTGAGTATGCTGATTAACAGATCAACGAAGTGCTAACAGTTCTTTGGGTTCCACCATAGTTAAAGAAAGATGGATGTTTCGCAAACGAAAGGGCAATGCAGATATGATCTGCACGGGGGTCATGCGTATGACGAAGTTCAGTATGGGCCTCGAGATTTCATTATCTCGTGTTTCATACACCCCGCGAAGTTAATCTAGCGACTTGAATAATCATACTTGATGATGGACGTTGGAGCTTCGGTTTGTTTCGAAACCTTAGAAGCCACGTAAAACAAGTTTTTGCAAGAAGCGATTAGAGGCGTCTAACTTGGTTTTGCAGGAGGGTTTGCATGTGCATGTGATGTGGTATAGCAGTGCTCATAATAATTTGATTATGTATGAGATGACTATATGATGTAAATTGATTAACATGACCTGCGTGTCATGATTCGGCATGATGGCTGGAGCCATATGATTGCACTTTAAATGACCTGTGTGTCAACATTTTTGTAATGCATTATTTTATTAGCTATAGAGATAGCAATATTATCTGGTGCATCGACAATGTGGTGGCAATCTTCGCGAAGGTGAACATCGATGCGAATGCCGAAGGCGAAGAAATACAAGACTTCTCCGTCAGAAAGGGCTATACCATATCATGCTATTATGAATTGCCTGAGATGTTTATCCCTTATGATGCACCCTTCTTGATTGCGCGGTAGTCGCTTTTATTAGGGTGATCTCTCACAAAAATATCAAGTAGTTAGTGTTCTCCCAAGTGTAGCACCGTCACGGCACCTAACTTTTCGGGGTGCGCCATGGTTGCATGGGTATGAACGATTAGGGATGTGTGAGGCGGGTGAGGTCAGACCTCACAGCAAGATCACTTGGTTGTCTTGACGTTCATGGCAGGATCGTCCTGAGCTCGGAACACACACATCGAAAGATGAACAAGAGTCACATAGAGATGTGATCGGCAAGTTGGCCTACAGATTAAAATTCCCGTCATGAGATGATGATTCTATGGCGATGAATTGAAGTCTGGATCTTGTATCACTCAAAATCAATTATGAGAGATATTGATTTGAGTGGGAGTGCACTATTGAATTAACTTGTTTAATTCTCAGTGCAATTAGTTTTGAACATTGTCTAAGTGTGATTTGCTAATAGTTGTAGAATAATGGCTCGCGTTTCCACCTTCCCTGTTAAAATTGAATAGCTATTAAATATCTGTTTAAATCTTTACAGTTGGTAACATAATGTGAGGATTGTCCTCAAGAGTGCTGAGAAGGACTTTGTCCTATCGCATGCTTTCCGTATTCTCCCGCTAAATGCTATGGATCATGTGACTCTCGTCCTTCGATCCAAAAGCTAGAATTCCGTTTCAGTCAAATGCAATATGTTTGCTTCCATGAGACCCGAACTTCGAAAGTTTGGATAGTTATGTGATATTCATGGAATCTGAAAATCATTTTCAGAGACAGACAAAGGCAAAAAGATATGAGATATCCAAAGCAATGTTTGTTTGCAAACTGTTAGTAAAGGAGTTTACTATGCATTAGGCTGATAAGAGAGGGATCCAGAAGAATGCCTGTCATATGATGATGTTGAATAAAACAACTTAAAGAGAAAGGAAGTGTCCAAAGGGTGTTAGTGAAACTTTCACGCCTAGGAAGTCCGGGGCTAATGCCACTCTTAAGTTGGGTGCTTCTTCTGAGAGTAGGAGAAATACTGAAAGTTAAACTGTTAGTAGTATAAAGGCAATAAGAAAGAAGACTGGAATATCCAGCTCATGTATGAATGACATACAAGTTTTTGATGTATAGAAGGATGGTAAAAGATATAGTACTTGGAAATTATGGTTAAACATGTTAATCACTAATTCTTGGGTATTGTGAGAAAATCACAAAGATACCCGCTCGATTGCATTCTGTTGCAACTCGATGTAAGAACTACTATGGCCTGAAAGACTAGCCAGGAATGAGGTTTAGGTATACACAGGGAACATAGTAAAAGTTACTATACATTCCATCGGTGTATTACCTATGTATTTACTTTCATAATTCATTTTAGAGTTTTACACACTCTAGCCCATTGCATAAGGTATCTTGCAAGAAGGTTGTTCATAAGAGAACTTTTGATGTTCGGTGTTATGAATAACATAAGGGCCATACTTTCATTATGAATGAGATCTATGTTATGAATGTTGATAATAATATATTACCTCTGTGTCTACTTTCATAATTCATTTTAGAGTTTCATACACTCTAGCTCATTGCACGATGTTTGTTGCAAAAGAGTTGTTCATAAAAACAACAAATTGTTGTTCAGTATTATGAATAACATGAAGGGCCATGCTTCCATCCAAGATGGGACGTATGTTATGAATTTTGATGGTAATATGATACATCCATAACACTAACGCTAAATGTCACAAGACTAAGAGAATACCACACAAGTGTGGCACTACATTTGGTCACATTGGAGAAACCCGCATGGATAAATTCCATTATGATGGATTTTGAAGTCGTTTGATTTTGAATCATCTGACACTTGCAAATTTCCTCCGAAAAGAGAAGTGACTGAAATACCGTTCACGGGCCATAAGGAACGAGCAAAGAACTTATTGGTGATTATACATTTTGATGTATGTAGTCCGATAAATGTTGTTGCAAACAGTGGATTTGTCTACCTTCAAAAATGACTCAAGTAGATATATGGTTATTTACTCGATGAGAAGTAAGTCTGGATCTTTCGAAATCATTCAAAAGGTTTTCAAAAATGAAGTAGAAGTTATTGTAACAAGAAAATTGTGTTTCTACAATTTGATTGCAGAAAGGAATATTTGAGTTACAAGTTCAGCGAATGTCTGATGAGTTGTGAAAGGGGTTTCATAACTTGCACCTCCCGGAACACCACTGCAAGTGGAAAGTCCGTGAAGATGTAATCGAACCATTTATGACATGGTAAGATCAAAAATGACACAAATTTTTTTGCCATTATCCCTTTTAAAGAGTGATGCTTTAGAGACAGCGGCTTTTACACTGAAAAGAGCTCCATCAGGTCTGTTGAAATGACACCATGTTATGGTACGCCCAACCATGTTATATCTTTTCTTAAACATTTGGAATATGGGGCTTGTGTAAAAGGTTACAAACCTATTCCAAATCAGACAAGTGCTACTTTGTAGGTTATCCCAAGTCAATGGGTATTCCCCCACCACTATACCGGGGCAAAGGTTTTTACCACAAAACGGTATGCTTTTAAAGAGAATTGTTCTTGCAAAAGGTGAGTGGGAGGACAGTGCAACTCGACGAGATAACCAGTATCTTCGTCATCAGGTCAAAGGAAAGGAACCTTGGAAGTGATTCCAGAGTTTCCTACTGCGATTGATACGGAAGTCTCTACAATAAAATGTATGGACTTCGGTCGAACTTGCAGCTGAACCACGTAGGCAAAGCTCGTGCAAACCTATCAGGTACGCAAACGAGATATTGTTCTTAGACAACAGTATACCTATGATACACAAGGAAGCGTTGATGGGCCCTGACTCTGGAATTGGCTAAATGCCAACACAATCCGAGATGGTTTCCATATAAATGTTTCAAGATTAAAATCTTGATACACCTTTCGGAAGACTTAGAGTCTAACGTGTTTTTATGGAACTGAAAACTGATACGGATAAAAATGTTTTATCCATAAAGCTCGACTTGTTGAAATAACAAGTTCAAGGAGTTGACTACGATGAGGTTGTTTCACCGTAGCAATGCTTAAAGTCGGTTTGGGTTGAACTAGCAATTAATACATATTTCAAATCATGAGATATGAAACATGGATGATGAAAGGATTTCCATCTGATGGAAATAAAACCAAGGACTTGCATGTGTTACAGTCCAAGGTATTTTGTCATTCCAGAGGATGCTAGTAAGTATGCAAACTTCAGAGTTCCAGCAATGGACAGAAGAGAGCAAAATGGAGTTGGAATCTTCGTGTTTTGATGAAATGGTCAAAAAAAGGGTTTTGACTTCATCAATGGGTAACGTAGATGCTTGTGATTCAAGAAAGTAAGTGGGAGCATAATAATATTTCTAAAAACGTTGTGTGCTTGACACATTGTTAATTGGAAATAAATTTCTTGACATGAATTAGGACTTCATTTGAAAATAGTTTTTCGATGAAGTGCTTGGGCTAAATAGCCTTGATATTAGGCATGATGATCTATGGAGATAGATTTACCTGATGGGGCTGAGCAAAGATACATATTGACAAAATGCTAAAACCTTTTAGCATTAAAAACGTCAAGGAGTAATTCTTGCTGAAGTCACATGGAAAGAGTTTTTGCAAGACTCGGTGTCCCTAGAACACTGATGAGCAAAATACGTGATGGAGATTCCACACACCTTCATGTTTGGATTAATCATGTATTCCATGGTATGTAAAAAGAACCGGATATGTCCAATATTCCAAAATTGTTGCGAGTATAGATACCAAAGTGATCAAAAGTTCTGATCATGGGACAACAGTGAAAAAGGGTCATTCAGTACTATAGTAGCACTGATGACATGTTTTCTCGCAAGCGGAGATCATGAAGAGTTTATTGTAAAAGGTTACATCGATACAGTCTTCATCCATGCTCCAAGCGATTTTCGATTTAAATTGAGGATTTTTGTATAACACACAATATGGTGGCACGGTAGTTCGAAATTGTTCCAAACAAGTTACTGTGGCGAATTCTATAACAGAAGCGAAGTATATTGCTGCTTTTAAAAGCGACAAAGAAGATGTTGAATCATATAGTTCATTCATGAACTTAGTATGGTTCCAAGATGGCTTTTGTCAATGGGACACTACTGCAGGTAGTTGCTCCATAACTCAGTCTGAGGAATCCAGGTTCGACCTGTGATTCACATACATACAAAGCCAAGTCCACACAAAATATGAATTTTGTGAAAGCGTGAAAATGCGAGGATCTGCAAAGATACACACGGATCTGAAGTTGTCAGATCCGTTGGACATCAGGCTATACCAGAAGCGAAGCATATTTACACCGGTGTGCCACATGTGTAAAGTGCATTAGCATTAACTAGATTATTGACTCTAGTGCAAGTGGGAGTCTGTAGGAGATATGCCCTAGAAGCAATAATAAATGTTATTGATTATCTCTTTGTTCATAATTAGGTTTGTGTTCCATGCTATAACTGCTATGGCTCTCGAGTCTGCAATAAACACGAGCCTCGGAGGAAGACTCATATGCACGTTCGGAATAATAAACGGTAAAATGTATTCCTAGTCTGGCCTCTAAGACTAGATCAAGTGTTGCATGATGGTTCTGTTTTCCTGATCATGGGCATGTCTATGCCAGCAACTTTGAGGGCACAATGTTAGCAGAACATTTGTGTTGAATCGACCAGAATTGATGTTATGCTATGAGTTACATTCGTCACAAGTTAATGGTTAATAACACAGAGATGGTCTACGTTTGCATGATTCATTAGACCATGAGAGTATCGAGTTTCTTCATGCTTGCTTCATGAACTTTGGGGTTTGTTAAACGTCATCCGTAACTGGGTGGCTATTATTACGGTGGCTTACGGGTTCTTGGAAAAGTATGTCAAGTAACTTGATAGCTCAAGATTGGGATTTGCTCCTCCGACGATGGAGAGATATCTCTGGGCCCTCTCGGTGTTACAGTATCCATCATCGTCTGGCCTGACACTTTGTGATTCGATCACGGGGATGCCGGAACTCGGTAACGAGAAAAGAGAACAATACCGGTAACGAGGTAACTGGCATAGTGGACAAGTGTTGATCCAAGGGGATGCCAACATATCTCACCTCGGATATTTGTAACATATCGCGAAGCAACAGGAATAGCACACGGCAACTGGAGGTTCACTCGAATATTCATTCGTGTGGGTATAGGGGTCAATATGGGTGTCCACGGCTCCGATGTTGATCATTGATCGTAAGGGGTTCCGTGTCATGTCTATACTTCACCGAACCTATAGGGTCACACGCTTAAGGGTCATCTATCTGCTGAATACTAGACAGGGAGTCTGAGAGAAAATCACCGAAAAAGTTTTGGACAGCGGAAAAGTTCCGCAGAGAGGTCAGAGGATGAGTTCCGGTGAAACTGAAAAGTTGTTTCAGAGGATAACATAAAGTTAAATTGGTTTCGGCACATGCCTGATAATTCTTGGAGGGTGCCAGAATCATTCTGGAAACTTTCTGGAATTTTTGGAGATGAAAACCGGAAATGTTCCGGAGCTGCCGGAACCGCTTCAGATGCTTTTCGCAGATGAAAATCACTAATCCGGAATTGTTCTGGAACGTGTTGAAAATTATTATGGTGGGTACTGAAAATGTTCTAAGCCCACATAAATATTTTCAGTTCGAACGGACACTGAAAAATGTCATCGTGAATAGTGAAAGTGCTTTTTGGGATATTTTTGGAAACCTAAGATATTTTGGGGTATGACATGGATGGATAGGATCCCCCTTGGGGGGAACCCACTAGGGGTGGCCAGCCACATGAGGGCTCCCTCCTTGGGGCCTCTCTTGTTCCTTGGTTTCACTTCTAGGCCCTTGTGGAAGGACTTCATTCATGTGCTCTTTGGGTTTTCTTGTAAAACCACCCTACCCCTTGGGTTTCCAATATAAGGAGGAGAGGGGGCTGCCGACTTCTTCATCCATTCTCACATACAAGTGCCATGCAATTATCTGGCTTCTCTCTCCCTCCCAGCGAAATAGTTTCGTAGAGCCGAAAGGCTGTCTGGGTTCCAGTGGGAACTAGTTCTGGACGGCAAAGCCCTGCCGGATAGATGACACCGTATGTGTGCAACTCTGTAGAGAGGTCATAGTTTCGATCTTAGTGCCCGAGGGGCTGTTCGAGAGTGCCTCCCGAAGGGCTATCCAAGTGACCGTGCGAGTTTCGAAGGTCCTCCCGAAGGGCTGTCCGCGACACCGTCCGGGGGACTGTCCGACCGCCTCCCGGGGCTGTCCGAGTGGCAGATGAGGGTATACATCCTCGTGGTTTGGAGGTTGTAAATCCAAGCTGCGGGGATCTGCACCGCCGATCGTCATAGACTCTACTTCCGCTGCGCTACGAGTCGGTAACGAAAATGATCAAACCTTGTATGCAGTCTCCATAGTGGTCCTGGGCTGGTGTGTAGGTCGGAATTTTTTTGTTTTCTGCTGCGTTACCCAACACTGATATGGGTATATCTACTTAATGAAACACAAGTCTGAAACATTTGAAAAGTTCAAAGAATTTCAGAGTGAAGTGGAGAATCATCGTAATAAGAAAATAAAGTTTCTACGATCAGATCGCAGAGGCGAATATTTGAGTTACGAGTTTGTCCCTCATTTAAAACAATGTGGAATAGTTTCACAACTCACGCCACCTGGAACACCACAGCTTAATGGTGTGTCTGAAAGTCGTAACTGTAGTTCATTTGATATGGTGCGATCTATGATGTCTCTTACCGATTTACCACTATCGTTTTGGGGTTATGCATTAGAGACAGCTGCATTCACGTTAAATAGGGCACCATCTAAATCCGTTGAGACGACACCGTATGAACTATGGTTTGGCAAGAAACCTAAGATGTCATTTCTTAAAGTTTGGGGTTGTGACACTTATGTCAAAAGGCTTCAGCCTGATAAGCTCGAACCCAAATCAGAGAAGTGCGTCTTCATAGGATACCCTAAGGAAACAATTGGGTACACCTTCTACCATAGATCCGAAGGCAAGATCTTTGTTGCCAAGAATGTAACATTTCTAGAGAAGGAGTTTCTCTCGAAAGAAGTGAGTGGGAGGAAAGTAGAACTTGATGAGGTAATTGTACCTTCTCTCAATTTGGCAAGTAGCACATCAGAGAAATCCGTTCCCATGATGCCTACACCAACTAGAGAGGAAGCTAATGATGACGATCGTGAAACTTCAGATCAAGTTACTACTGGACCTCGTTGGTCGAACAGAGCACGTTCCGCACCAAAGTGGTACGGTAATCCCGTCCTGGAAGTCATGTTATGAGACCATGGTGAACCTACAAACTATGAAGAAGCTATGATGAGCCCAGATTCTGATAGATGGCTTGAGGCCATGAAATCTGAGATAGAATCCATGTATGATAACAAAGTGTGGAATTTGGTGGACTTGCCCGATGATCGGCAAGCCATTGAGAATAAATGGATCTTCAAGAAGAAGACTGACGTTGATAGTAATGTCACTATCTACAAAGCTCGACTTGTCGCAAAAGGTTTTCGACAAGTTCAAGGAGTTGACTACGATGAGACTTTCTCACCCGTAGCGATGCTTAAGTCTGTCTGAATCATGTTAGCAATTGTCACATTTTATGATTATGAAATCTGGAAATGGACGTCAAAACTGCATTCCTTAATGGATATCTTAAAGAATAGTTGTATATGATGCAACCAGAAGGTTTTGTCGATCCTAAAGGTGCTAACAAAGTGTGCAAGCTCCAGCGATTCATCTATGGACTGGTGCAAGCATCTCGGAGTTGGAATATACGCTTTGATGAGGTGATAAAACCATATGGTTTTATACAGACTTTCGGTGAAGCCTGTATTTACAAGAAAGTGAGTGGGAGCTCTGTAGCATTTCTAATATTATATGTAGATGACATATTGTTGATTGGAAATGATATACAATTTCTGGATAGCATAAAAGGATACTTGAATAAGAATTTTTCAATGAAAGGCGTCGGTGAAGCTGCTTATATATTGGGCATCAAGATCTATAGGGATACATCGAGACGCTTGATAGGACTTTCACAAAGCACATACCTTGATAAAGTTTTGAAGCAGTTCAAAATGGATCAGTCAAAGAAAGGGTTCTTGCCTGTGTTACAAGGTGTGAAGTTGAGTAGGACCCAAAGCCCGACCACGGCAGAAGATAGAGAGAGAATGAAAGTCATTCCCTATGCCTCAGCCATAGGTTCTATAAAGTATGCCATGCTGTGTACCAAACCTGTTGTAGACCTTGCCATGAGTTTGGCAAGGGGGTACAATAGTGATCTAGGAGTAGATCACTAGACAACGGTCAAAATTATCCTTAGAGGACTAAGGAAATATTTCTCGGTTATGGAGGTGATAAAGAGTTCGTCGTAAAGAGTTACATCGATGCAAGCTTTTACACCGATCCAGATGACTCTGAGTCTTCATCTGGATACGTATTGAAAGTGGGAGCAATTAGCTTGAGTAGCACCATGAAGAGCATTGTAGACATAGATATTTGCAAATATACATACGGATCTGAATGTGACAGACCCGTTGACTAAACTTCTCTCACAAGCAAAACATGATCACACCTTAGTACTCTTTGGGTGTTAATCACATGGCGATGTGAACTAGATTATTGACTCTAGTAAACCCTTTGGGTGTTGGTCACATGGCGATGTGAACTATGGGTGTTAATCACATGACGATGTGAACTATTGGTGTTAAATCACATGGCGATGTGAACTAGATTATTGACTCTAGTGCAAGTGGGAGACTGAAGGAAATATGCCCTAGAGACAATAATAAAGTTGTCATTTTATATTTCCTTATTCATTATAAAGGTTTATTATTCATGCTAGAATTGTATTGATCGGAAACTTAATTACATGCGTGAATACATAAACAAATACCGTGTCCGTAGTAAGCCTCTACTAGACTAGCTCGTTGATCAAAGATGGTTAAGGTTTCCTAACCATGGACATGTGTTGTCATTTGATAACCGGATCACATCATTAGGAGACTGATGTGATGGACAAGACCCATCCGTTAGCTTAGCATAATGATCGTTCAGTTTTATTGCTATTGCTTTCTTCATGTTAAATACATATTCCTTTGACTATGAGATTATGCAACTCCCGGATACCGGAGGAAAGCCTTGTGTGCTATCAAACGTCACAACATAACTGAGTGATTATAAAGATGCTCTACAGGTATCTCCGAAGGTGTTTATTGAGTTGGCATAGATCTAGATTAGGATTTGTCACTCCGAGTATCGGAGAGGCATCTCTAGGCCCTCTCGGTAATACACATCATAAGCTTGCAAGCAAATGACTAAGGAGTTAGCCACCAGGTGATGTATTACGGAACGAGTAAAGTGACTTGCCGGTAACGAGATTGAACTAGGTATGAAGATACCGACGATCGAATCTCGGGCAAGTAACATACCGATGGACAAAGGGAATTACGTATGTTGTCATAACGGTTCGACCGATAAAGATCTTTGTAGAATATGTAGGAGTCAATATGAGGATCTAGGTTCCGCTATTGGTTATTGACCGGAGAGGTGTCTCGGTCATGTCTACATAGTTCTCAAACCCGTAGGGTCCGCACGCTTAACGTTCGTTGACGATATAGTATTATATGAGTTATGTGATTTGGTGACCGAATGTTGTTCTTAGTCCCGGATGAGATCACGGACATGACGAGGAGTCTTGAAATGGTTGAGAGGTAAATATTGATATATAGGACGATGGTATTCGGACACCGGAAGTGTTTCGGGGGTCACCGGGTACTTATCGGGTCACCGGAAGGGGTTCCGGGCACCCCAGCAAAAGATATGGGCCTTATGGGCCAAGAGGGGAAACACATCAGCCACAAGGGGCTGGTGCGCCCCCAATATGGGCCGGCCTAGGATGAGAAGGAAAGAGGGGAAGGGAAAGGAAAGAGTAGAATAGGATTCCCCCTTCCTTCCCTCTCCCCCCTCTTTCCTTCCCCCTCGGATAAATATGGCAGGGGGGGCGCCACTTGGGGAGGACCCCAAGTAGGATTCGGCCTACTTGGGGCGCCTCCTGGCAGCCTCCCCTCTCCCGCCCACCTATATATATGAGGAGGGGGGGCGCCTAGCACACACCAGACAATTGCCTAGCCGTGTGCGGCGCCCCCCTCCACCGTTTACACCCCCGGTCATATTTTCATAGTGTTTAGGCGAAGCCTTGCGGAGATCGCTTCACCGTCACCACGCCGTCGTGCTGACGCAACTCTTCTACTACCTCGACGTCTTGCTGGATCAAGAAGGCGAGTGACGTCACCGAGCTGAACGTGTGCAGAACTCGGAGCTGCCGTACGTTCGGTACTCGATTGGTGGAGCGCGAAGAAAGTTCGACTACATCAACCGCATTGTAAAACGATTCCGCTTACGGTCTACGAGGGTACGTAGACACACTCTCCCTCTCGTAGCTATGCATCTCCATGGATAGATCATTGCGTGTGCATAGAATTTTTTTTGTTTTCCATGCAACGATTCCCAACAACGAGGTGGGGCCGGCCACCACAACCAACTAGATCGGGCCAGCTGAATTACGGTCGGCCATCTATTCTGGATGGTGGCAGAGCAGGCATGATTTCATGGGGTAGCGGCTAGAGTCAGACCATAGGCCGTGCAAAAGGGGCTACCACCCCGGTCCTCAAGAAGGGAGGGGCCCAACTAAAACTTATACTATAAACACTATACAAGTATACAGAACATTTGAAAGATTATTAAATGCATAAAATAGAGCCTCAATTTACAGAAGTGTAAGTTCACACCACATACTAATAAGTTATACCACACAGAGGAAAACCAATCCGACTGGCGAAGTTGAGTTCAAATACACTGGTCTCTCTTTAGGATGGATGCCTTAGTATCATAATGAAAGTTATGATAACTAAATTTTAATGTTTAAACCAATGCACAAATTTTAATTAGAGAAACTTGTAGGACTTCTCATTTGCACCAAATCAAACCCAGTGAATCTAGACGAGAATGTTAGGTAATCGAATCATACGCAAAAGTACAATCAACAACATTTTTGGTTTCTTCGATGATTCTTTTACTGAATCCAACTTGCAAGTCGCAATTTTTATACCCTAGAAGTTTCCATGAATATGACTGCCTAATATACACTAGAAACCATGATTAAAATATTTGTTAGCGTGTATGTGATTTAGAAATATCTACCATAATATTCAATAAAATTAAAAGATATATTTACACACACATAGATATGCAAATGTGT
Organism: Thinopyrum elongatum; assembly: GCA_011799875.1. Lineage (NCBI taxonomy): Eukaryota > Viridiplantae > Streptophyta > Magnoliopsida > Poales > Poaceae > Thinopyrum > Thinopyrum elongatum. The sequence goes on from CM022303.1 coordinate 719,454,945, forward strand.
ATACAATATATCGTTCATGCAATATCAGAAAATAAATTTGAAAGATCGTTTTAACAATAAGGAGGAAATTTGGTACATCATACAATTTTAATTTTGTATAATCAAAATTTTCAATGATATACATTACAACTGTATTTCAATGAATAATATAACTATTATTTGGAAACATTGTTATGTGGTTAAGTAATAAAAAATTATGTTATTTACAATTGTAGTATGTTAAACTTAGTTTAAAATAAGTATAAAGATTTAGTATGAATTTTTTTGGCTCTCTCGGATCTACCCTTCTCCCTGGATCCATCCTGAGCCAGAGGCAACAGCACCAGCAGCGCAAGAGGAGGAAGCCCTACTGCCACGCCGACCAAGGCCGCCCCTGCCGCGCCATCCAAACCGTCATCCCCTGCAGTAACAGCAGCAGCAGCCAAGCGCAAGGCCCCTTAGCTAGCAGCATTTGCAGCTGAGATCACACCGAAAAAGTGGATCCAAGTCCAGATTTCTAGTTCGCCTACCAAGAAGACCGGCAAGAGCATCCGGTCAATCAGCGGAGTGTTGTTGGAGAGCTAGGTTACATAGTAGTGTCATAGTCCAGAAATGCCAGGGTTGCTTGAAACACAGTCCTGTCATGTATCGAGTGTACGTACTTTTGTGTGCCCTATCCGAACTAAGGTCGGTCTGTAACCGTGTCGTACCGACTTAATGGTGCCTGAGTTAATTGTGTTTGATGGGTGATTGCTTCTCTGCTCGCGGTATTGTTTTTCGCTTTCATAGTTTGTCTCAAAATGTGTGTTGTCTCCCTCACCGGGGTTGGGTTTTACAGGATTAAATATGCCGCACTTGCCTGAATTTTGGAATATTTACATATTTTGATTAGGAATGTGCTCTTTGTATACCATTATAATTGGGTAGGATGGTCTTCTCTGAACAAACTGCAAACAATTTTCTCTGAATTCCAAATATGTGTTTAACTTAGCTGCGCAAACAATTTAACGAAGTATCAATTAATTGTCATTTATAAGTTGTTTGCACTGATAGGAAATGTTCTACAGGAACCATAGCATCTGCTCTCTGCATTGTTTTACCCTTAGATTTAAGGAGGTTAAACCATATCCCTCCAGCCTCTGATTGTGCTTTAAACACTTCATTATTTTTTGCAACTACATGCTTTATGCTTGTCTTTTTCAATGAAATCTGGGTGCTGTTCTGTAGACTGGCACAATGAAACTTGGGAAAGATGCAGATGTGCTTACTAAAACTTCAACATTCAGATCAGTGTCCTTTTTGTACCATTGTTTTATAATAAAAAAGATGTAAGCATGGTTCTACTTTTTTCACTGCTTGTCTACTATCTATAATAGTTTGATTTGCTGCAGAATCTTGAATCCATGTGGTCACTTATCGCCAGGAAGGACAGTACAAGGAAGTTGATTTGAGTGTCCAGTCTGAAGCTACTACAGAATGTATTTCACTGTAAAAGTGCTAGTTTCCTTTGGTGAAAAGGGTACTGAACCACAGATTTTGTATATTGAATTTAGTTAGGTGGGATCTCTGATGGAAACAGGGACCCCTTTGGACTGGAACTCAGGGAGGACTGATGGAAACCCCACTGACTAAGGTCATGGAGACATATTATTCCGTCAAGAAGAGTCAGATCGCGTCCAGGACAAACAAGTAAACATGTTTGTGTTGTAATTTTGCTTTTGACACTAGAGATAAACTGCTAGGTTCAGTTCAAAAGATAAATGAAATTATATTTATATCTTTATTTTGGGGTTTGATGACCTTGTAGTGACATAGCCTTCGCACATTCAAAGCAAACCCATCTCTAGGTGTTATTATGCAGACTCCGAGTATGTTAAAATGTGCCTTCAGTTAAGTACAAAAAGGTTGAACCATTAAGTGCTATGTTTTTGGGCAAACATGCACTTTATGCCAGTATAACTTCATTTTAATTGGCAATGCTGGACTAAGGGTTGAGCTGCTAGACTTTTAGCCTTCATTGTTTGCTAGGAGATCAACTAATAAGTTTTCCATACACAAAAACAATGCTCGGGCACCAACTAATTTTCCTTCCTTGTCCAAGTGACAATACAAAAAGAAATACACTAATAATTTATGGATTTCTGAGGCCTTCTGCACTTAAGTTTGGAATTGCTAACTAGTAGTTGGGTGTACATGCATCTTTTTTTTTTTGAAAAGGAGGATGTACCCCCGGCCTCTGCATCTGGGCGATGCATCTTTGAGAGCCTTACATTTAGGTTTTTAATGGGTAACTGGAAGTTAACTGTACATGTTCAGAGCCTTCTTAGCTTTTGTAACCAAGTTGATAAGACGTATAGATATGGTTGGGACAGATGCACGTTCTCTCTGCAGAATATATCTACTTTGCTAAGGAAAATGCATATTTTACATGCATATAATCAATCATGCTTCTAGGGATGTAGCAGTGGGGTAAGGGATCGGGGTTGCTCTTCAATCCTTATTTGATAATGATCACGAACCAAATGTTTATTATCCAAGAATTTAAGTTATCCTGGTGTTACCTTTAAGGTTTGCCTGTACAATGCCCGAACATTATGGTCACTGTATTTAAAAAGTGTTACTCACTCTACAACTCTCTTCATCTAGGGGAAAAAGAGCTGGGCGCTGCAAGCCTGATCATGAATGGGTTCAGTGTTATGACTGTCGTACTTGGAGAGTGGTGCCTGCCAGCTTTGATACGGAGTCTATACAAGACCAATGATTTGTATCAGGCAATCATGTTCAACTCTATCATACATGATAAGCTTAGTCTAGTGATTTTATAATTACTAGTAAATGCGTACGTGCAATGCACGTAAATATTAGGCAGTATCTTAATTGCATGCGGATATTAGGTATGATATTACTTGTGTTAGTTATGTGATTATTAGTGTTATATTTGGTATGACTAGCAAAGTGCCAGTGCGTTGCAACAGATCTAAAATAGACTCATACACGTTCAAACTTGAAATAAAATCACCGTATTTTTGGTGTATATATCACCAACTATGTTAGGTTTTGCGCACAATTTATTCCTCATATTTGTTTGGATGAGATGGGGGAGAGGCGGGAATGCTCTGGAGAGACTTAAGTGGTTTTCTGCAAATGTAGAGCAGAGTGGCAGGGGTCATTCAGCAAAAATATCACAGCTTGCCTTGCATGCGTTAGATGGAGAACGGATGGTGAGAAATGGCGGATGGCAGATACACCATCATCACCAACCGGGTCTTTTATAAGAGTAGAGATATTAATTGCACGCTAAACACGTTGAGCGCTCGCCATTGGAGTAGTCTAGGTCGTTGGATTGACCTGGTTTGATGGCCGAGATCTGTTGGATCTGCCTCTTTGGGTGTTTGTTATCTCTACTCCTAATGAAGCAGTTGGTAGTTTCGCTTCCAGGTTTTTTTTAGTCCCAACTCCCCTGGTTTTTTTTGGTACCTCCTCCCACCTCTGACTTATCCACCAGAAACCGAAGAAACCTCCTCCTGAGGCCCCAACCCACACCCATCCACGTAACAAAAAAATAGACCTACGAAGGTTAACCAACGAAAAAAGACCTACGGTACGATTTATTTTCGTCCGGTTTATTTTCGTCCCACCACCCCCGCCCACTGGTTTCTTATCCATTGGTTTATTTTTCTCTCCACTCTTTTGTTTAAAAAATCAACACTTTCCTAATGACAAAAGATCACGGATCTAACTTTCCTACCTTAGCCAAATCAACGAATCTCTCTCATTAATGCAATTTGCTTTAGGAAACAAATAATATATTCTTTCCTACCTTAGCCAAATCAACGGATCTCTCCCATTAATGCAATTTGCTTTAGGAAACAAATAATAGATTCTTTCCTACCTTAGCCAAATCAACGGATCTCTCTCATTAATGCAATTTGCTTTAGGAAACAAATAATAGATTTTCAGGAAACAAATAATGGATTTAAAGAAATTCATAAGTAAACCATTGACAAAAAAAGATCTTATCGTGATAGTCGGTTTTGTAGTCGTTCGTTCGTTTTGCTCGGCTCCCTCGTTCGTTCGGTCCCACCTCTTTTATTTGCTCGGCTCTCTCGTGAGTTATCTCCTCTGATTTCCAATTTTCTCTCCATCATATCAGCGATAGAGCCCCCTCAAAGAAAAAATCAATGCCCCATTGCTTTTCAAACTCCTGAGCAAGAGCTGGGTCTCCTACTCGCACGCCGCCGCCGCCCGCCCGTCCCCATCCGACTCGCACGCCGCCACTCGCCATAGGAACATCGCTGCACCTCGCGCCTCCTCCAGATCATCTTCGATGTTAGGCAACCGAGGGATTCGACGCTGCTGTCCGGAGCTACTTCGCCCATGATGTAAAGAAGGGCATGGGCAAGAGATCATGGCCTTTCGGGATTGCAACCATAGGGGTCAAGATGGTGCTGATCCGGCCGCCGGCCACACCCTAATCCTCTCCTTCTCTCACTCAGTTCGTATTCCCCTACCTCTTTCCAACAAAGTGAGGGAGTCTGATATGTTGCGTGTTGTTGTGCTGCAGGTCCTTGAGGTTGGGTGCGGCAACACGCGACTCGGAGAGAAGCTTTTGTGGTAGGGCAGCAGCGGCAGTACCTGCATAGACCCTCTCGATGCTCCCCTGATTTGGTGTTGTGCAAGGAGGTGGTTGCAGGCAGGAGGTTGGGACGCGCAGCTCCATAATAGCCTTTATCACGCTCGGGCTCATTGTTTGGGGATGAAGGTGTCAATCTGATCGCGCTCTCCTCCATGACTTTCCCTGAATCTTCTATTCATTATATAACCTCTAAGGCCCTTACAAAACAAATTCTAATAACTCAATCTCTTTCTGCTGATTCTTATAGGGCCACCAATCATACATGTATACACCATGTTTTCTCTACTGTAATTTGATGTTTTATTTTCATGTGGCACAGAAGAGTTCAGAGTTCACTCTGAGAGAAAATTGCTTTGCATGTACATTTGCTGAAAGACTGGTGTGCTGAACTTTAGATGATTCCGATTTGTCGCTGCCATATAACCTTTCCTCTTTTTCTTGATATGTCCAAAAGAGATCCTTATTTCACCTTTTGTTTTAGGTTTGCAACGTGAGAATTTCATACTTTTGGAGTAGAGCTATCAAAATATATACTTTTGAGTTTCTAAAAATATCCATTATGAGGTAAAAATCATTAAATACATATTGTTTTATGTATGTTTCGTGTCAGACGAATCTGTCACAACCTTATGAAAGTTTAGGAAGGGTCAGCTTGTTGCAAGATCAGTAAGAAATTATTGCATAGTTCATCATTTTTATTCTTGTATAAACAATAATTTTTGGTTATCTGGCCTTACAAAGGTTTTTTTTCTAGAACAGAGCTTCCTCTGCCCTGGGCGATTCTGAGAAAACTAACCAGCAAAGAACATGAACAAAGATAGTGATGAGAAAGGGTGGATCTGAGTATGCCACACATGGATATGACTGTTTCCCTGTGTTCTTTTTGACAATCCACTTCATCACTGACTCAACTGTGTATGGGTGGAGCAATGTCGTCTTCATCAGGCTACAATTATATGCCTCGGTGTTCAAACTAAAAAGTTGAGGGATGATTCAGACTAAATGTGGATTCCTTTGTGTTGACTACACTTCCATAGATTAAATATTCCTAACTGTGCGATGGATACATTTCTAGCAGAGATGATTCCAAAATTGTTCGAGGTTCGTTATATACAACATGCATGTTGTACATCTGTTAATTTGAAGTTAGAAATGCTGAGATTTGTTTAGATGCTTTCCTTACTGTTGATGCTAAAAGATATCCAGCAGATAAGGACTGAAGTTTGTTGGTTTTGCTCAACTTGGTGCTGCCTGATCGGTACTCTATCAAGATGGAGTGAGACCATGATAGCAGGTGTTGAGTACAGGTATATATGCACTGAATTTTTAGTTGTGCCAAAAATAACATATTGTTATCTTTATAATTGCTGCTACCATATTTCAAAGTAAGAATGCGATGATGCAAAGGAATCTCATTATCTAGCCATGTGTAGTCTCAGTTTTTACTATGCAAAGTATGATAGGAGTAAGCCCACATAAATGTGGCTTCATGTTTGCTTTCTATTGATCTGTGACAATAGAGATGTGCTGGACTGAGTGCCTATTGATAACACATCTGGAGTGGAACTGGCAATGTTCAGTTAATAGAGGTTATCTTTCCTGTGGATTTTTTTATTAGATACATGCAGAAGTGTGTCACTTTCTTAGATCATATTTTGTTCTTAAAATTTCAGATGTTTCATATAGCCATCAATTATCTTATTGGCAGTTCCTGTACATGTCTCTTGGATCATATTTTTACCTCAAGTTGGCCGTCTCGACCACGATGCTCTCCACCGACCAAGCCCCCGGGGCCACCAACCACGCCCGGATTCCTACTCCCTGCCATCTACAGCCTCCAACGACAAGGTGCCTCTCTCCTACATCTACGAACATTTCGGCGTCTCTGATTGTGCTCTTCCATGGTAAGGAGCATGTGGCTCTGTCAAGTCTCAACTAATCAGACGGTAAATAAAGTTTTTGTGAGTTGAATTATTGAGTGGAGATTTGATTACTTAATAGAAAACATTAGCAGCTTCAGAGATGCAAAATAACTATTCGTATGTTATTTTGATAGTCTTTTAGATATTGGAAATATGCACTTTGTTGAATTCACATAGAATCGGGGATTAGGTCACATGTATATTTTGGTGCAATTCATGCAGAAGCATTCCTTGACAGCTGTATGATCAAGAATATCAAAAAGACAATGCCATTTTTGTGTGTACATTCTTACATATAGTTTCATATGCTCCATGCAAGTTACGAGACTCTTAGAAGTAAAAATTGGTATGTAATATTTTATAGAAAATATTTTAAGGTTCTTTGAACTTTACAACCAAGACATAGTATATCATGATGTAAGCAGAGCAGTACTGTATTTGGCAATAATAGAACCTGACATCTAGCTTTATGGTGAAAATAAATACTAATGATCAAAAGAACAACACAAAAGGAGGCATTAGCATCGGGAACATATGGTCCATAAAAAATAAATACTAATGATCAAACGGACAACACAAAAGGATTTAGTTGATCAAGTTAAGTAGTAATAGAGTTCTGTAGGTTAAGCATCAGAAAGATATAGTTCTCTGGTCACTGATTTTGCCTGTATTAGATTAGGATTTGGTCAACTTAGCCAGTAATGGAGTTCCATGGGATTCAAATTATGTCTCTAAAAATGCAATAGAAGCTTCTATAATTTTTCTATGTAAATTATTCAGACGTCCAATAAGCATGTGGGCACAAAAATTCTTGATGTCAACACTGCAATACACTTGTAATAGCTTTCCTAAAATTGCAATCAACATTTGGCAGAAATATTTTTTTCATGTGTACAAATACTTCGAGAAAGATACTATTTGTCATGCATATCCATCTTTGTGCTTATCATCGGCTCTTCCTCCCGAACTGAGACCTAAAATTTATCCCATCATGGCATTGAAATTTTACTATTCCATCTACAATATTAAACCATTTCTAAATATATGCCATCTTTCTATGAAAAATATTCTTTGTCAAAGGCCTCTCCCTGAACAATAAATCTTTGAGTTCTTGGTAGGAGCTAGATATCTTGTTCATCTCCACATTTGGTTATTCCCTTTATTCAAAACATAGTATAAATTTCCTTGGGTAGTAAACATGATATATTGTCATGAAGTGAGCTTCTGTGTAAATGAGGAAACTAATTGTGCTGTCCCCTGTTTTTGTCGAGCAACATGAACCAAGAGTAATATTTTACAGTGGGTGTTGGAATTTGTTGAGGATCGTGGAGAGAGTCTTGTAACCGTGCGGTGTCATCGCTCACCAGCAACTAATTGGGCCACCCTTCTCAGAGGGGAAGCCGCAACCACCACCGTCGAGGACATCTTATTATGTGATGAGCATTATATTCCTGACCGCACAATAGTCGCCAATGTGGTGTTAAATTTCATCCATGTACTTTCTCACAAAAGGAATACATCTATATGATGTGAGGTTAGTTTTGTATAACTTTTCTATTTATTTCCAATCTATTAATTATTAACCATATAATCTCTTGTCTTGACATTTACAAGAAGATGGTTTATTTGACCAATCTATATGATGTGTAGCGTATCATATGAAATGACAACATATTACATACTTTCTTATTATGTTTTCATGTCCATGAGGCATGTATAGGAGGCAAATAAGTCCGTTCCTTTCCTTTTTCTGTTCACAAAAAGGTGGAATGGCTCCCAAATTTCGCATAATGATGTTCCAACATAAATTTTGTTTATATCGGAAAATTTTATGGAGAACAAGCATTCGTGCCTCATGATTTGGGTATCATACTAAAATGAACTTCATATGTTCTTTGTAAAAAGTCTTCTATTTGCCATGCCTAAGAGGGATTGGAGCATTTGTGTGCCATGCTTAGGTTGTGATTAATGCCTCATGATTTTCAGACAGAGAGAGGATGGGAGAGAGATGGAGGGTGTTAGACAGAGTGGGGGAGTGAGACACAGATATGCATTGTATTCATATGTGCAATCAGGAAAACAAATTAAAAAACACGTGGCAACGCGCGGGCAATTAGAAACATATATACATGCGAAAGTTGATATGCCTTGCAATTAGAAGAGCAACTGGGAAAAAGGCCCGTGGCAACGCACGGGCGTTCTACTAGTATTTGTATAGATGTATAGATGAAGGAATTCTTTTGAGTGTCCTCCCATCATACCGGGGCAAAATTTGTGTCTGAAGTTTGCAACATATAGATTGATTGTTCAAAACACACACACACACACATTTTATCTACAAGCAATGGTAGTTACCGCCTATTTCCTTGGCCTCTGCGTGTCCCACCTTGGCAACGAGCCAAACAGGCGCGTGAGAGTCGCTGAGGTGGTTCTAAACCCACGTTAGCAGGTCTTTTTTTTTTAACATCAGTACAGACACAAGCACTCATATACACGCGCATACACTCACCTCTTTGAACGCACACACACACACTACCCCTATGAGCACCTTCGAAAGACTGAGCCGGCATATCATTTTGAGATTTACGAAGTCACCGTAGGCGCCTCGTCGTCGACGGGAACGTCTCCTCCCACTGAATGCGCACCGCCGAAAATCCTGAAATAAATTCAGTAATAAATGCGAGCACCAGGATTTGAACCCTTGTGGCCTGGTGATACCACAGTCCCTCTAACCATCCAACCACAGGTTGGTTCGCCCCACGTTAGCAGGTCATTAGGATAATGAATGGTGCAGAGTTTTAGGGCCAGCAAGTACTCTAGATAGCCTTCTTGCTCTCGCTATCTATGATTCTTCATCTTACGGTACATACATTGTTGATGTGTTCCGAATTAACTTCCCTAAAATTTCCCATATTGATTTTTGAGATTTGGTCGGCGGGTCTATAAATGAATTATTATTTTTCTGCTATGAGATTGGTCTAATGAAATCCTCCTGCAGATCTGAGATTAAGTTGTAGAAGCTGCAGACAACCACGGCCGGCAAGGCACAGAAGAAGTTTACATGGCCAGATCTACATTGAGGCAATGCCGCATAACTAATTTCATCATTTCTACAGGATTTACAGGTTCATTGTTTTCAGAATTAGAAGGTTTTACATTGGGTGATCTGAATTATCTTGTGTGTATGAAAGCAACACTCTCTCATCATTAGTTCACGAGGTTAAACTGCAGCGCCCGCTCTCAATTCAAACTCTAGTTGCTCCTTCCATTTGCTGGCCTTATTTTGTCTATGTTGCTCAGCTCGAAGATGAAAATCTCTGGACACTTTTATATTTATGCCTTATCTGAATAGCTTGAGAAATCCTTGACGACGAGATGCATAAATTTGTAGAACGATGCTCTATTTTCTTAAAGAAACTGAATGCTGCGAGTCAGATTTTTTAAAAAAAAATTGTTCCTTTAAGAGAGTAGGTACTAAGTATTAAATTTGTACAACGATGCTCTATTTGCTTGAAGCAACCGAATACAACTGATTATTCTATACCGCACATTATATAGCATGTCGGGCTTGCTCCGAATGGATTGCTTGCTTCTCTGCATGGACATGCCCGTGGCGTCTTCGGTACAATTTTCTGGCACATTCTTGTAGCAGTTGTTTAGTGTCAGCCCAACCCTCCTGGCTTCGGCCTTTGCCTTTGCTGTTGTCTGTGCATTTTTTATTTCGAGTGCTCAATGGATAATGCAAATATTTTCTTCCATTGGAATTATATGTTCTTGCGCTTTGTTCGACCAAGCGTCAAGACAGTTTTTAGCATTGGCATTTCTGGCGCTATGCTTTTATCTAGTAATTGGCCTCTTAGATATGCCGAATGTGTATAATTTGGGCAATTTCGTCCTGCATGGCTTTGATGTAATACTTTGGTGTAAATACAAAGCGAATTTATGTTTTACTGCTTTGCTGTAGAATGAGGAATTTATAGTCATCTTTAGCATGGATCTCAGATACCTAAAAAAATTTAAGCTTTTTCTTACGTGGGCACTGAAAAGTGTGCTTTGCTCATATTCTATATTTAGTGAGGACTAGTTTGTAGTGTTGCTCGTTTTCATGCACTGTACTAGTGATCTTGGTGTCAAAACGAAAAAAGAACTATTGCTCTTCGGGGGGTTATCTCACCTTTGTAATGATTGAGCTTTCTCCAAAAGGAGATGCCTAAGTTGGAAATCTGTTCAGTTTCCTTTCGTGGTTCTTGCGCCTTGATTCCGATTGAAAAGTGAGGGAATCGCGCTGCATGTTTTGGTCTGTCGTCGTTGTGATAGTGGTTTCTTGCTGATACCTGCTTTTATGTTTGTAGTATGTGTAAACTGTGTGTCTTCTTACGCCCGAGACTATCCAAATCAACATTCTGCATTTCGTGTTGGTTTTTGGCAAAGCAGGCACTCTGCAGTTCTTTCAAGTTTATATTAAGTATAAACGTTTGGATCACCAAAGTTGTAAAGTTTCAATAGAAGCTTATCAGTTAATTGAATTCTGAATTTAAATGTACTTGTCTTTTCGTGGATCATTGGGATTAGTTGATAGTTTCTTTACATTCTTCATTCATTTATTCATGATTAGAAGCTTCAGTTCTAAAATTTGAAGTTCGGTAGTAGTAGCTCCTGTGTGCCGGTGTATTAATCTTTTTTCATTGTTTCATGTTTCAGGAGTAAGATATTGCTCTAATAATGCAAATTGCTGCAGAGTTGTGACAGTTTCTAAGCTTTATTCAGTTGCTTGGTGAAGTTAAGTATGAGGCAAGGCTTGAGGATGGGACTTACTGTATTGAAATCTGGTGGTTCTTGTTCACTGTGAAAATGGTATGATGCTTCGTCATTTTTGAAGATCGGTATTGTGTTCTAGCTCGGGAAGGTCATTTTATTTTTACATCGAAGCATTCTCTTTTTAGGACATTTCTACCCTCATATCCCAGCTGTCGAGAATTTCAAGAACAAGATGGACCACTAAAACTGCTAAATAGGAACAGGAACATGTGCAATGACCACTTCAGACTCCACTGCAAACAAATAGATCGAGTAAATTGCAAAAAAACCACTATAATTAGAGACCCTAATTTAGAAAACCACCACAATTGGGGATCCCAATTTAGAAAACCACCACCTTTCGGTTTCTTTTCTAAAAAACCTCGCCATTGTGCTGACAGTTTTGCACACGCTGATCGCTCGATTATCAACTGTTGACGACGAATATGACCGGTTTGTCCCGTCGTCAGTGCTGACGTGGCGCCAAAATCTGACGTTGTTTGGCTCAAACAGTAAATTGTACATGGGGCCCACCCGTCAGCATCTACACCCCTCTCTCTCTCCCAACATTTCTTTGTGGCACTGTATCGAACAGGTCGCGCGCAACCATCCAGAGTTCTTCAACCGGCGTCAAAGGCCACCTGAGCAACGCCGTCGGCGTCCACCCCGCCCCATTCTGCAGCTTCTCCCCGCCGCAAGTGCTACTGCAACTTCCCGTCGTCCCGTACGAGCACACGCCGACACGCCAGCACGCCAACCAGGCAAGCACACCACGCCGAGCAACCCAGGCAAGTAGCCAAGTAGCATGGCCACCTGATCACACACACAACACGCACAACACATGCTGGCACACACACACCAGTGGTGACACCACGCATCCACCCAGTGAGCTCTGCCGCGCGCGCCATGCTAGCTGGACAGCGCCGCTGCCGTCCTCAAGCATCTGGCGGCCACACGCTCTCCTCAAAGCAGCTGCTGTCCGGCGTGCGCGACGTCAAGTGCCGTCGATCTGGAAGCTCGGGACTGCAACTACCGGCGCGCAGCACGGCTGGTACTGCAACTACCTCGAGCCCATCTCTCACGGCTGTGACGAAGAAGATGATGCACCAGGACGCCTACTAGGTGTTTGGTGAAATCCCAAGGAAGCAAAGGAGGGTCAATGTTCCAGTCTAACAGCGTGACTTTTCCCGTGCCACATCAGCACTGACAACAGGACCCACCGGTCATATTCGTCATCAACCGGTGCTAATCGAGTGATTAGTGTTTTCTGAAAAATGTCAGCACAATGGTGACGGTTTTTTGAAAAAAAAACCCGAAAGGTTGGTTGTTTTCTGAATTAGGGTCCCCAATTGTGATGGTTTTTTGCAATTTACTCAAGCCGGTCACATGGGCAGTATCATTGGATCCTTTCAACTGCCACAGCTGCGCAATAGAGATCATCTGAACATAGCTGAGTTGGTTCTGAACTCCTGTCAGCAAGATCATCTCTCATTTGTGTGTGAACTGAAGTTGTTTAGCAACCCATATTGGGCCACACGCTTGTAACCAGTCCATGCCTACTACCGTATCATAACACCCCAGGGACAACACTCTCAAATCAGTCTCGAATTCATGCCCCTGAGACATCCATTTGCAAGCCGGAATAAAACTAGAGCGGGATAATGTTCCCCAGTGGCAATTTTAACAGTTTGATGGGCATAATCTGCACTAGGGACTGTATAACTCCACAACCATGATCTCGCTGATAAAACCATGAGAACTCCTAGAATACTTCAATATCAACAATGTTTGCCCTCCAAGTTTACCTAGCAACAACACAGTATGTGGAGTTGTCTGACCAGTTTTCGCCACTTTGAAAATGGGCATCAGGATGTCTTCGTTAGAATCGATGTCTTGTAGTACTCTATCCCCTTGGCCAGCTTGTAACAGTTATGCAGCTCTTCCACTACATAAAGCTGAACTGTGGGTCCACATTGAGGTCCCTGGCCCCCAACGCTCTCCACATATGAAGCATAGACCCTGAGCTCAACGGTAGTTGCTCATAGGAGCAACACGATGATCTCCTCACTCTTGATCACGCCAGGCGCATGGGCAGTTTCCAGGGCGCGGCGATCCTCGGCTCGGTCTCCATAGACATTTGGTCCCCCGCTAAAGACCAGGCGTGTTGTGCATGTGCTCTGCAATGATGCGGTAGAGTAGTGGTGTTTGTGTTGCATCCGGGTGCACTATTTCCCTTCCTCGACCCATCCATTTGGGGGGTTTTATGTTAGCAAAAACTGTAGTAGTTGCTATTTGGCTTTCGGACTGCTCTCTAGGAGCTGATGTGATGTCGATTATTGGCTTCTTTGATAATGGAGCCGGCGAGAGCCTCCCTTTTCTCTAATATGATGTGATATGAATTATTTCGATGCATCCTAGAACTCAGTTTGTTTTGAATTGGCAATGGGGTTGATGTATTTGTTGTACAACTTTGTTAATATGGAAGAAACACTATTGTTTGTAGTGTATGTTAGAACATTATTTCTGTCTTTGAATGTGAGGGTATGTTGTTTGAGCACAGTGGTCGATACATTGTTTAGATCGAGACAATCACGTGTGAGCATTTAAAAATAAATTAATTGAACACAACTGGCTTAGCAACGTATGGACATATATGATCTAGAGGTGTGGAATGGGAGCACTTTTGTTTTATCATTTTTGACACTCCGAGTAAAAGAAACAGCATATTTTGATTTCATTTCACACTTAAATAGGATCGCGAAAGGTTAAAGATAACCTTCTCGTAGTCCAATTAATAAATACTCACTCTACAACTCTCTTCATCTAGGGCCTTCAATCGGTCGGGCCGTCCCGTGCCAACCAAACGACGAAGGGGAGAGGCGCCCCGCCGGCGTGCCTGGGCGACGACAAGGCGATAGGAGGAAGAGGAGGGACGGGGGCCGCTGGCGGCGGGAGGCCTGCCCTATCGCCCGCGGGAGCGGCAGAGGAGGTCGATCCACTTTTTTCGGATCTCAGTGAGTGTCCACTTGGTACGCGAAAGGTTAAAGATAACCTTCTCGTAGTCCAATTAATAAATACTTACATGAGGGGAATAGAGAGATGAAGTCTGAGCTTTGAAGTGTATGTGTGGATAGGGTAATTGTGAGCTGGATGCATCATTGACAGAGGGGGCAAGCTTGCATAGGTGAGGTGGAGATAGTGAGTGAAAGAAGAGGAGTGATTTAATGAAAAGAAAAGTCGACAATGACAATAATGTGCATGAGGATCTTAAATACTTCCTCCGTACCTAAATATAGGTCATTTTGGGGTGAAGGTTTGTCGTGGATCGTCGACCTTCAAGGCTTCGGCAAGCTGAAACCCAGGCGATGGTTTGAAGCCTTCTTTTGTGTGGGGAGCAAATGTTTTCTCATTGTATTGCTCGATCGTGTCTAAGTCTACCTCGAGCAATCTCAGTGAAGTTAGCAAGCTAGCTAGTTTAATAAGTCTTGCAGTACTCGTACGCGCGCGTGATCACACTCTTCCACTGCGTATTTAATTAGGTGTGACACCACGTCGTCGCGGTCTGACAGGCTCGGAAGCAGCGGCAGCCCCATGCAGGCGATGCTGGTGGGCTCAGGGAGTGAAGGACAAGCAGGTCATTCCCTACAGGCCGGAGATGCTCAAGGATAAGCACACCGTCGCAGGCTCCGGCCCGGCGTGCGCAGCGCCTTCTAAGTCCTCGACCTCGCCAGGGTTCTCAACCTTTACATGCGCTGGCGCCGCGCGCTCCCGGACGTACAGGCAACCCGGAGCCGTCAAGTGCAACCCACACGCGGCGCTCGGCTCATCCTCCGCATCAACGGCGACAATGGCGACGCCAAGGTCAAGCTCGGAACCAAGTACGGCACGCACGCCGAAGAGGTAGCGCGCGTGCCTGGGCGTGGCCGGCGTGTCCTTCCACATCGGCAGCCACGGGACCCACACCGACGTGTACCACGGGGCCATGGAGGACACGTGCGCGGCGTTCAACGCGGCGCTCGGCATCCCGCCCATGCGCGTGCTCGACATCGCCGGCGGCTTAAGCGCAGGAGATGCCGCGTTCGACGAGGCGGAGCTCTTTTTTTTTTCTGATTCTGAAGGCTGGCCTATCTGGTGGGCCGAATGCTAGGGCACAGCTGCTGATGGATTGGGAACAAAAAACTACAGCAGTTATCCCTAAAAAAAAACTACAGCAGTTCGGTCGCTGTTTAGTACCACAGCGCTTAGCGCAGTTCGGTCTGTTGGTGGTGGCCAACACTTTGCCGAGGACGCATACCTGATTTATCGGATCTGCGGAGGCAAAAGCTGTCAACTACGTACTTCTAGCTGGGCCTGTCCTGTCGGCTTGTAACCCTAGGTCACCCTCGCTGTGTGTTGGGAGTTGGAAGTGCGGTGTGATGTTAGCCTTTTTTTTTCTCCTCTGTATCACATAGTTTACCTCTTAGTTTTTTTTTCTCCTTTCTGTCACATATTTTACCTTTCAGTTTCTTTTCACGCCCGGACTACTCCATACTCCATCCGTCCAAAAAATAGAGATGTTGAAACCACCGAAGCTGCAATGGGGAACGCTCAGTGCTGCAACCACCGAATAGAGATGTTGAAACCAGCAATTCGAGAAGATACAATGGTGGCATGAAAAGCTACAATGGTTGTCGGATTTTGCTAGGACCTGACATGCGCACAGCTAAGCCGCCGGCGAAAGCTGCATCCGTTGCCGGAGATGCTCGAACCAGCGTTGCGCGGAGCTGCGACGGGTACCGACGGAATCGATGTTGTTTTATGCTGTAATTGACATCCTTTTGATTTTGCTGGAACCAGGCCTATTTTTCGCTACCACCGACTTGTGTCTTGCTGGACCTAGCACCTATGTTTGCTACTACAGTCTCGGTTTTTTTTGCAGAATCAGTGTATTTTTGCTCCCACCATCTTTTCGTTTTTGCTGGAACCCGCCTAATTTTTTGCTACCACCGGGTTCGGCTACGAGTGAAGCCGTCATCACCATTAATGCGGGGGGTCGGCAGTACCGGCGTGGAATGGTTTGCGACCGTCGCCATGGGAGGGGGAGTGTGGGGCCTGCCATGGATGCAACAGGGAAGGCGACCAAAAAAGCTGCTACGGGGCTCAGCGGTTTTTTTGTTGCGATTGACGACAGGGTGAGCGTTGGCAACGAGCTTCGATGGCGAGTGTCGGCAACAAGGCAAACAGGTGATGGAGAAAATGCGCGCTGCGGCCTGCGGGGCATGGGGGGAGAGGACGGCCACCATGTTTTCCTGGTGGAGATGCGAGAGGTGAGAGAAATGATGACGACCAAAACATATCGAACTGCTACACGCGTTGCGATCGAAGGATTGTGCGACGATCGGCCCAAATTTGGGCCGGTCGACCGGCGTCTCACACGCGCCTAAGTTTTTCGTTAGTCCGGACTACTATAGTCAGTCTAGTGACTACTATAGTCATTTCTTTCTTTCTAGTCAAGTACTCCCTCTTTACTAAAATAAGTGACTGGACTTTGTACTAAACCTAGTACAAAGTTGAGTCATTTATTTTGGGACGGAGGGAGTAATGATGTTTGGTATAGCAGCCTTTCCGAGCAAGTCTCTGGGATCTCCTTTAAACCCCCATGGTGTCGTAATGGGATCTTTTCTATCACTTAGTTTACCTCTTAGTTTTTCTTTCGTCTGGACTACTATATACCTCTTGGTTTTTCTTTAGTCTGCACTACTATAATCACTCTAGTGACTACTATAGTCTTTTCTTTCTTTCTAGTTTTTTTTTTGTCTTTTCTTTCTTTCTAGTTAAGTAATGATGTTTGGTATAGCGGCTTTTCTGAGCTAGTCTCTGGGAATGTGAATGCTTACCAGCGCACGTTATAAAGGAAAGAAAAAAGTAGCGCCCTATAGAAAAGGAAAACACATCAAGCGAATCCCCTCATGGGACAACTCGGATATGGTTGCGTGTCCTCCTCGCACACTTCAGCATGTCCGATCCGGGTGTGCGTGTGGGGATTTTTTTTCGTACAATCATCGGTCGTGTTAGGTTTGAAATAAAGTTACGGTAGATAATGTTGCTTGCTTTTTGTTTTTTAAGTATTAATGTAACTAATTGAAATGCATTTATGTAATCGTGAATGTTATGTGAAGACATGTGTGTATATCCTGTGTAACATGCACATACATCGTTGGGCATGAAACACATTTAAGTGGCTCAGTAAAAAAACACTCGCTAAAATAAATTAGATTCAAAATAGATGTTTCTATTATAGATTATGAGACATGTGTTGCACGTGCATGCTTATCTTCACTACTTATAAAGAAGCAACCATGTTGGGATACAGTTAATCTCATGTGTTTAATTGCCTCCGACCAACGACCTAGATCATTCTAATTTTGGGAACAACTCAACACAATTCAATTCCCACACACCTTCCAACTCCTCCCGTAATAATACCCAATGTGACAAAGGAAACAAAACTATATCATTTATCTCCTCCAATACAAACATACGTTACAAAGGAAAGACAAAAATCAGCGCCTATTTACTCCTTGGAAAAGCGGCCCATTGAAAAGGAAAAAAGAAGGTCCGGCTCATCCCCTTCCATAATAACACACCACGTTACAAAGGAAACAAAATATAGCATTTATCTCCTTCCATACAAACGCATGTTATAAAGGAAAGGAAAAAAAACAGTGCCCCATAGAAAAGGAAAAACACATCAGGCGCATCCCCTCATGGTACGCCTATGGTTGCGTCTCCTCCTGGCACACTTTGGCATGTCCAAGCCAGGTGTGCCCATGGGGATTTTTTTCGTACAATCATCAGGCGTGTTCAATTTAAAATAAAGTTACAGTAGATAATGTTGCTTAGTTGTTGTGTTTTAAGTATTTTTTAACTAATTGAAATGCATTTATGTGATCGTGAATGTTATGTGAAGACATGTGTGTGTATCATGTGTCACACACACTTACATCATTGGGCATGATACACATTTAAGTTGCTCAGTAAGAAAAACTCGCTAAAAAATAAATTAGATTCAAAATTAATGTTTATATTATAAATTATGAGACGTGTGTTGCACGTGCACACTTATACTAGTCTGGATTATACTTAAAATAGCAAATTTGTTGGGATATATTTAATCTCATGCGTTTAATTGCCTCCGACGAGCGACCCAGATCATTCCAATGTTGAGCACAACTCAACACAATTCAATTCCCACAGACCATCCAGCTCCTCCTGTAATAACTCCCCATGTTACTAGGGAAATAAAACTACAACATTTATCTTCTTCAATACAGACAAAGGAGAGACAAAAATTAGCGCCCATTTACTCCTTGGAAAAGCAGCCGTTGAAAAAGAAAAAAGGTCAGGCGCACTCTTCCATAATAACACCTCACGTTACAAAGAAAACAAAATTACAACATTTATCTCCTTCCAATCAAACGCACGTCATAAAGAAAAGAAAAAAATCAACGCCACATAGAATCCCCTCATGGTAGCTCCGGCTATGGTTGCGTCTCCTCCTGGCACACTTCGGCATGTCCGAACTGGGTGTGCGCGTGGAGATTTTTTTCATACAGTCATTAGGCGTGTTGGGTTTAAAATAAAGTTACAGTAGATAATGTTTCTTAGTTGTTGTTTCTTAAGTATTATTTAACTAATTAATGACGATAAAGGGTTTCCTCCGCTTTATATTATAAAACAAACACCCGATACACCGAACATCCAGCTCGCTGGGGCCACAGCACAGATAAGCCCAAAAGAAAAACAAGAAGAAAAAAGAGAAATAAATGCCGACACCGGCAGATCAACGAAGAAAGGAAGACCGGCAACCGCTGCACCCTCCGAAGAAGTACCACCACGCTCCCAGCATCCCGAAGCGCCACGCCCCAAGCAACACCCTCAAGAAGGAATGCGACGATGCCGCCGCTGTTGCCCGAACAAGTTCTAGGGTTTCCCCCGGTACGCGAGGGATAGTGGGGAAGGGGTATACCCGATGCCCCTCGGGAAGGTCCGACGGCGCCCGCAGGCGTCATCGCATCGGTGCCGGACAGGCCGACAGGGGTTTCTCCCGACCCACAACCACCACCACCACCCCAGGCAGTTCGAGATGCACCACCCCCTCAGCCACCCACCAGCTTGTGCCACCACGATTACCGGACAACCCTCACTACCTCACTGGAGTTGTCAACACGAGACCTGGAGAGGGAGAGGAGACATCGGCCAAGGGAGCGAACACAACTCGACCGAAGGGAGGCGACAGCCTCCACCGCCGCAGCGGAACCGACCGGACGCGGCAACGAGGACTTGCCGGGCCACGACGGCCCGGCCGGGCCCAATTGGACCCGGACAGTCCTGTCACCACGCTGCAGCACGCCGACCAACGAAGTCCTCACCACCCGAGACCGCCGCCACCACGCCACCACCAGGGAACGTCGCCACCAAACGCCGAGCCACCGGCCCGCCCCAACCCAGATGCGGTCCAAATGAGCCCAGATCTTGGCTGGGCGGGCGCCGCCAGCCACGGCGCCACCGCACCACCCCACAGCCAACAGCCACACCGCCGCGTCGACAGCCACCGGGCCCGCGGCACCACCACCGACGGGCTGCACCGATGTCGGCCGAGGACCACCGCCGTGCGCGGGGAAAGGCAGGCCCGCCGCCGCCAGCACCACGTGGCCGAGCCCCGGCGGCGCTGGCTGGCGGCGGCGGGAGGAGGCAGGGGGGAGGGAGGAGAGCTGGAGAGGAACGGGGAAGAGGCCCCCGGTCACCTCGCTCGGGGAGGCGACTGATGCGGCTTGAACTACGTCGGTATTTCCCCAAAGAGGAAGGGATGATGCAGCATAGCTACGGTAGGTATTTCCCTCAGTGATGAGACCAAGGTTATTGAACCAGTAGGAGAACCACGCAACACTACGTGAACGGTACCTGCACACAAAGAACAAATACTTGCAACCCAACGTAAAAGAGGGGTTGTCAATCCCTCCCGGGTAAAAAGATAGATAAATTTGTAGTAGATTGGATAAATAGATCTCGCGGGAACGCGAGATAAAATAAATAACAATAAATTGCAGCAAGATATTTTTGGGTTTTTGGATTAATAGATCTGAAAATAAAAGAAAATAAAAATAGATCTCGAAGGCAAAATATGATAAAGAAGAGACCCGGGGGCCGTAGATTTCACTAGTGGCTTCTCTCGAGAAAAATAGCATACGATGGGTAAACAAATTACTGTTGGGCAATTGATAGAACTTCAAATAATCATGACGATATCCAGGCAATGATCATTATATAGGCATCATGTCCAAGATTAGTAGACCGACTCCTGCTTGCATCTACTACTATTACTCCACACATCAACCGCTATCCAGCATGCATCTAGTGTATTAAGTTCATGAAGAAACGGAGTAATGCAATAAGAACGATGACATGATGTAGACAAGATCTATTCATGTAGGAATAGACCCCATCTTGTTATCCCTAATAGCAACGATACATACGTGTCATTTTCCCTTCTGTCACTGGAATTGAGCACCGTAAGATCAAACCCATCACAAAGCACATCTTCCCATGGCAAGAAAAATCGATCTAGTCGGCCTAACTAAATCAAAGATTCGAAGAAGAAATACGAGGCTATAAGTAATCATGCATATAAGAGATCAGAAGACTCAAATAATTTTCATGGATAAAAACATAGATCTGATTATAAACTCAAAGTTCATCGGATCCCAACAAACACACCGCAGAAAGAGTTACATCAAATAGATCTCCAAGAGACCATTGTATTGAGAATCAAAAGAGAGAGAGAAAGCCATCTAGCTACTAACTACGGACCCGTAGGTCTACAATGAACTACTCACGCATCATCGGAGAGGCACCAATGAGGATGATGAACCCCTCCGTGATGGTGTCTAGATTGGATCTGTGGTTTCTGGAACTTGCGGCGGATGGAATTGTTTTTCGTCGACTCCCCTAGGGTTTCTAGAATATTGGGGTATTTATAGAGCAAAGAGGCGGTGCGGGAGGCCATCGAGGTGGGCACAACCCACCAGGGCGCGCCCAGGTGGGCTGTGCCCCCCTCGGGGCACCCCTCTGGTATTTCCTTGGCCCAACTTGTGTCTTCTGGTCCAGAAAAAATCACCAAAATGTTTCGCTGCATTTGGACTCCGTTTGGTATTGATTTTCTGCGAAGTAAAAAACAAGCAAAAAACAGCAACTGGCACTGGGCACTATGTCAATAGGTTAGTCCCAAAAAATGATATAAAGTTGCTATAAAATGGTTGTAAAACATCCAAGAATGATAATATAACAGCATGAAACAATTAAAAGTTATAGATATGTTGGAGATGTATCAGCGACCCGGGGGTACGGGGAAGGGTGGGGAGGGGGGAGGGGTAGGGGAGCGGGGGAGGGCTAGCTGAGATGGCGGGCTCCGGCCACGACGGCGGCTCCGCGCTGGGGTGCCGGCGGCGGCGGCGAGGGAACCCTTGGAGCGGGATGGGAGTGGGACCTTGCGATGTGTGTTATCTGTCCTACGTCCCCTCCATTTAACTAATTAATGAAATGCATTTATGTGATCGTGAATGTTATGTGAAGGCATGTGTGTGTATCATGCGTCACACACACTTAAATCATTGGTCATGAGAGACATTTAGGTGGCTTAGTAGAAAAACTCGCTAAAAATTAAATTAGATTCAAAATAGATGTTTTTATTATAGATTATGGGACGTGTGTTTTGCACGTGCACGCTTATACTAGTGAAAGTAAAGAAAGACAAATGCGGTGTATAGATGAGATAATAGAAATAAAAAAATTCAATTAACTAAACCGTTCATTTTTGCCCACTGTCGACAGTGAACTGTTCATATACGCATTTTGTCGACCATGCTGGACAGTAACCGGTGCAAGCAAATGATCGCGTGCACCAATTCCTCTACTACTGAGCTGGATCAGTCTCAACCCTCAAGTAGGTGTCACTGGAATTAGCTGGAACGATTCAACACTGCTACATGGTGCATCTTAGTCTCACTTGCAGCAAGTTACTGATTACTCCTATATTTTTAGTGCATCATTTCATTATCAGCAGGACCAACTCAATTAACTTCAGGAGTCAGAGTCACATATTTCTATCATATCTCTGCTCAGCATTGTTTTCTTCCCAGGGTAAAGAGAAACTACTAGCACTGTATCATTTTAATTTCCATCTACCATTATGTGGCAAGATCATTTTTTCAACAAAAAATAAATAATAGGTTCTTTTACATTTGTGTCCCTAACTCGAACCCACTACTCAGATTTACCCCTAATTTCGAAGTGTGCTCAAATTTGCCCCTGTGTCGTTAGGTGCCCTTATAGAAATGCCCTTCCGTGCCGTTACCATCCGGTCAAAGGGCTTTGACCGTCTAAGGGGCGTTGTTGGGCATAGTTCAAATATAAACAAAGAATAAGCATTGTGGTAGTTTGCTTTACTTGAAAGTGAGTAACAGAGCTCCAGCAACAACAATAAGAATAAAACCAATCATAGTCACCAGAGCAAAAGAGTGCCAATTCCTTTTCTCCCAACCAAACTAAAAGAATCATTTTCTCCAAACACTTTTTTTCCTTTTCTCTTTCTCAAGTACCATTTCTTTTTGTCTCAAAGCACTGAACTGAAAAGAGCATGATAAGCACTGAGATCCAAATTATCCATGAAGTTACAAATGACAATCAGATGCAAGAGACAAATCAATAATTGTGGAAGGTACTCTTTTGACATACTCAGTTAAGCGATGGATCTTTCATCTAAAGCTACAAAAAAAACACTGGATAATGGAGCTCCCAGAAGAATATCCATGAAAAAGACTCATAAACTAATCCAAACTGGTAAGAATGTTATATCATATTGTGGATTCCACTTGTTATTTTTAACAGAAATTAGGTAAGTACATAAGCTAATTGTATCACATACTTTCGAGCACTTTCCCCTCTATGAACTGCATTTGATAACCATACATGATCAAAGAACACATAACTATTATGCAAAGAGTAATATTTTTCTTACCAGAAAGTGTCGGGGCCTAGACTATATGAAGTCATGTATTTGGATTTTTGCCAACTCCTTCGTGTGGATTTGCAAAATTGCCACTTTCCATATTGCCTCCGCAATACCACTGCGTAGATCGTTGATAACCTTGATTACTATGCCATTCGCAACTTTTTTATTGATTTTCATTTTATTTTAATGTTAGAAGGCCGGTAAAACCGTGAAAAGACCAAACTGCCTCTACATCTATTAGGTTGTAGCTGGCTCGACTGAGCCACTCTCCAAGAACGCTCGGGCTATTAACTAAGCATGGCTAGTCATGAAACCAAGTGTAAATGTGATCCCAAATGATAAGTGTAAAGTTCATAGAACGTGTGGGACGAAGCACTCCGGCCCTTATCAGGGTCCAATTTTGATTGGCTTGTCTTCATATATCCTCAAGAATATTTCAACATGATGAAAGTACGCGTTGTAGCTTCTTTTTTCAGACTAAATTGATTTCTCATACATTAAGAGACATGGATACAATGCTGAAGATGCATAACAGCAGTTTAGACTAAGTGTGTACCCTCCGTAGCTTCTCCCTACTACTACATGCACTGAAAAAAGAAGAAATCAGCTTTGAATAAAACTGTCACCTCAAGTTCAGTTAGCTACGGAGATGCATGAGTGGTACAAGCAAGGCAAGTTGGGAGGAGCCATGGCCCATGGAGAGGTGGACGCGAGCTGGCAGGAGGAATTGAGATGTGGGAGATGCGGCGACGACCTGGCAACCGGCGCCGCATGCGGTACTGCTCTTATCAATTCAGGGATTGTTCTGTTCAGAAATATATTCAGGGAGGTTGCAGAATTACCGGGAGTCAATGGCTCGCGTCCTCCATCCTCGACCAAATAGACAACTCCGGTGACTAGACATCGCTGCTCACAAGATGGTCGGATGCGCTGCTGGGACCGCTAGTGTGGTGGCAGTGCGGTGACCTCTGTAGTCCGCACAGCATAGGCTGCAGTCCCGCTTCCGCACCCAAAAGACAGGCTACCGGGGAAAGCCAGATGCCAGAGCTACTAGACCTAAGGGAGGGCACAGGGCCTGGGTCATCCAACATCAAGTGGGGCAGGGCAGGCGTGTAGTTTTGTCGATCTTCCATGGAGCCCTCGGTTAGGAAGAAGAATAGATCGGAGGAGAGATGCAGATGAGATGTGTAGAAGAAAACGATGTGTCTCAGCTTTTTTTAGGACTCTTCGGTTGGGAAGAGGAACCGATGCGTCCTACATACCGATTAATAACTCGGAAAACTAAACGACTGAGAAAAGAATGCAGAGTTCTAAAAAAAATGTTGACTTGGAAGGCTGCATGTTGAGAGAATTATGTGTAGTGAGGACCAACTATTTATGTATTGTATTATAGATTAGACACAGAGAATTAGGAGTAGCACACAATGACCAGTTATCATGCTATGTAGAATTGATCACATATGCACCCTAACACGAGTGCAGCGTTTGTTTGCTCGAGCTCTATGGAGCACTTACTTTTAAAAAAAATCAAAAACTATTTTTCAAAGTTTTAAAAAATCTGAAAAATATCTACATGGTCATATGAATGTAGTATACATGTGTGTACAGTTTCAGTGGTGAAATACATGAACAAGCGAGCTACAGAAAAAAAAGGTAAAATCGGTGATTTTCTACAATGAACATCACATACACAGGTTCACTGTTTCCAAAATCATGATTTTGTCATTTTTGTGCAGCTCACTTGTTAACTTATTTCAACGTACGTAAATGCCATCAGAGAGGTAAATGCCATGTTAGATCAAAGAGAAATGCCACGGATTTTGCAATATGTAAATCATATGATAATGTGGATTCTTTTTCCATATCTATTATATATAAAAAGTGCTTGACGGGTTAATCAGAAAAAAGATAAATAAGCTAGAAATTATCACAATAATTAGAAACATATGATTGTTGATTTGGTGGACCCATAACTTAAAAGCCGTAATTAATAGATTAGATCTAAGAGCGCTCCATCTAAAAAAAATAAACTACAGCTATCCTTAGCCTGTACGTGTAAAAAACGTACACACCTTATATCTTTCTACATGTTCATTTAAATTAACCTTAGCATGCACATGCTGTTCAAAAAAAAAGAGCAATCCATCTAAAAAAAAAACTACAGCTATCCTTAGCATGTACGTGTTGTTGAAAAAAAACGTGCACACCTTATATCTTTCTACATGTCCCTTTAAATTAACCTTAGCATGTACGTGCTGTTCAAAAAAATGTACGTAAAAAAAATACACACCTTATATCTTTCTACATGTCCCTTTTTTGAACATTCTTTCTACATGTCCCTTTAAATAAACCTTAGCATGTACGTGTTGTTCAAAAAAAAAAACGTACATACACACCTTGTGTATTTCTACATATCCCTTCAAATAAAATAAATAAAACAAAAAACTAGAAGATCTCACGTAACTTCATGTAAACCTGGTGGATCCGATTTATCCTATGTACACATCTTATATTTATCTACAGGTCCTTTTAGAAAACAAAAAATGTACACATCTTATATCTATCTCCAAGTCTTTTAAAAAAAACTAAAAGAAAATACTACTATATCTCACATCCTAAAAAAGGAAAAAAAAACTACCACATCTCATGTTCTGGATCTCAGTCCCTGAAAAAAAAATTACTATGTCTCACGTACAAAAAAATACTAATAGATCTCACGTCCTAAAAAAGGAAATAACTACCACATCTCATGTTCTAGATCTCAGTCCCTCAAAACAAAACAAAAAACAAAAAAGTATCCACATCTCACGTACAAGAAAGCTACTACTCCCCTATGTCCTCGACCTCACGTAGCAGCCGTTGCAATGGGTACAACTCTCAGAGTAACAATTGGTGGAAATAGTTCATTGGTTTCAAACATTCACAAATCTATATTATGTGATATCTGAGTCCTCAAGCTTTTTTTATACTGCAACCAATAGTGAGAGCATCTGCACATTTTTAATTTTTATATGTAGAATGCAATCAAACATGTTTTCTTATTCAGTTATTAAATCTTAATATGTCTTTGGGGTTTGTTGAAAATTAATAGGTGTAAGGGAGCCTAACACTGCCAATGTCGGTCGCAAGACAAGAAAAAATGGAGGGAGCATAAAAAAAATTAACACTACGCTTACTATCATCATTTTGTAAGTTGGCCATAAGCCAATCGAGGCGGTACAGAAACATAAACTGGATGGTTAGTCACTAAAAAACTACCTTAATTAATATATTAGTTCAATTGTACTGTGACTAAAAATAAACAAGGGGAGATGAAACCTGCAGATTAAAAAATTAGTCATATCTCTGCGTAAACATGTGCTTGCACGTGGAGAACTATATGTAGCATTCTCAAGAGTCGCAATTAAGAGATGGACAAAGGGTAATAGTATATAAATAAATATTCTAAAGGCATGAGAAAACCAATTTTAGTATAGTTCTTCTTCAATAAGATGTTGATACTGACCTTTTATTAGACGAGAATAAATACATGAAAGAAATTTATACTCCCTCCGTACCAGTGTATTAGTCATCTTACGTTGTGCACCGCGACCAAGGTGAGGGAAAAAAATGTGAGAAATGGATGTTTATTTGCTAATTAATACCATTGCATGCGAAGAATTGACCACTGCATGTTATGCTAAGTAGTCTCAAGTCATTGAATGCATACACGTCACACATCTCCTATTGGCCGATTTCTTTTTTCAAGGCAAAAAATAGGGAATGAGGTGGGTAGTTAATGCACCGCGCCTAAGTGTTTGGGATTATTTGGTTTTCGTAATGTGACTTATGCACCGGTACTTAGGGAGTACTACAAACTATCTTCAAAATAATAACTAACATATCAATGCTAGCATGATATGGCAGGATGGATATGGTCTACTGATATGAATAAGTAATGGAAACATGCATCAGCATTTGATGGAAACAGCTCATTCATACCTAACATCGACGCTCAATATTAACTGATATTTGAGGATCATTACATAGTTGAGAGCATGAATATGAATAGGGGTACGGGAGCAACTGCCAATGTTGATCACAAACACAAATAAAGTTGATAGGCATAAACAAATTAATATTTTCACTACCTTAATTACATCGGTTCAATGGTACAAAGACAGGAAAAGGATAAAAAGAAGGGGGAATGTGACATGAACAGGATAGGGGACAAAGTTGGACCTGCGAAAGATAGCAGCCGCGATGGAGGACGAAGACGACGTGTCGGCCGGCCTTGATTCACTAATATGGATGTGTCTTCTGGGGGATGAAGTCAGTCCTTATCCAAGCTGGCTACAGGAGATGAGATCCATTCCCACAACGAATCAAGTATAGCACCGACGTTGCTCTTTGCGTAGCTAGACATCAGCTGACGCCATCAATTTGGGAGTCAATGGAGAAATGGAGTGTGTCTTTGCTCTATGAGTAGCTGGACATCAGTCACCGGCAGCAACCCGGGAGTCAATGCAGAAAGGAAGGAAAGGAGAAATGGGCAACGGGGATCAGGAAAGACCAGTCTCTGTGTGAAGATGTGGAGTGTGACAGATGCCTGAACGCTGTGTGCATCTACGTGAGCATGTTGAGCTAAAAGCCCAACTAACCATTCAAGTGAAAAATTTATTTTACTACAAACAACACAAATAATCAGCTATGAATTATAAAAAAACACCTATGATTAATGTACATCATCTAGGGAAAAAAGTATAGTGCATATACGTATTTTTAGCGTAAATTATGTAAGTTTTGGTGATGCAAACTTTTTTAAAAATAAATCCATGCTAACATATAATTAATGGGAATATGAACAAAAAATATAATCGTTACAAAATTACCCATATTGACTCAAATGTTACGCATATGATACTTCTTGGGAAAATATTATATACTAAAAATATGAAACTTTAATACGCCACAACGGTATTGTCAGCCTGGCACACACCATGTACACATCACTACAGCCGCATTAGGCAAACCCGTGGATTCAAGCACATACCACTAAAATAGTTCAGCAACAACATAGCCTCCAGATATTTCCCCGAAACATTAAAGGGGTAACTCTTATATCCTTAAAATCACCACTTCACGACCAGCCCAAAGAACTGGTAAATATGAACTTATTGCAACCAAACTATATTATATACTAGCCCGCGCGAAGAGCGGGCCACTTTGCTAGTTTTTTCAAACATTGAAATACGAATTGTGATTTATTGTTTCCAACAAAGAACAGGCTCCGAGCACTAAAAGGCATTCCTGCTCAAATACTCAAATAATTGCACTACAATACAAATAAAATAAAAGATGGGTCGTACGTACGAGTCTACCCAGATGGCCTGGTTAGGAACGACATCCTGTGACCATCCTGCTGGAGTGTGACATACAAGAGGCCGACGGTGCCAATGGCCATGACCAACATGACCAACAGTATGCCCGGTCTCTTCCCCCATTGCCCCATGATGCCGAGTGCAAACGGGTAGAGGAGCACGAGGGTCCCCACGTTGAACACCATCCCGAGCACCGCGTGCCACGCCTGGTCCGTGAAAAAGCTCCATGTCGCTGCCTTGCCTATCGCCGCCCCGACGGCTGTGACGTTCACGACGAGCACCGCCACGGTCGGGATCAGCAACGGCACCCACCGCACAGTATACAGGTCGGCGAACTTCTCGCCGGAGCAGGCCTCCGTCTGCTTGGACGTAAGCCTGAAGTATATGCCCTTCCCCCTGACGAGCTTCAGCGCCATGTACAACACCGCCGTCGGGTACACGCCCGTGGCCGCGATCATGTAGAACTGCTCGTTGCGCCACCAGTCGACCAGCGTGATCCCCGCCCATTTCACCTCGAACATGCCGATCACGTGCATCATCCCTATGACAGCTACGAGGTACATGATGAATGTGCCGAAGGGCCTCTGGATGTAGTACGACTGGTCGGAGTTGAGCCACATCACCGGGAAGAAGCTGTAGGCCAGGATGAAGATCGTGGTGATCGGGTAGATCGACATGTTGAGGTAAGCGATGCGCTGCAGAGGGTGGAGCCGGCGGCTGGCGATGAGAGCATTGTTGTGGGAGAAGAACACCTCGAGGGAGCCGCCCGACCACCGGAGCACCTGGTAGAGGCGCTCGGTGAGGTTGATCGGAGCCATTCCGCGGAACGCGGCCGGCTCCATGGAGCAATACATGGAACGCCACCCTTGCCGGTGGATGCGGAATCCGGTCACCACGTCCTCCGTCGCGATGTTGTACACCCACCCGACGTCTCTCCCCCATGAAGTCCGGTCCTCGTAAGCGCATGTCATCAGGGTGGCCAGGTCACTCATGAGACCCTCGTCGACCAACACCGGGGTGATAGACCGCTCTTGGATTGCACCATCTGGTATTGAGCTCAGGAATGACGTCGAGTTACCCAACTCATTGGCCTTACCTACCAGCTTAATGTTCTCCGCTCTATAGCGTGGTGGTTCCATGCCATAGAGCACGACACGACGGAACATGGTGCCGGTGCCGAGGTAGGTAGGCCCTTGGAGACCGTTGAGCGAGAGCATGGTGCCGTCGAAGAAGACACGATTGTGGTTGGAGTAGAGATCTGTTGGATCGACATCGTCGAAGCGCTGTGGGAACTGGACGAAGGCCGTGTTCTGACCGTCGCGAGGGTCGAGCATGAAGCACATAGGGGCGCGGAGAGCTTGCGAGTTGTTGATGTAGTGGTCGCAGTCAAAGTTGATGACGAAGGGCGCGTTGGAGAGTAACGCGGAGACGCGGAGCATCACGTTCATGGCGCCTGCCTTCTTTTGGTTGTCATAACCGGGATGCTTCTCCCGGGAAATGTAGACGAGCATGGGAAGTCTTGTGTCAACGTTGCTCAAGTCAATTGGATTGTTGGTGCTCGCTGCAGATCCAAGCTGTGGTTTACAACTTGGATGGTCTAGCATGACCTGTCAAAAGAACATAGTAGTTCCAACAATTTGGTTTATAAAATAACTTTGAGAAAGTTGCTAGCTGACAGTCAACCAAATATCAATATTTTATGCTATGGTACAACAATAAAAATAAAGAGGTGTGCAATAAATATTCTTTAAATATTCTTCTTTTCGTCTTATGATATGTAGACCATTAGTACTATCGACGACGTATGCAATTAGACCTGGCTATCCTCCGGGCCGGGCCGGGCTTCGGGCCGGACCTGACCAAGCACGAGGTAGAAAACTCAGGCCTGAGCCCGGCCCGGCCCGGCCGTCAGGCCTAATTTTCAGGCCCAAGCCTGGCCCATCATAGCAAAAAACACGCCGGGCCTCTTCAGTAAATGGCAGAAACTGTGGGCCCAGGCCCGGCCCGACCTAGTCTTCGGGCTCAAAACCTAGGCCCAGGCCCGGCCCAGGAGCAGCGTCGGGCTGGGCTTTTTCGGGCCGGGCGGCCCATGGCCAGGACTATATGCAATTCTTGTGATTGCAAAATAAAAATGATGGAATAATGATTAGCACCAACATAACCATCGACGGAGGAGTACATATATGGCATCATTTACGTGATTTGAAGGCTTGAGGACGTGCTTGTAATTTATTTGTTAATTTTTCTACAGAGGATGGATCCTAATAAATATGCAAGCAACATTCGTGCAAGGCCAAATTGAACATGTATAGTCGAACTGCTTTATATAACAAATTGGAAAATGGCTAAGGGGTGTATAGATATAGACATATATTAGAGCATACGACAACTAATCTAGCGCGTGCAAGGACTTTGTATTAGTTTGGTTGGTGTATCTGCACCGACCGACTGTATAAACAGATTGCTGAGAAAAGATAGATGTACATCATTATATTTATTTTAAATTAATATATTTTAATTTATTAGCAATAGAAACCATATGCTCATATAGAAACTAAATAACAATGTTACAGCTTTAGAGATGCGCCGGTGAAAATGTTGTCTAATATGCAATGAAATGGTAAATCTGAGTAAAAGAATATCTACATAAGATAGAAAATAATACTTAACAATTTCACAATATTAAAAGATGATGCCCTCGCATTTACGAGGGCCACCTCGGTAGTTCAAAAAGGGCAAAACATTTGGTCGACAATCTGATGGATCATCTCGTTATTAGTAAATCCCAACAATTAGATCTATTAAACCGTCTATAAACAGATCATATCCGTTTGATATACATAAATGTACCTAAAGATATCATAACCATTAGATAATCATGATTTACCTAAACATATCATAACTCATTAGATCCATAGTCGTCCCTAAACAGATCGCATTTTTTCTATGTGTGTAATCATGCCTAAATGTATTTCATATGTTAAATCTGCATGATTTTACCTAAATATATGGCTTCATTTGGATCTTTATACTTGTTCGTGAACATATTGTAACCAGTAGACATTCATAACTATAGCTAGATAAATCAAAATCGATTGATCTGCAGAGTTGTACCTAAACAGATCACACACGAACACTATTGCATGTCTTTTTTTTTTCCTAGCAATATAATCATATTAGCATATATATAATAAATTTCAAAGTTACAGCTGGGAAATGTATAAAAGTATAAAACATCATGCATTTTACAATGAAGGAGATAAATGAGAAGAAAAGGATGCATGCATGAGGTAAAAATATATACTTATCACTTTTAACACACAAAATATGATGCCCCCGCATCGCCTTGATAATTTTGTTAATTCACTCTAAATCTCTAAGTGATGCGATTATCCATTGGGTTCCTTAACACATTTCTATTTCCTTTTCATTTTGTGTTTTAAGCCACCAAATCACTATTGGACGACTAGTCCCATACTTGCACTGAGCTTTAACTTCAAGACTGGGATCTAGCTAGATTCATATATTTAGAGGAATTCAAAAGTTGTAACTTATAAGTTTGACCTGAATGAACAAACAGAAAAACGTTTACCTGAACAATTCCAGCATGTTGTCCTCTTCGGTGGTTGTCAGCTTGCTCAATCCATGTACCCGCCCATTGTGTCCCTTTCAGCCATCCAAGTGGCATGTACACCATCATCGTCTTTGTTGTAGGCATCAGATCGTCGGCGGATGGTTGTAGAAAGGGAATCTATTCTCACCTTGAACTCACCATATTCTCTACGCACACGCCTGTGATCACTCATGAACTCTTCTGCCATACCCCCAACGTACGGCCGGGTTTTCATCCCAAAATAGTTCTCCGGGGACCTTGGCTCGACGCAATGCTTTCGGCAAAACGGGACCCACAACGTGGCGAAACTGGCAACCTGGAGCATTGCCTCGTAGTGCACCAACGTGCCACCGTCGTCGGAGAGGTAGCAGGCGTACTTGTCGATGGGGTAGTCAGCGGCGAGGATAGAGAGGATGGTGTTCACGGTGTACAAGACCGGTTCATCCACGGGGTCGATGGTGGTGACGAAGACGTCGATTCCCGGAAGGATGGCTTCGCCGTGCCAGTCCGCCAGAGCGGCAAGGTCCGGCACGCGCTTGATGGGGTTGAGCTTGGGGAGCTGGTTGAGGAGCCATGAGAAACCGAACCAGGCGTCCGCGACCATGGACGTGGCCCAGAGCCACATGCCATCGTGGTTCCTGTGCTCTACTCGCCACGCGAAGAAGGCGACGATAGCGACCAAGCGCACCAGAATCAAGAACCTGTTGTTGTTGCAAAGACGGTCGTAAGTATTCAAATTCAGAAGTGTAGGACTGGACTATACTACTCCCTCCGTTTCGAATTATAGGACGTTTCGGGTATTTTAATATGAACTATATACGAACTGAAATGAATGAATAAACACACTACAACGCGTCTATATATATCTGATTCAGAAAAAAGTTAGAACATATTATAATAATGAGAAGATCGGAGTACTCATAAAACGAAATAAAAAGAGCATGCATGTCAGAATGAACCCGTGCAAACTGACCTGTAAGGATGCAGGATGCTTCCCTTCACCTTCATGGTCCGGAACAGCAGCGGCCGGTCGGCGCTGGCTCCAGACATGTCTCCCTCCTCTGCCGCCACCCACACGTCGTCCTTGGCGCGCCTGCCCTCGGCGGCGGCCGTGTCCGTGGCAACCAATGCCTCGACTTGCAGGGCCATGATGTAAGCCGTGGCTATACTATGTAGGTACGAGCACCTAGCTAGACAGCTGATACTGATCTCCCTAGCTAGCTTGTTCGTGTCGACGAGATGCTTGCCCAGTGGGGGATTATATAGCGCTAGCTAGTCGTCGTCGTGGTCGTCGTAGCCATACTGAACCATCGGCCACGACTTCCGCCCGCATGGTCAAATACCGCAACTGGATCAAGGCCGCCGCACGTACTTACAGGGCACCACGGGAAGGATCACATTTCAGAGTTCTGGCCGATCAAATACAACCGGCCAAAACTCAACAGCTAGATAAGTACTCCCTCCGTCCTGAATGTATTTTTAGCTCTATATATATTAATTTCTATCCATTTCTGCCAAAAGCAATTCAGGGCGGAGCAATTATATATTTCTACGCATTTGCTATTTCTGAGGCAACTGAAAATAGTTTGAAAAACAAAAAAAAAAAGACACAACTAGATTTCTACGCGTTGCGGAGGTATGATACTAGTCTATGATACTACCCACTACCAGAGGTCTTATATAGGATTTCATAGTATCTGACATTATATTGTATATGTCCCTAATGAGTACATGTCCGGTCGGTTGTGTGCCCAATCAACGGTCATGTTAGCCTGTAAATTATAGTCGATAGATCGGGTAAAACTTGTCATAGTGTCACAACAAATTCAGTATAAAAGCTGTCACAATGTCACAACTTTGTGGTAAAAAGTAAATTTCTCACCTAATGCTCTATACATTTGTGAATTCATGACCCTCGTGTTGTCTTGTTGATTTATAGGTATTTGATTGTTATCAATAACACAAGGGATACATATGAGGACATATATGTATTGCATCTACACAATTTTCGAGGGAACTATCTAATCAAGAAAGAAACTTTGATTTGGAAGTGGGCAGCCCAAGGTTTAATCATTTAGAGCACAGGGAGGGACATGGTTTTTGAGCTTAGAGAAGGATACTAGGAGGAACTCATAAATACAGGGTCATGCCGGTAGAGGCACATTGTGCGAAGGTACTTGCTTGTGGTGTCCATGGTGTGGTGCTTGATTTCAGCGATAGTAACACATTTTAGCCATCCGCCTAGTAAAAGCAGACACGTCGGGGTTGCCCGCCGGCCTAAAAGACCTGGACGGAAGGAGTACTAACTTCGGCACGTCTGCACCGGTCAGATTTCTACTGGGAGAAGAGAATGCCGAGACTGGGATCTCTTCGCGTTAAATTGAAGTCCACGTCTCGGCCTTGAAGGATGGCGCCAACGCTAACTTCGATGATGACTTTGTTGCGTCAGTGTTGGGGAACCTTCCTTCACTTCAGAAAGTGCAAGTGAGACTTAACTAAATGCTGATGACTTTGAGGTGATGCATGAAACACTGAAGCTTGCAATTGACCAACATCCCAACAGTCCAAGCCTTTTTTATTTTTATGTTCTGCGTGGAAACAGTCCAAGCTTTCAACTAATATTTTAACTCACTGGGTACGTCGAGTGTTTTAATTGTACAATTTGAGTGTTATGGTACCTATTTCGTGGCTCCCAATGTGTGATGAGACTTGGTCATACATGTAGAAAGATGACCAAAAAAGAATCTTCTGAAGCTCAGTGTAGGTCTCCTATCAGAAACCGCAACTTGGAATATAGAACTAGCCCTCCCTGCGCATAACCTTGGATCTACATACTAAAAAAAGGATTGTTCCGTTAGTTATAGACTAATTTCACCTGGTTTTGCATGAATCGGACGACTCGTTAAGTTTTGCACAAGCCTGATTGGTTATGCAAGTTGGTCCCCTCACTTCTACACAATGCATGTACTCTCTCTCTCTCTCTCTCTCTCTCTCTCTCTCTCTCTCTCTCTCAACCCACCATGTGTGGGGTAGTCAAGATTTGTGTGCACTCAATACTAGGAAGGAGCGCAATTAATGCACCCACACTCCCTCCTCGCGATGGGAAGATATGGATGCAAAGCATTATTTATTTATTTTGAAAGAAGGGGATAACCCTTAGCCTTTGCTGACGCGCACAGCCATATATTATTAATTATTGAAAACGTTAAACAAATTGGCTTACAAAGAGAAAAGGAACAAAATTAAGGCCATCCACATAAGACCCGCCTCGCGACAACCTCCTTAAACTGTACCACCAAACCTACGACGACATATTAGCAGATAAAGGACACAATGCTTCAACACACACAAGTGCAAAAACAACAAGGACAACTTCATCGTGAATAGTGTCATTTTTGCTTGAATTTGTCTTTTTTTTGTTTCTCAATGTGTATTAAATTTTGATCTGAGTTTTTTTAGAGGTTGTAGACACATGTCTTGTGAACATTCTTGATTTGGTTTAGAATTTTTCGTAATGTATAAACTGGAATTTTCTAAATTGGGATCATGGGACTAATACTGGTTGAGATGTATCCATGTATTCTCTAACTTAATGCAGATTAGTAAATTGCGACGAGCATATATAATCCCGTCAATTCTCTATTGTAAGAAACATCTTGTGGGTGTCAGCTCACAATGTAGGAGTAGTACATAGGTTGTTTAGTTTGAAGCTATCTTTAACGATCATGTACTAGGTTAGGCGACGAGGGCTGCTTAGATAGGATGATTAGTCAATACCACTTTCAAGTCTTCCCATCTAGTCAATGGTCACTTGCTCGTACATCTTACATTAGTATGTAGGCAATTGAAATGAGATGCTCTTTCCCTGTATGGAGTAAGTGTACATTTGAGTTGACTCTATAGAATAGCATAACATAGATGTAAATGAGATGCTCTTTCCCTGTATGGACTAAGTCTACCACTTCTAGCCAAGTCTTCCCATCTAGTAAATGCTCACTTGCTTGCACGTCTTGCATTGCAACTGAAACGAGTTGCTCTTTCTTGTATGGACTAAAGTGTAGATTTTTGTAATCAGAATGCTAAATTTTAGTTGAGTCTATAAAGTAGAAAGGTTTCTTATTGCATAGCGTAACATAGATGTAATAGACAAGTGTCTAAATTATAAGAGAAGAGCATGAGATGTAAGAGTCTATAACAGATCTATGCCGTTGATCTCAATAATTAGTGGTCTAATTAACTCTTATCTTACCTCACGTGTAAAAAGAGGAGGTAAGAGGAAGCATGTTAAAAATTGCCATAAGAGAATGGGTGGTTGGGGAAAGGAAATGTCAGACACCGGGTTGTCTTGTTCATTTTGAGTGACAATTTTAAATTACACGCATATGCACACTCCCCTCGTAAGCACCTACCTATCTGAAATAGTACAAATTTGTATACTTGGTCATCGTGAAGACCGTTTCAGCATTAATTGGTGGCGAGGGATCTAAGTCATAACCACTCTAAATTAAAAAAATGGTATATACAAAGTGAGAGGAGGACCAGGTCAAGAACATACTTGCAAAGTATGTCGGTGGGTACGTAATTAACGAACTCATACTCCCTTTATTGCAGAAATTTTTGAATTTGTTTACTAATTTTTTGGATGTCACTGTTACTGTCGGGTGCATTTGAGCTCGGTAGCAGAGTAGCACTTACCATAATCGTGTCCTATCAATAGTAAGTAATCAATTCCCAAAGAAACTTTGCCACGCAACCTTTCTAAACTTACCCACTTTTGGTACCTAAAAAATTATCACATCAAACATAGAAGTGATTTTGCCTTTATTTATCAAGATCTCATCACTTGATATTATTGGACCTAAGAGGGTTGGTATGGTAGTGTTAAATTATCTTAAGATGTCATTAATACGCCATTTTGTTGCTGGAGAAAGAGACTATTTCAATGTTCATGGGGTTAGAAAGACGAAGTGTATAGGACATCTCCAATGTTTTTTTTTAGCGAAAGAAGATCTCCAATGCTAGCCCCTAAAAGGACACCGCAAATGTCCCTTTTTACATGCAAACTGTGTCCGCAGACAGGATACGGGAGTGTGCCGTCCAAAACTAAACTTAAAATTTTCCGTATTTGTCTGCTCAGGCATTTGATCAAACATCTGGCGTGCGATGGCAGTGCGCGTGGCCACGGGCACAGCCACAAACGCACCCAACCATGGGCGCGGCCATGGGCGCCGGAGGCGAGCTTGAGCTCGAGCTGCCCATCCATGACGGGCGTGGGAAGAAGAGAAGTGGAAGGTGAAGGGAGGGAGGAGTGGAGAGATAGGAGAAGGCCGCGAATGGGATGGAGCGCTCGCCGACTGCCCTCATGGTGGCGCCGACCCTCTGTGTGCCATCTCCATTCGGGATTATTTTTTGGAAAGAGGAGAGAGAGGGCATGGATACATAGTGCTTTGTTGTTCGTCAACCGTATGTCCGGACTCCCGCAAAGCACCCCCCCCCCCCTCCCACCCACCCACACACATTTGTTGCTAAGATACCGGAATCCATATGGCCGGACTGCTTCGCAGACATATAGGAGTCCCCGTTGGATGGCAAAAGTGGCCCGGACACTGCAGTCCGGACTCGTATACCGAAGGTTTGAGGGTCCGCTTAGAAGACGCCCTGAAGGAGCTTACAAATATTTGTGTCACGAAAAGAGAGTTGGTTTTGATCTGAGTTTGGAGGAGTTAACAGAGCTTGCTTGGTGGAGTACCCAGTATAAAAAATGGATTCCTATCTGGCTATAGACCGCGATCCAGTCGGTCAGCAATCACCATGTACATTGCCAAGCTACCATCCACCCTACCCTGTTTCAGCTTGTACTTCCCATTCTGTGCCTCCTGTTTTCAGGTATCAGTACACGCGATGCAATGCAGCACACAAAGAATATGAGTGTTACAAAGTAGAGCAATGCAGAAACATAGGGATCTCTGATCTGAGCCAAGCATAGAGCTCAAATTTACTCGACCAGAAACAAACTGCAGGAAACAAGACTCGACGTGATTGATCGAAACCAGACAGCTCGAAGAAATTCTTCGCCAAACCTAATCCAGAAAGCATACTTCCTGCATATGTTGCATCAGAGAATCCTTCCCCACATCACTACAAGTCTACATAAGGTTCAGCAGCCACACTAAGGAGCAGTATGTCTGTACATAAGGCGCAGTTGCAACAGCTCTGAATCTACACCTACACGGGAGAACGCTACTAAGTAGCCTATAGCACAGCCACCCGATCTCTGGATGAACAGTCAGATTAGAATCGCATGGGGAACAATCGTGGCAGCAGAATCTAGAAGAGTCAGGGGCGGGTGGAACCGATAATACTAGGATGAATGAACAAAGTCCTCAGGAGCTAGCCCTGGATCTTCTTTCTACCTACTCCTTGTTCCGGGTGGCTCGGTCCTTCTTGTGGCCGCCGAGGATACGGGAGATCTGCAGGCCTCTGCTGAACGCCTGGTTGAAGAGCATCCTGGTCTGGAACTCGGACACGAAGGGGAACCACGCGAGGAACGCGATGGGCGTGAACAGCAGGAGCCCCATCAGGATCTCGTAGCCCCGGGCGAGGGCCTTCACCGACCCCCACAGCCCCACCATCTCGACGACAGGCTTGATCGCTTGGGCAATCTGGCAAACAAGGTTAGCTGAGATGTTAGACCTGAGATGGAAAAACTGGCGTGTGGATGTAGATTAAGATATGTATGTTCGTTGCTCACTAACCAGAAGCAGGCCCCATCCAGTCGGCATGAAGGCGAGGATGCAGACGAAGATGTCAAGTACTGTCATGTGGGCGATTGCTGTTAAGATTATGATGATGGAGATGAATGTTATGAATATCAGCCCCTTGATCAGCCGGAAGACGAGCTGGAACTCCGCGCTGAACCTCCTCCTGCCGACTGACACGGTCTGCAAACAAAAATCATGACAGCTGAGTGTTCCGGCTCAAAAAGGAGATAAAATAAGTCACTGTATTCTCGCTGCAAAATTATGGCTTAGATCAGTTTTAAAGTAAAATTTTAGTTTGTAGAAACAACTAAACTGGGAAGTTATTAAATATTCTACATCAGAACAGAATCTTCACTAAATAAATAATAACTGACATAAGCATTGGACCTGTCTCTGGGACAAATGCAGACCAAACTAAACTGAATATTCTACATCAGAACAGAATCTTGACTAATTCATAACGACATAAAAGCACTAGATCTGTGAACAATCGCTCTCTGGGACAAATGCAGACCAAGCTAAACTGAATATTCTACATCACAACAGAATCTTGACTAATTAATAACGAAATAAGCACTGGATCTGTGAACAAATCACTCTCTGGGACTAGTGCAAACCAAACTAAACTGAAGAAACATAGAACTTTATGATTACCTTCATAACAAGCAGCATGACCAGAATCACAACCCATGAGAAGCCATAAACCTGGAAATGGCATCAGTTAGAAAGACTGCATAAACCTGACACATACGCAAACATCTGTCTGATTACAAAATAAGGAACAGATATTACCAGCACGCTTTGGTTATACTGCTTGGTTATATTCAAATGATACACAAGCCCGTATTGGTAGATGAAGAAACGCAATGCAAGAAGTATTTCAAGAATGGTGCCACGCTTCCCAGAGTGCCGAAGAGGCCCCTGCTCTTTGTCCCACCATGATTCCCAGCTTTTCTCTGGCGCCACACCAATACCTCCACGGTTACTGATCCACTTGTTCCAATCAGTCCAGTCGTCCACAATCTTCTGCCACTCGAATCCAGAAGGGTTGAACAGGAAGGGTGCAAAGAGCCAGGTGCCCACCATAAACCACATGGAAACAGTGATGAAGATGTAAGTGATAGCTCCTCTGTACGTCTGTCCGAAGATTTCAAACACGACAAGCAGAATCATCAGCTCAATACCCTTCACGAAATGGCTGCGAGAATAGAGTCGGTAGTTCTCGGCGAATTTGGCATGGAACACCACAAACCCACGTCCAGTCGCTCTATATTCAGCTCCTCCGTGGAGTAGCGTCCTTCCATAATAGTGAGTTTTGGTCCCAAGTGAAAATGTGAAGAAAACAGATGCCAACTGGAGTTGCATGAGTACAAAGTCACTTAATGCCGTTCTGAATCCTCTCTCCAACCCAATTTCCATCATCATGGGCAATGCCATCAAAAATCCAAGTTGAACAAAAGATTCTGATGCAAGCGCGACCTGGAGCGGTGTATTATGCACGAACCTCTTTCCAGTAGCAAGTGCTGCATCAAGTCCACTGAGGACAAGATACAAACGCCCATAAAGGAAAGCATACACAGTCCAAACTGTAATCTGAGACCAAGCAGAACGATTTAGGCCAACAGTTAACCAACGATTCAGGAAAGAGATATTTAGGGTTCATAACTTACCATTGTGCTGAAATAGAACCCAATTGTCGTATAGTAACACGACAACATTCTGAAGAAATCAAAACGGTGCCCCAGTCGGTAAATGTCACGGCTGAGTGTCTGTTCACCGTTACCATTTGCTATCTTTGCCTCAAATAGTGAAATCTGATTAAGACCCACATCCCTTCCCTTGCCGACTTGCATGTATTCATGATGAGTGACATTGCCTTCACGTAATGTAGAATTGAATCCTGCAACACAAGATGTCATGTCACTACCAAAACGATACCAGATTTCCTTAACTCCAGCACCAATAGCAAAAGCTTATCACCTGCAAATATGTCCTCACTAAGATTGATAATCTTAGATGCTTTACTTATACCACCCCTTGTAAGGTGGAAAAGGCGATCAAATATATCAGGATGGCCATAGTGGAACCGAACCCTGCAGAGAGATGTTCAAAAAACAAATTGTCAAGGAAGCGTTCAGAAAGTCATGACTCAAGGAACTGTCGAAGTGTCCAGTAATTTTAGTTAGTACCATGATTTAGAAAGAAAAATGCAAGCAGCCAATTCAAACAATATAATATGATTATGGAAGAAAAACTAATAGATACCACAAATATGATTATGACATGCTGTGCATGTGCGGAAGATACTGTAGGATTAATACCTCAATGGATTGGCAAGCACACGCTGTCCAATGGTCACAAAACTCGTCTCCTGATTCGACATGAACCAGGCAAGTGATGAAACACTGCACAAGTCCAGAGGAAAAACCACAGGATTAGCAAAATGAAACAGTGCACTAATTACATGTTAAAATAATCCGAAGTGGTAACATAGGTACATAATTTAATTAATTACAATTTTAATGAAAAGAAACTGCCAGATTACCTGCCAGTAAATATATGCTCCCTTACTCCAAGTATCGATGGATATCTCACACCATCATGTTTCTCCAGAAACTCTTCCAACAAATTTCTCATTTTCAGAGCCTCCTCCATGTAATGCTCCTGTTATTGATAGCATTGAATAAAAGAAGGAAAAGGAGAGGTGAAATAATTCCTTCAAGCAGCAAGAGCAACAAGCTGTACCTGGTTCATATCTATAGTTTGGAGACATTCGCCTCGAGTGAAAATTATTGCATGGTTCTGATTTTCTGGCTTTCCCTCGCCTAGAATAGCATTGCCTGGAAGCTTGATCTTGTAGATGACCTATGCACAAAAGATAGATGGCAAATAAGTGTCTCATTTTGCACCACTGAGAGTTGAGACCACACAAAGGTATTGCTCTCAAGGAAGAAAGCCTGATGTAAATAGGACAATTGTGATACTTGGTAGCAATAAAATGGACTTCTTCACACATAAAAAAAAAATACTCGTAAACATAAACTTTAGTGGGCAATATGGGAAATGAACAATAGCTTATGTGGATGCCTTTAAGCCAGTCTCTCAAATAAGTTTCACTTGACATGCCTATTTGGCCTAGATAACATAAAGCCTCCTCAAATTTATTCCCCGCCTTCCAATCAGTGGGCATAGTTAAGATTAAACAAAGAGAAACACAGTCAACATAATTTGCAGCAAATTTAACCAAGGTATGCTGAATTAACAGAGCATTTGCAGTACCTGGTCAAGACTCTGTCCAGGATCATCTGATTTTGTAACAGCAGCCTTCACCAAAACTGAGTAGTAAACTTTGTCAGTCTTCTTGTTTCTATCTTGGCTAGGTGCTTCAACTTCATCAATATAGGCAACACGAAAAGACGGATATCTGCCCAGCAAATATATTTCTATTATTTCTGTACCATCATATATTTTATATACAAGTATGTGACATCTAAAATACAAATAATGACACTATTATGAATAATGTGCCCTCATAAATGTAACTATCTAGCATTCAAGCACTGGTTTTGAATGATAATGAAATTTGATATACCAGAAGGACACCGAACATCACCATGCACTAATTACTGACTAGGATAGACATAGAATAAACAAAACTTCAGTTTTTATTATTGGTTACTACTCCCTCCGTCACATAATATAAGAGCGTTTTTGACACTGCACTAGTGTCAAAAACCTGTGTAGTGTCAGAAACGCTCTTTATGGGAAAGAGGGAGTAATTATTAAGAATATTGACAAACTGCCATTCTTCTAGTACAACTAACATTTCTCACACAGAGATATGCAAAGGCACTGCTACATGGAATGCATGCATGTTTGCATTAGCGTATAGATGACAAAGAAATGGACCAAATTAAAGATTCATAATCCACATAAAGCAACATATATCCAGGACTACCGAGTATCAAACTAAAACTTACGTTGTCATTAGTCTCAAAATATCATGTGCGCAAGGATCACCAGAACGTTTCTGGATTCCATACTGTTGGCATGAGACAACATATGTAAATTTCATGTCAGCTATCGCTTTGCATTCTGTCATTAATTCAGATTCCTTCATGTCAGCTATCTCTCTGTAGCCTTTCATAAGATCTAACAAACAGAGAAAGAGAAGTGAGAAGTCGCTATAATTGTCAAGGCCCCGTTCAGAAGAACATCATAGGCTAGCTAATGGAAATACCATCATCTTTGGCATTATCAAGAAAAGCTTGAAGCTCCAAAGCTTTTCGGTAGTACATCATCCCTCTTACTGTTTAAACAGGAGCAGCAACGATTTTAAAACTGGACCACATAGCAAGACACAAAGAGCAGGCATGCGAATGGGGTGTAGAAAATACCAGTTCTTGTCAATGTTTGTCCCCTATATGATGCCCAAAGACGAAGCTCATCTTCTATTGTATCATCATCACGGGCCTGCTCCTCGGATCTGTTCACCCTTTCGAGGAAATTTTTCCACTCATCTTCGGGGTTTGAACATTATCGTGAAACAAAGTCAGTTTTGATGGCAGCCAGAAGACACAAAGAAATCCGCATATGCTATTTCAAGCAAAATGTCACACAAGGGAGAAAGAACCTGGGTAAATTTTTTGCAAGTAGAAAAGTATGGTAATTCCATCCTCATTTGCCTCTTCTAGATTATCTGATGAAAACAGAACATCTTCCTTGTAATAAGGAGTCAAGACCC
Source organism: Thinopyrum elongatum (assembly GCA_011799875.1). NCBI lineage: Eukaryota > Viridiplantae > Streptophyta > Magnoliopsida > Poales > Poaceae > Thinopyrum > Thinopyrum elongatum. The sequence continues at coordinate 719,498,806 of CM022303.1, forward strand.
TGCAGTACATAAGTTGTTCAAGAAAGGAAATGTGAAAAAGGTCAGAAGATATAATCAAACGAAACATTATGTAAGGTAAAAACTATATATGCAAAAGAGACATGGCACTTATATAGTAAAGGAAAAGAATTGAATTGCATGTTGTGTAGTTCAAAGTCAGACAAAACAAATAGCAATGCATATTGTATTATTCCAGGATTATCCCGATGTTGTGTTCATTCTTATGTGCCCCATGTGCTCTACTTATATACCTTTTGATCTACACCTGAAATATACTCCCTCCGTTCACAAACATAAGATGTTTCGGATACTTCAATATGGACTACATACGGACTGAAATGAGTGAACAAACACACTAAAATTAGAACATCTTATATTTGTGAATGGAGGGAGTATCAATTATCCTGTCATTTTCTACAAATATTTAGAATCGTCTGAATGCTTAATAAGTTAGAAGATTTTGAATGAAAATGAACTAAGAATCCAGTGCCTAAATTAAGAACCATTGACCTAAAGTCAAACTTCCATATTTCGAATTTTTTATTCTTACATATGGAGCTAGAAGGCATTTGGCAGCATTGTCATTCTTGTGGCATGGATCATTTGGAAAGAAAGAAAAATAGCGTAGTACTATTTAACAACTACATCCCACTCCTGAACTAACGTCCTGGTGTATGGCTTGGGAAAAAGAGCTGCAGATTCTTAGGTCGTGGTGGTGGTTGTTACCTAGCGCGAGATATGGGTGCTAGGTTGTAGGTTTCTCAGTCGTGTGTTTCCTTGTTGCTAACCAGAGACTAATGTAAGACCTCGTTTTTGTTCCTTCCTTTCTTCTCATAATAAAAATGGCAGAGATACCAAGGGGAGCACTACCACTAAAAACCCCACAACAGATTGTGGTAGTACGTGATATATTGGTCACATATAATTAAATCTAGTCAGAAACCGCATGCCATCTGGTTTTTCTTTTATTGCTGGAGGGGTGGAGCCACTTACAAGGAAGGCATTCGGTGTTTCAAACAGGCACAAATGAAACATGATATTTATAGAGAATTATAATGATCAAGATTTTTTAACTGAATATTCAACATAAAAATATAGCTGCTATCAAGACAGGATAGTGGGCAGCAAAGAAAAATATGACATCTCTAGGATAAGATGGAAGGCTTGGTAGGAAAGAAACTTTATGCTCACACTACTACCAAGAACGCTAGTGAGAACTTACGAGAAGGGCAACATGTTCCGCACTTTTGGAGCATTTGGCATATCCATAAAAAGAGAATTTGCAAAGAAAGATATTCTCCTTCTAGCATCGAGGTTTGTAGGGACATCCATAGCAGACTCTTTGACGGTGAGCAGAAGATGAAGCCTCTTTATCTGAAATCAGCATGAAGTAGTAGGTATAGTACAGCAACAGGAACAAAAGAAGTGTCATATAAGAAACTGTTTAATAAAAAAAACAGGGCTGAAAATCAAACCTTTTCAGTCCATGCATTTGATGCCTCCACAGGGAACTTAATAGCTTTAGTAAACAATTGATCTTGCTGATCAAGCGGTGTCATTCCTTCGTGTTTTTTAGCATTTCCACCGTGTATGGAATCCAGTACACTTCAATGGGAGGAAAAACATAATAGCACCAGTTACCACAATATTTCAAGAAAGATCAGATGATCAATTACGATAATCAGCGCAGTTCATCTTTAGAGAACAGAATGTGGAAGCATAGAAGGATTTTTCTAACGCTAAACCTGAAGGCAGCAAGCACACATGCATATGCATGACAGACAACAATACAGCGGCATGTAACCAAAACTATGGATGCAAAGGCTTGGCATAGATGTGAATAGTATTTCAGTAAAAAAGCATGCCATGCTGTTTTCATAGAAGGAAGCTAAGCTCCTCACCTGCTGAGCTCTTGTTCCTCCATTATATCCTTTGTGACCACCTCAAGCATATCTTGGAACAAAATAACAACTTGACCCAAGTCATCTACCTTATTCTTTTGCTGTACTCAAACAAATAGATACAGTGAGCGGAGGGCGGGGTGGTGGGAGACCTACAATCATGAAGACAAATTCTGTATACCAGTAACTCAAGTAGCTCAATGAGCTTCTTGCTCAGGGCTGGAAGACTCCTCATGTTCAGATCCCTTATCAGAGTTTCTTCGGCTATATGTTTATCAACAACTTCAAAAATCTCTTGCATAACACTGAAATAGGCAGCACACATTTATTCAGGAGTTGGGTACGAAAACAGAACTACAATTAAGGAATAGAAGTGCAAAAGAATGAAATAGGCATCACACGATTAATCAGGAATTCGAGGTTCCAATACAGAACTTCAATCAAGGAATAAAGTGGGTGAGAAAAGACTAAACATATGATAAGATAAAACCTACACTTTCTCACGTTGACCAAACACTAAGGTGTTGATGATGTTTTTGAATGAAGCATAGCATTCTCTGATAGCATAGGAAAAATACGGGTCCGACTTCATTCTCTTGTTCAGATCGCGATAATTTCCTCCACTGTCTGCCGCCATATCCAATGCTATCGGAATCTAAAATCCAGTATAAATAAATAAACAAATGTGTGAATCCAAGTAAAGGAAGTACAAAGTGGTCAAGTGGTAAACACCTTGCTAGCAAGTAGAAAAGGTGGCCATTGAAATATATCCAATTCACGATCTTTGCAGTATGGAACAAGTAGCAAGTCCATCTCCCTGTTATCTATGAGATCTTCTTCACGGAAACTTGTGATAATTAGGTTCCACATTTGGGCAAATCTTGCAGCTATTTTCTCTCTCTCTTGTTCATTGCCAGAAGGCTAAAAAAATTATGTCAGGTCAACAGAGCTAATGAATGTAGCATATTCAATCTGATTATCCAACAATCTACTCCTGATGTCAAACAGGTGAAAACTTACCTTAGCAAGTTTAGTGGAAAAAGCAGCCCGGAAACCTTTCCTCTTGTGTTGATCAGAAGGTATCAACAATTTATTGAAGGCCCAAGGCAAAGATTCAAAGCGAGATCTTAACATGCCTAAAGTCCGTATCTGATTTCATGGGTCAAGACTATCATAAGTTTCTTTGATGATGATAGACAATGCTCCAGAATATTAGGGAAATAAACAATAGAGCATGATGGTTACCAATATAAACATAACGAGGCTAACTGATAGATTTATTCATAATAAAATAATATAACAGTAGAGAGAATTCTTTTTTTTTTAGCTAGCAAGAGAGAGCATTCCTGTGTGCAGTTTCACAACTGGAAATGGCAGCCTAAAAGTAGGGATGGTGAAGTTAAAAACAACAGCCTTAGCACTAAAGTTTTGTAATATGCTACTGAATGCAGAGCAGCATAATAGGACAAGAAAAGCAATTCAGAACCAAAGCAGGCAGAGCAAGGCCAATCTGTCAAGTAATAAATTGTAATTCTGAAAATTTTACTAACCTCACCAAGTCGACGACAAGCCCCATAGATACCACCAATCAATGTTGAGAAAACTGCGTACCAAATTTGGGTGTCCATGAAATAGACCTGGACAACACAACTGACAAAACTTAGTATACTGGTTAAACAACTTCTTTTGAAAGAAGATGAGGATTGACGCATACAAGAATTATTGGAGCCCAAAGTGCGATGACAACACCAATATTGTTACTTGCTGCAAAGAAACCAAAATAAGAACACCAAAAATTTCAGGAAAAAAGGTTACAAAGAGGAAGACAGCAAGCTTCATCATAAATACCATTAGGGAAAAACTCATGCCACTGGAAATTCCGAATCGGTTCTCTCATTATATCTTTTGTTGGTTGTACCAGAGGCTTGATCTGAAACCAGCAAGTAAGAGAAGATGAATAAGCAGCACTAGTGGAAAGCTGAGTGCTAAGAAGGCTTGGTCCTGACTGAATCCCAAGAAAATAGACAACTGATCTACAACTATTTTACATGCCACATCCAATAGGTTTTTGGGATTCACCAACATGCTGCTGATGCCATTGACGTTCAAACATGTACATTCAAGAGCAAGAAATGGCGTATGTACACAAATTAATTTAACTATGGAAACAAAAATATTGAGGCAGTGAGGCCACATTTGGAATGCAAGGAATACAGAATGTTCTAGATTTTCTGCAGGAAGTGACTAGATACCTCAATATAGAAGCTCACTATCAACTTCATCGCTAAAAGGAGAACCCAGAACATGGTATACCTATCAGTACAACAGTGATTAGTGATTAGAAAAAAGCATAACAGTAAAGCCAAGTATGAAGATGAGTTAACAAAGTGATTCTACTCTTAACATACTTGAAGAGAGAGAATGGGCCTTCATGCATTCCTCTGCCAACAAATAATCGAGGCTGCAGATATATTTGGAAAAATATATCAACAAACAAACCCATGCAATTAATGACAGGAAACAATAGATGGAAAATTACCTGGGACCACCACATCATGAATGTTATGACCTTGACATTTGAACTCTCAAGTATCCTTCTGATACATGGGAAAAGAAATAGCACAGCCGCAAGAATATTTGGCGCCAAATATATAACAACAGCCAAAATGTATAATGATGGCTGATTCTGACCATTGCCAAGCCAACTTTTTATTATTCTTGAAAGACCCGAAGGATTAGACCAGGTATATGCATAAGTCACAGGTAGAATCACAACCCATGCAGCAGCTGATACTAACTTCAGGACATATCGCAGCTTTCTTGCAAACGACATGCTTCTTCTTGCTTTCCAGCCAAATACAATGTCCAGGGTGGCTGCGTTGATTATATTTGTCGAAGTTAGTACATATAATAGAGTAGTAACTATGCATAGATCTTAGCTACAATAAACGTGGTTAAACATATATCCTTCAGTCATGTTACTAATTTAATTATTGTTAGGTCGCTGGCAAAGCAATCATACTGATATACTTGTGTTGTCATTTAAACACGTTTTAATTAGAACTCTCCCTAGATATTAGAGTATGACTCATTAAGTATTTAATGTTTTATCATCAACGGCGCTACAAAAAGAAGATATCACAAGCTAGATTGGCACTGCAGTGTTTTTGCTTGATACTAAGCTACTAAGCTGCCTACTAAATAATTTAGATGCGCATTGGCAAATCTCTAAGCATGAAAAGGGAGGTAAGGTAGGAGTTCAGTCAAATACCTTGACCCAACTTTAAAACAGCAGCAGTTATAAATATGCTCAAAACCTGTTTGAAAACTCCAGCATCAAAGATATCACTTGGTGTGCCACCATTCCATGCAATAATAATCATAGCCTGCATTGAAACGAAACATCATAAGTAGTATGTGAATGTCAATTCTCAAGTAAAGGAGTGAAGAGAGGGGGAGGGGAGGGGGAGAGGAGCAACAAACCTGCAAGGATAAAATTAAGAAGATCCACATTCTATCAAAACTACGGAATATGTGCCAAAATGAACGTATCTCGACAAAATTAATCTTTCCCATCCAATGGACACTGCCAGCAGATCTTTCCTCCTGGATTACAACAAAATGAAGTATAATCAGAATTGATACACAAGGCAAGTCTTTCTTTTTCTTTATTTCATGTTTACGTTAACAATATACATCACTCACATATCCGTGTAGGCTTAACAACTTAACAGACAAAGCAAAGACATGAAAAACAAGCAGAACAAATCTAGCTGCAGTGTGCATTATCGAATCCATTGTCAACAGAAAACAAACATGCAGCATGTGATCAGAATATCTTATTATCAAGTTCAATTCATGAAGACTTAAGCACTGGTGAATTGTATTATTATATCACAGGCAACTATCAATGTGTTCACAGTTGACACGAAAGAAATTGCAATAATGTTAGGTATTAGTATCTAGAAACATACTCCATTCAGACGATTAGGATAAGCAAATTTGGGAGTTTTGAAAAAATCTGCATCAGCTCTCATGGGCCATCCAAGCCGGAAGCAGTCAACTTTCCTGAAAAGCAACACAAGAATAATTTGATGACTTCCATCAAAATCAGAGGCGCAATATATTGAAGGCAACAACTAAATACGACTGCTGCTTACCAAAAGTACTCATTTAGATCATCGTAGTTCCTCCAGTGTGAGTGTTTTGATTTCATTGTCTTGCTCCTGTGAGCTTCCTGCAGAATTTCAGAATTTAACAATCAGGCTTGAAATGGAAAGAAGAAGAAAAACAGTCTGAATACAAATGTACAACTATACCTCCTCTATAACTTTGTATATCGGAGTCACAACTTTCATCAAGAATGCCTCTTCATCACCACCATAAGCTGGTTTAACATTTTCACCAGTCATTGGGCTCACGTTTCCAGCCAACATACCATAGAGTTCAAAAGCCATCTATATGAAGATCAGAAACAGAATTGTTACTAATAAATATGATGGCACCAGAAAATACAACGTACAGACTTGAGCATTGTACTAACACAAAAACATCCCCAGATTACCATTTTTTTTTAAACTACATTTTTCACCATTGTCATGAATATGAATTCTACAATAGCTAAGCTCACAATGTGCAGTTATCAATAAATATATCACAGGAATACAGTATGTCATATCCTTGCTACCAAGAGTAGTCATTTGGACATACATAGGCTAACTGTGACTATTACGATCAATGAAATTCCAGACAAAAAACTGATTTTGAATTGTAGTATTCAACATCAAATTCTTAGACCAATTGATCAGGTATCATGTTTGAAGAATTAATAGGACAATGGCCGAACATATACAAAAATATATGACAATATGCGTAATCTGTGAAATAAAAGTTGATCGTACATGATGGTATATGTAGCAAAGACACTCTGGCATGAATCTCAAGTTAGCCGCCTCGCCCCAAATCAAAAGGTAGAGACCCATATAGAGAAGCTTGCGTTGCTGAACTTCCTGTTGGATAGTTGGCAACCTACACATTAATTGGTCCAGACGTTGAGACAAACGGTAACTCATGAAGAGATTTAATATTTGGTATGAACCAGGGCAGAAGTAGGCCATAACTGAACTTAAAAGAAAACAAGGAATTGTCGGACTTCATTGAACCTACCATAAACTGCTTTTGCGGCCAAGGTACTTGCACCACATCTTATAACTCTTAAATAGCTTCTTCATTACATAATCCAGAGCCCTGTCATCCAACTGGGAAAAAAAACACAACAATCCATCTTCACATTACTTGCAGGCACATGAAGAAAGACACAAACAAATATGCCCAGTTCCTCATAAAATAAGTTGAGACGGAGAAACAGGAACCTTAGATTGCTGTTCAGGCTTTGGTATCTGCCTTATGTGTACATTTGCAAGTAACAGGATGAGATGTTCCCTTTGGTTGGATACATTGTCTTTCTGCAAAGAGTGACTCAAGATTAGATGATGTGCATTTTCAGGGTAAAACACATGTAAACATGCAGTGTCACAAACAAATAAAATAAATAACCATCTCATGCACAGTTATTTACCTGAAAGCCGAACATGGCCTGAAGCCAATCAAGGAGATCTCTATCGGTCTTCTTCTCATCAGGCTTCTTTTCCTGCTCCTTGTCCTTGGGCCACGGCAGGCCTCTTATATTGCGAAGAGCGTAGACAGCGGCTTGAATCTACAAAATATAAGGAGCAACTCAGTAAAAGAGACAATTAATGAGCTTTAAGGCGGCATTTGTTGCAACGAGACTAGATATAGAAGGAAACCTCTGGGTTTTGCATTATAGCTTGATCGGTACTTTCGGGGTCGAGAGGCAGGATATTGTAAGGCACATAGAGCTTCTTCTTCTCCTCGATTTTGTTGTGCGTGTCCAGAATCTGCGTACCAACAAACACACGCCGCGCAGCAGATGAAAAACGGATGACATTACACAATGAGCAAAGGAGGCGACAGAACCCATATATAGTAACAAAAGAAGCCAGTCGATTACGCACCGCCTGATCGACTTCGACAGACTGCGACACGTTAACGGCTTTCAAGACCTCGAATAAGACAGCGGCGGTCTGGTACGCTTTCGTGAGCAGGGCACTGATCAATCAAGCAGTAAGAATAATCACATTATTGACAAACAGCAAGCAATGGGCCTTGTCATCTGATAGACAGGGCAGCAGTTAACTGTGAACATAACCAAGCGTAGAGCAGCAGGCGGGAGAAGCGGCTGGCTCACCGGTCGGCCTTGTCGGCGGCATTCTGGAGCGCCTGGATGTACTTCTTGTAGTACTCGCGGTAGAAGCGCTGCATCTCGCGCGCGTCGCTCTGGTGCACCCTCCCCTTGAGCGTCGGGTCGTTCTCCTGCACAAACAGTGAGCTCAAGCAGTCAATTAGAAGCTCTTAATCCTTCTCCCACTCAGCCAGAACTGAGAAATTGGGGAACAGGAAGATAATGAATAGGTCAGTGGTGGTAAAAATTACTCTCTCGAGCCTTTGCAGCAGCGCGGTCTTGAACTGGCGCACTCCACGGCCGCTGGAGGTGGGGTCGAGCCTGTGGGCCTTCTCGAAGGCGTAGAAGCGACCTGAGCGGAAGCGGAAGCGCAATGAGCAAACCATGCTTCTTCTCATGGCGAGCAAATTCAACCGATTGGGCCTAAGTGAAGAAGTAGATCGGGGCGGGTGGGGGAGGGGGAAGGGGGTGTGCTTACAGAGGTAGGCGACGCGCGGGTTGCCGGCCTCGACCTCGTTGGCCACCCGGAGGATGGGCGCGATCTCGACGAGCGAGGAGGGCACCACCTCGCTGTCGAAGATGGACTCCCCCATGTTGCCGACGGTCTGCGTGCGCAGCAGCCTCCTCCCGCCCGACGCCGGGGCCGCCGGCGACGCGGCCGAGGAGAAGTCCGCCCTCCTCCCCCCCGGCGCCGCCATCGCGCCCTCCCCAAATCCCTGCGCCGCGAGCGAAACAAACAAAACCCCAAATCCGAAAGCTCGTCAGTAAATCGGCGGCCGCAGACAGTGCGGGACGGACGCAGGAGCCGGGCGAGTGGGGCCTGCTTGCTTATTTCGAAACCCTAGGTCCGGCCGGCGGCGAGGCGCTGGCGCGGCGGAGGCGGAGGCGGAGTGGGAGTGGGGGTGGCAGTGGGCTGGACTACTGTGGGCGGGGCGGAGGTGGGTGGGGTGGAGTAACGGGGGGAAGGTTTTGGCCGGGTTTTGAAACTTTTTTTGCGGCCTTGCCCGCTGCCTCTACCATCGGACGGAACAGCCCCTCGGTCTTCGATGATATCACGGCACTGCCACTGCAGCCAGCGCCAGCTTGGACGCAGCGTGGGGGCGCCATCGAGGTTAGGGACGAGGGTCGAGGGCAGATGCGTCATTTTACCGCCGCTGCGAGGCGAGGAGGAGGAGCATGGCGTGGGCGGGTGGAGCCCGGCGGGCGTCGTCGTTTGCGGCCTCGGTTCTCGCGCTGATTTCTGTGCTTTTCCAGGGAGAAGGGCAGCTCGTGCGGTCGTGCCTGCCGCCGGTCCGCTGGTTTTTTTTTTCTCTCGTTCCTTTTTCTTTCTTTTTTTTAACACAGTACAGACGCAAGCGCTCATATACACGCGCATACACTCATCTCTATGAACGCACACACGCACACCCATCCTTATGAGCACCTCCGAAAGACTGAGCCGGCATATCATCTTAAAATTTACGAAGTCACCGTAGGCACCTCGTCGTCGACGGGAACGTCTCCTCCCACTGAATGTACATCGCCGGACTTCAATCCTGATGGGCTGAGGATACCACAGTCTCTCTAACCATCCAACCACAGGCATGAATTTCAAGATGATATGCCGGCTCAGTCTTTCGAAGGTGCTCATAGGGGTAGGGTGTGCGTGTGTGCGTTCATAGGGATGAGTGTATGCGCGTGTATATGAGCGCTTGCGTCTGTACTGTGTTAAAAAAAAATCAATTTTTTGTTGTAAAGCAACACAAAAAAAAATCGTGTAAAGTTTGCGTCAGCGTGATCCGAATGAACGCTGTCGTGCTCGCACTGGAAGACTCTTTGGTCCACCTGCATCCGCGTATGATGCTCAGCTATAGGCGGGCGGGCGGGTCATACGGGGACACTATCAGCACCACCTCGTCCGAGATAGAATGACAGATTGCATGAAAGAAACGCCACTCTACTCTAATATGTTGCAAATCTTTTCGATGAAGAGAAAACAGTTGAAGTTGGTTCGTTCTTTGGGTACAGGTGGGCGGGCGGTGGCCATGATCAGGGAAGTGGTGGACGTGGACAGGACAAGTCGACAGGACATGATGAAAGGCAGGATCTAGTGAGCCTTGCGATCCGGCGGACACTGGCCCAAAAGCGGCTTTAAACACACTGTGTGCTTTATATTAGAGATATAGAGGTAGGATGGTATATTGGGCGGGAATAATCAAGAACAGTTTAGCTACACATCAGTCAGCTGATTCGAATATGGCGTCAGTCGATTTTTGAATGAAGGAAGGATAAGGAAGGAGAAGGGAGGTCCTCGTCGGAGAGAAGGAAGGGCCCGCCGTCATCACCCCAGTGTCTAGCTTAGGGTTCAGGGTGGGGGCGGTGGTGGACGGCAGTGGGGGGGGGGGCGGTGGTGGGGGAATCGCCGGAGAAAAAGCACAGTGCGGGGGGCCCTAGAGGGATGGCCGGGACGACGGAGGACCGGCGGTGGGGAGTGGTTCCGGGGAGGGCGAGGCAGCGCGGGAGCGCCGCCGGCGGTTAGGCCGGTGGTGGCTGGCGGCTCAGGGAAGGAGATGGGTCGAGAGGTTGAAGGAAGGCAGTGGGCCATTGATTTCTCATTCAACGGTTCAAGAACCGACTGACCTCAGAAAAGCACGCCCAATCAAGAATGCATGCACGCAGGGCCAAATGTACGTAACCAATTAACCACTGCTTAATCTGTGCGTCTGACCAATTTTATTTTGCTATTTTAAACGACAGGGCCAGGTAATTGATGGAGGGTGCTTGGTAGCCGATGATCGCTTCTTTCTGGTAACTGGTCAGCTCGGTGGGTGCAGAATTAATTACTCTTTGCAGTAAAAAAGAAGTGGGAAAGATTTACTGGCCGGTGGTATCGCTGCTCTGTTTGGTGACGTTGTTACACTTTGGCTTCTGATTATTTTTTATGTGCATCTCTTTCTTTCTTTTTGGTGTGATAGTAGAATTGGGCTTGTGATCATAGCCAAGAGAGGAATCTCATGACGCCAGCCATCGCAGAGTTAATTAGTCATGCGACACCAGTCCTAGTAGGCACGTGCGCGCAGAGTATACAAAACTGCCAAATGCAATGGCCATCAAACGGTCTGTATTCAAACATATACCCCGTACACGTACACTAGGTAAGGTATAATAATCCACGCAAGCAAAAAATAAACTCAAGGTGTAATGTAATCTCTACGTGCACTCAGGTGGTTATCACTGTAACGATCTCTCGTAGGGGTAGAGTAATTTTGTACTGTACTTGATCGGAATACATGCATGCATGTGGCGATGACACTGTTGGACTCGATCAGATCGGACGAACCGAGCAAACAGACCCACATGCACGGGGCTTCCTCGGTCGGGCCCCGGGGTGTACGTGGACAGACAATTGTTTCACACGACGTGACGTGGCCGCCCCAAGCCCTGCATGCATGGGTCCAAACTCTCTTTTTTAACACATACAGTACAGTACATGGGTCCGTCCAAACTTGCCAGGTCAAGTTTTCGAGCAAAGTTTGCAGCCGATCGTGATCTGAATGAACGCTGCCGTGCTCGCACTGGAAGACTCTTTGGTCCACCTGCATATGATGGTCAGCTATGGACGGACGGACGGACGGCGCATACCTGGACGCTAGCTATTGGCGCCACCTCGTCCGAGACAGAATGACAGATTAGAGCATCTACAGTCACACATGCCAAGTTCGGCCCCTCAAACGACCGCGGACACGCCCGGTGTTCACGGGCAGTGATCGGGCACATCTCAAATTGCATTTGTTGCATCCGAACACCTCATACATTCTTATATCCATACAAAGACATGCAAAAGGAAATAGAACATACGTATTACGTCGATCCTAGCTACTCCTCGTTGGAGATCACGACGATCTCCGTGCCCGACTCCGGCAGCATGGGCGGCAGCTGCAGCTCCGGCTGCTCCGCTCCGGTCTCCTCCGCATCGAGCTCGGTAAAGAGCGCGTCGGTCTCCGCCTGCTTCCGCCGGAGAAACGCCCGGTTGGCCTTCACATAGGCCTCATCCTGGATGGACTCCAGGATGGCCTGCTGCTCGGCCACCTCATCGGACTGGGCGACGGCGAACTCCGCCTCCGCCTGCTCCATGTTGAAGGGCGGCACCTGCTGGTCCGCCTCATCCGCCTCCTTCACCTCCATCGGAGCCATCTCCTCCTCCTCCCCCTGCTCCTCCTCCTCCTCCGGCTCCGGCGAGTCCGAAGGCAGCCCGACAGCGATGCGGGCGGCGCGCGTGGCTTCCCTCGCCCGGATCTGCTGCTGGATCTCGTAGCGGCCCTCCGGTGTCAGCATGGCATAGTAGGTGATCTTGCTCCGGACCATGGTGGAGTGCCGGAGCGTGGGCAGAGCGCCGGAGCGGGAGAGGGAGGAGGTGGAAGGGCTCGGACTGGCGGCACGGAGAGGGGGAGGGGGATGTGTTAGGGTTGCGGGACGCCACCGGCTTAAATAGCCGGATTTCGTCTTGGGCGGCGAGCCGGAGCGGCGCCACGCGGCGTTCCCACCGTGGCGACGGACGCGGCGTCCGTCGGACCGCCGGGTTTCTGGGCGTTTCCGTGTGGGGCCACGCCGTCAGACCGACGTGACGGACGTGCCCGGGTGCCCCATATCCGCCCCATATTTAGGCTGGATATGGGGGTGCCGGTCAGCCCGGGCGTTTAAGAGCGGTTTGAGAGGCCCGTCTGAGTTCAAATTTCGTGATTGGGCGGTCTGCCCGAGCATTTGAGACGGGTTTGAGAGATCCGGTTGTAGATGCTCTTATATGAAAGAGATGTCACTCTACTCTGATGTGTTGTGTCTACATATCACATCTTTTGAAGAGAAAGCAGTTGAAGTTGGTTTGTTCTTTGGGTAGAGGTGGGTAGGCAGTGGCCATGATCAGGGAGGGAGTGGACGTGGACAGGACATGATTAAGGCAGGATCTAGTGAGCCTTGCGATCCAGCGTACGCCGGCCCAAATGCCCAAAAGCGGCTTTAATAAGACTTTGTGCTTTATATTATACTACTGCAGCGGAAATCCCTTTTGAAGCTCGGCCTCCAAATTCAAATTTGAAATTTCATCAAAATTCATATTTTGACATTTCAAAAAATTCTGAAAAAAATATAGATATACATGAAGGCATAACACACATGTGTGTAAATTTTCAGTTCAAAATACATTGAAATGAGGGCTGTGCAAAAAAGACAAATCTGAGGCTATTTAACACATAATACTATTCATCCTCCCAGGCCATGAATTTGTCTTTTTTGTATAGGTCGCAACTCAAGGTATTTCATCATAAATTTTTACACACATGTGGGTTACATCCTTACATACACATATATTTTTTTTAGAATTTTTTGAACCATAAAAGTTTGAATTTGAATTTTTCAAAAATAAAGGCCTTCATGGAGCTCGGCCTCCAAAACACCTCTCTCCTACTGCAGTAGATAGATAGAAGTAGGATGGTAGATTGGGCGTGAATGGTCAAAGAATCCATGCACGCAGGGCCAAAGGTACGTAACCAATTAACCACTGCTTAATCTGCGTGTCTGGCCTGTAAAGTTTGTGTCAGCAATGCATATGCTTGCACGAAAGTTCTGTCACGATCGGAACACCTGCTTGGACGGTGGCACCATGCATGCATATGCATGTACAGCGTCGTGGGATGAGATGAGATGGTGTGGACGGTGCACCAAAAGGAACAATCTTGAGGTCAGCCCCATTCCACTCCTGTTTTGGTAACCTTTGGCAGGGGAATGGGAATTTGGACCAATGCGTTTGTGGTAGGATTAGGCACGGAAAACAGGTTTTTTACTCACGTTCCCTTGTTTGCTACTTCATCCGTTGTTTCAAAATAATTGAAGCTCTAGGTTTACCCTAGGCCGAACTTGCTTAAGTTTGACCAACTAAATAGAAAGTTGTGTTAAGATTTACAACACAAAATACACATAGCACAAATATATATTTCATGAAGAATCTCATGAGACTAATTTGGTGTTTTGGATGTTTATATTTTTTTTATAACTTGGTCAAATTTAAGCAAGCCCGGCTTGGAATAAATCCAAAATTTCAATTATTTTGGAACGGAGGTAGTACATGTAACGAGAACTAATTCAGGATGAAAGCTTACCCACGACGATCCCGTGGCCGAAAAAACCGCCGGCGTTGCTTCGTTTGTTTGAAAACAAAGCCGGCGGACGACGGAGATGACGTAGAGCCACCGCCGCGGAGCTTTATTGCGTTGTTATCGCGACAAAGACCGGCGATCTTCATACATGCCCATGAGCTTCATCGGCGGCCAGAGAGGTTAATTTGAGGCCCGTCGTATACTGTCAGTCTTGTCGCACACGGCCTTTGAATCCCCCGCCCGCCGTCCACTCCAAGCTTTGGATTTTTGGAGCTCAACACCGCCGACCAGTGCTCTCACCTTCTCTGCCCACAAGGTGTTCGACGAATTGCCCAGCTGCGCTTTTTTAGCTATTTTCATTTAGCTGTTTTTACAATCGAATTCAACATAGAATATTGCATAGTGTAGATGAAGACGTTGAGGGGGATGTTCTTCGACGACTCTTCGTCGGTCAAACGAGATGGAAGAAGATGATGACAATTTCGAAATGGCCATTGTCATGATCATTTACGAGGACTTTCACGACCGAGAATAGGGTCACAGTTCGGCTGTTTGTAGATCAATCGAGATAGAGCAGAGGATCATGAGAAGATTATGAAGGATTATTTCAACCCCAATTCAACTTATTGGGAGAGGTATTTCCGTTGACGATTTCGGATGCACCGAAGTCTCTTTCTCACCCTTTCAAAAGCTGTAGAGAAGAATGATGATTAGTTTAAACTGAGGAGGAGTGCATCAGGAGAGATAAGCGTGAGACTTTTGTTGAAGTACCACGACTGTTCGAGTGCTTGCCCATGAGTGTTCGACCGACGCCATTGATGACTATGTCCGCATCGGGGAAGATTCAATCGTGAAGTTCGTTTGAAGATACACATAAGCCATGATTGAGATCTATGGGGTGGAGTACTTGAGGGCACCCAATGATGAAGATACCGAGAGGCTTTTGGCTTCGAGTGAACAATAAGGATGACATGGTATGCTTGGATCAATTGATTGCATACATTGGAGATGGAAAAATTGTCCTGCAGGATGGAAACGTCAGTACAAAGGGCACTCAAAAGACCCAACAATTGTTCATGAGGCTCATCAGAGGATCTATAGATTTGGCATTTGTTATTTGGCTTGCTTGTCTCTCATAATGATCAAAATGTGTTGTCGAGGTCAGCACTGTTCACAAGGCTTGCCGCCAAAGATGCCCCTCATTGCAACTATGCTATCAATGGTCGTCAATACATGATGGGTTACTACATTGAGATGTCATCTATCCTCCACAGACCACATTTGTGAAGACAATCACGCATCCTCAAGGCAACAAGAGATCTCACTTTGCAATGCGTCAAGAGTCGACAAGGAAGGATTTAGAGTGAGCTTCCGGTGTGCTTCAGAAGCGCTTTGCTATTGTTTGTGGCCCTGCAGAGTATTGGAACCCGCGGGTCCTATTGCGAATAATGACACATTGCATCATCTTGCATAACATGACCATTGAAAATGAGAGGCATGGTAGAGAACTTTCGGTACATCAGTAATGGCGATGCTGTTGAGCCTAAACACGATGCAAACATGATACATAGATTTGTCGCAACGCATCAAAGCATCGAGAACCGTGAAGTTCATACCCAGCTCCAAGATGATCTTGTTGAGCATCAGTGGCTACTCCATAGCACCAGTTGATTGTTGTGCTTCTATCATGCTTTTTACTTCATTTGGACCCTTGCATGTGTTTGAATTTGAATAATTTGAATTGTGAACTTTAAATTTGCAATATTCTTGCATTGTGTGAACTTTGATTATTAATTTTTGGATCTAACAACTGTGTTAATATGTAGTTGAAATGAAGTTTGGATCAGCTAGAGATGCTCTGGTCTCAGCTAGCACGGGGTGTGTTTGGTCTGTGCCCAATTTTACTTTACCAAAAAATTGGCTGGTTAGGTTTTTGCTTGCCTATGGTTTGGCTAATATTGGGTAGAAAATTGAACTATAGTAGCGAGAGAAGCTAGACTTGCCCGCATGGTGCTGAAATGAACTAGAGTTGGCAAAGAGTGAAACTGTGAGCACCTAAGAGCATCTCTGCGCGGCGCGCTAAAAAAACGTTTGCAGCGCGCTATTCGCGACTTTTTGCGCGGCGAGGAGCGCTTGCTCCAGCGGCCGCTGCAAAGTTTAGCGCGCGCGAGTCGCTTCAACAGACGCGCTAAACTGCAGCGCGTGCGAGCAGCCGGCGCTTTATGTTGCGTTTTGGAGGCGATGATGATATTTGAAACATCAAAACAAAGACATGGCATAGTTTAAAATCATCCAAACAAGTTCATGACATAGAAGTTCAAATTCATGCCCACAACATCAAAATCCGAACGAAGTTCATGACATAAAAGTTCAAAATCCGAACGAAGTTCATGACATAAAAGTTCACACAAACGAATGGCACATCAACAACCATGCCTCATCCTCGTCTTCGTCCTCCTCTTCCTCCGATTCATCTTCCTCATCCGAAGACAATTCTTCCTCCTCCTCTTCATTGTCGCGCGCCGCATCATCATGTGGAGCTCGGAAGGTGTTGGCAAGATCTTCAACGGAAGGTGTGTGATGAGGCACACCGGAAGACATTCCGCCCATGCCGCCCGGAGGTGCTCCCATGCCTCCCATGAGAGACGCAAAACTCATGCCTCCCATGGTAGCTCCGAAGCCACCCATGCCTCCCATGGCGTCCATGGTAGCTCCGAAGCCACCCATGCCACCCATGCCGCCCATGGTAGCTCCGAAGCCACCGATGCCTCCCATGCCACCAATGCCACCGCCTCCCATGCCGCCAATGCCACCGCCACCCATGGCTTTTTTTGGACCAAGACTTCTTCACGGGCAAGTTTGACGTACTCCTTTTGCGCGTCATCGAGGGTAGATGTGTCCATGAAGAACAAATACTTCTCCCATTCCAACAACCTAGTTCGCTCCTCCATGGCCACCTTCCTCTCCTCCAATGCCACTTTCCTCTCCTCGGCCGCCACCCTCCTCTCCTCGGCCGCCAACCTCCACTCCTCAGCTGCGGCATCTTGGTTCCTTGGCATCTTCCTCACCTCGTTCGCTTCCTTTCTTGCCTTCACAATAGCTTCCATAGCATTTTTGAGCTCGTCATCTCCTTTCCTCTTCTTCTTTTCTTTTGCGTCTTTCTTGCATCCATCCGGTCTTGTTGGCTTGGAGTACGAAACCAAATTTGGTGTAGGGCTTCTCTTGCCGTCATCACTTGATGCCTCCTCCTCATCATCATCCAAATCAATAGTTCGCTTGCGTTTGTTGCTCTCATCATCATCTTCATCATCAATAGCATCACGGGGCTTCCATTTCTCATCATCCTTCAATTCTTCATAGCAATGAGGCAAGGTAAATGGTCTCCCTTTCTTGATCTTCCCTTTCTTGGTCTTCTTCTCCTCCCCTTTGAACAAGTTTTGTGCAATAGTGAGCTACAAACAAGAAAAACAAGTTAGCACTAGAAACACCAAGAAGAAGCATGATGAACGTGGAAGAATCATGAAGGAAATGAAACTTACCCTATCTCTATCATTAGTGCCACTTGGGTTCAACTTGTCAACCGCCTTGAGTGCGGCCACCCACCTTTGACAATCTCGGTTGATTGTCGACCACCGGGAGCGAAGAGATCTTCCGGAGCAGTCAATTCCACTTTTGTTGTGTACATCAAAGTGTTCCTTCATCCGGAGCCAAATATGCATCTCTACTTTGATCCCCTCCAACGGAGGGACCCCTCGACACTTGCAACCAAGTATTGCATAGCAAGATGTCTTCATCCATGGTGTAGTTGCCCCCTTTTCTTTTCGGTGCATCGACGATGCCCTCACCATCCTCTTCCACCTCAAACTCATGATCATCGAAATGCATCTCATTGGTTTGAGACCAATGAGAATTGTTGGAGCCAACACCCATAGTTGACATATATGCCTCATCATTGAAACTACAAAGTATATACAACGATGCAAATAAGCTGTCCATATGTATGCATTCAAAAAACAACAACAACAAAAAGTTGGCAAAATTTTACCTTGGGGGCATTTCATCGAACACCTTGTGCGCGTCGGCCACCGGCTCAACAAGTGAGCTCGCCGGCGCTTCAATAGCCGCCGCGTCCGTCGCACGCCCTGCAAGCTTCTTCCTCGACGGCCTAGAGGAGCCGTCCGCCGCCTTGTTCTTCTTCGCGGATACCTTGGCGGGCCTGGGCGGGGCGGCCGGGCCGGGTCTGAGATGGCCACATATACTCCACATGCACGCATGCGTGCAAGGGCTGGCCGGTCCCGTGACCAAAGCTCAAAAGCAGCTACTGTACAGGCTTGTGCTTTGTCTAGGACTTGGCCGCGGCATCCACACACGCATGGGTCCAAACTTGCACTACCACCTCCCCGTGTACGTACGTACGTGTCTCGGGACGTACATGCAGGCACGTTCCATTCACGTCGGTTCATTGGCTGGTGAATGGATGGACACCACGACGACGGCGCCGCGCGGGAGAAAGTGACTGATCAATGGCAGATCTAATCTAGCGAACGCCCAAAAAGCGCCTTTGTACTTTGCGCACTGTAGGCTGGTCCGATCGAGCCATTGTGAGTGGCTGGCCAACCACCGTTTAATCCTCTTCAGCGTGTAAAAGTTGCGTTGGCGTCACATGCTTTGCGGACGGCTCTGGATCCATCGAGCGGGCCAAAGTACGCAATCATAGGCTAGCGCCGAAACCTGCCTACCACCTTTATTACAGCCACTGGTAACTGGTTCATGATTAATCAAAGAACTCCGGCCGATACACATGATGCTGTGCATGCCGCGGCAAGTCTCATCGGTTCATCGTGTGAAGCAAGCAGTTAAACATCGTGGTGTAGTACATGTAATACTCCACTTAGGGCTGGCGATGGATGGGCAGGACGAGCCGACGGGACGTGATCGCCCAAAAGTGGCTTTAGACTTTGGCACTTTGGGCTTTGTATTGTATAGGGTGGTCGGTTAGGCGGGAAAGAATGCACGCATGCATGATTCCTTACGAGCCAAGGAACGTAACCACCGTTCAATCTGTGCGGCGTGTCGAAGTTGGAGAGTTTGAGTCGGCTGCTCTGCGCCGTGCCATGCGTGTCCCAACCGGGCTGATTCGTACGTTTTTTTTTTATGAGATAACGGTGTCTTTATTTCAAGTGGTAATGTTCACAGGAATATCTAAATCGACTGGTGGATCCGAAAACCACACATGGCGGCCAACATCAAGAGTCGTTGCCGTCCTAGCCAACCTATGAGCTTCGATATTAATTACATGCCTGCCGTTCATGGCTACAATCACAAGGTTTAAACTACGATTCTTAATCTCTTTCAGGATCATGCAATGATCACCCGATTCAATGTCACCTTCAGCTCTCGGATGACTCACAGAAAAACACTCGCCACCGCATTATGTTAGTGGGGGCTGATTTGTAAATAAAGCTGAAAACTCTCGAAACGGAACGAATCGACGGACGACGGGTAACACCGCAAATGGTGGGCCTCGCTTAATGCGAGAACGTAGCTCGCTTCGCCTCAAGCGATCGATGAAAAGGGCTGCCCCATTAAGTGTGATACGAGCGGTTTAGGGAAGCTTCCGAGGACCGGTTCGTGTCACCTTCCCTCTCGTTTTGACAGTTTTGGGAAGGATCCACACATTTTTTTCTATATGTTTTTCTTTATCGATTTTTCTTTTCGTTTTTCATTTTCATTTTTTCCGTGCTATTTTTTTTCAAATACATGTTCATAAAATATTTTCAGAAAGTTCGTATCTAGAAAATATTTTACTTCAATTTTAAAAAAGGTTCAAAGCGTATTTATGTACATAATAAAAAGTTTATTTTGTCCATAATTGATTTTTTTTTGAAATATCATGAATATTTTTTTGAATGGTACAAACATTTTTAAAAAACTATGCGAACATCTTTTTACAGTGCATGGACATTTTTAAATGCGTGGTGAACTGTTTTTAAAAATGTCATGAACAAAGTTTTAAACACACGAACTGTTTTTTGAATGGAACAACCATTTTTAAAATTGATATTTATTTTACAATGCATGAACTTTTTTTAAGACACTTTGATTTTTTTGAAATTTAAGTAAAATATTTTTCATGTCATAAATATAAATAAAAGTAAGAAAAGGAAAGCAGACGGAGCAATGAAACGAACGTAACGTAGGAACTTATTGTGAGATGGAGCTCCTATATGCCGTTAATTTTTTTTTTAGAAACCTATATGCCGTTAACTACGCCAGACCAGCGGAGCTTCGCAGAGACGGACGTGTGACTGGGCCGGTCCACTGGCGCAGGCAAAAAAGCAGAGAAGCAAGCGTGGGCTGGGGGGAGGGCTGCTACAACGAACTGGGTTGGGGGTCTGGGGCTGCGACCGAACCGGATACTCTAGCAGAAGAACTAGGTTCACCTGAAAAAAACAGAAAAACCAGGTATCGTAACGGCCGAACCAGGTTACTGTAGTGAACCGGACCGAGTACTGCGGCCATTTTTTTGAAGTTCCTAATCTTTTGTAGAAACATTGATTTTTTTAAAGCATGGACAAACTTTATTTTGAATACTCAAACAAATTTTGAAAGCTTTAACTTTTTTGAAAACACGATTTTTTTGAAGAAATTGCAAATATTTTTTTAATATGTGAAAAATTTAGAAAAAATGGGAAGATATTTTGAATTTCTGAAACCAATTTAGAAACCACTAACATTTTTAAAATTCTTGAAAAAATTTAACTCGTGTATTTTTTACAAATGCCAACATTTTTTGAAATTTTGAACAAATTTTAAAACAGTTAATATTTTTTGAATTCCTGAAAATTTTTCTGAGGGGGCGTGGTACGCGTACGCCGGCTGATCTTTTTAAAAGATCGGCCTGGTCGCTAGCCACTAGATTCGGCGTCATCAAGCGGTGACGGGCATCCTAACTTTTGCAACATAGATTATGTTGCAGAACTTTTTGCAATTGAGATGATGTTGCGGAAACGTCGGTAGAATTCTTTTTTGCAACAGAGTTTATGTTACAGAATATTTTCTGCAACAGAGATCGTGTTGCGGAAATATCTGTAGAGTCTTTTCCCGACAGAAGATGATATTGCAGAATTTTTTGCAACAGAGTTCATGTTGCGGAAACATCTATAGATTTTTTCTGTAGATTTTTTTTTGCAATAGAGATCATATTGTAGATTATTTTTGCAACAGAAAGCATATTGCAGAAGATGACCGAAGAAAAAAAGAAAACAAATGGATTATGATAAGAAGGAACGGTGATAGGCCCTACATGTGAAGCGTGGTGTGCACCTCATGTTAGGGAACGTAGCATGCAATTTCAAAAAAATTCCTACACTCACGCAAGATCTATCTAGAAGATGCATAGCAACGAGAGGGGAAGAGTGTGTCCAGGTACCCTCGTAGACCGAAAGCGAAAGCGTTTGTTAATGTGGTTGATGTAGTCGAACTTCTTCTCGTTCCGACCGATCAAGCACCGAACGTACGACACCTCCGAGTTCTGCACACGTTCAGCTCGATGACGTCCCTCGCACTCTTGATCCAGCAAAGTGTCGAGGGAGAGTTCCGTCAGCACGACGGCGCGGTGACGGTGATGGTGAAGTGATCCGCGCAGGGCTTAGCCTAAGCACTACGTGAATATGACCAGAGGTGTAAACTGTGGAGGGGGGCACCGCACACGGCTAACAATTATTGGTGTGTGCTCTAGGCGCCTGCCCCCTTCATATATATAGGTGGGAGGGAGAGGGAGCAGCCAAGGGGGCGCCCAAGTAGGAGCCCTAGTCCAATTCGCCCCCCCCTTCCATAAGTGTCAGAGGGGGAAGGAAAGAGAGGGGGGGTGGGGGGGAAGAAGAAAGGGGGAGGCCGAATCCTCCCCTTTCCTTCTCCCTTCCCCTCCTTCCTTCTCCTCCTATTTCGGCCTATATGGGGGCGCACCAGCCCACCAGGGGCTGGTCTGTCCCTCTCTTGGCCCATAAGGCCCATATCTTTGCCGGGGGTGCCCGGAACCCCTTTCCGGTGACCCGATATGTACCCGGTACCTCCGGAACACTTCCGGTGTCCGAATACTATCGTCCTATATATGAATCTTTACCTCTCGACCATTTCGAGACTCCTCGTCATGTCCGTGATCTCATCCGGGACTCCGAACAACATTCGGTCACCAATCACATAACTCATATAATACAAAATCGTCATCGAACGTTAAGCGTGCGGACCCTACGGGTTCGAGAACTATGTAGACATGACCGAGACACCTCTTCGGTCAATAACCAACAGCGGAACCTGGATGCTCATATTGGTTCCCACATATTCTACGAAGATCTTTATCGGTCGTACCGTAATGACAACATACGTTATTCCCTTTGTCATCGGTATGTTACTTGGCCGAGATTCGATCGTCGGTAACTTCATACCTAGTTCAATCTTGTTACCGGCAAGTCTCTTTACTCGTTCCGTAATGCATCATCCCGCAACTAACTCATTAGTCACATTGCTTGCAAGGCTTCTTATGATGTGCATTACCGAGAGGGCCCAGAGATACCTCTCCGATACTCGGAGTGACAAATCCTAATCTCGATCTATGCCAAGCCAACAAACACCTTCGGAGATACCTGTAGAGCATCTTTATGATCACCCAGTTACGTTGTGACGTTTGATAGC
Source organism: Thinopyrum elongatum (assembly GCA_011799875.1). Lineage (NCBI taxonomy): Eukaryota > Viridiplantae > Streptophyta > Magnoliopsida > Poales > Poaceae > Thinopyrum > Thinopyrum elongatum. Next base: position 719,521,791 of record CM022303.1, read on the forward strand.
ACACAAGGTATTCCTTCGGTATCCGGGAGTTGCATAATCTCATAGTCAAAGGAATATGTTTATGTCATGAAGAAAGCAGTAGCAATAAAACTGAACGATCATTATGCTAAGCTAACGGATGGGTCTTGTCCATCACATCATTCTCCTAATGATGTGATCCCGTTCATCAAATGACAACACATGTCTATGGTTAGGAAATTTAACCATCTTTGATTTACGAGCTAGTCTAGTAGAACCTTACTAGGGACTCAGTGTTTTGTCTATGTATCCACACATGTATTAAGTTTCCGGTTAATACAATTCGAGCATGAATAATAAACATTTACCATGATATAAGGAAATATAAATAACAACTTTATTATTGCCTCTAGGGCATATTTCCTTCAGTCTCCCACTTGCACTAGAGTCAATAATCTAGATTACATTGTAATGATTCTAACACCCATGGAGTCTTGGTGCTGATCATGTTTTGCTCGTGGAAGAGGCTTAGTCAACGGGACTGCCACATTCAGATCCTTATGTATTTTGCAAATCTCTATGTCTCCCTCCCTGACTTGATCATGGATGGAGTTGAAGCGTCTCTTGATGTGTTTGGTTCTTTTGTGAAATCTGGATTCCTTCGCCAAGGCAATTGCTCCAGTATTGTCACAAAAGATTTTCATTGGACCCGATGCACTAGGTATTACACCCAGATCGGATATGAACTCCTTCATCCAGACTCTTTCATTCGCTGCTTCCGAAGCAGCTATGTACTCCGCTTCACACGTAGATCCCGCCACGACGCTTTGCTTAGAACTGCACCAACTGACAGCTCCACCATTCAATATAAATACATATCCGGTTTGTGATTTAGAGTCATCCGGATCAGTGTCAAAACTAGCATCGACGTAACCATTTACGACAAGCTCTTTGCCACCTCCATAAACGAGAAACATATCCTTAGTCCTTTTCAGGTACTTCAGGATGTTCTTGACCGCTGTCCAGTGATCCACTCCTGGATTACTTTGGTACCTCCCTGCTAAACTTATAGCAAGGCACACATCAGGTCTGGTACACAGCATAGCATACATGATAGAACCTATGGCTGAGGCATAGGGAATGACTTTCATTTTCTCTCTATCTTCTGCAGTGGTCGGGCATTGATTCTTACTCAACTTCACACCTTGCAACATAGGCAAGAACCCTTTCTTTGACTGATCCATTTTGAACTTCTTCAAAACTTTATCAAGGTATGTGCTTTGTGAAAGTCCTATTAAGCGTCTCGATCTATCCCTATAGATCTTGATGCCCAATATATAAGCAGCTTCACCGAGGCCTTTCATTGAAAAACTTTTATTCAAGTATCCTTTTATGCTATCCAGAAATTCTATATCATTTCCAATCAACAATATGTCATCCACATATAATATTAGAAATGCTACAGAGCTCCCACTCACTTTCTTGTAAATACAGGCTTCTCCAAAAGTCTGTATAAAACCATATGCTTTGATCACCTCATCAAAGCGTATATTCCAACTCCGAGATGCTTGCACCAGTCCATAAATGGATCGCTGGAGCTTGCACACTTTGTCAACACCTTTAGGATCGACAAAACCTTCTGGTTGCATCATATACAACTATTCTTTAAGAAATCCATTAAGAAATGCAGTTTTGACGTCCATTTGCCAGATTTCATAATCATAAAATGCGGCAATTGCTAACATGATTCGGACAGACTTAAGCATCGCTACGGGTGAGAAAGTCTCATCGTAGTCAACTCCTTGAACTTGTCGAAAATCTTTCGCGACAAGTCGAGCTTTGTAGATAGTAACATTACCATCAGCGTCAGCCTTCTTCTTGAAGATCCATTTATTTTCTATGGCTCGCCGATCATCGGGCAAGTCAACCAAAGTCCATACTTTGTTCTCATACATGGATCCTATCTCAGATTTCATGACCTCAAGCCATTTATCGGAATTTGGGCTCATCATCGCTTCTTCATAGTTCGTAGGTTCGTCATGGTCTAGTAACATGACTTCCAGAACAGGATTACCGTACCACTCTGGTGCGGAACGTGCTCTGGTTGACCTACGAGGTTTGGTAGTAACTTGATCTGAAGCTTCATGATCATCATCATTAGCTTCCTCTCTAGTTGGTGTAGGCATCACGGGAACAGATTTCTCTGATGAGCTACTTTCCAAATTGAGAGAAGGTACAATTACCTCATCAAGTTCTAGTTTCCTCCCACTCACTTCTTTCGAGAGAAACTCCTTCTCTAGAAAGGATCCATTCTTAGCAACAAAGATCTAGCCTTCGGATCTGTGATAGAAGGTGTACCCAACAGTTTCTTTTGGGTATCCTATGAAGACGCATTTCTCCGATTTGGGTTCGAGCTTATCAGGCTGAAGCTTTTTCACATAAGCATCGCAACCCCAAACTTAAAGAAACGACAGCTTAGGTTTCTTGCCAAACCACAGTTCATACGGTGTCGTCTCAACGGATTTAGATGGTGCCCTATTTAACGTGAATGCAGCTGTATCTAATCTATAACCCCAAAACGATAGTGGTAAATCAGTAAGAGACATCATAGATCGCACCATATCCAATAAAGTACGGTTACGATGTTCGGACACACCATTACTGTCGTGGTTTTGTCACGGCAGATGTCCTAGAGAAAGGACTTAGTCGTGGAGCCATCGCGACGGGTTAGCTTAAAGGGGTTAAAGAGGACAAGGGACGCAGAGAGTTTATACTGGTTCGGCCCCTTGCGGTGAAGGTGAAGGCCTAATCCAGTTGTTGTGGAATTGCTAGGGTTTCGATGACCAGGGAGCGAATCCGCTATGCCTGGCTCTCGAGTTGTTGTCTGTCTCCCCTCAAACCGCCGCCGGGTCGTCCCCTTATATACATGGGTTGACGCCCGTCGGTTTACAGGATCCCGAGGCCGGCTCATGAACATGTCCGGCTCGGTCTCTACTCTTTCTATCTTATAGCACCAGTTTACATATCAATGTCGGTTTATGTCTACAGGCCTTAATCCGCCGTTGGGCCCCGGGCCTTCATAAAGCGCCTCCATCTTTGCCAAGTGGGCTTCAAGTATAATAACTCATTATGGGGATAACCCGGCCTCTCCTGGCTGGTTTATACCCAGTAGTAATATCCCCAACATTAGGCCCCAGATTGATTTGAACTGGTTCATGTCAATCTTCAACTTGAGAAAAATTCTTCTTTCAGCATCTTCGCATAAATCTTGTAAACCGCCACGACGTCATCTTCCAGTATCTTGATAAACCGCCATGACGTCACCTGTTATTAAAAATGGTATGTCTTTCACCTTCATTAATGAGCCTCCGACAATCGAGGTGACAGCTCTGCCACATATCCCGCTTTGGGCTCCTCGATTCTCGCGCTTGTCACTTATCCATTCGCCTTATAAATAAAGCCGAAGGGTCCTTTTCATTTTTCCCCTTCGTGCCCCTTCGCATCGTCCTCTTCCTCGCGTCACCCGAACGTTGGAGCTCCGCCGCCGCTGTCGACCTTCGCCTCTGCCCCAACGAAGGCCGCTGCATCTCCCTGATCGTACTAGAAAGCCGCGACACCTCTCCGCTGTTCCTTTGATACTGGTAAGCCTTCTCTCCTTCCACCCTAGATCTTATCACTAGGGTTTGTACTCATCGGAGTTCTTCGAAGTTCTAGAGCTGTTCTTCCCTGTTCTTCTCAGTAGCGCAAATGGCAAGTTAGATCTGATATTTTCCGGTGCCTTTGTAGTTAAAGCTCCCTTTTTCCCCACTACAGCATCCCTTTCATACAGAAAAAACTCATCTGAACCTGATGAACTGTTTAAGTACCTGAAGTTTAGGTCTGAGTATATTCTAGTTTTCTGTCGCACTGCAGATCTGAAATTATCATATCACTTTGTGAAACTTGTTTTTCCCTCACTTAGGTATTTTAGATCTGTATCTTTCATACCAATATAGGCGGTTTAGCTTTGTGAAAGAACAATAATCCGGTAGGCATCATTAGTCCCCTCTTAAACCGCCGATTCATTGATCTTTGCACCTTCTCCACTGTCAGACTCCGGTTTAGTAATGCCAAACTCCGGTTTAACAATATGCATATACCTCTGCTTCTGCTTATCTTGCATTGCTTTATGCTCGCCCGTCATAAATCTTAAACCGGCAATAAATGTGTTTCAGCTTCCCATTGAAATGGCCAAACAAGTTTACGAGTGCAACTGGGTTCCTTCCTGGGTTACTGAAGAGCAATTAAACATATGTGTCACAACTGGAGCTTTAGCCAAGAAAGAAGTCATCCACTGGAGGGCCCTTGGTCCGGAAAATCCTCCTGAACCCAAGGACGGAGAAGTAGTTGTATTCACTGACCATCTGGGTCGAGGCTTTAGCCCTCCCGGTTCAAAAAATTTCCGGGATGTGCTGGCCAGCTTCCAACTCCACCCTCAAGATATTGGACCAAACTCTGTGTCCAATATTTGCAATTTCCAAGTATTTTGTGAGGCCTATCTTCAAGAGGAGCCCACAGTTGAACTGTTCAGGGATTTCTTTTACTTAAACTGTCGCACCGAGTTCACAGACGGACCCAACACAAAGCTTGGTGGAATGGCAATTCAAAAGAGGAAGGATGTCAGCTTCCCTCATGCCAAGCTTCATAGTCACCCCAAGGACTGGAATCAGACTTGGTTTTACTGCAAAGACACATCTCCAACTGATGAAAATCCTCTGCCGGGTTACCGTCCCCACCGGCTTAGCAACACTCATCCCTTCCCTCAAAGGCTGACTGCCAAGGAACGGTCCAACTATGCACCACAACTGTCAAAGCTCAGAGCCTTTATGGCAAACGGTTTGACAGGTGTCGACTTTGTTCGCTGTTGGATAACTTGGAGCATTCTGCCCTTAAGCCGGCGCCCCGGTTTAATGTGTGAGTACACAGGGGATTTGAAAGACCCTCAACGACACATCGACATTCAGCTAATAGAAGCCAAAGTTACTGAGGCTGTCAAGAAAATACTGAATGAGCCGGAAGCTGTCTGTAGCCAGACCGGGTTAAGCCCTTTCTGCGTCTCCAACAGGCCGCCAACTGTAAGAATCACAACTTTCTTGTTTTAGTTTACCCCTTTTCAAATAGTCTCAAAATTTTGTTCATCTTTCACAGGGCGATGACCCATTCTGGAAGAAAAAACCACAGGATAAACCGGCCAAACCACTTCGCCCGAAGACCAAGGTCACCAAGAAACCTGCCAAGAAGAGGACCACTGAACCTTCTGAACCAAATGCTGATGCGGATCTAGCTAATCCAGACTCAGAGGTAGAACTTGACTCTCTCGGTTCTTTCTTCATACACCTTATTGACAACGACTGTTATCAGGACGACGCCGAAGGCAGCCAGGCTGACGATGCAGAGGTAACTATCCTTTCTTCCGGTTCAGACCCTCTGCCAACACAGAAACTCCGTCAAGCAAACCGGAAAATAAAATTTTCTCACCCCTTAGCTCACTTGGACCCAAACTTTCTTTTGAAGAAACAGCAACACGAAGCCCGCCGCACAACCCGGCACAGTGGCCAGGTAGTTACCTCTGCCGGTTTACCGAACACTCCAGTCCGGAAACGTCGAACAGAGGTCTCTTATACTCCTGATATTTCTTGCCCCAAGGCGGGTTGTTTTCGACAGCCCCTTAATCCGTCTGATTCAAATTATCAGGGAACACCTAATTCGTCCTCTGGCGAGTCAACGGCCACACAACTTCCAACCCTCAAGACGGTCCCTGGGTAGGTTATGCTTTAATCTTATCCTTAATGTGTTATGTTTGCATACTGTACTGATCTTTATGCTTGTTCTTCTCAGTGCCAAGCCTAGACCCAGTAAGAAGGCCCGGTTAAATAGATCGTCTGATGACAATGTGGATATTAAACCGGAGAAGACTCCAGATCTGGAAAGAACAAATACTGATGTTACACATGATGATCCACCGCCTCAAGATTATAACTTCATAGTTGAACAAACAGAAGTTGACACCACAGGCCACACTGATAAACCGACTAGCCCGGCTCGCGCGGATGATAAGTCGGCCAGCCCAGCTAAGGCTGCTGATAAACCGTCAACTCCCGTGAAGGCTGCTGATGATAAAGAAGATGATATTATGATTACTGGCGTCGGCCACACCGCTCCTGGCAATCCTGTTGCTTTATCGAAGCATAGTGCCAAGGACGAGGTTTCTGCTATGGGCAAAGGCAAACGGAACACATATTTGTCAACCTATGCTCACCTCAACGCCCAAGACATCCATTCTGGTTTTTTAAACCGCTTGTACACAAGCCGCGACTTTGAAGCCGGTTTAGTGAATCTAATGAAGGAGCGATATGAGGTAACTGCATAACTGCTTCTCTCTTGTGTTCAATTCCAAATATTAACTCCAGTAGCCCCCAAGTGCCGGTTTATGATAGTCATCTAAACTGGGACTTTGTAATATCTCAACTTTGCATGCTTAGCCTCCAAGGGACGGGTTATCTTTCTAAGATGAAACGGTACCTTAGAATTGCAATATTACAACTTTCGCCGGTATAGTCCCCAAGGGCCGGTTTAACTGATGAAGATGAACCGGGACTTTTAGAAGAATACTCATAATGTCACTTTGAGCCAGCATACATTAGCCCCCAAGTGCCAAGAGTAATACTTGTATTGCACTTGGGACTTGCAGAAATTTCTGATTACGAGCAAATATGCATTAGCCCCCAAGTGTCAGGTGCATAACTTGTTATGTGCTTGGTACTTCAAATATGCACTGCCAATTCATGATATGTTTGTCTCTTATAGGCTGAGCTGAGCAAAAAGGAAACTCAAACCGCTGATCTGCAAGAAAACATCAAGTCCCAGCAGGCAGAAACCTCCAAAACCAAAGATGAGCTTACCGGTGCCTTAGCCGCTATGGAAAAGCTGAAGGAGAGTTTCAACAAGGAGCGGGCGGATTGGGACACAGAAAAATCCGCATTGCAAAAAAGAGCCGAGGACGCAAAAGCAGCTCTTAAACCGGTGGTAGACGAGCTAACTGGTGTAAAGCGGCAAATACATGCCATGACTGCTGCTGTGTTTGGTAAATATCCTGGCTTTAAATTTTCAACATATCATCCCATACATTGCCGGTTTACTGATGTTTGTAATGGCGCAGGAACTCGCATTAGTCATCTGGGCTCTGACGTACAGAAGAAGCTGAAGGCTGCCTATACTCTTATAGAGCAGTTATATATCGGCGCGCAACGGATCATCTGCACTGCTTCTCACAACAAGCCGCCCCCAACTTTAATCAAGGAGACCTTAGAAAGGTTGTCAATGCTGCCTGTCCGGGTAGAAGAGCTAAAGAGATCTGCTGCCAGGGCTGGTGCTCTGACCGCACTAACCCGGGCAAAAGCATGGGTGCCTGATCTTGATCCGGTGGATGTGGCTAAAGGCTATCCAAGCTTAAAAGAAGACGGATCAGAATTTGGCCATGAGGACCTCCGAGCAATAAACCGGGAAGTACGTCCACTGGCTTGCCAACTGGTTGAAGAAACGGATCTTTCATATTACCAGGCGAGTTATGATGTCAACAACAAACGGGTTGCTGCACCAACCCCTGAGGCTCAAAATCTTATCCCGCCAATCCGTAAGCACACCTATGCCCCTGACGTTGAACCGTCCACACTTATAAGTGATGAAGCTGTGTTCCGAGCCTTAACTGGGATCGATTGGGCCACCATTGACTTCCAGCCGCTGGGTAGAGAGGAAGAGGATGAACCGGCGCAAGGCGATCCACAACCGTCAGGGCAGCCCGGTGACGAGTCATGATCCGGAGGCCGATTTAACCTTCCGCGTGCTGCAATACTTGCCAAAAAACAATTACTCTTTTGGGCACTGAAACGCCTTGTAATAGGCTAGTTTAAACACTTGGTTTGCTATGCCATCGTGCATATTTTCTTTGCTTGATACCGTTAATTCACCATGCTTAAGATATATGATGTTCATAATCCAGAGCGATTTATTCAGGCTGTTCCTGCATACAAAAAGTTGAACCTGTCCTGGCGGTTTACCACCGGACGGGTCATGATGCCCAAACATATAGCCTGGGTTTATAAACAAGGCTGTTAAAAATAATCAAATATAAAAATAAATGATACGTGTGACATTGAATCACATCGTAGGTTGACCAACTTTTGTAGTAAGGGCGATACCCCTAACCATGAGTATTGATAACTCCTTCCATATCGTGCCGGTTTATGATAAACCCGTACCGGGTTGTGAAAAAACACCAGATTACTCATATATAATACTGGTCAATTACGCTGTGGTGTTCTAGGTGGTGTGAGTTGTGAAACTATTCCACATTGTTTTAAATGAAGGCCAAACTCGTAACTCAAATATTCGCCTCCGCGATCAGATCGTAGAAACTTTATTTTCTTGTTACGATGATTCTCCACTTCACTCTGAAATTTTTTGAACTTGTCAAATGTTTCAGACTTGTGTTTCATCAAGTAGATATACCCATATCTGCTCAAATCATCTGTGAAGGTCAGAAAATAACGATACCCGCCGCGAGCCTCAACACTCATCGGACCGCATACATCGGTATGTATTATTTCCAATAAGTCAGTGGCTCGCTCCATTGTTTCGGAGAACGGAATTTTAGTCATCTTGCCCATGAGGCATGGTTCGCAAGCATCAAATGATTCATAATCAAGTGATTCCAAAAGTCCATCCGAATGGAGTTTCTTCATGCGCTTTACACCAATATGACCTAAACGGCAGTGCCACAAATATGTTGCACTATCATTATCAACTTTGCATCTTTTGACATCAATATTATGAATATGTGTATCACCACGATCGAGATTCAACAAAAATAGACCACTCTTCAAGGGTGCATGACCATAAAAGATATTACTCATATAAATAGAATAACCATTATTCTCTGATTTAAATGAATAACCATCTCGCATTAAACAAGATCCAGATATAATGTTCATGCTCAACGCTGGCACCAAATAACAATTATTCAGGTCTAAAACTAACCCCGAAGGTAGATGTAGAGGTAGCGTGCCGACGGCGATCACATCGACCTTGGAACCATGCCCGACGTGCATCGTCACCTCGTCCTTAGCCAATCTTCGTTTAATCCGTAGCCCCTGTATCGAGTTACAAATATGAGCAACCGAACCGGTATCAATTACCCAGGTACTACTACGAGCATTAGTAAGGTACACATCAATAACATGTATATCAAATATACCTTTGTTCACTTTGCCATCCTTCTTATCCGCCAAATACTTGGGGCAGTTCCGCTTCCAGTGACCAATCCCTTTGCAGTAGAAGCACTCAGTTTCAGGCTTAGGTCTAGACTTGGGCTTCTTCCCGGGAGTGGCAACTTGCTTGCCATTCTTCTTGAAGTTCCCCTTCTTTCCTTTGCCCTTTTTCTTGAAACTAGTGGTCTTGTTAACCATCAACACTTGATGCCCCTTCTTGATTTCTACCTCCGTAGCTTTGAGCATAGCAAAGAGCTCGGGAATTGTCTTATCCATCCCTTGCATATTATAGTTCATCACGAATCCTTTATAGCTTGGTGGCAGTGATTGAAGAACTCTGTCAATAACACTATCAACTGGAAGATTAACTCCCAGCTGAGTCAAGTGATTATGATATCCAGACATTCTGAGTATGTGTTCACTGACAGAACTGTTCTCCTCCATCTTGTAGCTATAGAACTTGTTGGAGACTTCATATCTCTCAACTCGGGCATTTGCTTGAAATATTAACTTCAACTCCTGGAACATCTCATATGCTCCATGACGTTCAAAACGTCTTTGAAGTTCCGATTCTAAGCCGTAAAGCATGGCACACTGAACTATCGAGTAGTCATCAGATCGAGCTTGCCAGACATTCATAACATCAGCATCTGCTCCTGCAGCAGGCCGTTCACCTAGCGGTGCATCAAGAACATAATTCTTCTGTGCAGCAATGAGGATAATCCTCAAGTTACGGACCCAGTCCGTGTAGTTGCTACCATCATCTTTCAACTTAGCTTTCTCTAGGAACGCATTAAAATTCAAGGGAACGGTAGCACGGGCCATTGATCTACAACATAGATATGCAAAAACTATCAGGACTAAGTTCATCATAAATTAAGTTCAATTAATCATATTACTTAAGAACTCCCACTTAGATAGACATCCCTTGAGTCATCTAAATGATCACGTGATCCAAATCAACTAAACCATGTCCGATCATCACGTGAGATGGAGTAGTTTTCAATGGTGAACATCTTTATGTTGATCATATATACTATATGATTCATGTTCGACCTTTTGGTCTCCAGTGTTCCTAGGCCATGTCTGTACATGCTAGGCTCGTCAAGTTTAACCCGAGTATTCCGCATGTGCAAAACTGTCTTGCACCCGTTGTATGTGAACGTAGAGCCTATCACAACCGATCATCACGTGGTGTCTCAGCACGACAAACTGTCGCAACGGTCACTACAAGAAATATGTCAACTTGTGACCTTCTGTCAGTGACCCTGGAAGAATTGGTCATAAATCTACGACCATTTGAGACCAATTGGTCAAAAGCTGTTCCGGGGGCTCCAAACCCTAAACTATAACGACCATTTTGGTCAGAAATGTCGTAATTTGCTTACATGAAATGGTCGTAAAGTAAACAGCACTGGTCCGCTGCCTTATTTCTAGCTGATAACGACCAATATAGATGGTCATAACCATGTAAATTGTGGTGCATTGCTATGACTAGGCGCCACCTCATTAGTTTTGCCTATGTGTCATGTCTATGTGTCAGTTTTTGCCCTAGGTCGTGAAGCAGCCTATATTTCTGTCATTCCCAAAATTCCCAAAAAAATTGGGCATTCTTTACTATCCAAATCATTGCCTCATGACAATATTCAACTCCATTTGCCTGGTAAATCTTCCTCGGCAAATTTCCAAAGTTTTTGTTCAACTCGAACTGTTGTGAAGGAAGTACTGGCTAGGCATATCCTAATGAGTTGAATTTTTGCCACATCTTCTATATTCCCAAATCATAGCTCTCCACAAAATTTGAGCCCCATCTAACAATCCATGTGAGCTCAGCATCCAATCTTTGTTTCTAGTGATATTTTCAGTTTGTGAAGCAACTATATTTTATGTAAATTTATAATTGCTGAAAATTTACCACGACATGACCCTGCCCATAGAACCTCCATCCACCAAATTTTAGCTCATTTATTCTAGCCAATTTCCCTCAGCATTTTTCCCAATTTTCTGTTCAGTGGAGAGCACTGTGAAGGAAGTACCATTTTTATGTATCCAAATGGTATGAAAATTTTAAAGTGGCTTCACATGCCCAAATTATCATCCTCCTCCAAATTTTAGATCAATCCATTCATTCATTTGAGTCTAGCTTCAACATTCATATTTTTGTCCAGTGTGGTACGTTGCAAAGGAAATGCCACCTAGGCTCCTCATTTGAGCTGAAAATTTGTGAAGACAGTCTTCTTAGTAGATGATCATCCTCATCCAAAACTCATGCCCATTGGCCATGTGCATTTCCCGTACCGCTAATCAAACACTTGGCGCCTAGTTCATGTTTGAACATAGTTCGGTCTCCTCGTTGGATTCTTTTGTTGTCATTTTCTTCCTAGCACCTACCTGGGGAGTTCCCAACCCACTAGACATGCCTATGCCATCCAGAACACAGGGCAATGCCACGGTCACGCGGTGACCACGCGGCGGTCATGCGAGTTTACGCGCTCTGGAGTTGGGGCCCTCGGCCACCGTCCAAACCTCTACGTATCGCCAAAAAACCATGTATTTATGATTAAATATATACTTATGTATCTAGAAATGATTTTTGTAAAAAATAAAGAGCAAACTATAGGGCAACTGCAGTTCAAATTTGACCCGCTTCCTACTGAATTGGCGGAAATTTGTCTTTTTCACCAGAGGTGGATCAAAACTTTTGACACCCAACCATTTTGTCAATTGTGCATTAAATATGGCCTAGTATTTTATAAAATTGATTTGGTCCAATTTTGCAACAAATATATGGTAGGTCCTTCACAAAAAAAACTCATTTTGAGCACTCGAAAAATGGAAAATTGATTTTTCGTCCAAAGAAAATAAAAACTCCCTTAGGCAACATTGTTTGCCATTCCAAGATGCACCCTTGTGAACAATATGAGATCATTTGAACAAACTATGCCATGAATGTGGCCATAAGATTGATCATTTGGCTTGAAAGTCATGAATCTTCACATATGATAGCTCATTTCTGAGAACACTTTTTCAAAAGAATTATCGTATTACAAGTTTATTATTTTTCCTGGTAACTTGGTCACATATAATGACACAATGTGAAGGTTTTCCAGTTTTTTGATTTTTTTTGAATTTTTTATGCCCGTTTCAAAATGCGGTCAAAACGGCGGGAATGACCGTTCCTAGCTAGTGGTTGAATCTTGGAATTTTTTTGATGTTTCTCTGATTAAATATATACTTATGTACCTAGAAATAATTTTTGGAAAAAATAAAGAGCAAACTATGAGGCAGCTGCAGTTCAAATTTGACCCGCTTCCTACTGAATCGGCGGAAATTTGTCTTTTTCACCAGAGGTGGATCAAAGCTTTTAACACCCAACCATTTTATCAATTGTGCATTAAATATGTCCTAGTATTTTAGAAAATTGATTTGGTCCAATTTTGCAACAAATATATGGTAGGTCCTTCACAAAAAAAACCTCATTTTGGGCACTCGAAAAATGGAAAATTGATTTTTCGTACAAAGAAAATGAAAACTCCCTTAGGCAACATTGTTTGCCATTCCAAGATGCACCATTGTGAACAATATGAGATCATTTGAACAAACTATGCCATGAATATGGCCATAAGATTGATCATTTGGCTTGAAAGCCATGAATCTTCACACATGATAGCTCATTTCTGAGAACACTTTTTTTAAATAATTACCGTATTACAAGTTTATTATTTTTTCTGGTAACTTGGTCACATGTAATGACACAATGCGAAGGTTTTCTAATTTTTTGATTTTTTTTTAAATTTTTCATGCCCGTTTCAAAATGCGGTCAAAACGGCGGGCATGACCGTTCCTAGCTAGTGGTTGAATCTTGGAAATTTTTTTGTGTTTCTCTGATTAAATATATACTTATGTACCTAGAAATAATTTTTGGAAAAAATAAAGAGCAAACTATGAGGCAGCTGCAGTTCAAATTTGACCTGCTTCCAACTGAATCGGCAGAAATTTGTCTTTTTCACCAGAGGTGTATCAAAAGTTTTGACAACCAACCATTTTGTCAATTGTGCATTATATATGGCCTAGTATTTTATAAAAATGACCTGGTCCCATTTTGCAACAAATATATGGTAGGTCCTTCACAAAAAAAACTCATTTTGGGCACTGAAAAAATAGAAAATGAATTTTTCGTCCAAAGAAAATGAAAACTTCCTTAGGCAACATTGTTTGCCATCCCAAGATGCACCCTTGTGCACAATATGAGATCATTTGAATAAACTATGCCATGAATGTGGCCATAAGATTGATCATTTGGCTTGAAAGCCATGAATCTTCATACATGATAGCTCATTTCTGAGAACACTTCTTTTAAATAATTACCGTATTATAAGTTTATTATTTTTCCTGATAACTTGGTCACATGTAATGACACAAAGCGAAGGTTTTCCAATTTTTTGATTTTTTTTGAATTTTTCATGCCTGTTTCAAAATGCGGTCAAAATGGCGGGTGTGACTGTTCCTAGCTAGTGGTTGAATATTGGAAAAAATTTTGTGTTTCTATGATTAAATAGATACTTATGTACCTAGAAATAATTTTTGGAAAAAATAAAGAGCAAACTATGAGGCAGCTGCAGTTCAAATTTGACCCGCTTCCAACTGAATCGGCAGAAATTTGTCTTTTTCACCAGAGGTGTATAAAAACTTTTGACAACCAACCATTTTATCAAATGTGCATTATATATGGCCTAGTATTTTATAAAAATGACCTGGTCCCATTTTGCAACAAATATATGGTAGGTCCTTCACAAAAAAACTCATTTTAAGCACTTGAAAAATGGAAAATAAAGTTTTAGTTAACTACGACCAATTTAGATGGTCATGACATCGCACGCGCGTATTGCATTTTTATTGGTCCGTGGGCGTTCCACGCGGATCGTGGATGGAACACCGTCGGATGCTCCCGGATCCAACGGTAGTCCTCACCCGAAGCCCACCTAAGCCGAAACCCTAGCTCTCCTGAGTCCTCGTGCACGTTTTCCATCCACCCCGCGCCTCCTTTCTTTCTCCTCTCGCTCTGTTCTGCTTCCTCTCTCCCCTCCCCTGCGCCGCATGCCCCTCTGCCGCCCGCGCGCGCCCCTCACCTCATCCGAGACCGCCGGAGACCTCCGGCGGGAATCGACAGTGCCAAGCATACAACAAGGATCCCCTCCCTCCGCTCCTCCTTCCTGTCCGGCGAGATCCGGCGCGCGCGTCCTCGAGCGCCACCCACGACCGGCTCCCGTCGCTAGGGTTTCGGCCGGCGTGGTCCGGCGACTCAGGTGCGTCCCTCCACTCCATCTCCTCCTCCTCACATCCCTCCCTCACTTCCTCACCTCGTGTTCTCTCCGTCCCAGATCCAGGATGCCATGGGCGGGATGGCCTCTTCCTCCACTGCCCCGACGCCATGGAGTTGCGGTTGGTCGTGAGCCCAGCCACCTCCTTGCGGCCGCATCATCTGGATCTGGCCAGCGGCAGAGAAGGAGGTGGCGGTTGAAGAGGTCCCGGCAAGATCGGACCCGCCCAAGGGCGCGGGGACGAACGCGGACGGCTGACGCGTCCATCCAGGTGACGTCGACCCCACCGTACCCCAGCGCGGCCCGGATTGCCGACTCCTCCTGGTTCCCCCAGTACACCGCCTCCCTCAAGTGTACGCATCCTCCGCCCCTGATAATCCTAAATTCCTAATCCAGTCACCCCCAATTCAGTTTGTGGTCATGATTTCTCAAAAATTTCGTGTGTCTTTGGTGGATCGCTGATGATGTGCTGTGTCCCCAGGTCTGGAGACCAACCAGGACAAGAGCAAGTGACAGCAGCAGTTCGACGACTACAAGGAGTGCAAGAAGAGAGAGGTTCGCTTTTGTTTCCCCAACTCCTCTCTGGCCTTTTCTGATGGTGATGGATGGCTTCGAATTGATGCACGCATCAATTTTTTTAGCTTGTAACATGTGTTTGATTGATGCACTTGCTGAATGTTCAAGGGACTTATGGCTTGTGCAGGACAGCAAGTGCCAAACTTGAAACAGAAACTTGTAGTAGTGGGCCTGGAGCTTAGTTCTTCAAGCATAACCTTTTAAAGCAGAAATCAATGCACCTCATTGTTAATTTTTTTGTTTGCCCAACTGCTTTAAGCACTGTTGGTACAACATGAACTAGCCTTCTTGCGACGAAATTAGTGACTGTGCAATGCGCTATTAATACTCAATGATATCTAGGAAATAATTTTCTTGCAAAATGCTTTGCTCTAACATGATCGAGCCCGTATACAAGTCTTGTTTATTGTCGAGTAAGTAACAAGTGCATAAGCAGTAACGTTAACATCCACATACAGAAAGGTCATTGTGACATGGAATGCCAAATTGCCAATGAAATGCAAACTACAATCTACTGACTGACTGAGTTCATAACTATTGATACTTCCTTTGTAGTGAGCTGGTGTGCAGCATCCACTATCCTGTAGAAGTCTATCCTTGGGAATGTGCTTACATTCTGTTCTCAGACGCCAACTTTTCTCCCATCATTTTGCACGATGGGTTACATTCTGTGCAGCATCCACTATCCTGTAGAATCTCTGGTTGTTTCATGATGCTAGTCCGCACTTACAGTATGGGGATGGTATCTGGATTTGTCAGATTTGAGCCATTTATCTGGTTATTCTTAAGACAGTGTATCTAAGTTGCATTTTCTTACTGCTGTTCTCAAGTAGCATTATTCAAGTTTCACTGCTTGAACTTCTTGTATACCGCTGTTTTACCTAACTACCTTGTGGCTAGTAGTATCATGTATCTGTACTATAGCAGTGAACATTGCATAATTTTGTATAATTTGCATCATCATCAGTAACAAAGTTCTATGAGATGTTTGATGATTCTGCTAATATACATGCCTCTGTTTAGCCTGGTCTTGCTGTCTATCCCCGTCTTGTGGAAGATCCAAGCTCTCATTATTTTGCTGAGTGTTTGTTTTGTTCTTCCTTGCCTCATTTGCTCCTCGGTGGTAGTCATGTGGTGTTTGTTGTTTGGTGGAACCGCCTCATTTGTTCTGTTTGAAACAACCGACGCACAATTGTTTAGCTATGTAGTTCAGTATGGTGTGTTCTTTATTGCAGTATGACTGGTATGATCTCAAGTGCATAATTGCCATGTGTTTTTACAATTGGGGAATATGTTGTCATGTTGAATAATTTAGCTGCTTGACTGTACCGTGTGTAGCCCTACTCAGCAAAGATTAGTTCTGTTTGACTGTACCATGAATGAACATGTCTTGTTCTACTTCAAGAATTTATTAATTGAAGAGAACCAACTCCAACAAGTGATAAGTACATGTTAATTATTATTAGCTTCAAAATCTGATCGATGCCTTCTTGCAATAACAATAAGCATGAGAATTTTTTGGTAGTTTCTATGCCACTTTTCTACTATGATATTTTCTTGTGTGCTATACCAGAATTTATAATTTCCTGAGCAATGCACAAGGACGATATCTGGAGCGGTCAAGAGGATGAGCTGATTTTTGAAAAAAAGTTTGAAGAGGTATCTGCTGCCCTTTTGTTTTGGTGCTCATTCTTTTTAAACTGATGATGCTTGAGGTGGTATTAGTGTTGTTGAACTGATAGCCTTGCTATGAGCTGTTGATGTGAACCTGCAATGCAGGATGTACTGCAGGTGCATCTCCGGGTCACTTCTGGATGGTCTTGGTTAGAGTCTTGTTTAGAGTCTGGGTTGGCAAACATGAATAGTTTTACTTATTATGTCTTCTATGAAAAGCACCTATCGTATGTCTCAGAGACAAACTTGTAAATCATGCTTTCGATAACATCATGCTCTGACACCTTGCTCTTTCCGAGCTTTTCCTGAGATGTGTATGTATGTGTCCTGCATAATAAGTGCTTGTTCATGGTTGGCTTTCTCTAAACTTTGTTTGTATGATTGAGGGCAAATTTACTTGGTTCTTTTCTCTAAACTGTGCTTGGAACATTCGTTTTTATGATCTAAAATTGCCTTCCTGTGATGATGTAGGTGCCCATTTTGTGCTCGCTACCGAAGGAGCTCCATGTTGAAGAAGATTGAAGACACTTGTAGAGCTTGTATATTCTCTAGTTATTACACATAGAGCTTGTAAAACCGTGATTGAAAATGTATTATGTGTTATTTATAGAGTAGCAGCTCCATACTGATTTTGGCTGCTGTTATTCGAAGTACTACTTGTATTTTTTTTCTGGCCAATTTAAATACTGGCTATTTATTTACTATGAAATTGAAATTCGAAGAATATGACCTTGACAATTGGGACCCACTTACTAAAACCTGACAACTGGGACCAATTACCAGAACTTACAATTGGGACCCATCTGACTAATTGACCCATCGTAAAAAAAGAAAAGAAAAATATAATTATAAAAAAATCTGGAATTGTTGAGCCAAAAAGGCCATAGCCCAGAAAATAAAAAGGCTGAATTGCTGGGCTAGGCCCATGTAGCTAGCGAAAATTGACAGGAAAAATATATATAAATGGGTTGAATTAATGGGCTCGGCCCATATAGACACCTAATCGGACCGGGCTGATTCTTATCCACGTCAGCTTGCCACGCTGGATCCTACGTGGCTTGCGGAGGCTGCTAGTGACCAAAAATTTGGTCGAAGAACCAACGACCTTTTACATATCACAAAGAAGGTCGTGAATTTCAGTTTACGACCGTCAGCTTTTGACCATCTGTTTTTGGTCACAAAAAGGTCATAAATAAAAAACAATGACCTTTCAGTGACCAATAGTGATGGTCGCAAGTTGACATATTTCTTGTAGTGGGTGCATACTCAGGGAGAACACTTATACCTTGAAATTTTAGTAAGGGATCATCTTATAATGCTACCGCCGTACTAAGCAAAATAAGATGCATATAAAAGATAAACATCACATGCAATCAAATATGTGACATGATATGGCCATCATCATCTTGTGCCTTTGATCTCCATCTCCAAAGCACCGTCATGATCTCCATCGTCACCGGCTTGACACCTTGATCTCCATCGTAGCGTCGTGGTCGTCTCGCCAACTATTGCTTCTACAACTATCGCTAACGCATAGTGATAAAGTAAAGCAATTACATGGTGTTTGCATTTCATACAATAAAGCGACAACCATAAGGCTCCTGCCAGTTGCCGATAACTTTTACAAAACATGATCATCTCATACAACAACGTATATCACATCATGTCTTGACCATATCACATCACAACATGCCCTGCAAAAACAAGTTAGACGTCCTCTACTTTGTTGTTGCAAGTTTTACGTGGCTGCTACGGGCTTCTAGCAAGAACCGTTCTTACCTACGCATCAAAACCACAACGGTGTTTCGTCAAGTTTGCTGTTTTAACCTTCAACAAGGACCGGCCGTAGTCAAATTCGATTCAACTAAAGTTGGAGAAACAGACACCCGCCAGCCACCTTTATGCAAAACTAGTTGCATGTCTATCGGTGGAACCGGTCTCATGAACGTGGTCATGTAAGGTTGGTCCGGGCCGCTTCATCCAACAATACCGCCGAATCAAAATAAGACGTTGGTGGTAAGCAGTATGACTATCACCGCCCACAACTCTTTGTGTTCTACTCGTGCATATCATCTACGCATAGACCAGGCTCGGATGCCACTCTTGGGGAACATAGCATGCAATTTCAAAAAATTTCCTACGCTCACACAAGATCTATCTAGGAGATGCATAGCAACGAGATGGGAAGACTGTGTCCACGTACCCTCGTAGACCAAAAGCGGAAGCGTTTGTTAACGCAGTTGATGTAGTCAAACTTCTTCTCGTTCCGACCGATCAAGCACTGAACGTACGGCACCTCCGAGTTCTGCACACGTTCAGCTCGATGACGTCCCTCGCACTCTTGATCCAGCAAAGTGTCGAGGGAGAGTTCTGTCAGCACGATGGCGCGGTGACGGTGATGGTGAAGTGATCCGCGTAGGGCTTCGCCTAAGCACTACGTGAATATGACCGGAGGCGTAAACTGTGGAGGAGGGTGCCGCACACGGCTAACAATTGTTGGTGTGTGTTCTAGGCGCCTCCCCCCTTCATATATATAGGTGGGAGGGAGAGGGAGCAGCCAAGGGGGCGCCCAAGTAGGAGGAATCCTACTTGGTCCCCTAGTCCAATTCGCCCCCCTTCCATAAGTGTGAGAGGGGGAAGGAAAGAGAGGTGGGGAGAGAAGGAAAGGGGGAGGCCGAATCCTCCCCTTTCCTTCTCCCTTCCCTTCCTTCTCCTCCTATTTCGGCCTATATAGGGGCGCACCAGCCCACCAGGGGCTGGTCTGTCCCTCTCTTGGCCCATAAGGCCCATATCTCTGCCGGGGGTGCCCGGAACCCCTTTCCGGTGACCCGATATGTACCCGGTACCCCCGGAACACTTCCGGTGTCCGAATACTATCGTCCTATATATGAATCTTTACCTCTCGACCATTTTGAGACTCCTCGTCATGTCCGTGATATCATCCGGGACTCCAAACAACATTCGGTCACCAATCACATAACTCATATAATACAAAATCGTCATCGAATGTTAAGCGTGCGGACCCTACGGGTTCGTGAACTATGTAGACATGACCGAGATACCTTTCCGGTTAATAACCAACAGTGGGACCTGGATGCTGATATTGGTTCCCACATATTCTACGAAGATCTTTATCAGTCGTACCGTAATGACAACATACGTTATTCCCTTTGTCATCGGTATGTTACTTGCCCGAGATTCGATCGTCGGTATCTTCATACCTAGTTCAATCTCGTTACCGGCAAGTCTCTTTACTCGTTCCATAATACATCATCCCGCAACTAACTCATTAGTCACATTGCTTGCAAGGCTTCTTATGATGTGCATTACCGAGAGGGCCCAGAGATACCTCTCCGATACTCAGAGTGACAAATCCTAATCTTGATCTATGCCAACCCAACAAACACCTTCGGAGATACCTGTAGAGCATCTTTATGATCACCCAGTTACGTTGTGACGTTTGATAGCACACAAGGTATTCCTTCGGTATCCGGGAGTTGCATAATCTCATAGTCAAAGGAATATGTATATGTCATGAAGAAAGCAGTAGCAATAAAACTGAACGATCATTATGCTAAGCTAACGGATCGGTCTTGTCCATCACATCATTCTCCTAATGATGTGATCCCGTTTATCAAATGACAACACATGTCTATGGTTAGGAAACTTAACCATCTTTGATTAACGAGCTAGTCTAGTAGAGGCTTACTAGGGACTCAGTGTTTTGTCTATGTATCCACACATGTATTAAGTTTTCGGTTAATACAATTCGAGCATGAATAATAAACATTTATCATGATATAAGGAAATATAAATAATAACTTTATTATTGCCTCTAGGGCATATTTCCTTCACCTCAGGCAGTGGACGAGGCGTTGTAAATCGGCCGGCTGATGGGAATCTTTTCCCTTTTTTGAGAGGCTACCATTTTTTTGTTCTTTGACAAATTTTTGAAAAAAGGGAACATTTTTTGATATTCCAACTTATTTTAATTTATGCACAATTTGGAAAAAATAAACATTTTTTGAATTGCCGAATTGTTTTTGAAACTACAAATATTTTTTAATTGTGAACGAATTTGAAAAAATGGGAGTATTTTTTGAAATTCTGAATTAATTTAAGAAAAGCAGTGCTTTTTTTTGAAATGGAAGAATTTGTTTTTTCATGAAAATACAAGCAAATTTTGAATTTTCTAACATTTTGTAGAACAAAGAAACATGAAAAGGAAAAAAATGAAATAGAAAACGACAATAAAAATTTCGGTAGGATGGGCTTCTTCTGAAGGCAATGCTACGCGCGCAGAGTTGGCCACGAGAAACTGTGAGTAGCGAAGGTATTTCAAAACCCAAGAATTTTTTTGAATATAAGATTTGTTTTTGAATTTTTTTCACTATTTTTCTGAAAAGTCAACTGATCAACGACGACCGGGCAAACACATTCGAGCAACCGGGGAACGCAGTCGAGCGCTTCCCTTCTTCTTGGGCCAGCCCACGAGGGGGGGGGGGGGGGGGGGGGGGGGGGGGCGTGTGAGCGCCAGGACCTGTTCGAGCGCTTAAGGCGACAAACAGGAGCTCGCGTGAGCGTCTGCTTTTCTTTTCCAGGGGAGTATGGCACAGCCGTGCTGCAGTGCAACCCATTCTTTTATTTAGGGAAATAGAGAAGCCCATTATTAAAGCCGAAACGGAACGAATCCACGAGTATATAGCTCTCGTCTCGCCCGAAGGGTCCGCAACTATGAGCCATCAAATTTAACGCGTTTTTTCGTTGGTTCGCTCGCTCGCACGGTCGTTGGTTTTTTATTTGATTTATTTTGTTTTTACTTTTGGTTTCTTTGTTTTCTGAAGTGTTTTCTTTGGTTTTTTTTCATTAGTTTTCTTCGTTTCTTTTCTCAGTTTTCACTAGTTTTTTTCCTTTTTCTTTTTCTATATTTATTTTTGGTTTCTTTGTTTCTTTTCTCAGTTTTCACTGTTTTTTTTCTTGTCCTTCTTTCTTTCTTTGTTTTTGTTTTATTTTTCTTGGTTTTTCTTCATTTCCTCATTGGTTTTTGTGGTTTTCTTTGGGGTTTCTACTTTTATTCGTTCTTGAGGTATTTCTTTTGTTTCTTTCTTCTGTTTATACAATTTTCACCGCTTTTTCTTGGTTTTTTCTTTTTCTTCAACACATGTTTACATTGTTTCATACACATGTGTACATTTTACATATTCATCAAGAACATGTTTTATACTTGTTTAACATTGTTCAAATACATGATTAACATTTTAAAAATTATGTCTCATGACTCAAATGGTAGATTCGTCGCGGCAGAAAACAGGAACATCTTTTCAATTGGTGAACAATTGTTGAAAATTCTGAACAACTTTTGAAAACATGATCATTTCTTTAAAACAAGAACATTATTTCAATTTTCCAAATACGTTTTGGAAAATGTAAACAAAATTTGAAATTATGAACATTTTTTATAAAATGACCAACGTTTTTTTAAGAAATTTATGAATTTTTAAAAACAACAAATAAAAAATAAAAAAGAGAAAAAAGTAAAAAGGAATATATATATATAAACAAAATTAGAAAAAAAAGGTATGAAACAAATAGAAAAAGGAAACTGGTTCAGGAACATTCTAGGAGGTTACTGTAACACCCCTGTGTAACTACCACTGTGATCAACTGCTAATATTGCCAAGTCATATCATTTGCAGTGCCTAGTCATAGTGGTTAACCAAAACAATTCAAACTCCATTCTGAAAATCAACTCAAATTCAAAAGTGCAAAATAAATTTGCTCAAACACCTTTGGAAAAATGTTCACTGATTAGCAAATATTCCAGATGCACTAATAAAAATATAACCATTGATACTTGGATTGGATAAGTGGTTCAAACCACATGAAACAGTACCAAAACAAACATATTAAATTCATTTCAAATTCAAATATAATCCAAATTTGCCCAAACCATTTTTTGGTGGAAGGGAATATTGCATTGTAATATTGGGGACAACTCTCATACTTTACAAAAATGCAAAAGTGCCCTAACTAATACAAAACAGAAAAGAATTAAAGAAAATAGAAAGCAGAGAAAGGAAAATAAGAAAAAGGCCACTGTGCACTGCCACTAGTGCACAGTGCCTGGAGCCAGCCCATCTGGCCCATTCCTCCTTCTCTCTCCTGTGCGTGTCACCGCCGCTGTGGCCGAGCTCGCGCTCGTCGGCCGCAGGCCGACACGCCGACGCCACCGACACTACAGGGAGGCAAGGAGGATAAGGGCGAGGCCCGTTCGTCCCCCTGGCTCCCTCTGCCACTTCCCCGTCCTCTCCCTCGCTCGCCTCGTCTCTCTCCCTTCCTCAGATCCACCGCGGCCGAACGCCACCGCATCGCCCACATCGACGTCGTCTTCTTCCTCTGCCCCGACGCGC
The DNA here is from genome assembly GCA_011799875.1 of Thinopyrum elongatum. Taxonomy (NCBI): domain Eukaryota; kingdom Viridiplantae; phylum Streptophyta; class Magnoliopsida; order Poales; family Poaceae; genus Thinopyrum; species Thinopyrum elongatum. Next base: position 719,545,035 of record CM022303.1, read on the forward strand.
TCGCCGTCGTCCCCGTCCACCACTGCTGCTACTAAGCTCCCACGGGTCTTACATGACCGCGCGGTGAGCCTCCCCCTTCCTTCCCTTCCCTCCTCGCGCTCCGTTTCGGCCGTAGCTAGCTCGTCCGCGAACCGAGCTCCGCCGCCCGCCATTGCCGTCGTAGCGCTCGCCCCTGAGCTCCATTGCCCGAACCAGCAGCTTCTGGTGAGCTGCTGCTCCCGCCCGAGCCCTAGACGCGCTCGAAAGCGGGCTGCAGCCGTGATTTCGTTCGTCCCCGAACTCCGGCCGCCGCGCGCGAGCTTGCCGGCGACGTTTCCGGCCAAGACAGGTCGTGCCACCGCTCGCGTTGGATGCAGCATGTCCTCCTCGTTCGAACGCGCCACGCCACGCTCAATTTGGCTCGCGGTGGACGAAATCCGACGCTGGCCGTGCCCTCCGCCGCGTTTTGGGGCTCGCCGGCGTCCAGCCGCCGGCCGGCCGACGTGGCAAAGCCGGCCCCACCCCTCAGTGACCCTGGCAGTGGGCCCTGCGGGTCCCAGTTGACTGGGTTGACCCAGTCAACTGCTGACTGGGCAACCCAGTGTCACTGACATGCGGGCCCCACCATAATTAGTTAAGCTAAAACATTTTATAAAATAAAATTAATTAGAATAACTTAATCACTCGCTGACACCCGGGCCGACCCCCTAATTAATCCATTAGTTAGTTTAATTCACTGTTAGAGTACAGAGACAGACATGTGGGTCCCACTGGACCCACATGTCAGGTTTGACCCTGGTCAGCCGCAGTTGACCGGCTGACGTCATCCTTGCGCCATGCTGACGTCATAATTCATTCTGTTAATAAAATTAATTTCAGAAAATCAAATAAACTTTAAAAATTCATAACTTTTAAACCGTAGCTCAGATCGAAAAAGTTAAAACGTGAAAGTTGCTCAGAACGATGAGACGAGTCTAATCGTGCCGTCTGTTTTCCTGTCGGAACCTCCTACGTAGGAGAACTCGTAACTCCGAGCCCGAATCCGGTAGATGAATGGTGCACACATGCCGATTAATAAATCCCCGGTTAATCCTAAAGATAACCAAAATGACTTAGATGCATAACTAGTCAACACTACACTGCATCATAGCATAGCACGCACCGTGTTGCATTTGATTGCATTGTATTTATTTGTTTCCTCCCCCTCTTCTCTCTCGGTAGACCCCGACGTCGACATAGCTCCTGAGGCAGACGCCGCTCTGGAGTACGACTACGTCCCCGACGACCCTGCCCTTGCCGTCGAGCAGACAGGAAAGCACCCCCATTTTGAGCATTCCGATATCGCCCACTCTCTTCTCTCTTATGCTTGCATTAGAAGTTACTGCTGCTACTGTTGTCCTATATCTGCTGCATAGCCTATTTTATTGTAGCCTACTTTTGATACCTGTCTGTTCTCCTAAACTGTTTAGTATAGGATGGGTAGAGCCTTATCAGAGACGCACTTGTCCCGACTGCCCCGCTGGACTCTCAGAAGACCCGAGCAACGGGATCGAAGATCAGACCCTGGCACCGCACGTCACTTCCCCCTTAAATTGCACGACACTACTGGGTTACTATCGAGTGCCGAGGGTGATACCTCGTCAGCACTTCTGATGATAACCTTGTAGGTTAGTTAATCGGTCGTGGTAAGCGAGGGTGATTCCTCCTACACCACCCCCGATAACGACATCGTCGTGCAACTGTTCAAGTGTGGACCTCGAGGGTGATACCTCCTTCATTCACCTTGACGAGAACATCAGGTGGGACTCCATCGAGGGTGATTCCTCAGGGTTCCCTTGGTGTTAGACACACGGTTACTGTTGTTACTGTGACTTATACTGAAACATGATACTAAAGACGGGTCGGCCCTGAGGGGTACCCGCGCGAGCATGAATGCGAAGTGATGTGGAGTCGGGTTGACCTGAGAGGTGCCCGCGAGATAACTACGAGGCGTGGCTGGGCATTCTTAGCCCTTGCCGCAAGTCCTCGAGATGGGGCGACGGGGTCACATCGATCGTGAGTCTCTGCTCATTTCCGCGCGCTCCTAATTCACTAACGGTTTGGATATTTGATCCGAGGGGCCTCTGGCCTGATAGCACTAATCATCACGTGGGCATAGTATGGGCGTTCTGCGTCGTATACTTCAGCCGAAGCTTAATAGACGTCAGCGACTGAGCGGCGCGCGCTGGATTGGACTGGTTACGCAACCGCGCTTGTATTAAGGGGTTGCTAGGCTTGCTTCCGGCCGCCCACGCAACGCGCAGGAGTTCCCGGGGCGAAGGCCCAAGACCCCTGGGGGCATAGGTTAGTCCGGCGTGCTGACCTCTCTGTTAGGTATTCGGTCGGGTTGCGGCGTGTTGCTTAGCCGAGGCCGGGCATGACCCAGAAAAGTGTGTCCGGCCGGAGTTAAGTGAGCGTGGTGGGTAAGTTGGTGCACCCCTGCAGGGAAGAAACTTCTATCGATAGCCTGTCCTACGGTAACGGACACTCGGAGTTGTATCTCGATCGGTACAACTAGAACATGACTTGAGATGAGAACTGGATAGTACGGCTCTGGGATTGCTTTCTCGCAGGGAGTCGAGAAAGGATCTCTGGCCGAGGTTGATGACATTACCGCTACTACTTTACATTGTGTAATCTGCACTCTTCTAATGCTGCAAGAACGATGAAGATGATTGAAGATGCTAGTCTACGATAGGACTAGGCTTTTCCCTTCTATTCTGGCATTTCTGCAGCCCAGTCCACATATACAGCCCCCTTTGAAAATGTTGCATATGTAGTGTAGATCCTTGCTTGCTGAGTACTTCGGATGAGTACTCACGTTTGCTTTACTTTCTTTTTTCCCCATATCCCTTTTGATGCCACCAGACGTCGGAGCCCCAGAGCCAGACGGCCCTGTCGACGACCACTACTACTACCAGCCCGAAGAGTACTACTACTACGAGGAGCCGACCGACGATCAGGAGTAGGATTCGGAGGGTCCAGGGCAGGAGGCCCACGCCTTTCGATCGTAGTATTTTATTTTTCCCCGCCTCTGTGAAGGCTTATCTCTCTTTCTGTAATATATCTGTACCCAGATATCTGATGCTTCCGCTGACACTTGTATGCCATCGAGCTATGTATTCGAGCCCTCGAGGCCCTGGCTTGTAATATAAAGCTTGTATGAATTTATTTATGTTTTAGAGTTGTGTTGTGATATCTTCAAGTGAGTCCTTAGGCTTAATCATGTGCATTTGCGTGTATGATTAGTGCACGATTAAGCCGGGGTCGTCACAGGTTGGTATCAGAGCCGACTGCCTCTAGGAATTCCCTATCCAACTCCTTGGCCGAAGTTGAGTCTAGTGGTCCAAAACTGTTTTACTAACTTGGCTGTGTGGCTTGCGGGCCCACGTCGCCAACTGGGTGGTATTAGGATCTTTTATTCCTCGACCTTTTCTCCGGGACTCTAATATCTCTTCTATTCGGGTTTAATAAAATTACTAACACCGACACTTAGGATCTCGTTAATTCCATCCATCCGGAGAGCTGGATTCAGTGCGATTTCCCTGTCTTTGATCTGATTAGTCTGATAATCATTTTCCTTTCCATTGTTTTGTTTACCCTTTCGATTTGAGATCTGTTATATTTCTCGTCGTCGAATGACAATCCTGAATCTTCTCTGTTTCAGATGGACCGTCTATTTCCACCTTGCCCTACGACGCAGCTTGTGCTTCGCACCTGTGCTCGAGACGTCCCTGGGTTTCCAGCTGTTCTGATCGCCCTCTTGATCAGGCTGGGATACCGCTGGTGCCCCGAGTACATGGTCTACGAGGTTTATCGTGAGTTCAACCAGGAGCAGTACTATGCTGATGTTCGCATCTACGATCAGCAGGATGACTCTGACACTGAGCTACACCATTTTCACGGTATCGGCGTGACGATTGAGATGGCAGTCCATGATGCAGCCTACTCTGCTATTGCACGTCTTCGAGGACAGTTCAGCGCTGACTTGGATGCCTCTGAGTATCGGTACATTTCGTATGTCCCTGCTGGAGATGCTACTGGGTACTACACAGCTGTCTGTGCCCCGTACGAGCCTCGTCGCTACGATCAGCGAGTTCTGATTCACTGTACTCAGGCTCTGGATCGCACTGTTCGCGCTCTTGCGGTTGAGTTGTTTGCCACTCGAGCACGACTCTACGAGGCTATGACGCAGTTGCTACCAGCTGTTCATGCAGGGATACATCCGGAGCACATTCTTTACCCGAGCAGGACCGAGATGCCATCAGGGATTGATTGGCCTGCTGTGGGAGGTCACACGCCTGCACGTGGACCTCTTCTTACAGCTTGAGACCGGGTTCTGCATCAGAGTGTGCATGGAGCGCAGGATCCTTCTATGACGAACGTCCATCGTCCGCACTTGCAGCTACCCCGTTTCAGTGGTTTTCTCCGACGTTGATGTAGCCTTTGCTATGTCTCGTTGTGTACTTCCTTACCGCGAGCCTGTGTGCCACCTAGTATGTTTAGCTTTTGAATTTGCGCCGTTATGCTGCCCAAATGTAACCGACTCTGTATGGATTTGTATGACTTAATGACTACTATTAAGCATCTGCTGTACTATTTAAATTCTGTCGCGTTACATCATGCATGTCGCTAAACACTCGCTTTGGCTTCTGCTAAACTACCCCTATTGATTTAGCAGGATGGCAGATAACAATCCACCTCCGCCGCCACCGCCTGACTATATGCCTGCTATGATGCAACAGTTTGAACTCAACCGTCAGTTCATGACGGGGATTATGGAACAATTCCCCCGTCCCAATGCCAACCATCAACCAGCTTTAATCACACTGCCAGAGTTTGTCCAACTCAACCCATCGATATTCCGCAACACTGTTAATCCGCTGGATGCCGATGACTGGCTGCGTGACATCTTTTATGAGATGGAGTCAGCTGATGTTCCCCCTGTCAGCTATGTCACTTTCGCGACATACTTTCTAAAGGGACCCGTAGCACAATGGTGGGCCACTCACAGACAGACTCTACCTCCGGGAACTGTTGTCACTTGGGTGGAGTTCAAGACTGCTTTTCGCACCCGCTATATTCCTCAAGCAGTCATAGCCCGGAAGAAAGCCGAGTTCCGTAGTCTCGTTCAAGGTAACAAGTCTGTGGAAGTTTATCAGCGCGAGTTTCTTGACTTGTCTCGCTATGCTGAAGAGGACATTCCTACTGATGATCGAAGGCAGGAGAAGTTTCGTGAAGGGCTACACCATGACATTCAGTTAGCCCTACTTGTTCAAGACTACCCTGATTTCGCCACCTTGGTGAATCAGGCTATCATGGTTGAGACTGGATTAAAGAAGCACAAGGAAGCTACCAGACGCACTCGTGAGACGGGCTCATCTTCGGGCTCGTCCTCCCAGAAGCGCCGCATTTGGATACCACAGAGCATGTACCGTCCAGCAGCTCTAGTGAATAGGCCATCTTATGCTGCACCTCGTCTGCCACCTCCACCACCGAGGCAGCCTCTTCGAGCGCCACCACCTCGAGCTCTTGCACCTCGTCCTGACAATGGACTATGCTTCAAGTGTGGCCAGCCAGGTCACCGTGCCAGAGATTGCTCACAGAGTCAGAATCAGCTACCTCTTCCTTCTACTTGCCGTGGTATTCCTCAGTAGCGCAACAACAATGCCAGACCTTCTTATGGTCGTGGGCAGGTTTTTCATGTCAACATGAATGAAGACCCAGATCAACCAACTACTGTGATGGGTACACTTCCTGTTAATTCAGTACCAGCAACTGTTTTATTTGATTCAGGAGCATCGCATTCATTCATGTCAGAACATTTTGCACTCTTGCATGACGTTAAGTGTGAAACGCTACAACATCCGTTAGTAGTAAACACTCCCGCGGGACGATGCCGAACTTCTATATTCAGCCCCCGAGTCACTGTTGAGATTGAAGGGTTGCATTTTCATGCAAACCCCATTATCCTGCAATCTTCAAAAATTGACCTTATCTTGGGAATGGATTGGTTGAAGGCTCACTACGCCTCAATCAATTGTGCCACTAAAGTTGTACACCTCCTTCATCCATCCGATGAGTTAGTGAGCTACCGAGCTCATATCACTTGGAACGCCGAGGCTCAGATTTATGCCTTGAACGCGTTGAATGCCTCTCCGCTTGAGGGGATCGAGAACATCCCAGTTGTCTGTGACTTCCCGGATGTTTTTCCAGAAGAACTTCCAGGAATACCCCCTGCTAGAGCTGTCGAGTTTGTCATCGACTTGAAGCCTGGCACCATTCCTATTGCGAAGCGTCCTTACAAGATGCCACCGCATCACCTTATTGAGCTTAAGGAAGAAATCGATAAGTCACTCAGGAAGGGCTTCATCCTTCCTAGTTCCTCTGCCTGGGGAGCACCGTCTCTCTTTGTCAAGAAGAAAGATGGTACGAATAGGTTGGTCCAAGATTACCGTCCTATCAACCAGGCAACCATTCAGAATAAATATCCGCTTCCCCGGATCAATGACTTATATGATCAACTTGCTGGATCATCGGTGTTCTCTAAACTCGACTTGAGGTTGGGTTATCACCAGATCCGTGTCCATGAAGAGGATATTCCAAAGACCGCTTTCGTTACTCGATATGGCTCCTATGAATACACCGTCATGTCATTTGGCCTGACGAATGCTCCAGCTACATTCTCCCGCTTAATGAATTATATATTTATGGATTACCTCGACAAGTTCGTCGTGGTATATCTGGATGATATCCTAGTATATTCAAAGAATAAGGAAGAACATGCCAAACATCTTCGCCTTGTTCTAGAAAGACTTCGAGAACACAAGTTATATGCCAAGTACTCCAAATGTGAATTCTGGCTTTCTGAAGTGACCTACCTTGGACATGTGATTTCCAAGGACGGTATTGCCGTTAACCCGGAGCGTGTTCAGGCTATCCTTGACTGGACTCCTCCGAAGAATGCCAAGCAAGTCCGAAGCTTTCTCGGTCTAGCCAGTTATTGTCGCCGATTCGTCGAGAACTTTTCCAAGATTGCCAAGCCCCTGACTAATCTGCTCCACAAAGGCGTTAAGTTTGAGTGGACAGACAAGTGTCAGGAAAGTTTCCAGACCCTCAAGGACAAGCTTACTTCTGCTCCAGTGCTTGCTCCTCCTGATTCTCGCAAGGACTTTGTCATATATTGCGACGCCTCTCGACAGGGATTAGGCTGTGTCCTAATGCAAGAGCGAAGAGTAATTGCGTATGCTTCACGTCAATTGCGTCCGCATGAAGAAAATTATCCAGTGCATGATCTTGAACTTGCTGCAGTGATCTATGCATTAAAGTTATGGCGTCATTACCTTCTGGGTAATCGGTGTGAGATCTATACCGATCATCAAAGCTTGAAATATTTGTTCACTCAGCCGGATCTTAATCTCCATCAGCAACGATGGTTGGAAACAATTACGGACTATGACTGTGGTATTTCTTATACCCCGGGCAAGGCTAACGTGATGGCTAATGCCCTGAGCCGCAAGTCATATTGCAACAACCTCATGGTTAGGCGAGCTCAACCTCGTCTTTATGCAGAACTGACTCAGCTGAATCTGCGAATTGTTCCCCAAGGTTCTCTTAATAACCTTGTGGTACAACCAGACCTTCAAAAGGCTGTTAAGGAAGCACAAGCCAAAGATGCTGAGATTGACTTGATGAAGAAAGAGATTCACCTTGATAAGTACCGGGATTTCTAAGTTGCTGAAGATGGAACATTATATTTCAGAGACCGCATCGTAGTACCTCGCTTCGAGCTTATGACTGACTAGGTCATGAAGGAGGCTCATGATACACCGCTGTCTATCCATCCGGGTAGCACCAAGATGTATCGCGATCTTCGACAGAGGTACTGGTGGTCTAGAATGAAGCAGGACATTGCTCGTTATGTTGTTGAATGTGAGGTATGTCGTCGCGTGAAAGCAGAACATCAGAAGCCTGCTGGAATTCTTCAACCACTCCCTATTCCTCTATGGAAATGGGATAAAGTGCAGATGGATTTCATTACCAGTCTTCCCAAGTCTCAGAAAGGTCACGATGCTATTCTTGTCGTCGTCGACCAACTTTCCAAGGTTGCTCATTTTCTGCCTGTCAAGGAGACTATCACTGCTAGCCAGCTAGCAGAGCTGTATATCTCCAGAATCGTTTCACTCCACGGCATTCTGAAGGAGATCAGTTTGGACCGTGGCGGTCTTTTCACGTCCAAATTCTGGGAAAGTTTTCAAGAAGCTATGGGAACTCACATTACATGGAGTTCAGCTTATCATCCTCAGTCCCAAGGCCAAGTTGAGCGAGTTAACCAAGTACTAGAAGATATGCTTCGCGCTTGTGTTATATCATTCGGTAAGAAGTGGGAAGAATCTCTCCCATTTGCCGAATTCTCATATAATAACAGTTATCAAGCCAGCTTGAAGATGGCTCCATTCGAAGTGTTATATGGACGTAAGTGTCGAACCCCTCTGAACTGGTCAGAAATGGGGAACGACCACTCGTTGGACCGGACATTATTCAACATGCTGAAGAACAAGTCAGAATTGTCCGAGAAAATCTCAAAGCAGCTCAGGACCGTCAGAAGAGCAATTATGATCGCAAGCGATGGGGTCTGACTTATCAACCGGGTGATCAAGCTTATCTGCGTGTCACTCCTATGAAGGGCACCCGTCGTTTCGGAATTGAGGGCAAGCTAGCTCCTCGCTATATTGGTCCCTTTCGCATTGTGGCCAGACGTGGATAGGTGGCTTATAAATTAGAGTTGCCGCCTCAATTCTCTCATATTCATGATGTCTTCCATGTGTCGCAACTTCGCAAATGCTTCAAGGAATCTCCGCACCGCGCAGTGGATCACGAGATGCTTCAGTTGCAAGACGACTTATCTTATAAGGAGCATCCGATCCGCATCCTTGATGAAGCTGAACGTCGAACTTGTCAGAAGATGAACAAGTTCCTGAAAGTGCAGTGGTCAAATCACATTGAAGATGAAGCCACTTGGGAACGCGAGGATCATCTTCGGGAAGAATATCCCGACCTCTTTCCTTCTACCTCCTAAAAATTCTCGGGACGAGAATTTCTTTTAGAGGAGGAGAACTTGTAACACCCCTGTGTAACTACCACTGTGATCAACTGCTAATATTGCCAAGTCATATCATTTGCAGTGCCTAGTCATAGTGGTTAACCAAAACAATTCAAACTCCATTCTGAAAATCAACTCAAATTCAAAAGTGCAAAATAAATTTGCTCAAACACCTTTGGAAAAATGTTCACTAATTAGCAAATATTCCAGATGCACTAATAAAAATATAACCATTGATACTTGGATTGGATAAGTGGTTCAAACACATGAAACAGTACCAAAACAAACATATTAAATTCATTTCAAATTCAAATATAATCCAAATTTGCCCAAACCAATTTTTGGTGGAAGGGAATATTGCATTGTAATATTGGGGACAACTCTCATACTTTACAAAAATGCAAAAGTGCCCTAACTAATACAAAACAGAAAGGAAATAAAGAAAATAGAAAGCAGAGAAAGGAAAATAAGAAAAAGGGCACTGTGCACTGCCACTAGTGCACAGTGCCTGGAGCCAGCCCATCTGGCCCATTCCTCCTTCTCTCTCCTGTGCGTGTCGCCGCCGCTGTGGCCGAGCTCGCGCTCGCTGGCCGCAGGCCGACACGCCGACGCCACCGACACTACAGGGAGGCGAGGAGGATAAGGGCGAGGCCCATTCGTCCCCCTGGCTCCCTCTGCCACTTCCTCGTCCACTCCCTCGCTCGCCTCGTCTCTCTCCCTTCCTCAGATCCACCGCGGCCGAACGCCACCGCCGCCGTCCCCGCTCATCCTCGCGGCCACCGTGCCCCTCTCACCGTCTCGCTTTGTCCCCGAGGATCGCCGTCGTCCGCTACCTCGACTGGCGCATAGCGTTGGAGCTCGGAGCCACCGCATCGCCCACATCGACGTCGTCTTCTTCCTCTGCCCCGACGCGCTCGCCGTCGTCCCCGTCCACCACTGCTGTTACTAAGCTCCCACGGGTCTTACGTGACCGCGCGGTGAGCCTCCCCCTTCCTTCCCTTCCCTCCTCGCTCTCCGTTTAGGCCGTAGCTAGCTCGTCCGCGAACCGAGCTCCGCCGCCCGCCATTGCCGTCGTAGCGCTCGCCCCTGAGCTCCATTGCCCGAACCAGCAGCGCTAGCACGCTTCTGGTGAGCTGCTGCTCCCGCCCGAGCTCTAGACGCGCTCGAAAGCGGGCTGCAGCCGCGATTTAGTTCGTCCCCAAACTCCGGCCGCCGCGCGCGAGCTCGCCGGCGACGTTTCCGGCCAAGACAGGTCGTGCCACCGCTCGCGTTGGATGCGGCATGTCCTCCTCGTTCGAACGCGCCACGCCACGCTCAATTTGGCTCGCGGTGGACGAAATCCGACGCTGGCCATGCCCTCCGCCGCGTTTTGGGGCTCGCCGGCGTCCAGCCGCCGGCCGGCCGACGTGGCAAAGCCGGCCCCACCCCTCAGTGACCCTGGCAGTGGGCCCCGCGGGTCCTAGTTGACTGGGTTGACCCAGTCAACTGCTGACTGGGCAACCCAGTGTCACTGACACGCGGGCCCCACCATAATTAGTTAAGCTAAAACATTTTATAAAATAAAATTAATTAGAACAACTTAATCATTCGCTGACACCCGGGGCCCACCCCCTAATTAATGCATTAGTTAGTTTAATTCACTGTTAGAGTACAGAGACAGACATGTGGGTCCCACTGGACCCACATGTCAGGTTTGACCCTGGTCAGCCGCAGTTGACCTGCTGACGTCATCCTTGCGTCATGCTGACGTCATAATTCATTCTGTTAATAAAATTAATTCCAAAAAATCAAATAAACTTTAAAAATTCATAACTTTTAAACCGTAGCTCAGATCGAAAAAGTTAAAACGTGAATGTTGCTCAGAACGACGAGACGAGTCTGATCGTGCCGTCTGTTTTCCTGTCGGAACCTCCTATGTAGGAGAACTCATAACTCCGAGCCCGAATCCGGTAGATGAATGGTGCACACATGCCGATTAATAAATCCCCGGTTAATCCTAAAGATAACCAAAATGACTTAGATGCATAACTAGTCAACACTGCACTGCATCATAGCATAGCACGCACCGTGTTGCATTTGATTGCATTGTATTTATTTGTTTCCTCCCCCTCTTCTCTCTCGGTAGACCCCGACGTCGACGTAGCTCCTGAGGCAGACGCCGCTCCGGAGTACGACTACGTCCCCGACGACCCTGCCCTTGCCGTCGAGCAGACAGGCAAGCACCCCCATTTTGAGCATTCCGATATCGCCCACTCTCTTCTCTCTTATGCTTGCATTAGAAGTTACTGCTGCTACTGTTGTCCTATATCTGCTGCATAGCCTGTTTTATTGTAGCCTACTTTTGATACCTGTCTGTTCTCCTAAACTGTTTAGTATAGGATGGGTAGAGCCTTATCAGAGACCCACTTGTCCCGACTGCCCCGCTGGACTCTCAGAAGACCCGAGCAACGGGATTGAAGATCAGACCCTGGCACTGCACGTCACTTCCCCCTTAAATTGCGCGACACTACTGGGTTACTATCGAGTGCCGAGGGTGATACCTCGTCAGCACTTCTGATGATAACCTTGTAGGTTAGTTAATCGGTCGTGGTAAGCGAGGGTGATTCCTCCTACACCACCCCCGATAACGACATCGTCGTGCAACTGTTCAAGTGTGGACCTCGAGGGTGATACCTCCTTCGTTCACCTTGACGAGAACATTAGGTGGGACTCCATCGAGGGTGATTCCTCAGGGTTCCCTTGGTGTTAGACACACGGTTACTGTTGTTACTGTGACTTATACTGAAACATGATACTAAAGACGGGTCGGCCCTGAGGGGTACCCGCGCGAGCATGCATGCGAAGTGATGTGGAGTCGGGTTGACCTGAGAGGTGCCCGCGAGATAACTACGAGGCGTGGCCGGGCATTCTTAGCCCTTGCCGCAAGTCCTCGAGACGGGGCGACAGGGTCACATCGATCGTGAGTCTCTGCTCGTTTCCGCGCGCTCCTAATTCACTAACGGTTTGGATATTTGATCCGAGGGGCCTCTGGCCTGATAGCACTAACCATCACGTGGGCATAGTATGGGCGTTCTGCGTCGTATACTTCAGCCGAAGCTTAATAGACGTCAGCGACTGAGCGGCGCGCGCTGGATTGGACTGGTTACGCAACCGCGCTTGTATTAAGGGGTTGCTAGGTCTGCTTCCGGCCGCCCACGCAACACGCAGGAGTTCCCGGGGCGAAGGCCCAAGACCCCTGGGGGCATAGGTTAGTCCGGCGTGCTGACCTCTCTGTTAGGTATTCGGTCGGGTTGCGGCGTGTTGCTTAGCCGAGGCCAGGCATGACCCAGAAAAGTGTGTCCGGCCGGAGTTAAGTGAGCGTGGTGGGTAAGTTGGTGCACCCCTGCAGGGAAGAAACTTCTATCGATAGCCTGTCCTACGGTAACGGACACTCGGAGTTGTATCCCGATCGGTACAACTAGAACATGACTTGAGATGAGAACTGGATAGTACGGCTCTGGGATTGCTTTCTCGCAGGGAGTCGAGAAAGGATCTCTGGCCGTGGTTGATGACATTACCGCTACTACTTTACATTGTGTAATCTGCACTCTTCTGATGCTGCAAGAACGATGAAGATGCTAGTCTACGATAGGACTAGGCTTTTCCCTTCTATTCTGGCATTTCTGCAGCTCAGTCCACATATACAGCCCCCTTTGAAAATGTTGCATATGTAGTGTAGATCCTTACTTGCTGAGTACTTCGGATGAGTACTCACGTTTGCTTTACTTTCTTTTTTCCCCATATCCCTTTTGATGCCACCAGACGTCGGAGCCCCAGAGCCAGACGCCCCTGTCGATGACCACTACTACTACCAGCTCGGAGAGTACTACTACTACGAGGAGCCGACCGACGATCAGGAGTAGGATTCGGAGGGTCCAGGGCAGGAGGCCCACGCCTTTCGATCGTAGTATTTTATTTTGCCCCGCCTCTGTGAAGGCTTATCTCTCTTTCTGTAATATATCTGTACCCAGATATCTGATGCTTCCGCTGACACTTGTATGTCATCGAGCTATGTATTCGAGCCCTCGAGGCCCTGGCTTGTAATATAAAACTTGTATGAATTTATTTATGTTTTAGAGTTGTGTTGTGATATCTTCAAGTGAGTCCTTAGGCTTAGTCGTGTGCATTTGCGTGTATGATTAATACACGATTAAGCTGAGGTCGTCACAATTACCAAAACCAGTACCGTGTGTAAGCTGTTACCGCAAAAAGGGACCGGCCCAATTTGGCATTCCTCGCTCGTAACTTATGTGATCTGTCTTAGTGCGGTGAATAATAGGGATTTCCATACTCAACTCCTCTTTGCTTCCCTAAAAAAAAATCTCCTCCTAGCTTCTTTCCTCTCCTTCTTTACTCCCGTGGAGGAATCATCGAATGGAAGTGGATTTCTCTCGAAAATAAATAAATTAAACGGAAGCGGATGGAGAACCCTGTTGGATTGCTCGAATTTGGTGCCAACAATTTGTTGACAAATGATTAACCATTCGTCACACGGTCGTACGGAGGCCCTGGTTTAAACGACGTACACGCTATGCTCTGGGGCTCTAATGTGACTATCTCTCCTCAAGTTAATTCCAGTCACATACACTATTCCCCTCCCGTGTGGTGCTTTCTTGAGTTTCCCAGAGAAATCAAATAAAGCGCGTTGAGAAAAAATAAACAATGTGAAATCGAACGTTCATCCATGGTCCCCTCACCTCTCATGCAGTTTGTGGGCATGAAGGGAAAACCAATGAAACACCCACGAAAAACTCTCTCGGCAACCAGGTAAGGTTTCAATTCGATCGGGATGAATCAGAATGGCGCGATGGGAAAACTGTTATGATCCGAACAAGAAAACCATGTGCTTGCACCACTGATTCGCCCACATATATTCGAGAACCTGTGTACCGATGGGCATATATGTGGAAGAGCATGGGCACGGGGAGCCCTTTTAGCAAAGGTGGCTGGCCAGCTAATTGTGGAGATAAGATCATGAAAAGGAAGTGTATAGATACTCTGAATCTCCTATCTGAATATGTGTGCACTTTTTCCATGATGGATGTGCTTTATGTGTAGCGTCTTGTCTGAAAGAATCGCCTTATTTTTTTTCCTTCCAAAGATTCACTATCTTATCTGGTGATTAAAATGTGTCCGGGGCTGGTTGGATGTTGGGAACCAGAGCATGCATGCACGTGTCGTGTGGTGCATTTGCAGTGCAGCTAACCGGGTTCATGGTCAGAGTCGAAGGTGTCTGACAGTCTTGTTTGAACCAATGTTCCCGCGTAACTGATCGGCATGCAGTTGCATATACTTGCATGCACTAGTAAAAGCCGTTCATGCACTGGACTAATTGGCTAACGCGAGGGAGACTAATATAGGATCACGTAAGAGATACAATTTTTTGAAGATACAATTTTTTTTCAAAAATTGCAAAAATATTTTGAGACACACATTGATGTTTGATGTACAACCTCAAAAAGTTTGAGCTTCAATATTGGATGTGAATAGTGTCAAATACTATTCACCCAAAGCTGACACTATTTATAGTTGAATTTGTCTTTTTTGAATCTCTAACTGTAGATCAAGGTTTGAGCTGAATTTTTAGGGAGTTGTAGATATACCCTGCAGATATGTTGTAAAAAAAATTCAGAATTTTTTGGCTTGTCTAAATATGAACTTTTGAGGTTGATCCTGCAATCTCACCTAAAGGGCATATACTATACTAGTCTTCCCCGGCTAAAGTAGGTAGGCAGAGACAGCCTAAGTGATAGCACGGGCTCGATTCAGATAGTATAAACAATCACTCGCGTGCATGGACAGATAGCTACTTTGCACGATATGTACGTTGTTAAGTTAGGGCATCTCCAAAGCGGACCTGTAAACTTTCCGCAACCGTCCGGACCGCGGAAGCCATCCAACACCGATCCGTATCGGTCCGCGGGGCGGTTCGGACGTGATTTCTCCAGCAAACCGGAGACAAACATGGGGCGTAAATGCGAGGGGCCGGAGTGGGTTTCTTGGCCGATGAGCCTGCTTAATGGCGGCAGACGGATGGACAGCGACATTGAACGGGCGTGGTAGATATCCGTCCCGTCCCGTCCAGTCACGCGTATCTGGCATTGAACAGGTGCGGACACCGGAGACACGTCGCGATCGGCGCTATCGGCCGGCGCGCCGCTTCAATGGCGAAGGCAGTGAGAGGTTGCGACCGCCCTGAGCCGTCTTCAATGTTGAGCGGCGCGCTCTATAGCGGCATGAATGCGGGCAGCTGGTGCCGGGCAGGAGCACGCGCGGGAGGGGGGGGGGGGGGCGAGGGGTTTGCGGGAGAAATCGCGTCCGAACCGCCCCGCGGACCGATACAGGTCGGCGTTGGAGGACTTCCGTGGTCTGGACGGTTGCGAAAGGTTTACGGGTCCGCCTTGAAGATGCCCTTACGCACCAAACACCAACTCTTGGGTGGGCACTTCTATATGCACATATATGTACCACAAATCAATTTGTTTGGCAAACTAATTAAGCTTGTGTTCATTGGCCGAGCTGGGAACTAATCGTGGGATAACTCGAAGTGTTCTTGTTAAGATATCATAAATAAGAGCAAGAGGAAGGAGTTATAGCATTGTACTTTTATCCCCTTTTCCTTTCCATTGTTCTTCGCCATGTAAGGACAAGTAACACGATCTATTACCTCCATCCAAAATTTGTCTAGATACAAATTTGCGCATGAGATATATGGATCTCGGGCTGATAGGCGATAGCTAGGTGTGTGCACTGCACACACTTTGCATTGTTTTCCCTTTGCGTTGTCTTCTCATGTGGGTGAAACCATCGAGCTCCACAGCTCTTTCGTATCTCACTTTCACTTTTGACAAAAGCATGATCTAAAGGCGCGCCTCTTTATCTCTAATCACCCACACACATGCAAGCGCCTGATTTAGTTACTCGTTACCTAGTGCTATCTGCCACCTGGCCTCCGCCTCCTCATACAGAGTAGCGTAAAAAGGGAAATTAAAAGTACTCTCTCCGTTCGAAAATACTTGCCGGAGCAATGGAGCGGAGGGTCTGTCGTCTTGCATACATGCGTGTACTTGCTCTCATACTGGAGCCATGCCACTCACTCACCTACAACAGTACCATCACTAGCTAGATTCTACAATGTACCATTCCACCTAATACAGTATACCAAGCCGATTTAGGACATGTCCGGTTTACAATGGAACAGCAGGGATTGAAGGGGATTAGCAGGAAATTGTTCCAAGTTCCTTACCAATCCCTCCTATAGTACTATCCATACTAAGCCGAACAAGCACTTACGCATGCAGGCGTGCTAGTGCCTTTCACTGTCATGTGGGCCCGCCCTCTCCATCCACACGTTTGGTACTAAGGAAAACAAATACTGCTAAATATTCCATGCATTATTAACTCCTTAGTCAATTGTTTTGCTGATTTTTCTTAAATGGCTACTTTCGTGTTTCCGATCATTATTCGTCTGTATTTTTTATCAGCAAAGTTTCATGAAACAAAATCACATGTGTCATTTCTTCACCATTTTGGCCCGTGAATTGTATATACCTTTGCCAATGCTATTTTCTCTACATTTTGTTTACGAACAAAGAATTACGTGCATAGGATCCACCATTTCGGACCACGAATAGACATGTAAGCCATTTTTACACGTCAACGCAATAAAACAAAAAAATCATCCATTTCTTTCCCTAATGCTTGAGGTACGATAACCAATGGTGAACAAGAAAAGAAGAATATAAGAATACACACGATTTTAGTCAAAAGGGGCCTCGAATATACCTCTTTTCCTCCTTCACTTTGCAATAACAAAAATGCTTGGCACCAGAGCTTTTTCCCTTTCCTTTGGGAGCAAAGCACAAGCGAAAAGAGCTAAAGCATGTCTCATGCTTTTACACATACTGCTACTATTTTTTTTTTACCACTGATCACTACCACCCAGCACAGCAGTGTCACTAGATTCTTCTCCTACTGCTTGCTTTCAACGTAGTAGCGGTATATACCAAACCAGAAGGATAATAATTGTACAAACAAAGTTGCCACGCGTGCAGGGACAAATATCCTAGAGTGGCATGCATGGACCCTACTGGCGCCCGCCACCACCACGTGGGCCCGGTGCTACCTGTCCAGGGGCCACCGCTCCTTCCACCACCGGCGGCCTTCCACGCTATAGAATGGTCTTTTCATGTTAGACTTAACACTTTTATGTGTCAAAATTGACGGAAGTGTCATGTAGGGAATAAAACAAAAATTGTGTGTAAAAAAAAAGAAAGATATTTTTTAGGGTAAAAAAAAAAGCAAAATTTAAGAAAAGATCAAATAAGGAATTCTCTCGCTATAAAACCTCACGCGCGCGCAGCGCATCGCACGAACGATCAGAGACTCAGAACTCAGACGCACACACATCCGCTCCAGTCAAAGCTCCTAGCCGCAGATCACAGCAACATCATGCGCTCTTCGGCGAGCCTCCTGCACCGCAGCACGGCCGTCGCAGCAGCCGGCCCTGGCGAGCAGTCTCCATCGCCTTCCTCGCTGCCGCTGCCTCATCCGGAGCAGCAGCAGGCGGCGGCGGTGGACTCGGACATGGCGGTCATCTTAGCGTCTCTGCTCTGCGCTCTCGTCTGCGTCCTCGGCCTCGCCCTTGTCTCCCGATGCGCATGCGGACGCCGACGCTCCAGCTCCACTTCCTCCAACCCACCCCCGAAGGGCCTCAAAAAGAAGGCCATCGACGTGCTCCCCACCGCCTCGTTTGCCGCGGCGGGCGCCTCACCGCAGTCATCATCATCATCAGCGCCAGCATGCTCCTCACCGCTGGAGTGCGCGATATGCCTGGCGGAGTTCGCCGACGGAGAGAGCGTGCGCGTGCTCCCGTGCTGCGGCCACATCTTCCACATTGTCTGCGTCGACGCCTGGCTCCGAACGTGCGCCACCTGCCCGTCCTGCCGCGCCCCCATCGTCGCCACACTGGCTCAGCCGCTGGTGGCGCCAACGGTGGTCGTGGTGGTGGCAGCGGCGAACAACAGGTGTGGGAGGTGCGGCGAGCTGGAAGCGCCGGCTGGTGGCGGGGATATCTCGTTCTTGCCTTAGCTTTTATATTGCCCATTTTCTAGTGTTTCTGTTAGGTATTAAATTACTTAGCAGTTTGTCAGCCCGTAATCACTTGATTAATCAGGCTTGAAATGTTTTTCTCGCAAATGAGAAAAATTCCGTACCTTTTGCACCTTCAGTACTCTTCCACCTTTAATCTTTATCTAGGTCATTGTCAATCCAATGTATTTGGTCGCGTTAATTCGTGTGGCCCATCTATAAAATAAGACTTGCAATGTTTAAGATTTTACTTAGCCTCTGATGCAAGCTCTCTGCTGACGGTACCCATATACTTAACAAACTAGATGATACCCCGCACAATTGCTGTGGAAATATTTGGCCATGTATTCAGTTAGAATTGTTTGTATGAAACTCAAATATTTAGAGTAATAATATGAGAACTAAAGATGAAAATAAGTATGATTTGTGGTATTTGATTATTGTATAATGTAAATATCGTAATACTCCCTCCGTTCCTAAATATAAGTCTTTTTAGAGATTCCTATGCAGACTACATACAGAGCAAAATGAGTGAATCTACATTCTAAAATATGTCTATATACATTTGTATGTAGTTCGTATTGGAATCTCTAAATAGACTTATATTTAGGAACGGCGGAGTAGAATGAAATTCTCATGCATGTTTGCATGTTGAGGTGGCTTTTCATTATGCATGATTGCATGTTGTGGTGGACATTTGTCCATGCATGTTATGAATTATGAGGTGGCATACTTACATGTTAAGAGAAATACGCTAGTGTGGGCTGGCTATTTAGAAATAGAAGATGACAGCTCCTTCTTCGTGATCATCCTCTAACAAATCATCGAGGGTTGGTAGAATAAGAATAGTTTCGATTTATTTTGCTCATATGAACATCAACGGGGAATCTATTGTCGTTTTTGATTTGTTTTGTGTGCTCCAGTATACTCTCAAACTGCATCTAATGAAGTTTTTAGTCTGAAATGGAATCAATTCGCCATTGATTGAAGCAGAACATGATAGGAGCTCAAGTGATGGAGATGGAGTGTGGGTGGAAAGACAATTCATCATCAGGGTACCTTGGTCGCCATTCAAGTTTATTTGATCGCTGGTGTGAATGTGATGTCTAGTTTTTTTTTGTGAACCACAATGTGATGTGTATCCGATATGATTGGGTTTGTTGATCAAGAGCCAATTATCATGACACTTGTTGAAACTTAACAGCTGATCATCTACTTTTGCCACACGACGCGGAAGATGTACGCGCACTGTTTTTAGTGAAGACAAAAAGTGATGATTCTCTTCATATGCTTATTTGCATTTCTCTTGAGGCGCAATTGGTCTAATCGAGGGCTTATGGGTTCGTCTGTAATTCGTGCACTATAATTTAGGTGACTATTTTACTAAATCGTGGTTCATTTTGTGAGCTGTTGAACCTTGATGGATCAGCGTGACTTTCATTCACCACAAGACCACCGAGACATTGGCGCCAAAACACTCGTTGATCCATGGTGATCCATCTCCGCGCCTATTGGTGCTAGAAAAGCTGTCCGAGACGAGGAGAACCAACAAAACAATAAATCTTCTTTCTCATGTGCCCGAACAAAAAAACAAGGTGCTTGCACTAGGATTGGCATGTCTACATAGGTGCATATATGCGAGAGAAACATGGAAACGTTAACTTTTTGGCAAAGGTGAAAAAAAACCTAACATTTGGGATAAGATCATATAAGAAGAAGATATGATATATACTCTCTGCATCTCGATCTAAATATCTCTCCACTTCTGCCGGCTTTCATGATGGGTGGATGCCCTTTATGTGTACTATCTAGTCTCAAAGATTCACCTTTTCTGTGGGTAAAGGTTCATCAGCTACCTGGTGATTAAAATGTCCATGGTTTTGAGTTTGGGGACCAGAGCATGCACGCATGTTAGTGTGGTGCAGGTGCAGCGGGTCATGGTCAAATTAACAATCTTGCGATCACTGGTATTTTTGACACGAAATTGTGTCCATGGATTAGGTGTCTGCAGTCTTGTTCGAACCAAAATAATCCCATGTGAGGTACATGCATGTCTGATGGCTTGCAGCCGCACTAGTGAAAGTTGGTGCATGAGAGGTACTCATAGGGAGAGTAGCCTGCAGGCCGGCCGGCTAGAGCAGCGGAATGGATTCAATTAGTTGACTACCTAATCAAGCACGCATGGAGAGACAACCTAACCGATAACAGGGGATCAATCAACTATAAAATGACCAGTTGCTGCACCATAGATAGATAGAGAGATAGAAGCTTTCCATAACCTGCACTTTATCTACATTGTTAAGTTGATCGACTGATTAATTAAGATAAGCTACTAGTATCATCAATGGCCATTTGAGTAAAAAAGGTCTCTGTTGCAACTTGCATATGTTCCTCTCCCTCCATCTTCTTCTCTTTGTCGTCTAACGCCGAAAATGGTGACCAGCCGAAAAAAGTTAACAATGAGGATTAAATAATGCTCTAGATAGGTAGATATATAATCCTTCATAGTGAGTCAGTCGCACTAACTCTGGATAGATCATCTATATCTTAGTGATAAATATTTAGACTACCTCAACACGCACAATAAGATCTCCGGTAGGCTATACCTAGGTCGGTACATGCACTTTGTATCGTTTTGTTCTTGGAGGTGAAATGAGCTCGATAGCTCTTTTGCATTTCACTTCCACTTTGGATAGAAGCACACCTAGAAACTGAGATTTAAAGCATGTCTCTAATTAGTTCCTACTAACATGGCTACTTAGCCTTGATCCGGATGCATTCTGATTCAATATCTTCCAACAAATGTAATCTTTTTTAGTACATTTCAATTATAATGAAATTGCCCGCGCTCGTAATATTTCTTTGTGTGGTCAAAGAGCTTAAGGGTCATATCCATGTAAGGGTTTGTGCCTTACTTTGGGCAAATTGGAATTGATGGAAAGACAATGTTTTTAATTGGTCGTTCTCTATTAACTTTGGGCAGCTTATCTGCACGGCCATCGCATCGATCCGTATGTGATCATCACTTCAGCATAGGGATGATACATCCATTTTGCATCATGTTTTCCTACTGTTATTTATAATGTTTTTATGCATAATAATGCTTTATGGAGTAATTCTAATGCCTTTTCTCTCACAATATGCAAGGTTTACACTAAGAGGAAGAATGCCGGCAGCTGGAATTCTGGACCTGAAAAAGCTACGTCAGAGTTACCTATTCTGCACATCTCCAAATGAGCTGAAAATTTACTGAGAATTATTTTAAAATATATAAAAAATACTGAAGAAAATAACTACCGGAGGGGGCCACCGCCCTCTGCAACCATCAAGTGCGCTATCTTCTTCTCCTTAGATCTGTACTACTTCCATGGTAGTTCGTTGGAGTTCACTGCTCCTTCATCACAATCGCTAGTCTAGATGTAGTTCCAATGGGTTTTCTCAGAGAAATACGGCGGCGTGAGCGGTGGCACCATTTTTGCATCTAGAATACTTAGATCTCCTTAGGAATCCGTAGGTTTGGCCACCACTGCCCCAAGACTTCGTCGTTAGGTTTAGCAATTATTTTCTCTTTTTGAACCGTCTGTAGATCCATGATTATAAGTGCTTAGGTAGAAACTTGTTGGTCCCTTACTTAGCAGAAATCTTAGCAATCTCCAACTTAGCTAAAACGCCTTCATGTCGTTGGCGGCTCATCATTGTAATTGTAACTCGCCAGGTATTTAGAAATTGCCTCTGTTGTCAAGCCGGCTCTCCTATCAAGCGACTCATCCATCGTTAATAATTATGCCGTCTTGTCTTTAACCACAACTAGTAGTGCCGTCTTATCACATAATTGATATAGCGAGTTATCGCTTCATAAGTAACCCGCCGTTCATATTTATGCAGTTCTTAATCCTTTCTTAGGCGACTCAGGATGTCAAAAACCACAATTTGCAACTGGGTGCCTTCCCAAGTTTCTCAGCTTGTGCCCAATGACTACAAAGAACAAGGCCTTCTGCCGGCTCAAGAGGAGATTGGCTGGAGAGCCGCCCAAGGAGATGAGGTTCCCCAACCCGGCGAAGGAGAAGTCGTGGTCTTCATTGACCATCTCCTTAGAGGTTTGTCTCCGCCCAGGTCAAAATTCTTCCGGGACTTCTTGAATTACTTCAACCTTCATCCTCAAGATCTTGCTCCCAACTCCATATCCAACCTGTGCCAATTTCAAATATTATGTGAAGCGTATCTACAAATGGAGCCCACTGTTCCTCTCTTTAAGGGATTTTTCTACATCAACCTACAAACAGAGTTTGCTGATGGCCCAAGCCTACAACTCGGCGGGGTCTCAATTCAAAGGCGGAGAGACGGTTCCTTCCAGCCACTCTACCAAGTCATCCTAAGGGATGGATTAAGACTTGGTTCTATTGCAGGAACACAACTCCGGCTGGTGAGAACCCCTTACCGGGTTACAGAACTGACCGTCTACCTATTGACTTTGACCTCCCTAGCCGGGTTATTCTAGAAGAGCATGCTCAAACCGCCCCGGTATATTCAAAACTCAGGGCCTTATTGGCCAATGGTTTAACGGGGGTCGTCCTGACCCGGTGCTGGGTCATTTGGAGAATCATGCCTTTGAGCTGCCGGCCTGGCTTAATGTGCAATTATTTAGGCGAGTCAACAGACGTCCAACGGTATAGCTCTGATGACTTAGAAGCTGATGAAATTAACAAAGTTGTGAAGAAACTGCTTGGGAAGACCTAGGTGAACTGCAACAAGACGGGGTTACAGCCATTCTTCAAGCTTAACCCAGCTCCTCTGGTGAGTACAATTATTTATTCGGCTTATCAACTTTTACTTATTCAGATCTCTCACTTGTTAACCTTGTTTAACTATGCAGGCCAACTCTCCATTCTGGAAGAGGAAGAAAACACAAGCAAGCAAGACCAAAACTGTGCCGGCTCAAAGAAATAACAAATCTGCTGCTGTGAATGAGCCGGCAGCTAGGGGCAAGTCACCAGAAGCCGATGACCAGTCAGAGATAGAACTTGATTCCCTTGGCCGTCTTTTCATTGAACTTGCTGACGGTTCTTACTCTCAGGGTGATGCGGCAACAAGCCGAGCTGATGATGCTGAGGTAATTTCCATCTCCTCCGGCTCAGAATCCTTGCCTCCCAAGATCACTAGGCGGGTTATCCGGAAAGTAAGATTTTCTCATCCAGATGCTCATTTGGATCCAAACTTTATTTTGAAGAAAACCAAGCATGAATCAAGGCGCAAAACTTGGAGCGGCTCTGGAGAGCTTTTGGCCGGCTTATCTCGTGAGCCATCTACCCACAAGCGACGCAATGAGGTGCCACACAGTCCAACTTCCTCTCTTCCAAGAGCCGGCCTTATTAGGCAACCTCTTAACCCCTCTAATTCCAATTATCAGGAGTTGCCGCCGTCCTCAGGAGACTCGTCCGCCATTCAGCTACCGGCTTTAATCATAAATCCGGGGGTAAATAATTTTATCCACTATTGGCGGCTTTTCATGATCAATATTGAATGTTTTTAAATATGCTGTCTTGACTGCAGGGCCAAGGCCAAAGCCAAGAAGAGAAAAGTTGGCGAGTCATCCACACCTGCTGACATTCCAGAATCAGAGGACCCAAATTTGGTGACCCTTGAGACTCATGATGAGATCGCTGAAGACCATCATGATGATCAAGTTGAACCACCCCAGCAAAATAACTTGGCCGGTACTGAGGCAATGGATGCTGAAACTAACCCGGCGGAGAATCTTAACCCGCCAAGTCCTGCTCCTACCTCAAGCCCCGCTAAGACGGCTGAAGATGTTCCTCCACTTGAGAAGAACAATGATGAAGTTATCATTACTGGGGAGGCTTATAAGCCTCCAGAAGCCTCCATTGTGCTAACCAAGCTCACTGCTAAATATGAGACGCCCTTATCTGAGAAGGGCAAAACCAAACTTGAGCTGCCGGCTTATGAAGACTTCAGCGCAGAAGAACTACATGCGGGCTACCTGGCTCGCCTCTCTACTAGCCGCGACCTGGAAGCCGGCATGGTAAACATGACGAAGAGAAAATATGAGGCATGCTCAATCATCTCCAATGCTGTATAAAATAAGACTTGCAAGGTTTAAGATTTTACTCGCTTAGGCTCTGATGCAAGCTCTGCAGATGGTACCCCTATACTTAACAAATGGCAGCTCCTTCTTCATGATCATCCTCTAACAAATCATTGAGGGTTGGTAGAATAAGAATAGCTTCGATTAATTTTGCTTATATGAACATCAACAGGGAGTCTATTGTCGTTTACTCTTTTTGATTTGTTTTGTGTGCTCCAGTATACTTTCAGACCGCATCCAATGAAGCTTTTAGTCTCAAATGGAATCAAATTGATTGAAACATAACATGATAGAAGCTCAACTGATGGAGATGGAGTGCGAGTGGAAAGACAATTTATCATCATGGTACCTTGGTTGCCATTCATGTTTATTTGATCCCTTTTGTGAATGTGATGTCTAGCTTTTTTTTGTGAACCACAATGTGATGTGTAGTCGATATGATTGGGTTTGCGGATCAAGAGCCAACTATCACGACCCTTGTTGAAACTTAATAGCTGATCATCTTCTTTTGCCACACGACGCGGAAGATGTACGCGGACTGTTTTTAGTGATGACAAAAAGTGATGATTCTCTTCGTATGCTTATTTCTATTTCTCTTGAGGCGCAACTGGTCTACTCGAGGACTTATGGGTCCGCCTGTAGTACGTGCACTATAATTTAGGTGACTGTTTCACTAAATCGTGGTTGATTTTGCGAGCTGTTGAACCTTGATGGATCCGCGTGACTTTTATTCCCCACAAGACCACCAAGATGTCCAAAACACTCGTTGATCCATGGTGTTCCGCCTCAGCGTGTATTGGTGCAAGAAAAGCCGTCGGAGACGGGGAGAACCGATGAAACAGTAAATCTTCTTCCTCATGTGCCCATACAAAAAATAAGGTGCTTGCAGTAGGACTGGCATGTCTACATAGGTGTAGAGTGGGATGATGTGCATATATGTGAGAGAAACATGGAAACGCTAACTTTTTGGCAAAGGTGGCAGGCTAGCTAACGTGTGGGATAAGATCATATGAGAACAAGATATTATATATACTCTGCATCTCGATCTAAATATCTCTCCACTTCCGCCGGCTTTCATGATGGGTGGATGCCCTTTATGTGTGCCGTCTAGTCTAGAAGATTCACCTTTTGTGTGTGGCCAAAGGGTCATCAGCTACCTGGTGATTGAAATGTCCATGGTTTTGAGTTTTGGGGACCAGACCATGTACGCATGTTAGTGTGGTGCAGGTGCAGCGGGTCATGGTCAAATTAACAATCTTGTGATCATTGGGATTTTTGACACCCAATTGTGTTCATGGATTAGGTGTCTGCAGTCTTGTTCGAACCAAAATAATCCCATGTGAGGTACATGCATGCCTGATAGCACGCAGCCGCACTAGTGAAAGTTGGTGCATGAGAGGTACTCATAGTGAGAGTTGCATGCAGGCCGGCCGGCTAGAGCAGCGGAATGGACTCAATTAGTTGACTAACTAATCAAGCACGCATGGAGAGACAACCTAACTGATAATAGGGGATCAATCATATATAAAACGACCACTTGCCGCACCATAGATAGATAGAGATAGAAGCTTTCCATAACCTGCACTATATCTACATTATTAAGTTGATCGACTGATTAATTAAGACTAGCTACTAGTATCATCAACGGCTAACTGAGTCAAAAAGGTCTTTATCGCAACTTGCATTGTTCGTCTCCCTCCATATTCTTAGCTCTTTGTCGTCTAACGCCGAAAATGGTGACCAGCTAAAAAAAGTTTGAATTAAAAGCGGTAACTTTAGGCACATATTTGTGGCTTAATCAGGCTACTATCTCCTACCAAAATAAACAATAAGGATAAGGCAATTCTCTGGATAGTTATCTATGTAGTCTTTGACAGTGAGTCAGTCCCACTAACTCCGGATAGATCATGTATATCCTAGTGATAAATATTTAGAGTGCCTCAACACGCATAATAAGATCTCCGGTTGGCTATATACCTAGGTGGGTACATGCACTTTGTATCGTTTTCCCTGTGCGTTGCCTTACTATTGGAGGTGAAACGAGCTGGATAGCTCTTTTGCATTTCACTTCCACTTTGGATAAAAGCACACCCAGAAAATGAGAGTTAAAGCATGTCTCTAAGTAGTTCCTACTAGCGCGGCCACTTAGCCTGTGTTTATTTTTTTATTTTTCTAGAACACGTTATCCCTTTGTTGTTTATTGTCCAGCCCATATTCATATTGCTTGTTGCTTTTTGCTTTTTGAGCTGGCCAAGCCTTTGTGCGTATTAGCGTTGGGTCAGCGAGTTTGTGCAACAGTTTTATCCGGCTGCTCCTCATCGACTGTGTGGTGCACCAGTCGGGTATATTAGCTGTTGTAGATACCCCTAAAAAAACTGCTGTACGTATGATTTTCTTAACGCCTGGTTTCTATCTGTTTTGTCTGGTTTTTCTTTTCAATTTTTTTGTTTCCATTTTCTACTTACATTTTTATTTTTATTTTATTTTTTATGATTCTATAAAATGTAAAAACTGATGTCAATTTAGAAAAATGTGTTCGTGTATTTTTATAAATATCCATCATGTATTTGAAAATAATAATATCACGCAACCAGATAACTTTCAATATTATTTAAAAATATTTCTCGTGCAATTAGAAAATGTTGGGTTTTAGCTATTATTTTCTTCCTTGGGTTGGGTTAGGCCGAGCATTGTTTTACTCATCTATTTGTATTTTCACTATCATCCAAAACTTGACAATGGTTGTGGTGAATCGGCTGAGGTAAGATTAGCTCTTCGTGCAGCTTGTGCTTGTTGGTGTTGTGTTCTCTTTTTTTTAAGACTTATTTTCTTTTTCCTTTTATTTCTCCCGTTCCTTAAAAATAGAAATGATGGGCATGTCATTGCGCATGGTCGACAAACATGTGACAGACACGTGTATAATCATTGGCATTATTTGTTTAAAAGAAAAAAACTCTTAAGTTGCACATTGGCGGTGGACGTGCAATTGCGCATGGCCAAAGAACATGCAACTATGTACGGCCGACGTGTGCGCAAATCAAGTGGCATTATTTTTTTCAAAAATTCCAAGACATCACTATTTAAAAAATGAAAATAACACAAATCCAAAACTCAAAAATAAAAATAGAAAGAAAAAACAAAAAGTAGAAAAACAAAAAAAATCAAAAAATAAACCCAAATACCGGGCCGCCCAAGCACCTAGCTCCGTGCGCACCCTAGTTACGCCCGGCTGGTGTCGCTTGGAATTGCATGTGGACTACAACATATGCGCTTGCACATGTGGCTACGTGCAACTGGGTGGCACATTTGAAAATAAAAACACCACTATTTTGGAAAAGATAAAAACCTACAAACATAAAAATAAAAAAACCACTATGTTCGGTAGGGTGCGGCACTTGCAGTTGCGGGGCTGTTGTTGGGCTTGCAACTGGCCCGCGCCTCTCCCGGTGCCACCTCCGACAGAACAAAAAAGTCCTGCTGCGGTCGGGTTAGAAGACGTGCAGTTGCGGTCGGGTGCGGCACTTGCAGTTGTGGGGCTGTTCTCGGGCTTTCAACTGGCCCGCCCCCTCTCCCGGCGCCACCTCCGACAAAACAAAAGTCGAGTTGCAACCATGTTGGGGGACATGCAGTTGTGGTCGGGTGCGGCACTTGCAGTTGCGGGGCTGTTGTCGGGCTTGCAACTGGCCCGCCCCCTCTCCCGACAGCCCTTCCAACAAAACAAAAGTCGAGTTGCAACCATGTTGGGGGACATGCAGTTGCGGTCGGGTGCGGCACTTGCAGTTGCGGGGCTGTTGTCGGGCTTGCAACTGGCCCGCCCCCTCTCCCGGCGTCCCCTCCGACAAAACAAAAGTCGAGTTGCAACCATGTTGGGGGACATGAAGTTGCGTGGCTGTTGTCGGGCTTGCAACTGGCCCGCTACTTCTCCCGGCGCCCCCTCCGACAAAACAAAAAATGTAGGAGATATGCCCTAGAGGCAATAATAAATGTTATTTATTATCTCCCTGTTCATAATTAGGTTTATGTTCCATGCTATAACTGCTATGGTTCTCGAGTCTGCAAATAAAACGAGGCTCGGAGGAAGACTCATATGCACGTGTGGAATAATAAACGATAAAATGTATTCCTAGTCAAGCCTCTATGACTGGCTCAAGTTTTGCATGATGATCCTGTTTTCCTGATCATGGGCATGACTATGCCAGCAATTTTGAGGGCACAATGTTAGCAGAACATTTGTGTTGAATCGACCCGATTGATGTTATGCTATGAGGTTCTTTTGTCACAAGTTAATGGTTAATAACACAGAGATGGTTAATGTTTGCATGATTCCTTAGACCATGAGAGTATCGAGTTTCTTCATGCTTGCTTCATGAACTTTGGGGTTTGTTAAACGTCATCCGTAAATGGGTGGCTATTACGGCGGCTTACGGGTTCATGGAAAAGTGTGTCAAGTAACTTGATAGCTCAAGATTGGGATTTGCTCCTCCGGCGATGGAGAGATATCTCTGGGCCCTCTCGGTGTTACGGTATCCATCATCGTCTGGCCAGACACTTTGTGATTGGATCACGGGGATGCCGGAACATGGTAACGAGAAAAGAGAACAATACCGGTAACGAGGTAACTAGCATAGTGGACAAGTGTTGATCCACGGGAATGCCAACATGTCTCACCTCGGGTATTTGTAACATATCACGAAGCAACAGGAATAGCACACGGCAACTGGAGGTTCACTCGAATATTCATTCGTGTGGGTATAGGGGTCAATATGGGTGTCCACGGCTCCGATGTTGATCATTGATCGGAAGGGGTTCCGTGTCATGTCTATACTTCACCGAACCTATAGGGTCACACGCTTAAGGGTCATCTATCTGCTGAATACTAGATAGGGAGTCTGAGAGAAAATCACCGAAAAAGTTTCGGACACCGAAAAGTTTGGGACAGCGGAAAAGTTCCGCAGAGAGAGGTCACCGGATGAGTTCCGGTGAAACTGAAAAGTTGTTTCAGGGGATACCATTAAGTCAAAATGGTTTCGGCACATGCCTGATAATTCTTGGAGGATACCAGAATCATTCTGGAAACTTCTGGGAATTTTCTGGAAGAAAAACCGGAAATGTTCCGGGGCTGCCGGAACCGCTTCAGATGCTTTTCGCAGATGAAATCACTAAACTGGAATTGTTCCAGAACGCATTGAAAATTATTTTAGTGGGTACTGGAAATGTTCTAAGCCCACATAAAGATTTTCAGTTCGAACGGACGCTGAAAAATGTCGTCGTGAATAGTGAAAGTGCTTTTTGGGAATTTTATGGAAAGCACCTTTTGGGAATTTCCCAAAAGGCTTCTAGAATGCCTTAGGCACTAAGGAAGCCCCCTTGGGGGGGCCCCCAAGGGGTGGCCGGCCAAGCATGGTGGAGCTCCTTGGAGCTCCACATGGCACCCCTTTTATCTTTATTCTTTTATGAAAAGGCATAAAGTGGGGGTACTTTGGGGTTTTTTGTATGACATCTTTACCCCTTGGCTTTCCTATAAATAGAGGAGAGTGGGCTGCCCACAAATCTCATCCCTTGCTCTCATACACATGCCAAGATGTTATCTGGCTTCTCTCTCCCTCCCACGAAAAGAGTTTCGTAGAGCCGAAAGGCTGTCTGGGTTCCGGCAGGAACTAGTTCTGGACGGCGAAGCCCTGCCGGATAGGTGACACCGTATGTGTGCAACTCTGTAGAGAGGTCGTAGTTTCGATCTTTGTGCCCGAGGGGCTGTTTGAGAGTGCCTCCCGAAGGGCTGTCCAAGTGACGGTCCGAGTTCTGTGAGTCCCCCGAAGGGCTGTCCGAGTGACCGTCCGAGTTTCGAAGGTCCTCCCGAAGGGCTGTCTGCGACACCGTCCGGGGGACTGTCCGACCGCCTCCCGGAGGGCTGTCCGAGGGGCAGATGAGGGAGTACATCCTCGCGGTTGGGAGGTTGTAAATCCTAGCTGCGGGGATCTGCACCGCCGATCGTCATCGACTCTACTTCCGCTGCACTACGAGTCGGTAACAAAAATGATCAAACCTTGTATGCAGTCTCCATAGTGGTCCTGGGCTGGTGCGTAGGTCAGAAATTTTTTGTTTTCTGCTGCGTTACCCTACAGTGGCATCAAGAGCCGTGCTATGCGTAGATGCAGGTTGCGATCTAGAATACATAGTGATGTATGGGTGTTGCACAATATAATTAGGTAGTAGATGAGTTCTATTACTAAAAATTATTTGTGCGGGTAGCAGATGAAATCTGTTACCCGAGGTTCTTGTTGCTTCCCTGGAATTTGCATATTTCTGATCTTGATAACAGCATGGTGGAGTTTCAATGTTCTGGCAATCCGCGATCCTGATTGATCAACGAAGTGCTAACAGTTCATTGAATTCCATCATAGTTAAAAAGAAAGATGAAATTTCGCAGACAAAAGGGCAATGCAGATATGATCTACACGGGGGTCATGCGTATGACGAAGTTTAGTATGGGGCTTGAGATTTTATTATCTCGGTTTTCATACACCCTGGAAAGTTAATCTAGCGACTTGAATTATCATACTTGATGATGGACGTTGGTAGCTTCGGTTTGTTTCGAAACCTTAGAAGCCACGAAAAACTAGTTTTTTTGCATGAACCAATTAGAGGCGTCTAACTTGGTTTTGCAGGAGGGTTTACATGTGCATGTGATGTGGTATAGCGGTGCTCATAATAATTTGATTATGTATGAGATGACTATATAATGTAAATTGATTAACATGACCTGCGTGTCATGATTCGGCATGATGGCTGGAGCCATATGATTGCACTTTAAATGACCTGTGTGTCAACCTTGTGTAATGCATTATTTTATTAGCTATAGAGATAGCAATATTATCTGCTGCATCGACAAGGTGGTGGCAATCTTCGTGAAGGTGATCACCGACATGAATGCCGAAGACGAAGGAATACAAGACTTCTCCGTCAGAAAGGGCTATACCATATCATGCTATTATGAATTGCCTGAGATGTTTATCCCTTATGTTGCACCCTTCTTGATTGCGCGGTAGTCGCTTTTATTAGGGTGATCTCTCACAAAAATATCAAGTAGTTAGTGTTCTCCCAGGTGTAGCACCGTCACGGCACCTAACTTTTCGGGGTATCACATGCTAACATGGGTACGAACGATTAGGGATGTGTGAGGCGGGTGAGTTGAGACCTCGCAGCGAGATCACTTGGTTGTCTTGACGTTCAGGCATGAAAGTCATGAGCTCGGAACACACGCATCGAAAGATGAACAAGAGTCACATAGAGATGTGATTGGCAAGTTTGCCTACCGATTGAGATTTTCGTCATCAGTGATGCTACCATCAATGGCGTTGAATTTAAATGCGGATCTTGAATCACTCACAATCAATTATGAGAGATATTGATTTGAGTGGGAGCGCACTGTAGAATTAATTCTTTTAATTCTCAGTGCAATCAATTTTGAACATTGTCTAAGTGTGATTTGCTTAATAGTTGTAGAATAATGGCTCGCGTTTCCACCTTCCCTGTTAAAATTGAATAGCTGTTAAATATCTGGTTAATACTTTACGGTTGGTAACGTAATGTGAGGATTGTCCTCAAGTGTGCCGAGAAGGGCTTTGTCCTATCGCATACTTTCGGTATTCTCTCGCTTATGCTGTGGATCATGTGACTCTCGTCCTACGATCCAAAAGCTAGAATTCCGTTTTCAGTCAAGTGCAATACATTTGCTTCCATGAGACCCGAACTTCGAAAGTTTGGATAGTTATGTGATATTCATGGAATCTGAAAATTATTTTCAGAGACAGACAAAGGCTAAAAGATATGAGATAGCCAAAGCAATGTTTGTTTGCAAACTATTAGTAAAGGAGTTTACTATGCATTAGACTGATAAGAGAGGGATCCAGAAGAACGCCTGTCATATGATGAAAGGTGAATAAAACAACAACTTAAAGAGAAAGGAAGTGTCCGAAGGGTGTTAGTAAGACTTTCACGCCTAGGAAGTCCGGGGCTAACGCCACTCTTAAGTTCGGTGCTTTTTCTGAGAGTAGGAGAAATACTGAAAGTTAAACTGTTAGAAGTATAAAGGCAGAAAGAAACGAGACTGGAATATCCAGCTCATGTATGAATGTCATACAAGTTTTTGATGTATAGAAGGCTGGTCAAAGATATAGTCCTTGGGAATTATGATTAAATTGTTAATCACTGATTCTTGGGTATTGTGAGTTAATCACAAAGATACCCGCTCGATTGCTTTCTGTTGCAACTCGATGTAAGAACTACTATGGCCTGAAAGACTAGCCAGAAATGAGTTTTAGGTATACACGGGGAACATAGTAAATGTTACTATACCTTCCATCGGTGTATTACCGTCTGTATTTATTTTTATAATTCGTTTGGAGTTTCACAAACTCTAGCCCATTGCATAAGGTATCTTGCAAGAAGTTTGTTTATAAGAGAACTTTTGATGTTCGATGTTATGAATAACATAAGGGCCATACTTTCATTATGAATGAGATGTATGTTATGAATATTGATATTAATACATTACCTGTGGGTTTACTTTCATAATTCATTTTAGAGTTTCATACACTCTAGCCCATTGCACAATGTTTGTTGCAAAAGAGTTGTTCATAAAAACAACAATTGTTGTTCAGTATTATGAATAACATGAAGGGCCATGCTTCCATCCAAGATGGGATGTATGTTATGAATATTGATGGTAATATGATACATCCATAACACTGACGCTAAATGTCGCAAGACTAAAAGAATACCACACAAGTGTGACACTACATTTGGTCACATTGGAGAAATCCGCATGGAAAATTCCATTATGATGGATTTTGAAGTCGTTTGATTTTGAATCATCTGACACTTGCAAATTTCCTCTGAAAAGTGAAGTGACTGAAATACCGTTCACAGGCCATAAGGAACGAATAACAAACTTATTGGTGATCATACATTTGATGTGTGTAGTCCGATAAATGTTGCAGGTAGTGGAATTATCTATCTTCAGAAATGACTCAAGTAGATATATGGATATTTACTTGATGAGACGTAAGTCTGGATCTTTTGAAACCATTCGAAAGGTTTTCAAAAATGAAGTAGAAGTTATTGTAACAAGAAAATTATGTTTCTACAATTCGATTGCAGAAAGAAATATTTGAGTTACAAGTTTAGCGAATGTCTGATGAGTTGTGAAAAGAGTTTCATAACTTACACCACCCGGAACACCACTGTGAGTGGAAAGTCCGTGAAGATGTAATCGAACCATTTATGACATGGTAAGATCAAAGATGACATAAATAAATTTGCCATTATCCCTTTTAAAAGGTGATGCTTTAGAGACTACGGCTTTTACACTGAAAAGAGCTCCATCGGGTCTGTTGAAATGACACCATGGTATGGTACGCCCAACCATGTTATATCTTTTCTTAACATTTGGAATATGGGGCTTGTGTAAAAGGTTACAAACCTATTCCAAATCAGACAAGTGCTACTTTGTAGGTTATCCCAAGTCATTGGGTATTCCCCCACCACTATACCGAGGCAAAGGTTTTTGCCACAAAATGGTATGCTTTTAAAGAGAATTGTTCTTGCAAAAGGTGAGTGGGAGGACAGTGCAACTCGACGAGATAACCAGTATCTTCGTCATCAGGTCAAAGAAAAGGAACCTTGGAAGAGATTCTGGAGTTTCCTACTGCGACTGATACGGAAGTCTCTACAATAAAATGTATGGACTTCGGTCGAACTTGCAGCTGAACCACGTAGGCAAGGCTCGTGCAAACCTCTCAGGTGCGCAAACGAGATATTGTTGTTAGACAACAGTATACCTACGATACACAAGGAAGCGTTGATGGGCCCTGACTCCGGAATTGGCTAAATGCCAATACAATCCGAGATAGTTTCCATATAAGTGATTCAAGATTAAAACCTTGATACACCTTTCGGAAGACTTAGAGTCTGACGAATATTTATGGAACTATAACTGATACGAATAAAAATGTTTTATCCATAAAGCTCGACTTGTTGCAATATACAAGTTCAAGGAGTTGACTACGATGAGGTTGCTTCACCATAGCGATGCTTAAAGTCGGTTCGGGTTGAACTAGCAATTAATACATATTTCAATCATGAGATATGAAACAAGGATGACGAAAGGATTTCCATCCGATGGAAATAAAACCAAGGACTTGCATGTGATACAATCCAAGGTATTTTGTCAGTCCAAAGGATGCTAGTAAGTATGCAAACTTCAGAGTTCCAGCGATGGATAGAAGAGAGCAAAATGGAGTTGGAATCTTCGTGTTTTGATGATATGGTTAAAAGGGTTTTGACTTCATCAATGGGTAACGAAGATGCTTGTGATTCAAGAAAGTAAGTGGGAACATAATAACATTTCTAAAAACCTTGTGTGCTTGACACATTGTTAATTGGAATTAATATTCTTGACACGAATTAGGACTTCATTTAAAAATAGTTTTTCAATGAAGTGCTTGGGCTAAATAGCCTTTATATTAGGCATGATGATCTATGGAGATAGATTTACCTAATAGGGCTCAGCAAAGATACATATTGACAAGATGCTAAAACCTTTTAGCATTAAAAACGTCAAGGAGTGATTCTTGCCGAAGTCACATGGAAAGAGTTTTTGCAAGACTCGGTGTCCCAAAACACTGATGAGCAAAATACATGATGGAGATTCCACACACTCTTGTGTTTGGATTAATCATGTATTCCATGGTATGTAAAAACAACCAGATATGTCCAATACTCCCAAAGTTGTTGCAAGTATAGATACCAAAGTGATCAAAAGTACTGATCATGGGACAACAGTGAAAAAGGATCATTAAGTACTATAGTAGCACTGATGACATGTTTTCTCGCAAGCGGAGATCATGAAGAGTTCGTTGTAAAAGGTTACATCGATACAGTCTTCATCCATGCTCCAAGCGATTTTCGATTTATGTTAAGGGTTTTGTGCAATACACAATATGGTGACACGGTAGTTGGAAATTGTTCCAAACAAGTTACTGTGGCGAATTCTATAACAGAGGCGAAGTATGTTGCCGCCTTTAAAGTGACAAAGAAGATGTTGAATCATATAGTTCATTCATGAACTTAGTATGGTTCCAAGATGGCTTTTGTCAATGGGACACTACTGCAAGTAGTTGCTCCATAACTCAGTCTGAGGAATCCAGGTTCGACCTGTGATTCGCATACATACAAAGCCAAGTCCACACAAAATATGAATTTTGTGAAAGCGTGAAAACGCGAGGATATGCAAAGATACACACGGAGCTGAAGTCGTCAGATCCGTTAGACATCAGGCTATACCACAAGCGAAGCATATTTACACCGGTGTGCCACAGGTGTGAAGTGCATTAGCATTAACTAGATTATTGACTCTAGTGCAAGTGGGAGTCTGTAGGAGATATGCCCTAGAGGCAATAATAAATGTTATTGATTATCTTCCTGTTCATAATTAGGTTTATGTTCCATGCTATAACTGCTATGGTTCTCGAGTCTGCAAATAAAACGAGGCTCGGAGGAAGACTCATATGCACGTGTGGAATAATAAACGATAAAATGTATTCCTAGTCAAGCCTCTATGACTGGCTCAAGTATTGCATGATGATCCTGTTTTCCTGATCATGGGCATGACTATGCCAGCAATTTTGAGGGCACAATGTTAGCAGAACATTTGTGTTGAATCGACCCGATTGATGTTATGCTATGAGATTCTTTCGTCACAAGTTAATGGTTAATAACACAGAGATGGTTAATGTTTGCATGATTCCTTAGACCATGAGAGGATCGAGTTTCTTCATGCTTGCTTCATGAACTTTGGGGTTTGTTAAACGTCATCCGTAAATGGGTGGCTATTACGGCGGCTTACGGGTTCATGGAAAAGTGTGTCAAGTAACTTGATAGCTCAAGATTGGGATTTGCTCCTCCGGCGATGGAGAGATATCTCTGGGCCCTCTCGGTGTTACGGTATCCATCATCGTCTGGCCAGACACTTTGTGATTTGATCACGGGGATGCCGGAACATGGTAACGAGAAAAGAGAACAATACCGGTAACGAGGTAACTAGCATAGTGGACAAGTGTTGATCCACGGGAATGCCAACATGTCTCACCTCGGGTATTTGTAACATATCACGAAGCAACAGGAATAGCACACGGCAACTGGAGGTTCACTCGAATTTTCATTCGTGTGGGTATAGGGGTCAATATGGGTGTCCACGGCTCCGATGTTGATCATTGATCGGAAGGGGTTCCGTGTCATGTCTATACTTCACCGAACCTATAGGGTCACACGCTTAAGGGTCATCTATCTGCTGAATACTAGATAGGGAGTCTGAGAGAAAATCACCGAAAAAGTTTCGGACACCGAAAAGTTTCGGACAGCGGAAAAGTTCCGCAGAGAGAGGTCACCGGATGAGTTCCGGTGAAACTGAAAAGTTGTTGCAGGGGATACCATTAAGTCAAAATGGTTTCGGCACATGCCTGATAATTCTTGGAGGATACCAGAATCATTCTGGAAACTTCTGGGAATTTTCTGGAAGAAAAACCGGAAATGTTCCGGGGCTGCCGGAACCGCTTCAGATGCTTTTCGCAGATGAAATCACTAAACTGGAATTGTTCCAGAACGCATTGAAAATTATTTTAGTGGGTACTGGAAATGTTCTAAGCCCACATAAATATTTTCAGTTCGAACGGACGCTGAAAAATGTCGTCGTGAATAGTGAAAGTGCTTTTTGGGAATTTTATGGAAAGCACCTTTTGGGAATTTCCCAAAAGGCTTCTAGAATGCCTTAGGCACTAAGGAAGCCCCCTTGGGGGGGGGCCCCAAGGGGTGGCCGGCCAAGCATGGTGGAGCTCCTTGGAGCTCCACATGGCACCCCTTTTATCTTTATTCTTTTATGAAAAGGCATAAAGTGGGGGTACTTTGGGGTTTTTTGTATGACATCTTTACCCCTTGGCTTTCCTATAAATAGAGGAGAGTGGGCTGCCCACAAACCTCATCCCTTGCTCTCATACATATGCCAAGATGTTATCTGGCTTCTCTCTCCCTCCCACGAAAAGAGTTTCGTAGAGCCGAAAGGCTGTCTGGGTTCCGGCAGGAACTAGTTCTGGACGGCGAAGCCCTGCCGGATAGGTGACACCGTATGTGTGCAACTCTGTAGAGAGGTCGTAGTTTCGATCTTTGTGCCCGAGGGGCTGTTTGAGAGTGCCTCCCGAAGGGCTGTCCAAGTGACGGTCCGAGTTCTGTGAGTCCCCCGAAGGGCTGTCCGAGTGACCGTCCGAGTTTCGAAGGTCCTCCCGAAGGGCTGTCTGCGACACCGTCCGGGGGACTGTCCGACCGCCTCCCGGAGGGCTGTCCGAGGGGCAGATGAGGGAGTACATCCTCGCGGTTGGGAGGTTGTAAATCCTAGCTGCGGGGATCTGCACCGCCGATCGTCATCGACTCTACTTCCGCTGCGCTACGAGTCGGTAACAAAAATGATCAAACCTTGTATGCAGTCTCCATAGTGGTCCTGGGCTGGTGCGTAGGTCAGAAATTTTTTGTTTTCTGCTGCGTTACCCTACAAAAAAGTCCAGTTGCGGTCGGGTTAGAAGACATGCAGTTGCGGTCGGGTGCGGCACTTGCAGTTGCGGGGCTGTTGTCGGGCTTGCAACTGGCCCACGCCCTATCCCGACGCCCCCTCCGACAGAACAAAAAAGTTCAGTTGCGGTCGGGTTAGAAGACATGCAGTTGCGGTCGGGTGCGGTACTTGCAGTTGCGGGGCTGTTGTCGGGCTTGCAACTGGCCCGCCCCCTCTCCCGGAGCCACCTCCGACAAAACAAAAGTCGAGTTGCAACCATGTTAGGGGACATGCAGTTGCGGTCGGGTGCAGCACTTGCAGTTGCGGGGCTGTTGTCGGGCTTGCAACTGGCCCGCCACCTCTCCCGGCGGCCCTTCTGACAAACCAAAAGTTGAGTTGCAACCATGTTGGGGGACATGCAGTTGCGGTTGGGTGTGGCACTTGTAGTTGCGGGGCTGTTGTCGGGCTTGCAACTGGCCGGCCCCCTCTCCCGGCGCCACCTCTGACAAAACAAAAGTCGAGTTGCAACCATGTTGGGGGACATGCAGTTGCGGTCGGGTGCGGCACTAGCAGTTGCGGGGCTGTTGTCGGGCTTGCAACTGGCCCGCCCCCTCTTCCGGTGCCCCCTCCGACAAAATAGAAGTCGAGTTGCAACCATGTTGGGGGACATGAAGTTGCGTGGCTGTTGTCGGGCTTGCAACTGGCCCGCCACTTCTCCCGGCGCCCCCTCCGACAAAACAAAAAAGTCCAGTTGCGGTCGGGTGCGGCACTTGCAGTTGCGGGGCTGTTGTCGGGCTTGCAACTGGCCCGCGCCCTCTCCCGGCGCCCCCTCCGACAAAACAAAAGTCGAGTTGCAACCATGTGTGGGGATTTGTAGTTGCGGTCGGGTGCGACACTTGCAGTTGCGGGGCTGTTGTCGGGCTTGCAACTGGAATAAGAAAGGAAAAAATGTTTGAAAACACCGATAAAAAAGGAAAAGAAAAAAGAAAAGCAAGAGAAAAGGTGGAAAACAAAATGTAAAAAGAAATTCAAACATGACAAGGAACATAGATGAAAGAATCATTTAAAACACTTACAAGTAAATAAAAAATTAAAATAGCTGCCCTCGGTAGTTCTCAACCGCTTCCCCACCCCTCTTCGGGCGGTTTGTTTGAAAAATTAAGCTCAAAACTAGACAAAAAAGAAATCTCTCAAGCCCAGCCCGTAGCGCATATTTGGCCGACATGAGAGAAAATAAACAACAAAAGAAAAGGAAATTGGCCCATCGCGCACCTAAGCAATCGATTTCAATATAAGACAGACATAGCTGCATAGATCTTGAAGCAACAACGATCTAACGGCCAGGGAGTCGACTGAGTTTTAACAGTCCTGTATGAACCTAAACTGAGAAAAATAAAATGAAAAATAAATAAAAAATAAAAATAATGGTAGAAAAAAAAAGTCGAGCCCTATGAACTAAAGTGCTTGGTACTGCTACTAACTGAGAACAAAAAAACACACACAAGTCACTTCACTCTATCTGTTTGTTCTCTTCCTATAGGAAAAAATAAAAAAGAAAAAAGAAACGGATCTAAACCTTGTAAAACAACTGGCAAAATAAAGCCCAACACACAAAGAAAAGGACCACCGCCCTGCCCACCATCTGAAGCCTGCCCCGACAGAAAAAACAAAGACAAAAAAACAGGCCCACCCAGTTCGTTCCCTATGTGGGCTGATTTACAGGAAACAACAGGGCTGCACGGATCCTAAAGCAACACGAAGATCTAAGGGTCAACAAATCGACTGAGACTTCACTAAAAATCAGTCGACTGATTTTTAGCAGAATTGATCTTTTAAATGGAAGTACTGCAGGTACGATGTGCAATCGGACCATCTGGCTTAAACTAAAAACACATGATAGATGCCCGATGTTAGGTGTCCTACAAAGACCCAACCACAATTCGTCGTATAGAAATTCCCCTTTTGAAGAGCACACTTATTTAGAAATCTTGTGCACTACTAATTTATTACTCACTAATTTTCGTGTGCACTCACTTAGCCGAGCGTTCATCGCTAGCCGCAGTGGTCTTGCACTAGTAGAAAAAGACCCATTTGTCCCGGTTCCAGAGGCCCATTCGTCCCGGTTTTGGAACCGGGACTAAAGGGTCGGGACTAAAGCCCAAAACCTTTAGTCCTGGTTCGCTTACGAACCGGGACAGAAAGTGCTCCATGTGGCCGCCGCGGGGAGCCCGGGCAGGAGGGCCTTTAGTCTCGGTTGGTAACACCAACCGGGACCAAAAAGTATCCACGCGTCAGCAGCTCAGGATCTGGGGTTTTTGTTTTTTTTA
The DNA here is from genome assembly GCA_011799875.1 of Thinopyrum elongatum. Lineage (NCBI taxonomy): Eukaryota > Viridiplantae > Streptophyta > Magnoliopsida > Poales > Poaceae > Thinopyrum > Thinopyrum elongatum. The sequence continues at coordinate 719,585,312 of CM022303.1, forward strand.
GGGGGGGGGGGGGGGGGGGGTTTGGGGGTTTTGGAGGGTTAATTTAGGGGTTTCATATATTGTGTTAGCTAGCTAATAGAGAGAAGTGACCTCTCTTATCTCCGTGCTTGGTCGACGCTAGGTACTGTATGTATAGAGAGAACTCAACACGCTAGCTAGTAAGCAAATGAAGGAACCATTAAGTACACAAGATCGTCATGAATATATACAGAGAGAAGTGATCGACCTCTCCTTCTCCGAGAGATTGGTTGAACAACAAGTTTTCGTATATCTATCCGACGCTACTAGCTACATATATACAATATAAGATCTGTTATAATCCCTAACCTCTAAAGTCAATTTCCACATGGTATTCTCCGGCTGGATTGATGACGTGGTCAAGAAAGAATCCCGCCAATTCCTTTTGAATTGCTCGTATGCGATCTTGTCGTAGGAGTTCATCCTGCAGCTGCCAGATCTAAATTGAAGAAGAGGGTCAATACATGTGTATGAATGAAACTCAACACAAATGATGGTAATAAAATAAAATTGTGAACTTTTTTGGTTACGCACTTCATATTGTTTTTGAGAGTACCCCCGCTTATTAAAGACCGTCGCGTTGTAGATGTACTCGCAAATGTAGTATCCATATAAATTATTCCCGGCTTCCTGCCACAACCACTTTACGAGAAATAGAGGTCAATCAAACTGATAAGCAAGCATGCTAAATGGTATTGATGAAACTAGCTAGAATCAATGGGAGATGCGCGGAACTAGGTAGTAGTACTTACTTTCGGGTGTGTAAATCACAGCTCGGTCGGCAGTCCCGGAGCTCTTTCGGCGAACTCTTTCCAAACCCTGCCAGACAAAGAAAATAATTACTTGATATCAGGAAATGAACAAAGTTGCCGGTCTGGTGCCATAATGATCGATTGAACTTACTTCTGGAGCATTTCAGTCATGTCCGCATACTCCTGGGGATCTTTTCGTCTCGAGTCTAAGACGGTTACTACTCCCCGCTCAAGCTTAATCTCTAGCAGAATAAAGTGAAAGCTGCGCACGCATGCATAACTCATCAGTTACATTACTATAACCTCGAGTAATAAGGGAAACCGAATATGCAGAAGACAGTAACACTCACTTGAAGTTGTAAGGAAAGAGTATTTTATCTTTGTTTTGATTTTTGAGCAACGATTGTAGCAAGTTGGCCTCGGTTTCTTCGACATTCTTTTTAACCGTCCATTCATGTATGACATTTGGGTTAATGAACCCAATGTCATAGATTTGTGCATTTCTGCATTCGACGATCTTCAATCTGCATAATTAGTGAGGATAATTATATATACATGCAATGAAAGAGCTGAGCTATATATAGCGACTTAATTACAGAAGTAGTACTTACAGACAGTAGCAAGCCAGGAGTGATTTGTCGAGGGCCTTTTGATTGTATAACTGGAAAAACTCGTCAAAATCAACAGTAATATAATCCAATCCAACGAAGTCGTGCTCCTCTTTAATTCTCATCATCAAAGCATCCTTCCCAGAGTTGCTGCAGGTTTCCATGTACCATTGATGGAAATTTCGCATCATCGTTGTTAGAGCACGACTTCCATCTTTGACGAGAGGCTTCCCGTACTGGTATCTGAATTCTTCCACCTCTAACATATCAAACACTACATCATCGCCCAGGTAATCATCAGGATTGGTACCGGGCACCATCCCAGGCAGATTAGCGACGATATCGCTAGACACCTTGAGCGGGGGGCATGATTGGTTCGCCTGTTCGCCGAGCTGGGGATTTTTTTCCGCACTTCTTCGTTCTTCTAACCTTTTATCACTGGAAGTAGTTCCCGACCGGCGCGCATCTCCATATGTCTTCTTAAGAGCGCGGAGATAGTTGTCATCCGGCAGAGGCGGTGGTGGTCGCTTCAAGGCATCGATAGTGCGCTTCGCTTTCACTGGATCTATCGTCTCCTTCGGAGGTGGAGGTTTCTTTGCAAAAAGTCCCTCACTTGGGCACGACAGATGTCCCCGTTTTCCTCCTCGGTCATCTCATATGGTAAATTTTCCGGAGCCTTAAGATATGGACCGTATCTGTATTGCCTCCCGCCTCTGGCTGTACTGCTAGCCGCCGGAGCGGCGGCGTCTCTCTTCCGTCATTGCTTACGAGGCGGAGTGCTCCGACGCGCCGGAGGAGCCGCAGCGGCGGCGTCTGTCTTCCTATGTTGCTGACGAGGCGGAGGAGGAGGCAGACTGCTCCAACGCGCCGGAAGAGGCGAAGGAGGAGGCGGAGTGCTGGCCTCATGCGCCGGAGGAGCCGTAGAAGGAGGCGGAGTGCCCTGATCACTCGCCGGAGGAGGAGGAGGCAGAGTGCCCTGACTCGCCGGAGGAGGAGGAGGAGGCGGAGGCGTCCAGTTCGGAAGCTTGATGTGCTCCTTCCGCCATAGACATGGAGTCTTCAGAGCAAGACCCAGCTGAGTCTCCCCTTCACCTGTAGGGTGGTCAAGCTCAAGCTCCTCAAATCCCTCTGTTACTTCATCCACCATCACAACAGCATAGCCATGTGGAATCGGACGGCAGTGAAAAGTTCCGTCGGGTTGAGGAGGTGCAACAGAGCCGACAGCCGCCTTGACTTTGAGGTTCTGCCATTGCGTCATAAGCTGGCAATGTTGAGCCTCCGTGATAGCATCCACGGGGTAGCTAGGAGCCGTGAAGTCAGGCTGCTGAACGAGCTCAGTGGAAGCCACGCTGCTTCTCCGCTGAGATGGCGGGGTAACTTCTGGGGTAGCTCCGGCAGCTCGCTGGCTCTCAACTTGTTCCTCTAGCTTTTGTACTCTTGCATTCAGCTTCTGCATTTCGGTGAGCTCCAGTTTCCTCTTTCTCTCCCGGGTTTTGTAACCGCCTGCGTCGGGAAACCAAACCTTCCACGCAACGGAGCCTGGCGTGCCTCATGTTTGTCCAGGGTGCTCAGGATTCCCGAGGGCCTCGGTCAGCTTGTCATTCTCTCTGTCGGGAATGAACGTCCCTTGCTGCGCTACGGCGATACACTTCTGAAGGTTCTTGACGGGTATTGCAAGTTGCTCGTCCGTCCAAAAGCACTTCCCTATTTCAGGGTCCAAGGTTCCCCCAACCCCGAAGAACCAAGTCCTTGAACGGTCTGGCCAGTTCAATGTCTCTGGTTCGACCCCTTTAGCAAGCAGGTCATTCTCAGCTTTGTCCCATAGCGGCCGGGCTTTGAGGTAGCCACCTGACCCTGTGCGATGGTGAAACTTCTTCTTTGCAGCATTTATCTTATTTGTCTCTGACGTCTTCTTACTCTTGTCCGATGTCTTGTAGGCCACAAATGTGGGCCAGTGATCTCTTATCTTCTCAAATTGGCCGGTGAATTCTGGAGTCTTCCCTTTGTCGACAAACGTTGATTTCAACTCATTCTTCCACCTCCTGAATAGATCTGCCATCTTCTTAAAAGCACACGCCTTGACCAATGGCTCTATAACTGGCTTATCCAGATCCTCCTCTGGCGGTAGGGTGAAATTTGCCTTCAGCGAGGTCCAAAGATCATCTTTCTGTCTATCGGTGACATAAGAAACTTGAGGGTCTTCGTTCTTCTTAGGCTCATTCCATAGTTGGATGCTGATCGGGATGCTGTCCCTAACAATAGCTCCGCACTGAGCAGAAAATGCATTCTTGGTCCGCCTCGGTTCAATTGGCTGGCCATCGTTCGCGATTGCTGTGATCGTGAACCTTTCATCCTGACGCAACCTTTTCTTCGGGCCTCGTCTCGTTACCGAAGTTTGGCTCGATCCGGAGGGCTTTAAAAGAAGAAAGAAGAGTTAATATATGTACATACCAAAACAATTAATGCATCAATTAGCTAGTCAGCACAGGCTTAATTAATATATATACCTCGCTGGACTTTGCAACAGCTCCCTCCTCCATTCGATCACCAGAGCCATCATCATGGTCTCCTTCTTCCTCCGGCATTCGATCACCGGAGCCATCATGATGATGTCCTTCCTCCTCCATTGTTCGATCACCGGAGCCTTCACCCTCTCCTTCCAGACAATCGGTGTCGTTGAGATACGACAAGACATCACCTCCTCCGAGGATTATGTCCCCCAACAACTGTTCTATTTCCAAGTCTCTTTGTTGATCCATAGTTTCTGCAAATATTACAACATGGCAATTAATATACAAACATGAGAGATGGATATATTAGTGGCAAAACATAGACCTAGCTAGCTAATCACAACAAGGAATATTAATTAGTGGCCTCGACGCTTCTACGGTTTGGGGTGGCCTCGACAACGCTTCTAGGGTTTGGGGTGGCCTCGACAACGCTCTTTTAACTTGGTAAATTTGGGTGGCCTCGACGCTTCTAGGGTTTGGGGTGGCCTCGACGCTTCTAGGGTTTGGTCGGGCGAGAGGTGTCCCCCCTCATGTTGAAGAGTTACCGGAGTTCTCTCATGAATGTCCGACGTTCGGACCGCCTCTCTCATGAATAACAAACAAGGGATTTAACAAAATGGTGCCATTCTGGATGTGCAGAAAATGGTCTATATTTTTCCTGATCTCATCTACCCTTCTATATGTCACGTTGTTAGTGTCAAAGGATTCAAGAAAACCATGGCTTCATGATTAGCCGGAAGTAACAGGCGCATAATGTAGGGTAACGCAACAGAAAACAAAAATTTTCCGACCTACGCACCAGCCCAGGACCACTATGGAGACTGCATACAAGGTTTGATCTTTTCGTTACCGACTCGTAGCGCAGCGGAAGTAGAGTCGATGACGATCGGCGGTGCAGATCCCCGAAGCTAGGATTTACAACCTCCCAACCGCGAGGATGTATACCCTCGTCTTCCCTTCGGACAGCCCTCCGGGAGGCGGTCGAACAGTCCCCCGGACGGTGTCGCGGACAGCCCTTCGGGAGGACCTTCGAAACTCGAACGGTCACTCGGACAGCCCTTCGGGAGGACTCACAGAACTTGGACCGTCACTTGGACAGCCCTTCGGGAGGCACTCACGAATAGCCCCTCGGGCACTAAGATCGAAACTACGACCTCTCTACAGAGTTGCACACATACGGTGTCATCTATCCGGCAGGGCTTCGCCGTCCAGAACTAGTTCCCATCGGAACCCAGACAGCCTTTCGGCTCTACGAAACTCTTTTCGTGGGAGGGAGAGAGAAGCCAGATCATTGCATGGCACTTGTATGTGAGAAGGGATGAAGTTTGTGGGCAGCCCACTCTCCTCTATTTATAGGAAAGCCAAGGGGTAAAGTTGGCATTCACAAATACCAAAAGTACCCCCACTTTATGTTATTTACATAAAGAATAAAGCAAAAAGGAGTGCCATGTGGAGCTCCATGGAGCTCCACCCTCCTTGGCCGGCCACCCCTTGGGGGGGCCCCCCCAAGGGGGCTTCCTTAGTGCCCAATGCTTCTAGAAGCCTTTTGGGAAATTTCCCAAAAGGTGCTTTCCATAAAAAATCCCAAAAAGCACTTTCACTATTCACGACGACATTTTTCAGCGTCCGTTCGAACTGAAAATATTTATGTGGGCTTAGAACATTTCCAGTACCCACTAAAATAATTTTCAATGCGTTCTGGAACAATTCCAGTTTAGTGATTTCATCTGCGAAAAGCATCTGAAGCGGTTTCGGCAGCTCCGGAACATTTCCGGTTTTCATCTCCGAAAATTCCAGAAAGTTTCCAGAATGATTCTGGCACCCTCCAAGAATTATCAGGCATGTCCCGAAACCAATTTGACTTTATGGTATCCTCTGAAACAACTTTTCAGTATCACCGGAACTCATCCGGTGACCTCTCTCGTCGGAACTTTTCCGCTGTCTTCGGAAAACTTTTTCCGAAAACTTTCTCTCAGACTCCCTGTCTAGTATTCAGCAGATAGATGACCCTTAAGCGTGTGACCCTATAGGTTCGGTGAAGTATAGACATGACCCGGAACCCCTTCCGATCAATGATCAACATCGGAGCCGTGGACACCCATATTGACCCCTATACCCACACGAATGAATATTCGAGTGAACCTCCAGTTGCCGTGTGCTATTCCTGTTGCTTCACGATATGTTACAAATACCCGAGGTGAGACATGATGGCATCCCCGTGGGTCAACAACTTGTCCACTATGCCAGTTACCTCGTTACCGGTATTTGTTCTCTTTTCTCGTTCCCGTGTTCCGCCATCCCCGTGATCAAATCACAAAGTGTCTGGCCAGACGATGATGGATACCGTAACACCGAGAGGGCCCAGAGATATCTCTCCATCGTCGGAGGAGCAAATCCCAATCTCGAGCTATCAAGTTACTTGACACACTTTTCCATGAACCCGTAAGCCGCCGTAATAGCCACCCATTTACGGATGACGTTTAACAAACCCCAAAGTTCATGAATCAAGCATGAAGAAACTCGATACTCTCATGGTCTGAGGAATCATGCAAACGTTAACCATCTCTGTGTTATTAACCATTAACTTGTGACAAAAGTATCCCATAGCATAACATCAATTCGGGTCGATTCAACACAAATGTTCTTCTAACATTGTGCCCTCAAAGTTGCCGGCATAGTCATGCCCATGATCAGGAAAACAGAACCATCATGCAACACTTGAGCTAGTCTCAGAGGCCAGACTAGGAATACATTTTACCGTTTATTATTCCACACGTGCATATGAAACTTCCTCCGAGCCTCGTGGTTATTGTAGACTCGAGAACCATAGCAGTTATAGCATGGAACATAAACCTAATTATGAACAGGGAGATAATCAATAACATTTATTATTGCCTCTAGGGCATATCTCCTACAGACTCCCACTTGCACTAGAGTCAATAATCTAGTTAATGCTAATGCAATTTACACCTGTGGCACACCGGTGTAAATATGCTTCGCGTGTGGTATAGCCTGATGTCCAACGGATCTGACGACTTCAGCTCCGTGTGTATCTTTGCGTATCCTCGCGTTTTCACGCTTTCACAAAATTCATATTTTGTGTGGACTTGGCTTCGTATGTATGTGAATCACAGGTCGAACCTGGATTCCTCAGACTGAGTTATGGAGCAACTACCTGCAGTAGTGTCCCATTGACCAAAGCCTTCTTGGAACCATACTAAGTTCATGAAAGAACTATATGATTCAACATCTTGTTTGTCGCTTTTAAAAGCGGCAACATACTTCGCCTCTGTTATAGAATTCGCCACAGTAACTTGTTTGGAACAATTTCCAACTACCGTGCCACCATATTGTGTGTTACACAAAACCCTCAATTTAAATCGAAAATCGCTTGGAGCATGGATGAAGACTGTATCGATGTAACCTTTTACAACGAACTCTTCATGATCTCCGCTTGCAAGAAAACATGTCATCGGTGCTACTATAGTACTCAATGACCCTTTTTCACTGTTGTCCCATGATCAGAACTTTTGATCACTTTGGTATCTATACTCGCAACAACTTTGGGAGTATTGGACATATCTGGTTGTTTTTACATACCATGGAATACATGATTAATCCAAACACAAGAGTGTGTGGAATCTCCATCATGTATTTTGCTCATCAGTGTTTTGGGACACCGAGTCTTGCAAAAACTCTTTCCATGTGACTTCGGCAAGAATCACTCCTTGACGTTTTTAATGCTAAAAGGTTTTAGCATCTTGTCAATATGTATCTTTGCTCAGCCCCATTAGGTAAATCTATCTTCATAGATCATCATGCCTAATATAAAGGCTATTTAGCCCAAGCACTTCATCGAAAAACTATTTTCAAATGAAGTCCTAATTCGTGTCAAGAAATTTATTTCCAATTAACAATGTGTCAATCACACAACGTTTTTTAGAAATTTTATTATGCTCCCACATACTTTCTTGAATCATAAGCATCTTCGTTACCCATTGATGAAGTCAAACCCCTTTCACTATTTCATCAAAACACGAAGATTCCAACTCCATTTTGCTCTCTTCTGTCCATTGCTGGAACTCTAAAGTTTGCATACTTACTAGCATCCTCTGGACTGACAAAATACCTTGGACTGTAACACATGCAAGTCCTTGGTTTCATTTCCATCAGATGGAAATCCTATTGTCATCCATGTTTCATATCTCATGATTGAAATATGTATCAATTGCTAGTTCAACCCGAACCGACTTTAAGCATCGCTACGATCAAACAACCTCATCGTAGTCAACTCCTTGAACTTGTTATTGCAACAAGTCGAGCTTCATGGATAAAACATTTTTTATCCGTACCAGTTTTAAGTTCCATAAATATTCGTTAGACTCTAAGTCTTCCGAAAGGTGTATCAAGGTTTTAATCTTGAATCACTTATATGGAAACTAACTCGAGTTGTATTGGCATTTAGCCAATTCCGGAGTCAGGGCCCATCAACGCTTCCTTGTGTATCATAGGTATACTGTTGTCTAACAACAATATCTCGTTTGCGCACCTGAGAGGTTTGCACGAGCCTTGCCTACGTGGTTCAGCTGCAAGTTCGACCGAAGTCCATACATTTTATTGTAGAGACTTCCGTATCAGTCGCAGTAGGAAAACCTGGAATTACTTCCAAGGTCTCTTTCCTTTGATCTGATGACGAAGATACTGTTTATCTCGTCGAGTTGCACTATTCTCCCACTCACCTTTTTGAAAGAACCATTTTCTTCAAAAAGCATACCGTTCTTTGTGGCAAACCTATTTGCCTCGGTATAGTGAGGGAGGAATACCCAATTACTTGGGATAACCTACAAAGTAGCACTTGTCTGATTTGGAATAGGTTTGTAACCTTTTACACAAGCCCCATATTCCAAATGTTAAGAAAAGATATAACATGGTTGGGCGTACCATACCATGGTGTCATTTCAACAGACCCGATGGAGCTCTTTTCAGTGTAAAAGCCGCAGTCTCTAAAGCATCACTCTTTAAAAGGGATAATGGCAAATTTATTTATGTCATCTTTGATCTTACCATGTCATAAATGGTTCGATTACATCTTCATAGACTTTCCACTTGCAGTGGTGTTCCGGGAGGTGCAAGTTATGAAACCCCTTTCACAACTCATCAGACATTCGCTAAACTTGTAACTCAAATATTCCTTTCTGCAATCGAATTGTAGAAACATAATTTTCTTGTTACAATAACTTCTACTTCATTCTTAAAAACCTTTTGAATGAATTCAAAAGATCTAGACTTACGTCTCATCAAGTAAATATCCATATATCTACTCGAGTCATTTCTGAAGATAGATAATTCCAGTACTAACAACATTTATCGGACTACACATATCAAATGTATGACCACCAATAAGTTTGTTGTCCATTCCTTATGGCCTGTGAATGGTATTTTAGTCACTTCACTTTTCGGAGAAAAGTTGGAAGTGTCAGATGATTCAAAATCAAACGACTTCAAAATCCATCATAATGGAATTTTCCATGCGGGTTTCTCCAATGTGACCAAATGTAGCGCCACACTTGTGTGGTATTCTTTTAGTCTTGCGACATTTAGCATCAGTGTTATGGATGTATCATATTACTATCAATATTCATAACATACATCCCATCTGGATGGAAGCATGGCTCTAAATGTTATTCATAACACTGAACAACAATTGTTCTTTTATGAACAACCCTTTTGCAACAACATTGTGCAAGGGGCTAGAGTGTAAAACTCTAAAATGAATTATGAAAGTAAATCCAGAGGTAATATATTAATATCATTATTCATAACATACATCTCATTCTCAATGAAAGTATGGCCCTTATGTTATTCATAACTTCGAACATAAAAAGTTCTCTTATGAACAACCTTCTTGCAAGATACCTTATGCAATGGGCTAGAGTTTAAAACTCTAAATGAATTATGAAAATAAATATAGGCAGTAATACACCGATGGAAGGTATAGTAACATTTACTATGTTCCCTGTGTATACCTAAACCTCATCCCTGGCTAGTCTTTCAGGCCATAGTAGTTCTTACATCGAGTTGCAACAGAATGCAATCGAGCGGGTATCTTTGTGATTGTCTCACAATACCCAGGAATTAGTGATTAACATGTTTAACCATAATTCCCAAGAACTATATCTTTGACCAGCCTTCTATACATCAAAAACTTGTATGACATTCATACATGAGCTGGATATTCCAGTCTTCTTTCTTATTGCCTTTATACTTCTAACAGTTTAACTTTTAGTATTTCTCCTACTTCTAGAAGAAGCACCCAACTTAAGAGTGGCGTTAGCCCCGGACTTCCTAGGCGTGAAAGTTTCACTAACACCCTTCGGACACTTCCTTTCTCTTTAAGTTGTTGTTTTATTCACTTTTCATCATATGACAAGCGTTCTTCTGGATCCCTCTCTTACCAGTCTAATGCATAGTAAACACCTTTACTAATAGTTTGCAAACAAACATTTCTTTGGATATCTCATATCTTTTAGCCTTTGTCTGTCTCTGAAAATGATTTTCAGATTCCATGAATATCACATAACTATCCAAACTTTCGAAGTTTGGGTCTCATGGAAGCAAACATATTGTACTTGACTGAAACGGAATTCTAGCTTTTGGATCGAAGGATGAGAGTCACATGATCCATAGCATAAGCGAGAGAATACCGAAAGTATGCGATAGGACAAAGTCCTTCTTGGCACTCTTGAGGACAATCCTTACATTACGTTACCAACCGTAAAGTTTTAACCAGATATTTAACAGCTATTCAATTTTAACAGGGAAGGTGGAAACGCGAGCCATTATTCTACAACTATTTTGCAAACCACACTTAGACAGTGTTCATAATTAATTGCATTGAGAATTAAAACAAGTTAATTCAACAGTGCGCTCCCACTCAAATCAATATCTCTCATAATTGATTGTGAGTGATTCAAGATCCGCATATCAATTCAACGCCATTGACGGGTTCATCACTGATGACGTGAATTTCAATCGGTAGGCCAACTTGCCAATCACATCTCTATGTGACTCTTGTCCATCTTTCGATGCGTGTGTTCCGAGCTTAGGACTGTCCTGCCTGAACGTCAAGACAACCAAGTGATCACGCAGTGAGGTCTGACCTTCACCCGCCTTACACCTCTCTAATCGTTCGTGCTCATGTGTACATGGCGCACCCCGAAAAGATACGTGTTGTAGACGGTGCTACACTTGGGAGAACACTAACTACTTGATATTTTTGTGAGAGATCACCCTAATAAAAGCGACTACCGCGCAATCAAGAAGGGTGCAACATAAGGGATAAACATCTCAGGCAATTCATAATAGCATGATATGGTATAGCCCTTTCTGACGGAGAAGTCTTGTATTCCTTCGTCTTCGGCATTCACGTCGGTGATCACCTTCACGAAGATTGCCACCACCTTGTCGATGCAGCAGATAATATTGCTATCTCTATAGCTAATAAAATAATGCATTACACAAGGTTGACACACAGGTCATTTAAAGTGCAATCATATGGCTCCAGCCATCATGCGGAATCATGACACGCAGGTCATGTTAATCAATTTACATTATATAGTCATCTCATACATAATCAAATTATTATGAGCACCGCTATACCACATCACATGCACATGTAAACCCTCCTGCAAAACCAAGTTAGACGCCTCTAATTGGTTCATGCAAAAAACTAGTTTTTCGTGGCTTCTAAGGTTTCGAAACAAACCGAAGCTACCAACGTCCATCATCAAGTATGATAATTCAAGTCGCTAGATTAACATTCCAGGGTGTATGAAAACCGAGATAATAAAATCTCGAGCCCCATACTAAACTTCGTCATACGCATGACCCCCGTGCAGATCATATCTGCATTGCCCTTTCGTCTGCGAAATTTCATCTTTCTTTTTAACTACGATGGAATTCAATGAACTGTTAGCACTTCGTTGATCAATCAGGATCGCGGATTGCCAGAACATTGAAACTCCACCATGCTGTTATCAAGATCAGAAATATGCAAATTCCAGGGAAGCAACAAGAATATCGGGTAACAGATTTCATCTGCTACCCGCACAAATAATTTTCAGTAATAGAACTCATCTACTACCTAATTATATTGTGCAACACCCATACATCACTATGTATTCTAGATCGCAACCTGCATCTACGCATAGCACGACTCTTGATGCCACTGTAGGGTAACACAGCAGAAAACAAAAATTTTCCGACCAACGCACCAGCCCAGGACCACTATGGAGACTGCATACAAGGTTTGATCTTTTCGTTACCGACTCGTAGCGCAGCGGAAGTAGAGTCGATGACGATCGGCGGTGCAGATCCCCGCAGCTAGGATTTACAACCTCCCAACCGCGAGGATGTATACCCTTGTCTTCCCTTCGGACAGCCCTCCGGGAGGCGGTCGAACAGTCCCCCGGACGGTGTCGCGGACAGACCTTCGGGAGGACCTTCGAAACTCGAACGGTCACTCGGACAGCCCTTCGGGAGGACTCACAGAACTTGGACCATCACTTGGACAGCCCTTCGGGAGGCACTCACGAACAGCCCCTCGGGCACTAAGATCGAAACTACGACCTCTCTACAGAGTTGCACACATATGGTGTCATCTATCCGGCAGGGCTTCGCCGTCCAGAACTAGTTCCCACCGGAACCCAGACAACCTTTCGGCTCTACGAAACTCTTTTCGTGGGAGGGAGAGAGAAGCCAGATCATTGCATGGCACTTGTATGTGAGAAGGGATGAAGTTTGTGGGCAGCCCACTCTCCTCTATTTATAGGAAAGCCAAGGGGTAAAGTTGGCATTCACAAATACCAAAAGTACCCCCACTTTATGTCATTTACATAAAGAATAAAGCAAAAAGGAGTGCCATGTGGAGCTCCATGGAGCTCCACCCTCCTTGGCCGGCCACCCCTTGGGGGGGCCCCCAAGGGGGCTTCCTTAGTGCCCAAGGCTTCTAGAAGCCTTTTGGGAAATTTCCCAAAAGGTGCTTTCCATAAAAAATCCCAAAAAGCACTTTCACTATTCATGACGACATTTTTCAGCGTCCGTTCGAACTGAAAATATTTATGTGGGCTTAGAACATTTTCAGTACCCACTAAAATAATTTTCAACGTGTTCTGGAACAATTCCAGTTTAGTGATTTCATCTGCGAAAAGCATCTGAAGCGGTTTCGGCAGCTCCGGAACATTTCCGGTTTTCATCTCCGAAAATTCCGGAAAGTTTCCAGAATGATTCTGGCACCCTCCAAGAATTATCAGGCATGTCCTAAAACCAATTTGACTTTATGGTATCCTCTGAAACAACTTTTCAGTATCACCGGAACTCATCCGGTGACCTCTCTCGTCGGAACTTTTCCGCTGTCTTCGGAAAACTTTTTCCGAAAACTTTCTCTCAGACTCCCTGTCTAGTATTCAGCAGATAGATGACCCTTAAGCGTGTGACCCTATAGGTTCGGTGAAGTATAGACATGACCCGGAACCCCTTCCGATCAATGATCAACATCGGAGCCGTGGACACCCATATTGACCCCTATACCCACACGAATGAATATTCGAGTGAACCTCCAGTTGCCGTGTGCTATTCCTGTTGCTTCGCGATATGTTACAAATACCCGAGGTGAGACATGATGGCATCCCCGTGGGTCAACAACTTGTCCACTATGCCAGTTACCTCGTTACCGGTATTTGTTCTCTTTTCTCGTTCCCGTGTTCCGCCATCCCCGTGATCAAATCACAAAGTGTCTGGCCAGATGATGATGGATACCGTAACACCGAGAGGGCCCAGAGATATCTCTCCATCGTCGGAGGAGCAAATCCCAATCTCGAGCTATCAAGTTACTTGACACACTTTTCCATGAACCCGTAAGCCGCCGTAATAGCCACCCATTTACGGATGACGTTTAACAAACCCCAAAGTTCATGAATCAAGCATGAAGAAACTCGATACTCTCATGGTCTGAGGAATCATGCAAACGTTAACCATCTCTGTGTTATTAACCATTAACTTGTGACGAAAGTATCCCATAGCATAACATCAATTCGGGTCGATTCAACACAAATGTTCTTCTAACATTGTGCCCTCAAAGTTGCCGGCATAGTCATGCCCATGATCAGGAAAACGGAACCATCATGCAACACTTGAGCTAGTCTCAGAGGCCAGACTAGGAATACATTTTACCGTTTATTATTCCACACGTGCATATGAGTCTTCCTCCGAGCCTCGTGGTTATTGTAGACTCGAGAACCATAGCAGTTATAGCATGGAACATAAACCTAATTATGAACAGGGAGATAATCAATAACATTTATTATTGCCTCTAGGGCATATCTCCTACACATAATGGTACGAAGCTCTCCAAAATTGTTTTGGAACGGAGTCCCGGATAGGATAATTAATTTTTTGGTACGAAGTTCAGCAAGAGCCTTCCGAATATCGCTATTTGGAAGTCCTTTGCTGAAATTCGTACCAGAAATTGAATTATTCTATCCGGAACTCCGTTCCAAAACAACTTTGAAGAGCTTCGTAGCATCATACGCCTGTTACTTCCGGCTAATGATGAAGCCATGGATTTCTTCAATACTTTGATAGACAACGTGACATATAGAAGAATATATATATAGATGAGATCAGAAAAAATTGGATCAACTTATGCACATCCATAATGGGGGCATTCTTGATAAATCTATATATGTCAAAATTCAAACTTTGACATATGATCAAATGTTGCATATGTCAAAATTCAAACTTTGACATATGATCAACTTTGATATATGATCAAATGTTGCATATGTCAAAATTCAAACTTTGACATATGATCAAACTTTGATATATGTCCACTGCGATATAAAATGATACATAGACTTGTTCGGGCGAGAGGGGGTTCATCGACGTCCCCCCTCATGTCGAAATTACCGGAGTTATCTTCTAGTGGTTTGGGTGGCCTCGAGAGTTTGTCGGGTAGGGGCGGGAGGGGGTAGGAGATCGACAACGCTTTTTTTCTAGGGTTTGGGTGGCCTCGAGAGTTGGTCACCCGGTATATCGAGAGGGGGGGGGGTGACAGTTTACCTTAGTAACTTAGAAAAAAAATGTTATCGGGGAGGGGTATATCGACCCCCCCCCCCCTCATGTCGAAGTTATCGGGGAGGGGCTATATCGACAACGACATACATATAAAAAAAATTCATAGAACATCCATACATACATATAGCCACATACATATATATGGCATGAAAAAAAATTCATCATATAAAAAAATGTTATCGGGAGGGGGTATATCGACCCCCCCCCACCCACATGTCGAAGTTACGGGGAGGGCTATATCGACAACGACATATACATATAGCCACATCATATAAAAAAAATTCTATGAACATCCATATATACATACATATAGCCACATACATATTATTGCCTATGAAAATTCTATGAAAAAAATTCATCATATAAAAAAAATGCTATGAACAAAACAATTAATACATATATGAACAAAACAATTTTATGAACATCCATACATACATAGCCACATACATATATATATACATTATATATGAACAAAACAATTTTCATCATATAAAAAATATCAACATATATACATTATATGTGAACTCCACCATTTCTCTAAAAAAATTCTCTATGTAAATTTCTCTGAAAAAATGACTTTGATCATGAATATACAGAGAACATACATACATAGCCACATACATATATATATATACATTATATATGAACAAAACAATTTTCATCATATAAAAAATATCAACATATATACATTATATGTGAACTCCACCATTTCTCTAAAAAAATTCTCTATGCAAATTTCTCTAAAAAAATGACTTTGATCATGAATATACAGAGAACATACATACATACATACATACATACATACATACATACAGAGAACATACATACATATACATGTTGGCGAGGTCGGGGACGGCGATGAGAAGGAAAGGGGAGGAGGCAGGGGCTCACAGCGCGGTCGTAGGGAACGGCAGCGGCCGGGCTCGGGGAGGGCTCGAGGTCGCCGGCCGGAGTCAGTGCGGCGGCAGACGAACGGCATCGGGGATGAAGGGGTCGCGGGCGCCGGCGTGGTGCTTCCCCGCGGCGACGGCGACAACGGGGGCGAGCCTCGGCGACGATGAGCGCGGGCGACGGCGACGACGGGGGCGGCGGGCGGCGTCGGGGCAGCCTGGCGGCGTCGATGTCGTCGGCGTCGTCGGGGGATAATGCGAGATGAGAACTAAAAATTCCTTAGTGCTACCTTATATACCCAGAGCATTGGTCCCGGTTCGTCGTACCAACCGGGACCAATGCCCCCCTTTAGTCCCGGTTGGTGCCACCAACCGGGACCAAAGGTCCCTGTTTCCCCCCCTTTGGGCTGCTGAAAACTGACCTTTGGTCCCGGTTGGTGGCACCAATCGGGACTAAAGGGGGGCATTGGTCCCGGTTGGTTCCACGAATCGGTACAAATGCACCCCTTTCGTCCCGGTTGGTGCTACCAATCGGGACCAAAGGCCTTGTGCTGGCGTGGTGCGGTGGGATGTTTAGTCCCACCTCGCTAGCTGAGAGAGCTCGAGAGTGGTTTATAAGCGCTGTTGCGCCCACCCTCTCGAGCTCCTCTCAACTGCAGGCTTTCGGGCCTAATCTGTCACTCCTTGCCTGTGGGCCTATTGGGCCTGCTGCGGGCCTGAATCCTGGCCCAACAAACTGGTTGGGTTTCTAGTCGTATTCAGGCCGTGGTGGCCCAGTAGGCGGCATTTTTTTTAATTTTTTCCATTTTTTTGTTTTCTTTTTTGTTTTATTTATTTTATTTTGTTTCTACTTACAGCTAAATACTTACTGTTTTTCAGTGATTCTTTTTGCTTTTAGGTAATAAAAATTATAAACTTTCTGTTAGTACCATTAGTTTTCCAATTTGAATAGTTTAAATTTGAATTTTTTGAAATTTGTGTGAATCACTAGTTTGTGAATAACTTTACTATAAAAATAGATTTTTGAGTGATTATTTTTCCTGCTATTTAATATTACTGTGTTTTATCATTATATTCAATTTGGTAATTTTTAGGTTATTTGAAATGTCTGTTTTAATCAAAAATAGATTTTGTTATTTTAGTTTGCTATTAAAGTTTCTAACAAAAAAATTCTTTATGAAAATTCTTTTTGCTATTAATGTTGAACAAAAAATACTTTGATAATTTTGTTGCATAAAATTTATATAATTTTAGTTTCAAAAATCCTAGAGGTTTATAAAAGCTTTTTAGTTGATTCCTTTTGCTTTTAGAGTTTCATAAAAGTTTTCTAGTTCATTCTTTTTGCTATTAGAGTTTCATTAAAGTTTTCTAGTTCATTCTTTTAGTTCATTATTTTTGCTATTAGAGTTTCATAAAAGTTTTCTAGTTCATTCTTTTTGCTATTAGTTCATTCTTTGAGCTAAATGACCCTGAAATTGAAAAGCACTTCAAATGAACTCTGAAGAGGTTGAAAGTTGGCATGGTATCATCATTTCACCCACATAGCATGTGCTAAAAAGTTGAGAGGGTTACGACAAAAACTGGATGTACTTCGTGTACAAAATGGACAATCTCTTTCGAAGTATCAGGGTTTCGGAAGAAAACTCATCTGTTACAAAGTGATTTCATTTTTTTGAACTTATTTGAACTCCAGACTTTTTGTGTGTTCAAAATGCACCATTCAAAGCCACATCATGAATTTTCAACCCTTTCTGACTTCATTTGTTATTTTTCATGCATTTACTGATTTTTTTGAGCTATATGACACTGAAATTGAAAAGCACTACAAACGAATTCTGAAGAGGTTGAAAGTTGGCATTGTATCATCATTTCACCCACATAGCATGTGCTAAAAAGTTGAGAGGGTTACGGCAAAAACTGGATGCACTTCGTGTACAAAATGGACAATCTCTTTCGAAGTCTCAGGGTTTCGGACGAAAACTCATCTGTTACAAAGGGATTTCATTTTTTTGAACTTATTTGAACTCCAGACTTTTTGTGTGTTCAAAATGCACTATTCAAAGCCACATCATCAATTTTTCTTCGCTTGTGTCCTTTGCTTCTTGCGTCGTAACCATGGATAATCTTCATCGTTTAACAGGATGCTTGGGTCAGCCTTCACTTTGAAGGGAGGAATTTCATGAAACTTTTCATAATCTTCAGACATGTCTGTCTTGCCCTCCACTCCCACGATGTCTCTTTTCCCTGAAAGAACTATGTGGCGCTTTGGCTCATCGTATGATGTATTCGCTTCCTTATCTTTTCTTTCTCTCGGTTTGGTAGACATGTCCTTCACATAGAAAACATGCGCCACATCATTGGCTAGGACGAATGGTTCGTCTGTGTACCCAAGATTGTTCAGATCCACTGTTGTCATTCCGTACTGTGGGTCTACCTGTACCCCGCCTTCTGACAGATTGACCCATTTGCACTGAAACAAAGGGACCTTAAAATCATGTCCGTAGTCAAGTTCCCATATGTCCACTATGCAACCATAATATGTGTCCTTTCCCCTCTTGGTTGCTCCATCAAAGCGGACACTGCTATTTTGGTTGGTGCTCTTTTGATCTTGGGCGATCATGTAAAATGTATTCCCATTTATCTCGTACCCTTTGTAAGTCAATACAGTCGAAGATGGTCCCCTGGCCAACGAGTACAGCTCATCAGAAACAGTGTTGTCACCCCTGAGACGTGTTTGCAACCAACTGCCGAAAGTCCTGGTGTGTTCACATGTAATCCAGTCGTCACACTGCTCCGGGTGTTTGGAGCGCAGAATGTTCTTGTGTTCATCGACATACGGGGTCACCAAGGTAGAATTCTGTAGAACTGTGTAGTGTGCTTGAGACCAAGAATGCCCGTCCCTACATAATATTGAGTCCCCTCCTAGCGTGCCTTTTCCAGTCAGTCTCCCCTCATACCGCGATTGAGGGAGACCAATCTTCTTAAGGTCAGGAATGAAGTCAACACAAAACCCAATGACATTCTCTGTTTGATGGCCCATGGAGATGCTTCCTTCTGGCCTAGCACGGTTATGGACATATTTCTTTAGGACTCCCATGAACCTCTCAAAGGGGAACATATTGTGTAGAAATACAGGGCCCAGAACGACAATCTCGTCGACTAGATGAACTAGGACGTGCGTCATGATATTGAATGTAACACCCCTATGTAATAGCCACCATGATCAACTGTTAATAATGCCAAGTCATATCATATGCAGTGATTAAACATAGTGGTTAACCAAAGTAAATCAACTCCATTTTTAAAAAATCAACTTAAATTCATAAGTGAAATATAAGGTTGATCAAACTCTGCTGGAGAAATGTTATTTAATTAGCAAATAATCCAGTGGTCATGGAAAAATCATAATCATTATTTTTGGAGTTAGCTAAGTGAGTGAAACAAGATGAAACAACACCCAAAATAGCAATATTAATTCATTTAAAATCATTGCAGATTCAAATGAACTCCAAAACTGTCCAAACCACTTTTTGGTGAGAGCTAATATTGCATTGCAATATTTGGGCCAACTCCCACATTTTTCGAAAGTGCACAAGTGCCCTAAACATTTTGAAACAGAAAAGGATAAAAGAAAATGGAGAAGCTAAAACAGAAAATCAAAAGCGGGACACTGTGCACTGGGCCTTAGTGCACAGTGCCCCGAGTCGCGGCCCAGCAGGCCCACCTCGTCTCCCTCCTCCCCGTGTCGTCCCCGCCGTGGCCGCGCGCGCGCGCGCCAGTCGGCCGGCGACACCGCGGCGCCACCGACGCTACAGGGAGGAGGAGGAGATAAGGCCGGAACCACTCAACCCCCCTGGCTTCCCCTGGCATTCCCCATCTCTCTCCCTCGCTCGCTCTGCCTCCTTCCTCCTCAGATCCGAGGCGTCCGAGCGCCGACGACGCCGCACTTCGCCATTTGCCGTGGCCACCGGCGACCCCGCGCTCGCCCACTGTGCCGGCCAGCTCCGTCGTCGTCTTCCTCAACCTCTGGCGCCACTGGAAGGAGCCAGGGAGCCCGGCTACAAGCGAATCGAGCCGCCCCGCATCTCTCCGCTTCCGGTGAGCTTCGTCGTCCCCGGCGCCGTCTGCTGCTCCTAAGCCACCAAGGGCTTTCCGTAGCCGCTCGGTGAGCTTCCAGCCTTTCTCTCCTATTCTTTGCGCTGCCCGCCGTCGCCTGTAGCTAGCAGCCGACGACGCCGTGAGCCCGACGCCGCGGTTCAACTCGCCGCCGTGGCCATGGCCCCTGTCGTGCTCGTTTGAGCACGGCATTCTGTTCCTGCTGCTTCCAGGAGTCGAACGCGCCTGCGCACACGCTCTCCCGTACCCCCTAGCTAAGGATTCGTCGAAGCCCGAACTCCGGCGACCGCTCCACCGCTTGCCGCCGTCGCTAGAGGCCGTGTTCGGTCGAACTACCACCGTAGTTAGATGCGCGGGCGAGGGACCGATCGAACGCAAGTGGTTGCGGGCGATTTGACGCAGCGTAGCGGATTTCCGGGCAGCTCCGGCGAACTTCCGCCGCTGGGAAGGTCGCCGGCGCGTCTCCGGTCGCCGCGCTGGCGTGGCACCCACGTGGCACCACCTGGGCCACTGACGGGTGGGCCCTGGGACCCCACTTTGACCTCGTTGACCAGAGTCAACGCGGCACTGTTCACCCCCTCTCTCTGACATGTGGGCCCCGGCGGCTAATTAACCTAATTAAGCACTTAATTAACTAAAATTAATTAATTTAGCCTAATGTCTCACTGACATGTGGGGCCCACCCCTCTAATCACCCTGTTAACTGAATTAATCCACTGTTAGTCTTAACAGAGACTGACATGTGGGTCCCACTGGACCCACATGTCATGTTTGACTGGTCAGCGACGCTGTTGAGCGCTGACGTCACAGTGACGTCATGCTGACGTCATAATTCATTTTCTGATAAATAAAATAATTCCAGAAATTCAAATAATCTTTAAAAATTAATAACTTTTAAACCGTAGCTCGGATCGAAAACGTTAAAACATGAAAGTTGCTCAGAACGACGAGACGAGTCTGATCGTGCCGTCTGTTTCTCCATCGGAACCCCCTACGTAGAAGAACTCGTAACTCCGGACCCGAATCCGACAGATGAATAGTGCACACACGTCGGATATTAAATCCCAGAATAATTCTAAAAATAACTAAAATGACTTAGATGCATATTTAGGCAACCCTACACTGCATCATAGCATCACACGCACCGTGTTGCATTTGTTTGCATTATGTTTACCTGTTTCTTCCCCCTCTTCTCTCTCGGTAGCCCCCGACGTTGACGTAGCTCCCGAGGCAGACGCCGCACAGGAGTACGACTACGTCCCCGACGATACTACTGAAGACCTTGCCCTTGCCCCCGAGCAAACAGGCAAGCACACCCATTTTGAGCATGCCTATATCGCCTACTCTTTTCTCTCTTATGCTTGCATTAGAACTGCTACTGCTACTGTTTTCCTATATCTGCTGCATAGCCTGATTATTGTACCCTGCTTTGTTACCTTACCGGTTATCCTAGACTGCTTAGTATAAGGTGGGTAGAGACACGACAGAGACCTCCACTTGATCCTGACTGCCCTGCTGGACATCAGAAGACCCGATCATCGGGATTGAAGACTAGACCATGGCACCGCACATCACTTCCCCTTAGTTGCCGACACTGCTGGGTTATCATCGAGTGCCGAGGGTGATACCTCGTCAGCACTTCTGATGTTAACCTTGTAGGTTAGTTACTCGGTCGTGGTAAGCGAGGGTGATTCCTTCTACACCACCCCCGATCACGACGTCGTCGCGCAACTCCTCAAGGTGGACCTCGAGGGTGATTCCTCCTTCGTTCACCTTGATGATAACATCGAGCGGGAATTCCATCGAGGGTGATTCCTCAGGGTTCCCTTCGGTGTCAGACACACAGTTACCTTGGATATTATGACTTGCACTAAACTATGATACTAAAGACGGGTCGGCCCTGAGGGGTACCCGCGCGAGCTTATTGCGAAGTGATGTGGAGTCAGGTTGACCTGGATGGTGCCCGCGAGATAACTACGAGGCGTGGCCGGGCATTCTTAGCCCTTGCCGCAAGTCCTCGAGACGGGGCGACGGGGTCACATCGATCGTGAGTCTCTGCTCGTTTCCGCGCGCTCCTAATCCACTACGGTTTTGGATATTTGATCCGAGGGGCCTCTGGCCCGATAGCACTAACCATCACGTGGGCATAGTATGGGCGTTCTGCGTCGTACACATCAGCCGAAGCTTGTTTGACGTCAGTAAGGAGCGGCGCACGCCGAGTTGGACTGGTAACGCAACCGCGCTTGTATAAGGGGTTGCTAGGTCTGCTCTCGGTGGCCCCGTAACATGCAGGAGTTCCCGGGGCGATGGCCCAAGACCCCTGGGGGCATAGGTTTAGTCCGGCGTGCTGACCTCTCTTATAAGCCTAGGTCGGGTTGCGGCGTGTTGCTTAGCCGAGGCCGGGCATGACCCAGAAAAGTGTGTCCGGCCAGAGTTAAGTGAGCGTGGTGGGTAAGTTGGTGCACCCCTGCAGGGAAGAAACTTCTATCGATAGCCTATCCTACGGTAACGGACACTCGGAGTTGTATCCCGATCGGTACAACTAGAACATGTGGTGAGAACTGGATAGTACGGCTCTGGGATTGCTTTCTCGCAGGGAGTCGAGAAAGGATCTCAGGTCGAGGTTGATGATATTACTACTACTACTTTACATTATGTTCATCTGCTCTCTCCTGATGCTGCAAGACTGTCGAAGATTGTTGAAGATGCTAGTCTTCGATAGGACTAGGCTTTCCCCCTCTATTCTGGCATTTCTGCAGCCCAGTCCACATATACAGCCATTCCTTTGACAATGATGCATATGTAGTGTAGATCCTTGCTTGCTGAGTACTTCGGATGAGTACTCACGTTTGCTTTATTTTCTTTTTCCCCCATATTCCATTTGATGCCACCAGACGACGGAGCCCCTGAGCCAGAAGCCCCAGCCGACGACCAGTACTACTACCCGCCTGGCGAGTACTACTACTACGAGGAGCCGTTCAACGACCAGGAGTAGGATCGGAGGGTCCAGGGCAGGAGGCCTACGCCTTTCGATCGTAGTATTTTATTTTACCCCGCCTCTGTGAAGGCCTAATTCTCTCTATGTAATATATCTGTACCCAGATATCTAATGCTTCCGCTGACGCTTGTATGCCATCGAGCTATGTATTCGAGCCCTCGAGGACCTGGCTTGTAATATTAAGCTTGTATGACTTTATTTATGTTTTAGAGTTGTGTTGTGATATCTTCAAGTGAGTCCTTAGGCTTGATCGTGCGCATTTGCGTGTATGATTAGTGCACGATTAAGTCGGGGTCGTCACAGGTTGGTATCAGAGCCGACTGCCTCTAGGAGTCCCCCCTTTCCAATTCCTTGGCCGAAGTTGAGTCTAGTGGTCAAAAATTGTTTTACTAACTTGGCTGTGTGGCTTACGGGCCCACGTTGCCAACTGGGTGGTATTAGGATCTTTTATTCCTCGTCTTTACTCTGGGATTCTAATCTCTCTTCTATTCGGGTTTTGCAAAATTACTAAACGCCGACATTTAGGTCCTCGTTAATTCTATCCACCCGGAGAGCTGGATTCAGTGCGATTTCCCTGTCTTTGATCTGATTAGTCTGATAATCATTTTCCTTTCCATTGTTTTGTTTAACCTTTCCTTCCGAGATCGGTCATATTTCTCAATGTCTTATGACAATCCTGAACTTCTTATTTCAGATGGATCGACTGTTTCCCCCTCGTCCTACGACGCAGCTCGTGCTTCGCACCTGTGCTCGAGACATCCCTGTATTTCCAGCTGTTCTGATCGCCCTCCTGAGTAGACTGGGTTACCGCTGGTGCCCCGAGTACATGGTCTATGAGGTTTATCATGAGTTCAACCAGGAGCAGTACTATGCTGATGTTCGCATCTACGATCAGCAGGATAACTCTGACACTGAGCTTCACCGTTTTCACGGTATCGGCGTGACGATTGAGATGGCAGTCCATGATGCTGCTTACTCTGCCGTCGCACGACTTCGAGGACAGTTCAGTGCTGACTTGGATGCCTCTGAGTATCGGTACATTCCGTATGCACCTGTTGGAGATGCTACTGGATTTTACACAGCTATCTGTGCCCCGTACGAGCCTCGTCGCTATGATCAGCGAGTTCTGATCCACTATGCTCAGGCTTTGGATCGCACTGTTCGTGCACTTGCTGTTGAGTTGTTTGCCACTCAAGCATGCTACTACGAGGCTATGACACAGTTGCTACCAGCTGTTCGTGCAGGGATGCATCCGGAGTACATTCTTTACCCGAGCAGGACTGAGATGCCATCAGGGATCGTCTGGCCTGCTGTGGGAGGTCACACGCCTGCACGTGGACCTCTTCTTTCTTCTCGAGACCGGGTTCTGCATCAGAGTGCCCATGGAGCGCAGGATCCTTCTGCGACGAACGTCCATCGTCCGCACTTGCAGTTACCCCGTTTCAGTGGGTTTCTCCGACGTTGATGTAGCTTTGCTATGTCCCGTTGTGTACTTCCTTACCGCGTGCCTGCGCGCCGCCTAGCATGTCTAGCTTTTCAATTTGCGCCGCTATGCTGCCTGAATGTAACCGACTATGTATGGATCTGTACGTCTTAATGACTACTTCTAGCATTTATTGCACTCTTTCAATAATGTCGAGTTACCTCATGTTTATTGTTAAACACTTGCATAAGCTATCGCTGAAATACCCCTGTTGGAATAGCAGGATGGCTGACAACAACCCGCCACCGCCGCCACCACCTGATTACATGGCAGCGATGATGCAACAGTTTGAACTCAACCGCCAGTTTATGACGGGAATTATGCAGCAGTTCCCTCGTCCTGATGCTAATCTGCAGCCTTTCTCCATCACTTTGCCAGAATTTATGCGGCTCAGCCCATCCTTCTTCCGCAACACAGTCAACCCATTGGATGCCGATGACTGGCTGCGTGACATCTCCCATGAGATGGAGTCTGCTAGTGTCGCCGAAATTAACTATGTCACTTTTGCGACATATCTTCTTAAGGGTCCCGCAGCCCAATGGTGGGCCACTCACCGACAGACTCTGCCGCCTGGTACTGTCGTCACTTGGGCAGAATTCAAGATTGCATTCCGTGCCCGCTACATTCCTCAAGCTGTCATAGCTAGGAAGAAGGCTGAGTTCCGTAGCCTTGTCCAAGGAAACAAGACTGTGGAAGTCTATCAGCGCGAGTTTCTAGACTTATCTCGTTACGCTGAAGAGGACATTCCTACTGATGAACGCAGACAGGAGAAGTTTCGTGAAGGACTGCACCATGACATTCAGTTAGCCCTTCTTGTTCAAGATTATCCTGATTTCGCCACCTTGGTGAATAAGGCCATCATGGTTGAAACTGGACTTAAGAAGCATAAGGAAGCGTCCAGACGCACCCGTGAGTCGGGCTCCTCTTCGGGCTCGTCTTCCCAGAAGCGACGCATCTGGTTCCCCAAAGGCATGTTCCGTTCAGCAGCTCCTGCGAACAGACCTTCTTATGCTGCACCACGTCTGCCACCTCCACCACCGAGACAGGCCCTGCCAGCTCCAGCACCTCGAGCTCCAGCACCTCGTCCTGACAGCGGACTATGCTTCAAGTGTGGCAAGCCAGGTCACCGTGCTAGAGATTGTTCTCAGAATCAGAATCAACTAGCTCTCCCTTCTGCTGGACGTGGAATTGGCCGTGGTATTCCTCAGCAGCGCAACAATAATGCCAGACCTTCTTATGGTCGTGGGCAGTACTACCACGTCAACATGTCTGAAGCTCCAGATCAACCAGATACTGTGATGGGTACACTTCTCGTTAATTCAGTACCAGCATCTGTTTTATTTGATTCAGGAGCATCGCATTCCTTCATGTCAGAACATTTTGCACGCATGCATGACATTAAATGCGAATACATGAACACACCCTTATTGGTACACACCCCCGCGGGTGGTTGCCGAACCTTTGCAGTTAGCTATAATGTTCCCGTTGAAATCGAAGAGTTGGAGTTCAGTGCGTCTCCCATTATTCTGAGATCGTCCAAGATTGACCTTATTCTGGGAATGGATTGGTTGAAGGCCCACTATGCCTCAATCAATTGTGCCACCAAAGTTGTTCACCTCTTGCACCCCTCGAATGAGATGGTGAATTACCATGCTCATATCACTCAGAACGCCGAGGCTCAAATTTATGCGTTGAATGCTTCTCCGCTTGATGGGATTGAGACTATCCCAGTTGTCTGTGACTTCCCGGATGTTTTTCCAGAAGAACTTCCAGGAATACCCCCTGCTAGAGCTGTCGAGTTCGTCATCGACTTGAAGCCTGGCACCACTCCTATTGCGAAGCGTCCTTACAAGATGCCTCCGCACCACCTCATCGAGCTTAAGGAGGAAATTGATAAATCTTTAAGGAAGGGTTTCATCCGCCCTAGTTCCTCTGCTTGGGGAGCACCTTCTCTCTTTGTTAAGAAGAAGGATGGAACTAACCGTCTGGTTCAAGATTATCGTCCTATCAACCAGGCAACCATTCAGAATAAATATCCACTTCCCCGGATCAACGATTTATATGACCAACTCGCTGGATCTTCGGTGTTTTCTAAACTCGACTTGAGGTTGGGTTATCACCAGATCCGTGTTCGCGAAGAGGATATTCCGAAGACTGCATTCGTTACTCGTTATGGCTCTTACGAGTACACAGTCATGTCGTTTGGTTTAACAAACGCTCCAGCTACATTCTCCCGCCTAATGAATTACATATTCATGGATTACCTCGACAAATTCGTCGTGGTATATCTGGATGATATTCTGGTTTATTCGAAGAACAAAGAAGAACATGCTGAGCACCTTCGACTAGTTCTGGAGAGACTTCGAGAGCACCAATTATATGCCAAGTTCTCTAAATGCGAATTCTGGCTTCCTGAAGTGACCTACCTTGGACATGTGATTTCCAAGGACGGTATTGCCGTTAACCCGGAGCGTGTTCAGGCTATCCTTGACTGGACTCCTCCGAAGAATGCCAAGCAGGTCCGAAGCTTTCTCGGTCTAGCCAGCTATTGTCGCCGATTCGTCGAGAACTTCTCCAAGATCGCCAAGCCCCTGACTAATCTGCTCCACAAAGGCGTTAAGTTTGAGTGGACAGACAAGTGTCAGGAAAGTTCCAAACCCTCAAGGACAAGCTCACTTCTGCTCCAGTGCTTGCTCCTCCTGATTCTCGCAAGGACTTTGTCATATATTGCGACGCCTCTCGTCAGGGATTAGGCTGCGTCCTAATGCAAGAGCGGAGAGTAATTGCATATGCTTCACGTCAATTGCGTCCACATGAAGAGAATTATCCAGTGCATGATCTTGAACTTGCAGCAGTGATGTATGCATTGAAGTTATGGCGACACTACCTTCTGGGTAATCGGTGTGAAATTTATACCGATCACCAAAGTCTGAAATACTTATTCACTCAACCGGATCTTAATCTCCGACAACAACGATGGTTAGAAGCTATTGCGGATTATGACTGCGGTATTTCTTATACCCCGGGCAAAGCTAATGTAATGGCCGATGCCCTGAGTCGCAAGTCATATTGCAACAACCTCATGGTTAGGCAAGCTCAACCTCGTCTTCACGCAGAACTGACTCAGCTGAATCTGCGAATTGTTCCCCAGGGTTCTCTTAATAACCTTGTGGTATAGCCAGACTTTCTGAAGGCTGTTAAAGAAGCGCAAGCCAAAGATGCTGAAATTGACTTGATGAAGAAGGAGCTTCACCTTACTAAGTATCGGGATTTCTCAGTTGCTGAAGATGGTACATTATATTTCAGAGACCGCATCATAGTACCTCGCTTCGAACTGATGACTGACAAAGTCATGAAGGAGGCCCATGATACACCGCTGTCTATCCATCCGGGTAGTACCAAAATGTATCGAGATCTTCGTCAAAGGTACTGGTGGTCTAGAATGAAGCAGGATATTGCTCGTTATGTTGCCGAGTGTGACGTTTGTCGTCGCGTGAAGGCAGAACATCAAAAACCTGCTGGAATTCTGCAACCGCTCCCTATTCCTCTATGGAAGTGGGATAAAGTGCAAATGGACTTCATCACTGGTCTTCCCAAGTCTCAGAAGGGTCACGATGCTATTCTTGTCGTCGTCGACCAACTCTCCAAGGTTGCCCATTTCCTACCTGTTAAGGAGACTATCACCGCTAGCCAGCTAGCAGAACTGTACATTGCCAGAATTGTTTCTCTCCATGGTATTCCGAAAGAGATTAGTTCAGACCGTGGTGTTCTTTTCACTTCCAAGTTCTGGGAAAGTTTCCAAGAAGCCATGGGAACTCATATTACCTGGAGTTCCGCATATCATCCTCAGTCCCAAGGCCAAGTTGAGCGTGTTAATCAAGTGCTTGAAGACATGCTTCGAGCTTGTGTTATATCCTTCGGTAAGAAATGGGAGGAATCTCTCCCGTATGCCGAGTTCTCTTATAACAACAGTTATCAAGCCAGCTTAAAAATGGCCCCATTTGAGGTTCTTTATGGACGTAAATGTCGAACCCCTCTGAATTGGTCAAAAACTGGGGAACGACCTCTTGTTGGACCGGACATTATTCAGCATGCCGAAGAACAAGTCCGAATTGTCCGGGAGAATCTCAAAACAGCTCAAGACCGTCAGAAGAGTAATTATGATCGCAAGCGATGGGGTGTGATCTATCAACCTGGTGATCAAGCCTATCTTCGTGTCACTCCAATGAAGGGCACCCGTCGTTTCGGAATCAAGGGCAAGCTAGCTCCTCGCTATATTGGTCCTTTCAGTATCGTGGCTAGACGTGGACATGTGGCTTATAAATTGGAATTGCCGCCACAGTTCTCTCATATTCATGATGTCTTCCACGTATCGCAACTCCGTAAGTGCTTCAAGGAATCTCCGCATCGTGCAGTGGATCATGAGATGCTACAACTGCAAGATAATCTTTCATATAAGGAGCATCCGATCCGCATCCTCGACGAAGCTGAGCGTCGTACTCGTCAGAAGACGACCAAGTTCCTAAAAGTGCAATGGTCGAATCATACTGAAGATGAAGCCACTTGGGAACGTGAGGATCATCTTCGGGAAGAATATCCCGGACTCTTTCCTTCTACCTCCTAAATTCTCGGGACGAGAATTTCTTTTAGAGGAGGAGAACTTGTAACACCCCTATGTAATAGCCACCATGATCAGCTGTTAATAATTCCAAGTCATATCATATGCAGTGATTAAACATAGTGGTTAACCAAAGTAAATCAACTCCATTTTTAAAAAATCAACTTAAATTCATAAGTGAAATATAAGGTTGATCAAACTCTGCTGGAGAAATGTTATTTAATTAGCAAATAATCCAGTGGTCATGGCAAAATCATAATCATTATTTTTGGAGTTAGCTAAGTGAGTGAAACAAGATGAAACAGCACCCAAAACAGCAATATTAATTCATTTAAAATCATTGCAGATTCAAATGAACTCCAAAACTGTCCAAACCACTTTTTGGTGAGAGCTAATATTGCATTGCAATATTTGGGCCAACTCCCACATTTTTCGAAAGTGCACAAGTGCCCTAAACATTTTGAAACAGAAAAGGATAAAAGAAAATGGAGAAGCTAAAACAGAAAATCAAAAGCGGGACACTGTGCACTGGGCCTTAGTGCACAGTGCCCCGAGTCGCGGCCCAGCAGGCCCACCTCGTCTCCCTCCTCCCCGTGTCGTCCCCGCCGTGGCCGCGCGCGCGCGCCAGTCGGCCGGCGACACCGCGGCGCCACCGACGCTACAGGGAGGAGGAGGAGATAAGGCCGGAACCACTCAACCCCCCTGGCTTCCCCTGGCATTCCCCATCTCTCTCCCTCGCTCGCTCTGCCTCCTTCCTCCTCAGATCCGAGGCGTCCGAGCGCCGACGACGCCGCACTTCGCCATTTGCCGTGGCCACCGGCGACCCCGCGCTCGCCCACTGTGCCGGCCAGCTCCGTCGTCGTCTTCCTCAACCTCTGGCGCCACTGGAAGGAGCCAGGGAGCCCGGCTACAAGCGAATCGAGCCGCCCCGCATCTCTCCGCTTCCGGTGAGCTTCGTCGTCCCCGGCGCCGTCTGCTGCTCCTAAGCCACCAAGGGCTTTCCGTAGCCGCTCGGTGAGCTTCCAGCCTTTCTCTCCTATTCTTTGCGCTGCCCGCCGTCGCCTGTAGCTAGCAGCCGACGACGCCGTGAGCCCGACGCCGCGGTTCAACTCGCCGCCGTGGCCATGGCCCCTGTCGTGCTCGTTTGAGCACGGCATTCTGTTCCTGCTGCTTCCAGGAGTCGAACGCGCCCGCGCACACGCTCTCCCGTACCCCCTAGCTAAGGATTCGTCGAAGCCCGAACTCCGGCGACCGCTCCACCGCTCGCCGCCGTCGCTAGAGGCCGTGTTCGGTCGAACTACCACCGTAGTTAGATGCGCGGGCGAGAGACCGATCGAACGCAAGTGGTTGCGGGCGATTTGACGCAGCGTAGCGGATTTCCGGGCAGCTCCGGCGAACTTCCGCCGCTGGGAAGGTCGCCGGCGCGTCTCCGGTCGCCGCGCTGGCGTGGCACCCACGTGGCACCACCTGGGCCACTGACTGGTGGGCCCTGGGACCCCACTTTGCCCTCGTTGACCAGAGTCAATGCGGCACTGTTCACCCCCTCTCCCTGACATGTGGGCCCCGGCGGCTAATTAACCTAATTAAGCACTTAATTAACTAGAATTAATTAATTTAGCCTAATGTCTCACTGACATGTGGGGCCCACCCCTCTAATCACCCTGTTAACTGAATTAATCCACTGTTAGTCTTAACAGAGACTGACATGTGGGTCCCACTGGACCCACATGTCATGTTTGACTGGTCAGCGACGCTGTTGAGCGCTGACGTCACAGTGACGTCATGCTGACGTCATAATTCATTTTCTGATAAATAAAATAATTCCAGAAATTCAAATAATCTTTAAAAATTAATAACTTTTAAACCGTAGCTCGGATCAAAAAAGTTAAAACATGAAAGTTGCTCAGAACGACGAGACGAGTCTGATCGTGCCGTCTGTTTCTCCATCGGAACCTCCTACGTAGAAGAACTCATAACTCCGGACCCGAGTCCGGCAGATGAATAGTGCACACACGTCGGATATTAAATCCCAGAATAATTCTAAAAATAACTAAAATGACTTAGATGCATAATTAGGCAACCCTGCACTGCATCATAGCATCACACGCACCGTATTGCATCTGTTTGCATTATGTTTACCTGTTTCTTCCCCCTCTTCTCTCTCGATAGACCCCGACGTTGACGTAGCTCCCGAGGCAGACGCCGCACAGGAGTACGACTACGTCCCCGACGATACTACTGAAGACCTTGCCCTTGCCCCCGAGCAAACAGGCAAGCACCCCCATTTTGAGCATGCCTATATCGCCTATTCCCTTCTCTCTTATGCTTGCATTAGAACTGCTACTGCTACTGTTTTTCCTATATCTGCTGCATAGCCTGATTATTGTACCCTGATTTGTTACCTTACTGGTTATCCTAGACTGCTTAGTATAGGCTGGGTAGAGACACGACAGAGACCTCCACTTGATCCCGACTGCCCTGCTGGATATCAGAAGACCCGATCATCGGGATTGAGGACCAGACCCTGGCACCGCACATCACTACCCCTTAGTTGCCGACACTGCTGGGTTACCGTCGAGTGCCGAGGGTGATACCTCGTTAGCACTTCTGATGTTAACCTTGTAGGTTAGTTACTCGGTCGTGGTAAGCGAGGGTGATTCCTCCTACACCACCCCCGATAACGACATCGTCGCGCAACCTCTCAAGTGTGGACCTCGAGGGTGATTCCTCCTTCGTTCACCTTGATGATAACATCGAGCGGGAATTCCATCGAGGGTGATTCCTCATGGTTCCCTTCGGTGTCCGACACACAGTTACCTTGGATATTATGACTTGACTATGAACCACGATACTAAAGACGGGTCGGCCCTGAGGGGTACCCGCGCGAGCTTAACGCGAAGTGATGTGGAGTCGGGCTGACCTGGATGGTGCCCGCGAGATAACTACGAGGCGTGGCCGGGCATTCTTAGCCCTTGCCGCAAGTCCTCGAGACGGGGCGACGGGGTCACATCGATCGTGAGTCTCTGCTCGTTTCCGCGCGCTCCTAATCCACTACGGTTTGGATATTTGATCCGAGGGGCCTCTGGCCCGATAGCACTAACCATCACGTGGGCATAGTATGGGCGTTCTGCGTCGTACACATCAGCCGAAGCTTGTTTGACGTCAGTAAGGAGCGGCGCACACCGAGTTGGACTGGTAACGCAACCGCGCTTGTATAAGGGGTTGCTAGGTCTGCTCTCGGTGGCCCCGTAACATGCAGGAGTTCCCGGGGCGATGGCCCAAGACCCCTGGGGGCATAGGTTTAGTCCGGCGTGCTGACCTCTCTTATAAGCCTAGGTCGGGTTGCGGCGTGTTGCTTAGCCGAGGCCGGGCATGACCCAGAAAAGTGTGTCCGGCCAGAGTTAAGTGAGCGTGGTGGGTAGGTTGGTGCACCCCTGCAGGGAAGAAACTTCTATCGATAGCCTGTCCTACGGTAACGGACACTCGGAGTTGTATCCCGATCGGTACAACTAGAACTTGATATGAGAACTGGATAGTACGGCTCTGGGATTGCTTTCTCGCAGGGAGTCGAGAAAGGATCTCAGGTCGAGGTTGACGATATTACTACTACTACTTTACATTATGTTCATCTGCTCTCTCCTGATGCTGCAAGACTGTCGAAGATTGTTGAAGATGCTAGTCTTCGATAGGACTAGGCTTTCCCCCTCTATTCTGGCATTTCTGCAGCCCAGTCCACATATACAGCCATTCCTTTGACAATGATGCATATGTAGTGTAGATCCTTGCTTGCTGAGTACTTCGGATGAGTACTCACGTTTGCTTTATTTTCTTTTTCCCCCATATTCCATTTGATGCCACCAGACGACGGAGCCCCTGAGCCAGAAGCCCCAGCCGACGACCAGTACTACTACCCGCCTGGCGAGTACTACTACTACGAGGAGCCGTTCGACGACCAGGAGTAGGATCGGAGGGTCCAGGGCAGGAGGCCTACGCCTTTCGATCGTAGTATTTTATTTTACCCCGCCTCTGTGAAGGCCTAATTCTCTCTATGTAATATATCTGTACCCAGATATCTAATGCTTCCGCTGACGCTTGTATGCCATCGAGCTATGTATTCGAGCCCTCGAGGACCTGGCTTGTAATATTAAGCTTGTATGACTTTATTTATGTTTTAGAGTTGTGTTGTGATATCTTCAAGTGAGTCCTTAGGCTTGATCGTGCGCATTTGCGTGTATGATTAGTGCACGATTAAGTCGGGGTCGTCACATTGAAGAAGGATGGTGGGAACACCAGCTCGAAACTGACAAGACATTGCGCCACATCACTCCTTAACCTTGGTAGGATTTCTGGATCGATCACCTTCTGAGAGATTGCATTGAGGAATGAACATAGCTTCACAATGGCTAGTCGAACGTTTTCCGGTAGAAGCCCCCTCAATGCAACCGGAAGCAGTTGCGTCATAATCACGTGGCAGTCATGAGACTTTAGGTTTTGGAACTTTTTCTCTGGCATATTTATTATTCCCTTTATATTCGACGAGAAGCCAGATGGGACCTTCATACTGAGCAGGCATTCAAAGAAGATTTCCTTCTCTTCTTTGGTAAGAGAGTAGCTGGCAGGACCTTCATACTGCTTTGGAGGCATGCCGTCTTTTTCGTGCACACGTTGCTGGTCCTCTCGTGCCTCCGGTGTATCTTTTGTCTTCCCATACACGCCCAATAAGCCTAGCAGGTTCACGCAAAGATTCTTCGTCACGTGCATCACGTCGATTGAAGAGCGGACCTCTAGGTCTTTCCAGTAGGGTAGGTCCCAAAATATAGATTTCTTCTTCCACATGGGTGCGCGTCCCTCAGCGTCATTCGGAACAGATAGTCCGCCGGGACCCTTTCCAAAGATTACTTGTAAATCATTGACCATAACAAGTATGTGATCACCGGTATGGATGACGGGCTTCTTCCGGTGATCTGCCTCGCCTTTGAAATGCTTGCCTTTCTTTCGACATTGATGGTTGGTCGGAAGAAATTGACGATGCCCCAGGTACACATTCTTCCTGCATTTGTCTAGGTATATACTTTCAGTGTCATCTAAACAGTGCGTGCATTTGTGGTATCCCTTGTTTGTCTGTCCTGAAAGGTTACTGAGAGCAGGCCAATCATTGATGGTTACAAACAGCAACGCATGCAGGTCAAATTCCTGTTGTTTGTGCTCATCCCACACACGTACACCGTTTCCATTCCACAGCTGTAAAAGTTCTTCAACTAATGGCCTTAGATACACATCAATGTCGTTGCCGGGTTGCTTAGGGCCTTGGATGATAACTGGCATCATAATGAACTTCTGCTTCATGCACAGCCAAGGAGGAAGGTTATAGATACATAGAGTCATGGGCCAGGTGCTGTGATTGCTGCTCTGCTCCCCAAAAGGATTATTGCCATCCGCGCTTAAACCAAACCATACGTTCCTTGCATCACCTGCAAAGTCATCCCAATACTTTCTCTCGATTTTTCTCCACTGCGACCCGTCAGCGGGTGCTCTCAACTTCCCGTCTTTCTTACGGTCCTCTCTGTGCCATCGCATCAACATGGCATGCTATTTGTTTCTGAACAGACGTTTCAACCGTGGTATTATAGGAGCATACCACATCACCTTGGCAGGAACCCTCTTCCTGGGGCGCTCGCCGTCAACATCACCAGGGTCATCTCGTTTGATCTTATACCGCAATGCACCGCATACCGGACATGCGTTCAAATCCTCGTACGCACCGCGGTAGAGGATGCAGTCATTAGGGCATGCATGTATCTTCTGCACCTCCAATCCTAGAGGGCATACAACCTTCTTTGCTGCGTACGTACTATCGGGCAATTCGTTATCCTTTGGAAACTTCTTCAATATTTTCAGTAGCTTCTCAAATCCTTTGTCAGGTACACCATTCTCTGCCTTCCACTGCAGCAACTCCAGTGTGGTACCGAGCTTTGTGTTGCCATCTTCGCAATTGGGGTACAACCCTTTTTTGGATCCTCTAACATGCGATTGAACTTCAGCTTCTCCTTTTCACTTTCTCATTGTCTCTTTGCATCAACAATGACCCGGCGAAGATCATCATCGGGCACATCGTCTGGTTCCTCTTGATCTTCAGCTTCTCCCGTTACAGCATCACCGTATTCAGGGGGCACATAGCTGTCATCATCCTCTTCTTCTTCGCTGTCTTCCATCATAACCCCTCTTTCTCCGTGCTTGGTCCAAACATTATAGTGTGCCATGAAACCCTTATAAAGCAGGTGGGTGTGAAGGGTTTTTGAGTCAGAGTAAGACTTCGTATTCCCACATATAGGGCATGGACAACACATAAAACCATTCTGCTTGTTTGCCTCAGCCACTTCGAGAAAATTATGCATGCCCTTAATGTACTCGGAGGTGCGTCTGTCACCGTACATCCATTCCCGGTTCATCTGCGTGCATTATATATAATTAAGTGTGTCAAAAACCATTACAGAACATCATGAATACAGAAGTGACCAAATTAATTAATAGAATTTCATCATCACATTAAAACCAAAGTACATACATAGTTCTCATTGAACAACATATAGCTCTCCAGAGCATCTAATTAAACCATACATTGAAACTATGTAAAACATTTCAATGCAACAACAAATGCGATCATAATCGCAACTAAGGTAACAATTGATCCAACGGCATAATGATACCAAGCCTCGGTATGAATGGCATATTTTTTCATCTTTCTAATCTTCAAGCGCATTTTATCCATCTTGATCTTGTGATCATCGACGACATCCGCAACATGCAACTCCAATATCATCTTCTCCTCCTCAATTTTTTTCAATTTTTCCTTCAAGTAATTGTTTTCTTCTTCAACTAAATTTAACCTCTCGACAATAGGGTCGGTTGGAATTTCCGGTTCACATACCTCCTAGATAAAAAAATCTATGTCACGTTGGTCGGCATAATTGTCATAAACACTAAATGAACCAAATAGTTATAAAAGATAATATATACCACATCCGAATCATAGACAGGACGAGGGCCGACGGAGGCGGATACCAAAACCATCGCATTATATAATAACAAACAATAATAAAAGTAAGAAAATTACACAAGAATCTATCTTAATCATACATGTAAGAACTTTTTTCTTTTACAAAGAAGATAAGACCAAGAGGCTCACCACGGTGGTGCCGGCGACGAGATCGGCGCAGGTGATCGACGGCGGTGAGGACGGGGACGGGACAGGACGGACCGCCAAACCTAGACAAATCTCGAGGAAAATGGAACTTGGACATGGAACTTCGAGAGGAGAAAGCTTAAGTGTGGCTCGGGCATTTCATCGAACACCTCGTGTGCATAGGAGGTGAGCTAGAGCACCACAAAGCTCTCCCACGGCCGGCCCAAAAAACAGAGCACTCCACTGCTCTACTCGCGGGCGAGCGGGTATATATAGGCATCTCATTGGTCCCGGTTCGTGGCTGGAACCGGGACTAAAGGACCCCCTTTGGTCCCGGTTCCTGCCACGAACCGGGACCAATGGTTGTGGGGACCATTGGTCCCGGTTCGTGGCTGGAACCGGGACCAAAGGGGCCAGACGAACCGGGACCAATGCCCCACGAGGCCCGGCCGGCCCCCTGGTCTCACGAACCTGGACCTATGCCCCCATGGGTCCCGGTTCGTGACTGAACCGGGACTAATGGGCTGGCCCGACCTGGACCAAAGCCCTGTTTTCTACTAGTGTTGGTAACATGATCCAATCCAATGTCGGATGACTTTTGATTCAAAGTCTTCCAACAAATGTAATCTTTTTTAGTACATATCAATTATAATGAAATTGCATGTGCTCGTAATTTCTCTTGGTGCGGTCAAAAAGCTCAAAAATTTCCTTATCAATTTCGCATACCCAAGGTTGGTGAAACATCCATCTTTGTCATGGTTATTTGCATTCACTTCTTCTACCCAAATATAAAGGAAAATTCTAAAGCAAGCTCACTACCAATACAAAAGAGACTACGTTTCATCATGAAAATACACATAGAATAGATCATATGCAATAATACATGACCCATCATCTCATAGATGGCTCTAATTGCAACTAATTTTTAAATACGATTTTTTGTGTGTGTGGGTGTGTGTGTGTGTGGGGGGGGGGGGGGGGGGGGGGTGGGGGGGGGGGGGGGGGGGGGGGGGGGGTGGGGAAGGGGGGGGGGGGGGGGGGGGTTGGGGGGGGGGGGACCTAAACATAACATACAAAGCTTGATTCAGATAGTAATAAAATGACCACTCACCAAATATAGATAGTTGCTTTCCATGACATGCACACACAGTATGTAAGCTGTTAAGTTAATCGACTAATTAATTAAGACAAGTAGCTAGTAGTATCATGCATAAGCTAGCATGAGTCAAAAGAACTTGGCAACTCGCATGCTTGTTCCTCTCCATTAGCTCTTTATCGCCGTCTAGCGCCGGAAATGGGGAGCGGAAAATTTCAAATCAAAAGCGGCCGGCCAATCGGGGGTAACTTTACTCACCAATCATGGTGGTCAACTATGCATATGTGTACCACAAAGCAATTCTGCAAATTAGTCAACTTGTTTTTCTTGTGGGAGCAGGGAACAACTAGTCAAGTTTTCTCTATAAGATATCAGACCTCGCCCATCCTATGAAGCAAGGGGTTGGTGTTGAAAGACCGTACTTTTTATCCCTTTATCTTTTCCCTTTCATTGCCATGTAAGTTAAGTCGACGATATATAGTCCTTGGCAGGGACCAGTGAGTCATTGCACTAACTATGAATGGATGGGTGGATCAGGCATGTATATTTTAATTAGTGATAAACTATTAAGATTACCTCAACGCGGAGATATATATGGATCACGCGTAGGCGATAGCTAGGTGTGTGCACACACTGTGTACCGTTTCCCCGTGCGTTGTCTTGCTCAAGTGGATGAAACCATCGAGCTCCACAGCTCTTTCGTATCTCACTTTCACTTTTGACAAAAGCACGATCTAAAAGCATGCCTCTCCCTCTAATCATCCACATACATGCGCTTGGTTCAGTTACTGGATACCTAGCACTATCTGCCACTTAGCTTCTTCCTCCTCGTGCAGTAGCGTCTGTTAAAGCGTGTCACTTATCTTGAATGCATGCATGCACTTGTTTAGTTACTAGACCCACGCCACTCACTCCTCTCGTTCAAGTACCATCACTTGGTAGAGCATACCAAACCAACTTAGACCTTCTGACTTCTGGCTTCTTATTGATGCACAACCAACTTCGGTTTTGTCGGGAAGCTAGTATGTTAGGCCTCCCTGGTACTGTCTGGACATATCTAGGATGGTTGTCCAACCCTCCCCACTTCGATCAAATCCTCGGTTCATTGTTGACGGCATCTTCTGGCTCCCACCGGCGACTTCCTGACGCCTGCATCAACAATGTTATCTTGGCTTCGAGGGTGTTCCGAAGCTTTTCTCACGACGCGCCGCTGGTGAGAGCAGAAAGAAGACGACGCCTGTACAACCAAAGACATATGTGTTATTTTCTATTTTTGTAAGGATGATTTAATAAGAGCTGGACAACTTTAATATATGCCCATGCCTACTGAAAAAGGGGATTAGCAGAGCATGGCTCTAAGTTCCCTGCCAACCCCCCCTCAGTCCACACATAATCCATACTAAATCAAACAAATCCTTGAAGTTCCATGCATGCAGGTGTGTACTGGTACCCTTCACCGCTGTAAAAAAGAAAAAGAGAAAAATAATTAATTGAAAATGATCAACACATGATTTTTGTCGAAAAGGGGCATGGAATCTACCTATATTTTCCGCTTCACTTCCCAATAGAAAGTACACAGAGCTCTCCAATCGGACTTGCCTAATCTAACCCCTTACATGTCTACGGAGACAACATGACAGTGTTTGGCATGTATACGTTGAACCCTCATTTGTCTGTTCATGCAGTTGTGTCCCTCACATTGTCCAGACACATCTTATATTTACTAATTGGAAGCACCATCCGAGCCTCCACGCTAATCCTCACAGAACACGTAAAAATAACCTTTAGATCTGACTTATACGGCTTAGATCTAATAACTGAACCTGGAGTTTTTGCGTAATGGTTTAGAGTCCTAAAGGGTTACGACCTGTTTCAAGAGAAAGGAAAAAATGATATGTAGCTTCCTGCCGAGATGACGATGGGATTGATCGGCTCCAATGACCAGGTGGACATTGGGACCTCGAAAATCCTCCTCATGTTCTCATACCTGGCAAAGCAAAATTCGGGCGGATGCCCTGTAGCAGCAACGCGATGGATGGATCAGCTACAGTAGAAGGGCGGGCGTCGCATGATCGCATCCCATAGCTCTTCGTTCTATCCTGTGCCTCACTTCTCCTGTCCTCAACATACTTCACGCCTTCATGGACAACCTAAATTAGAGCCGTCTTTCTCGCCGTGCTGTACAATTCCAAAAACTACTGCATGAGATTTCCTGACAAAGTGTGTGCGGACCAGATTGTTTTTCTACAGTGATTGCCGTCCGGCTGAAAATTCTGGACGGAGATGAGAGGCAAGTCAGCAACATGGAGGAGCATGGAAGGCTTGTGATACTGTGGGTGACCTGTGGTTTGAGCGCCCTGCAGCAAACCAGGTCCCCGTGCGAAGTAAGGAGGTTGCCGGGAATAGGAGGTACTGGATAGGAAGCGACGAAGGTCCCTGTGTGAGAGAAGGAGACGATGTTGCAAGAGCACTTATCCAACGGTCATACTTATCATCTAGCAGAGTGGATAAAAAATTATACTACTATGTTATCTACCTTTTTTGACGGATTTTGCTCTATATTTCTAGGATTAGTGTGGAGGCAGTTGTGATCCAGCGCCAGAGACCTTCTCCCTGGCCTATGACGCAAGGTTCAGGCTAGATACGATGTCTCCTGATGTTGTGCACCAGCTACGTCCAATGTCTAAGATAATTTGGTCTACGTTAGTACTAAGCCAGCTAGAATGACTTATTGTGATACAATCCACACATATAGGGTACATAATTTTCTCCTTAATTTACTTCCTTTTTTTGCATGATTCTTGCCGGTATGAGATATAGTGTTGATACTTACCTACATATATAGTTTATACATGTCTAGATTTCTTTCTGTACCATCAGGTCTAGATTAAATTATTTTGTCTGTAAGTGCGAACTAATAATATCCCACGACAGTCTTCCCTGCTGCGTCGGTTAGCTTGCTGTCAGATTCCAGCGTCATCTCACCCAGAGTGCACTCGGGCTCTGACCATCGTTTACATGCCAGTATGGCTCGCCCCAGCCACACACCTAATGTATCAGATATAATTTTCTTTTTTATCTATTTTATGTTAAAAACAATAGAAAAATATGCTATATTTCAGTGGAATATGTTGGAATATGTGCGTGAAGGGTGCAGGGAACAAAATTTTCAAAAATCATGCCCGTTTTCTTATTTCAGAGGGATGGAATAATGAGCCAACAAGTGAGCGGAATGAACGTAAACCCAAATATTTGTTCCTATGCTGTTTATAGAATTTTGGTTCTTTAATTTGAAACTAAATTGCGTGTCTTAACTTTTTATCTGCTTTTCAGAGAGTGGTTTTATACTTTCACTTTCAGATTATTCTATAGTATGTGGATGGCACACATATTGTGTCTTCTCTAATCTATGTCTTGAATGCATACAATACTAATTGATATATCTTTCTCTACATGTTCGCCAGTGTTGCTCCACTGGCAATGGTTTCACGATACTATGCCGGGTAAAAAAAATGTAAACATCTACTTCAACATGAGATTTGCAGGCTAGAATGATCTTCACTCATACCAAACATGAAATTTGCAGTGGTAACATAATGAAGATCAGGTACGCGCATGTCCATTATATTGATGCTGAAGAAATAAGCTAAACACTTCTCTTATTAAGTGTAT
The DNA here is from genome assembly GCA_011799875.1 of Thinopyrum elongatum. Classification (NCBI taxonomy): domain Eukaryota; kingdom Viridiplantae; phylum Streptophyta; class Magnoliopsida; order Poales; family Poaceae; genus Thinopyrum; species Thinopyrum elongatum. The sequence goes on from CM022303.1 coordinate 719,626,389, forward strand.
AAATTGGAGTTAGACATCTCTTTGCTATTGCTTTATATATCTAGATTTATCAATCGGATATACCAATTTTTTTATTATGATTTTTTTGCATGTTCAGTCCAGTGTTGGTTCATTGATAACAAACATGAAATTTAGAAACTTCAAAAAAGTCAGGTGGGAGAATAGTAGAGTATTTTTTCACTAAATACAATAATCCGAGAGACATCGATATTTCCTTTGTGATTAATAATCTCAATGTTTAACATTTATCGTGTGGGCTACGATTTTGTTTTGTAGGTTGACCAAACTTATTGAACACCTGTCAAACTTGAGAATTCCAAGATAGTAATACTATACAAATTATGCTGGAACTTCTCTTTATTTTAATAGATTCATTTGTGCTTTTGTCATTTTTTTATTCAGTGTTATTTTGTATGTTTAAATATATTGTTGATTTTTATGATATTTCAAGTTGGAAGGCAAACTTGAAATTACTGAGGTTTTGTATAGAGATGATATTGTTTCCATTCGTCACTCCTGTTGTAATATTTGTTGGGTTTAATTAGATAATTATTATCGAGGTATATCTATTGTATCTGACATACATTCTTTCGTATCGCCTTTATACTTCCAGTTACAATATATTTTTCTTCAAATGTGAATATATATACTAATTTAAAAATTAAATGTTTGAAGTGAGGCATCAATTTCAAATAAAGTTAAACTCATATTTCTCAGTACGTAATATATGAGTATTCTCGAAGCATATATACATGTTTGTCTCATAATACCATAGATTTGACACCAATGGTAAAAGCAAAAAAAATGTCCCTAGCCCGTGCAGGTGCACGGGTTGATGACTAGTACATATAATTGGTGGGGGTGGAGAAACAGAAAGGACAGAGAAAGAAGAAGATGAGAAAAAGTGGTCCATGTTGGTCTGAATTCGACATGGTGAGTTGTCCGAACTTGACCGAACGCTCTCATTTCCTCCTCACATATGAGCGGACATCCAGAACATACGAAGACGATTTGGGAGTCTGGTTGGATAGCGTTTTCTTCTCTCGTGTCCCGTGTCCCGACACTACCGGGGTTATAACCATCCGGACATATGTAAAGGATTAATGTCCCCGGTTGAAGATGCTCTTAGCACTACAATTTTGTTCTTTTTTTGAGCATAGCACGATCTAAAAGCGCTAAAGCGTGTCTCATCTTTTCACACATACAGTGGTTCAGTGGTTGGTCTACAATTAGACTTTTAGTTACTATTTTCACCACTGATCACTACCACTCAGTAACAGTGCCCCTAGATTCTTCTGGGAACGACCAGAATAGAAGATGTGCTTCAGGTGAAAGAATAGAAAAACAATCTGGGCCTTCCGATTGAAGATAGACACTGTAGATTATAGCGGAGCGATCTGCATGGATAATTAGCAAAAAAGCCCCTGGGTTCGGGTTAATTTACGTTCAACATCCTTCTCCTCCAAGCACGATCCCCTCAGCGGCAACAGCCCTCCTGGACCAGCCCCTGTCGCCGATCTCCTCTAGCTTGCCGAGGATGATGGCGGCGATCTAGATCCGGTGTCCAGTTAGCGAGTAAGCCCAATTTAGCTGCTGTTCTATCTCCTCTAAGATGGCTCCTACCGTCTCGTCGGCGGCGGTCGGCCTGCCCCGAAAGACCTCACCTTGTGCTGCCCTGCGACGTCGGGGGAACAAGCTCGCCCCAGTACTGTGCTCGGACGTCCAGAGGATTACCTCCCCCCATCCTTTGTCCTGCCCAGCCCCACCATTCTCCACCTCGCCCCCAACCTCCGTGCGCCTAGTTCCGCCATCTACCATTCTGCCGACGGCGGAGAAGAAAACTTCAGACTTCAGGTATGATTTTCGACGTTACGACCTCCTGTTCTATTGTGTGGGGAAATCGTTTTGGTTCTACTCCATCATTCCGTTTATGCTAATTTTGCGCGGAGTCTATCGTCTAGAAGTATATTACCAATCCACCATGCTTTATATCACCATGAATGACCTGAGTATACATTTGTAAATGCATATAGCCCAATGCATCTGCACATTCTATGGAAATTCTCAGTCGTGTCTTTAACAGGATGGGAACACTGTCATGGTGAAGGGTCTTACTCATGTTTCCATTACTAATATACTCTGAATAAATGTACCCTGAATTTATTTATTTATTGCTATGTGCAATCCACTTTGATCTGTTATCCTCTTAGATTAGTTGTCTTACACTACTTTATCGAAGATCCATCTGTTAAGAGCCGACTTAACTTGAAATTAGTTCTGTTAGTACAAGAAGTTAATTTCAACCCAACATACTGAATTTTTAGACGTAAGAAAATGCTGTATTTGCTAGTATTAATGATAATGTAGCGATTTCAAATGCCCACTGACCATGATGTTCCTCATACTCCATTAGAGATGGCTAAGTCATAAAGCGTATCCTCTAGCTACAGAAAAAATTGATTGTTGACGAATTTAATTCAAAGTATACTACGTACATCGGTATATCAGAAATTTACTCGAAATCACAGAAAAATCGTTTGCCTTTGCTGCTGGACCTCATTATTAAGGGGGATACAGCAATATGAAGCATTAAAGGCCATATGTTGGAGTGTGCATCATAGTACAAAATAGGGGAAACTGAAATTCTGTTTTCAGCAGGAAACAGAACATGTAGAAACGGGCTGAATGTAGGACAGAAAAACTAAAAAGATAATGTGCACCGCTGAAAACTTTTCACAGAAGAAACTCTAAAGATGAGCATTCTTGAGCATAATATACCTTTTAGAATAGATGCAGCAATACAAAGAATGAAGCATCCGTTTTGTAATGCTTCAGAGTATTTTGTCTGAAACATGTTACCAACTTCAGAACTTCTGGGAGAAGTAGCATTCTGTTCTAGCTACAACTTCTGTGACACTGCACTTTTTTCATTTTGATGTAACCTCTTCCAAGTTATTGTAGCTACAATCTGAAGCATCTTCCAAATAAGTTGAAGAGGTTGAATCCTTGTTTGGTGTGGTATGCGTTGCGCGGAAATGCAGCTTGTACGTTTAGTTATGCTTGATTAAAATATTTTCGTATTTTTCTATTTCTTGCCCGGTGATGTAAACTATAGAAGTGTCCTCGTATTTGTAGATGGATGATGACGTGACATCTGGAAGCATAAGGACTAGAGATGGAGAGAAGAAGCGTTTAGCAAAGATAATTTTAATTGTTCCCTTCCAATCGCAAGAATTTATCTGCAAGATAATTTTAATTATTTTGTTAAGCATACACCGACACATATCTGTGCTCAACTGAATCTTGTTTGTTTGGTGTGATCTCTCCCAGTACATGAAGCTCGATGAGCAAGAAGCGGCGGAACCAGAGGGAAAAGCTATAGCTTCTCGGTCATGTACCCTCAAGATAGTAAAGCTGATGCAATTGTTAATGGCAATGCTTGTTGAGCTATGATTATATTAGTCCTTTATAACTAAGAGTTAGTCTTGCTAGCCAAGTACTAAAAATGATCCTCTTATGTATCACTTGATATGTATGTGGGTCTCTTGTTCCAGTTTGACATGTATATTTAGTTATGCTTGAAGGGGATCGCATAATTGTGATAAATATTGATATAATTTTTAGCGACAACCATGTAGAACGTCCTTGCATAATTAGTGATATTGTACGAGCCACTAATGCTTCTCATTGATGATTTCAGTACACCGGAAAAAAACCAAACATTCTCTAACGAGGTAGCCACACATCTGAATTTTAATCTAACACAATTTATTATGTATGTCCATGTTTAAGTCCCTGAATTTATTCAAATTTGATAGGACATTATACACACTTATCATATGTGTCACTTGCCTTTAAATCAAAACTCTGTTGCAGTTTTCTTATTCATTGATATTTGAACAGTCAGAAGTTGGAACTTGCAACACCATCAAATTGCACTTTCACTTTTCCGATGATACACGTGATTTGTCCTTGTGAAGCACTCAAGCTGTGAATATATTTTGCCAGATGGTACTCCCTTTTCTTTGCACTAGTCTGACATACGTCTTTATGCTGCAGCATTTTAACAGGGCTTCTATCATTCGTAGTGAGTTGTTTCTTTTCATCATCTATGAGTTTCCATTCTTAATTGTTGAACACCCACACGATTAGGACACAAACTTTTATCCAAGTCTAGAAATTTGTACTATAAATACGAAGTAAGCACTATGCCACTACTGCAAAAAATTCTTTTGGGTGTGTACACAACCAATGTTGGTATTTTACTTGCAAAGGTGCAGTACTGTGGTCAATATTTCAGTTTTTCAATTCTGGCAATTTTACTTAACTTTCATGCTAGTCACCTAAATATGATATTCGGGTGCTTAAAGTACAAAAGATATGCTTTTACAACATGTTTTATTTTATCACTTACAACTGTTTAGTCCACCAAAAAGAGCATAATCATTTCCAATTTCTCGCCTTGTGATGTAAACCACAGAAATGTGCTTGCAGATTGATGAGACAACCGGAAGAATCAGGAGTACAAATGGAGAGAAGAAGCATTTAGCAAAGGCTTCCCTTGCTTACCAACCACGTGAGGCAAACTAATTTGTCTGCAATATAATTTTAATTTATTTTGTAAACCTATGCATACAGCCGCACAGATTCGTGCTGCTGAATCATACTTGTTTGGTGTGATCTCTCCCTTTGTCATGTACTTAAAGACATGCAACGCTGTGAAGATTTGGAAACGGATGAAAAACTTGAGGTTGTTACTGTAAATGTCATGTTTATATCTAACTAGAACTAGGGGGTGCACCCGCAAAAAAAAAAAAAACTAGAACTAGGGGGTGTTTCATAAAATGCACAATAAGTGGGAACAGACCCCTCCTTCAGAATCTGTACCATCGATCTGTAATCTGATGGCTCAGGTTGCATTTTTCTATTTTTGCACCTGAACATCATGTAATCGTTCCCGATTCTTCTTCTACTTCCTTGCCTTCACGTACTACTATTTCCCAGTTGCCACGCGTGCGTGGACAAATATCCTGTAGTGGCATGCATGGACCCGTACCACCACTACCACGTGGGCCCGGCGTTACCTGTCCAGGGGCCCACTGGTCCTTAATCCACCACCCCACTGACGCTATAAAAAACCCACCCGCTCACAGTCCACGGCCAGAACTCCGACGAACACATCTGCTCCAGTCAAAGCTAGCTCTTAGCTAGCCACCAGAGCATTCCGGACGACAACGACACCATGCGCGCTCCGGCGAGAGTCCTGCACCGCGCGGCCGCCCTAACAGCCGCCGGCACGGCAGAGACGTCCTCGTCGTCGCCTGCCTCTCCACAGGCACCGCCGGAGCAGGCGGCGCCGATGGCGGTGGACTCGGACATGACAGTCATCCTTGCATCGCTGCTGTGCGCGCTCGTCTGCGTCCTTGGGCTCGCTCTCGCCTCCCGGTGCGCATGCCGACGCCGACGCTCCAGCCCCACTTCCTCCTCCAACCCACCCCCGAAGGGCCTCAAGAAGAAGGCAATCGACGCGCTCCCCACCGTCTCCTTCGCCGCGGCCGCTTCACCGCAGCCGGCAGCAAAGGAGTGCGCGATATGCCTGGCCGAGTTCGCGGAGGGGGAGGGCGTGCGCGTTCTCCCGCAGTGCGGCCATGCCTTCCACGTGCTCTGCATCGATGCTTGGCTCCGGACCTGCGCCACCTGCCCCTCTTGCCGCGCGTCCATCGTTGCTGCTCCAGCCCCTGCACCCACGGTGGTGGTCGTAGTGGCAGGGAACAACAGGTGCGGGAGGTGCGGCGAGGCGGCGCCGCCGGCTGGTGGTGGGGATAGCACGTTCTTGCCTTAATCAGTTTACCTTATTCCTCTTCTGTTCTCTTTTCCTCTGGTTTGCTAGTTAGGCTATGTAATTAATTCAAGTTTTCTTAGTTAGTCGAGTATTTATAATCAGCTAGTAATTAATTACATGAGTTGTACTTAGTTAAGTAGAGTAGTAGCACTATTGTTCTTGTGCTTCATTTTCTTCAACTTCCTCTACTTTGTTTGGTAATTGGGACGCTGTATGTCGACCCAGCTAGTTTAGTAGCTTTGTTGTAAAGTGCATAAGAGCATCTCCACTCGCCCCCCAACATTGCCCCTCAGGGCTCTTTTTTTAGCGCCGGCGCCGAAAAATCGGCCCAGTCGCGCCCCCAGGACCTTGTTTATAGCCGGTTTGGGCCAAAATAACAGTCGTTGAACCCGAGCAGAACCCAGGCCCCCGGGGGGCGCCTGGGGGCGCCGGCCGAAGCAAAAGGCACGTGGGTCCTATCTGTCGGCGACAGACATGCCTTTTCCCGCCGATCCCCCACTTTTCCCTCCATTTTCCCGTTGCTTCCCCCCTTCTGCCCCTCTTCTCCTGCCATTCTCCTCCCGCTCCCCGCCATCCGGCCGCCATCCCGCCATGCCGCCGAAGAAGCAATCGGCCCCTCGCGCCGCTGCCGCTGCCGATTCCACCCAGCCGAAGCAGAGGAAGCCGAGGGCGCCGATGGCAAAACCACCGGGCATGTCGAACGCCGAGTGGAGGGCGGAGGTTCAGCGCCGGGAGGCCGTCACCACCGACCGACTGAACAGGCTCAACGCCAAGAAGGTCCGGGACGGGGCCGCGTCGTCGGCGGCGGCGGAGCAGGCAGAGGCGTCTCGCGCGGGGATGATGAATTCGCCCGGCTTCCACGCGCAAGACGACACAATGGACACCACCGGTGCCGACACCGGCGAGGAAAGGGAAAAAGAAGAAGCGGGGGCCAGGACGGGCGAGCCGCGTGTCAAGTGGACGTCCAAAGAAGACGAGTGCCTCGCCGAAGCATGGAAGATCGTCAGCCTCGACCCTGTCACCGGCGTGAACCGGAACGCCGACACGTACTGGACGCGTATCAATTCAGCGTTCAATGAGCGCAAGCTAGTCGACCCCTACTTCGCCACAATCCACATGCAGCGCGGCGCAAAGGCCATGTCGAACCATTGGGCGATCATCCAAACGGCCTGCAACAAATGGCATGGGAGCGTCGAGGAGATCGCGGCTCCCCCGGAAAGCGGCGCCAACATCGAGGGTCAGGTATGCACAGCCGCCGACTCTCGCTTCTTTTCGCCGTGTACGTCGCTGACACTTGTTCTTCGGCTGCGCAGATGGTTCGGATGTTCACCATGTACCGCCAGGACAGCAACGACCAAGAGTTCAAATTCCTCCACGTGTTCACCCGGATCGAGAAGTGCGAGAAGTGGACGGATGTCCGGCGCAGCCTCACCAAGGCCAAGGAGACGTACAAGCCGGACGCGCCCGCCCCGAGGGCGGCGGATGGGCGCCCAGACGGCAACAAAAGAGCCAAGACGGCGAAGGACGCCACACCGGCTGCCGAGCGGCTGCAATCGTCGACCGAGCAATGCATCGCCGACGCCAAGAACCACGCCGCCAAGAGGGAGGAGAAATCCGAGGCGCGGTGGTCGGCGTTGAGGATGAACAGCGCCATCAAGCTCGACCTACTCCGGACCAACGTCGCCGCGAAGAAGAGGAATACCGACCTGTCATTCTTGATGGGAGCGGACATGTCGACGATGGACGAGCAGGTCAAGGCATGGTTCTTGGCGGAGCGCAGCCTCATCTTGACTCAGATGCCTTCGACCACCGCGCCTACGCCCACGCCGACCCCAACGCTGACGCCCAGCCCGAGTGGTGAAGCCACGCCGACGCCCAGCACAGAAGCCACGCCGACGCCGAGCAGCCCGAGCACAGAAGCCACGCCGACGCCGAACAGCCCGAGCACAAAAGCCACGCCGATGCCGACGCCGGCCAGTCCCACGCTGGAGGAGCCCGTCGTTTGATGCATTCCTTTGTCTACGCGTCCTTCCTTTTGAGCGCCGAACTATCGTTTATGTTTGATCGCCGAACTGGGCATGATGATCGCCGAACTTTGTGGCAGACCAAACAAGGACAAAGCAAATTTTTATCCATAGTGTTCCACGTCTCGATGTTAGGAGGCTCATGGAGGCGAGGGGTGCCCAAGAAACGCTCACGAAAGACTGTATATGTTGGTAGCTAGGATTTTGATTCTACTCAGTGTGAATATTTGTTTGGGCATAGAATGAGTAATATCTATATATCATGTGGGCCAGAAGAAGAAAAACCAGGTGCCTACATGACTGGTACATCTACACAATACCATAGTAGATGACACCATGCAATGACGGGCATGTATGTGGAAAACCGTGGAAACATGTACTTTTTGCCAAAGGTGGGTGGCCAACTAAAGTTGGGGATAAGAAGATGCGTATACATCTGCTTCTATCCAAATATTTCTCCACTTGGCCGGCCTTCATGAGGCATTTATGTGCAGTGTACTGTCTTGTCTCCAAGATTCACCTTTTTCTCCTGCTAAAGATTAATCATCTGGTGTTTGAAATATCCATGGCTTGCTGGGTGTTGGGAACTAGAGTCTTCATGTATAGTGTGGTGCATGTGCAGCAAGTGAACAACTAATAGGGTCATGGTCAAACAATCAAATGGTACAAAAAGTTAAGTGTGACTTTGAGCGATGAATGTCTCACATTCGTTTCATTTATAGATAGTGGATTCCTGGGGTAAATTAATTAGCACCTAGTTCTGTGATCACCAGGGTTATGAAACTAAATGAATCAATAAACCGTGTTAATTAGGCCTCCCCGCTATAGTTTCATAACTCATAAGGACATATCCAGTAATGTGGCACTATAATTAAAGATGAGAGTGGTCTAATAATATCATACTGTGATACAATATCTTAACAATTGAAAAGGAAACTTAGTGACAAATAAATCATATACACAATTATTTTGATAAATAAGATATCACTCTAATCTATAATTTCAGAAGTAACTAAAGTGATATCATGCATATATTTCTTTATCATATTACCCATAGTTAGAGACCTTAGAGCATCTCTAACGCATCGCCCAAAACTTAATGCTCCAAACTTCCTCTCAAACCTTAACTCATCAAATTTAGGGAGTGAAAAACTAGGCGCACCTAGGCTTTCTACTAAAACTTAAGTCAATAAAAAACATTCTTTTGCTATTTCTGTTAACCTCTTGCCTACAAACTCCATTTCAACTTATACTTACACAGCATAGTAATTCAAAACTTCACACGTCCCAACATTATTTCGAATTAAACTTCCAAGTGATGTCTGTAGTAGTTTTGGTGCACATCACACATGCGGCAAGCATCCATGTCTGATCACATGCAACCGCACTAGCTAAATGTAAGTCGATGCATAAGAGATAGACTCAATTAGTTGACTAATTAATCAATCACGTACAGAAAGACAACCTAACTGATAACACGGGATGGATCATATGCATTATATCCATCACCCACCTTAGATATATAGCTGCTACTTTCCACAACCCGATATGATTTGTTAAGTTAATCACACACCAATCATGTATCCCACGATCCGTCAAAAAACACTTCGTAAAGATTATTTTAATTACATGATCCATAGATTAAAAGTATAACCAGTTGAGTCAGAAGGTCTAGTGCGTTCCACCATCTTCTTGGCTCTTTGAGGTTTTCGTCGAAAATGGAAACCGGCGCCGGAAAGATCGAATGAAAAGTAGTCCATCGATCGGCAAGGACACCAAAAATAGCTTTACATACTTAACTCCGCTGCTCATCTTTAGGGAGCATTCCTGTATACTTTACCTCCTAAGTACATGCACACACACTGCTACCTAGCTTTGAGATGGAATATACACCCATACATCCATCACAAAGCATGCAATTGGGCAAAATTAAGCGCTTTCTTTGTGCAAGAAATTAGTTAATTAGTAGGATAAGATGATAAGCAAAGTGTTTTCATTCATTAAGATGTTTATATCTTTCCTTACTTATGAATACTAGCAGGCGGAGGTGCGGCGGCACGCCGCGCCCGAGCTTAAGCCCGTTGTTAGCCATATGTTGTTGCTCATATTTGTTATCGATAGGTTATCGGGTTTTGGTAAGTGAAGCAAGAATAATATAGTAGATAATACGGATCATTTAGTCAATTTCATGACTTGGTGACATACGTGATAATAAAGTAGTACAATGAAGTGCTGTTTAAGAGAGTAATATTGTGTAGCTAGATGTTGTACAAATGTAGATAAAGAAAAACTTGGTGAAAATACATCATGGCTTTTTAGCACTTCAGATTATTTGTTCTTGATCTTCACGTTTTTGCCGCTGTTTTCTATTTTCTTCATAATAGGAGATTACGATTGCTAAACTGTTTGACTTTTGGGTTTATAGACTAAAGTGTGCATTTTAATCGAGTTCATGAAGCTATCGGGAATTTTTGTTTTTTAAAAATAAAAAAAACGAAGAGATGATTAAAAAATTTATCCTTGCTTTCAATACTTTTCGTCACCCTTCATCCTTGTATCTCCCCCCTAGTCTTTGCACACAGATGGCAAAGAACTCGATATTTTTCATCTTCTCTAGTAAATTGTACCAGTGAGGCAAATTAGTGAACCGTCATGATAAATTTATGACATTGCGCACAAAAAGAATTGATGAAGTGCATTCGTTGTTTTTTTTTGTCTGTAAATAGGTCTCCGTGCGATGACTGGACGCATATGTACATGCATATTTGAATTGGCTTGTTTTTCCATTACATAGTCACGGGTACATAGTGGTTGGCGTTGGTAGTGCAGATTGAAGTACAAAGACAACACCAGTATTATGTCTCCTGGAAGTTCATTCTTCAAGATCATCCTTGAGCAAATCATTGAGCATCAATGGAGTAAGAATAGTTTTGATTAATTTGGTCTTCATGAACATAAATTGGAGGGAATCTACAACCTTTCGGGATTTGATTACGGTGCTCCTCTCGGGCCCATCCATTGAAGATTTTAGTCTCTTGCAAAATCAATTCGCGAGCACAACATGATAGCGGCTCGATTAACAGAGGTGGAGTTTACGCGAGAAGACAATTCATCAGCACGGTAGCTTGGAGCCAATCAAATTAATTACCACTGGTGTGGATGTGATGTCTGGCTGATAAGGTTCATTTAGCTAATCAAGAGCCAACAAGTGCCACAATAATTACAAAAACTTAGGATTTTATCAACTATTAATAGCGATTACAAACATGATATTTTTCTTCTTCTAGAAATGTGTGATGAGCACAAATGGAAGTATCAACTGGCTAAATCATATATCTTGTGTAGGCCAAAGGAACTAGGATGGATATGCATCGGAAACATCAAAAACATCAAAATTAAAAATAAGTGCTTGCGTAGCAAATAGCTATTCAAGCTACAAAATGGGAAGGGTGTCTCGCAAGAGCTCCTCCATAATAAATACTTATATTGCAAGACCTTATCTGTTTTGGAAGCCCTCCTGAAGTGGATGCCAAACCAACCGATTCTCTGTTTTGGAAGGGCTTGATGAAGTTGGTGATGGCCAATCGATGAGTTTCTGGGAGATACCTGGCTAGGTGAAAATCCGCTTGCGATTATGTACCCTTCACTTTACAATATAGTGTTAAAGGAGATGGTACAATTCAATCTATTTTTGGATCGACACCTCTGGACATCCAATTCAGGAGGGCCTCAATTGGTGATAAATTGATGCATGGCTCCTTTAGTTTGTATGATGATGTTGGTCAACTTAGCTCATGTGCCGAATGTTTTGGTGGAGAGTTAAGACCAGCAACGTGTTTTCTATTAAGTCTATGTATGCAAATCTTATAAATATGGGGCCTATGTTTCGCAGAAAGAATATTCGAAAATTAAAGTTCCTTTAGAGATAAAATTTTATGTGATTTGTACAGAGGTCTATGTATGCAGATCTTATAAATATGGGGCCGATGTTCCACAGAAAGAATGTTTGGAACATTAAAGTTCCTTTAGAGATAAATTTTTATGTGATTTGTACAGAGGAAGTGATCCTCACCAAAGATAATTTTGCTAAAAGAAACCAGAAGAGATGTATAAAGTGTTGTTTTGTGTTCAAGATGATATAATTTAACATCTCTCTATTTCCTGCCCTTTCACAGCTTTGATTTGGCGTGCGATTCTTGTTGCATGTAATATGTCACCCTCAACAAATATCCCAAATTTATTTGGAATCTGGTTGGTTGGTATCAACAAAAACCTTAAGGGTCATATCCGTGTAGGGGTTTGTGCCTTACTTTGGGGAAATTGGAATTGCTGGAATGACTATGTTTTTAGTGGGTCTTTCTCTATTAACTTTGTGCAGCCTATCTGCAAGGCCATCACATCGATCCGTATGTGATCATCACTTCAGAGCTGGGCCACTGGGGAGCTCATGGCCTTTGGGTGCAACCGTTTGGAGACGGTTTCACAATCGTTATTCAACCAGTTTGGCTGGCATGTCACTAATAGATTATGTAGTTAAGTCATGTGATCTTAATACGACATTTTGTGGTCATTGTTCTGTTTTCTCATTTTAATTGCTATTGCGCACTTGTTGAACTTTGTCCTTTTCTTTTAACAAAGATGGTTGTGTGCATCATGATGATTTAGAGGTCAGAGTCTACCCCTTTTGCAATAACAAAATTGCATTTCTTTGGAGGGATATAAAACATACAAAAATTTCTCTAGCTGATAACTAGTGGGTTCACCTATAATACTTGCATTACAATTCAGGCCACATTTTTGCTAAATCACGGTTGATTTTGCAGCCGTTGGAGCTTGGGAAGTCAATGCTACTTTATTTTTTGCAAGACCATCAAGATGTTGACGCAATGAAACTTGCTGACCCATGATTTTCCACCTCGCGGTGTCAGAAAAGCCATCAAAGACGAGGAGAACCGACGAAACAAGGAATCATCTTTCTAAAACCAGGTGCTTGCAGTAGGATTGGCATGTTCCTACAGGAACTGTACAGTGGCATTATGGGCATATATGTCAGAGAATCATGGAAACGTGGACCTTTTGTCAAAGGTCGCTGATCAGCTAACGTATGTGATAAGTTCATAAAAAGAAGATAGTATATATGCTTTGCATCCCCTGTCTAAATATCTCTGCGTTTTGGCTGGCTTTCATGAAGGATAGATGGCCTTTATGTGTACCATCTAGTCTCAAAGGTTCACCTTTTCTACGGCCACAGAGATTCATCGGCTTGCTGGTGATTGGGACTCCCGTGGTTTGGGGTTTTGGGGACCAGAGCATGTACGTATGATTGTGTGGTGCATGCATGTGCAGCATATCATGGTCAATTCAACAATATCGTGATCATTGGAATGTTGAAATTAACTAAGGACATGTTCGGTTTGGTACGAATCTGATGGAATTGGAGTTTTCGAACTACGGGCATGCTCGATTGAGCTAAAGTGGCACGCTCTCAGTCCACTCCAAGTGGCCGTTAGGGGGCTCCTGAAGGAGTACTGCTCAATTAATTGCTCTCCGGAAAGGATACATCCACATGTGCATGCATAGTCAGCATGGATCCCTGCAAGGCGTCCAAATGAACATAAGCACCGTTCAATCTCGCTGGCATGCGCTCGCGAGTGAGCTACGCACCACATCGCTTGGGAATTTAATATACGGCGCCTTAAGCACCTGTTACCTCGCTTCTCGCAAACCGATGCACACCTTCCTCCGCGCTGGGCCGACCCCTTTCCCATTTTTCTACTCCCCTGGAAAATATTCATGCGTGAAGATCGAACTCACGACCTCCTCTTTCTTTTTAATCTGCACTAACAGCCCAAGACAACTCACTTGTTGTGACTGCTTATATTCTTTTTCCCCTTTTCCTCTTTCTTTTCTTTAATATTTTTCTTTTTTTCACTTTTGATTATTATTATTATTTATTTCAAAATGCACGAACTTTTTGGATGATTTTTTAAAATTCATTGAATCTTTTATAAAAATAGATGCACTTTTAAAAAAATTATGAACTTTTTTTAATTTGATGAATTTTCTGAAGCTTGATGAACTATTTTCAAAATCGATGAAGTTTTTTCAAAATTGATGAACCTTTTAAAATTTGTGCACTTTTTCATATCTGATGAACTTTTTTCCAAATTCATGAACTTTTTTTCAAAATCCATGAACATTTTTGAATTCATGATTTATTTTCTAAATGTTTTTCAGTATTTTTATCAAAAGTCTGTTTACAACTCAACTGGTCAACCACGGCCGGTTAAACACAATCGAGCGACCAGGGAACCCGGTCGAGCGCTTGGCTTCTTCTTGGGCCGGCCCGCGAACCTGGGCGCTTGAGCGCCAGAACCTGTTCGAGCGCTTAACGCGACGAACAGGAGCTCACTCTCACGTGATCGTTTATTTTTGAAATCACTAATTAAGGAGTACTCATTACAAAGATCACTCCCACCTTCCTAGGTTACGACAAGTGACGCGCAGCATGTGCGCCACTTGTTGCAACATGGGAGTTTTTCCTTTTTTCGTAGATCCGTTTATTCAAAATGTTTTATCTCTTAAACCGTGCGTCCAAATCTCGAACCGTTTTCACCGATGGATTCCTTGCGTCGAGATCATCAAAACTAGATCCCATGTTGATAGGTTTTGACGAACTTTTTTTCACGAAAAACCAGACGAAAAAACTAAACCGGGAGCACGGGTTTTTTCCCTTTCCGAAAGAGGCACGCCCATGCCTCTCGCGAAATCACAACCGTGCCTCTCGCGGAAGCAAAACCGTGCCTCTCGCGGAAGGAAAAAAAAACAGAAAACATATTTTTTTTGTTTCCGAGAGGCACGGCCGTGCCTCTCGCGAAAGCACAACCGTGCCTCTCGCGGAAGCAAAACCATGCCTCTCGCGGAAGAAAAAAAAACAGAAAACATGTTTTTTTTCGTTTCCGAGAGGCACGGGCATAACTCTCACGAAAGCACAACCGTGCCTCTCACGGAAGCAAAACCGTGCCTCTCGCGGAAGGAAAGAAAACAGAAAACATGTTTTTTTCGTTTCCGAGAGGCCGTGTCTCTCACGAAAGCACAACCGTGTCTCTTGCGGAAGTAAAACCGTCTCTCGCGGAAGGTAAAAAAACAGAAAACACATTTTTTTTTCGTTTCCGAGAGGCACAGCCGTGACTCTGGCGAAAGCAAAACCGTGACTCTCGTGAAAGAAAAACAAAAAGAAAAAGCATTTTTTCGCGCAATTTTTTTTTAATTTTTAATTTATCCAATAGCTAAGGAAGACCGGTGAAAATCCGAAACGTCTAAAACAACCGGAAAAATAAAAAAAATCCGGCGGGAGCGCCCAGAGCGCGACACGTGGCGGGCGGCTGAGAGCGCGCGAAGTGGCGCTGATCGTTGCGAGGCTCCCGAAGGAGCGCTCATCAACAAGTTGCTCCCGTTTCTTTTTCTTTTTCAGGGGAGTATGGCACAGCCGCGTTGTAGTGCAGCCCATTATTTTGTTTAGGGAAATAGAGAAGCCCATTCTTAAAGCCCAAACTATATAGCTCTTGTCTCGCCTGAAGGGTCCGCAGCTATGAGCCAGCCCATTTAACGCGTATTCTCGCTGGTTCGCTTGCACACTCGGTCGTTGGTTTTTTCATTTGTTTTATTTGAATTTTTTTGTCTTATTTTATTTTTTCTTACGGTTTTCTTTATTTCTGAAGGGTTTTCTTTGATTTTTTTCTTTGCTTTTTTCATTAGTTTTCTTCATTTCTTTTCTCAGCTTTCACTAGTTTTTTTTCTTTCTCTTTTTCTATGATTTATTTTGGTTTCTCTGTTTCTTTTCTTGGTCTTCATTGCTTTTCTCTTGTCCTTCTTTTTTTGTTTGTTTTTTTCTTGGTTTTTCTTCATTTCCTCATTGGTTTTCATGGTTTTCTTTGGGGTTTCTATTTTTCTTCGTTTCCGAGGTGTTTCTTTCTTCCATTCATACGATTTTCACCACTTTTTCTTGTTTGTTTTTGTTTTTTTAATACATGTTTACATTTTTATATTTTACGTATGCATCAAGAACATTTTTTAAACTTGTTTAACATTGTTCTAATACATGATTAACATTTGTAAAAAATTATTCCTCATGACTTATTTTCTCATTCACATGGTACATTTTCGGAATATATCAGGAACGTTTTTTGAATTATGAGCACTTTTATTTAAAACATGATCTATTTTGAAAAGCACGAACATTTTTTGAAATCCCCTATCCGTTTTTGAAAACACGATTTATTTACAATTTATGAGCAAGTCATGAAACTAGGATTTAAAAAAATTCCCAATCATTTTTTAAAAACTTGTTTTTTTAAAACAAGAACATCTTTTGAATTTGTGAACAATTGTTGAAAATTCTGAACAATTTTTAAGAAACATGATCACTTTTGTAAAACAAGAACATTATTTTAATTTTCCAAATATGTTTTGGAAAACGTGACAAATTATGAAATTATGAACTTTTTTATAAAATCACCAAAGTTTCTTTGAAACTTATGAGTTTTCAAAAAAAGAACAAAATAAAAAAGAAAACAGAGAAAAAATGAAAAGGGAAAATGTGAAATATAAAACAGAAAGAAAAATTAGTTATGAAAGAAATAGAAAAAGGGAACCGGTTCAGGACCATTCTAGGAGGTTACCAAAACCAGTACCGTGTGTAAGCTAGCTATTACCGCAAAATGGGGCAGGCCCATTTCGTCATACCTCGCTCGTAGCTTATGTGATCTGCCTCACTGCAGTGAATAATAGGGATTTCCATATTCAACTCCTCCTAGCTTCCCTAAAAAGAAAAGGAAAACTCCTTCTATCTTCTTTTCTCTCCTTCTTTACTCCCGCGGAAGAATCGTTGATTGGAAGTAGATTTCTCTCTCAAAAAAATCAAACGGAAGCAGATGGAAAACCCTGTTGGATTGCTCGAATTTGGCGCCAACAATTTGTTAACAAATGTTTAACCGTTGGTCACACGGTCGTACGAAGGCCCTGGTTTAAAGAATGTTACACGCTATGCTCCGGGGCTCTGACATGACTGTCTCTCCTCATGTTAATTCTAGTCGCATATACTATTCCCCTCCCGTGATGTGCTTTCTTGAATTTCGCAGAGAAATCATGAGAACATAAACGATTCAAAATGAAACCTTAAACCATGGTTCCCTCACCTCTTGGTATCAGAAAGGTTGTCGGCCATGAACGGAAAACCAATGAAACACCCACGAAAAACACTCTCGGCTACCAGGTAAGGTTTCAATTCAATCGGGAAGAATCAGATTGAGGTGATGAGAAAACTGCGATTATCCAAACAAGAAAAGCATGTACTCACACCATTGATACGCCCACATATATTCCAGAGAACCTGTGTACCGATGGGCATATGTGTGGAGGAGCATGGGCACGGGGAGCCCGTTTGAGCAAAGGTGGCTGGCAAGCTAATTGTGGACATAAGATCATGAAAAAGATGTGTATACATACTCCGAATCTCCTATCTGAATATGTGTGCACTTTTGCATGATGCATGTGCTTTATGTGTAGAGTCTTGTCTGAAAGATTCATCATCTCATCTGGTGATTGAAATATGTCCGTGGCTTGTTGGATGTTGGGGGACCAGAGCATGCATGTACGTGTTGTGTGGTGCATTTTTTTTTAACAAGGTTTGGTGCATTTTTGCAGTGCAACTAACCGGGCTCATGGTTAGGGTCGGAGGCATCTGCCAGTCTTGAATGAACTCTGAACAGGCTTTCGCCCCGTTTTATATAGAAAGCAAACACCGAACAAAGTTCATGGCCTTATATGAACCAATGGTCCGGCGTGAATAATCGACATGCAGTTGCATATACTTGCACGCAGTGGCGGAGGCAGCGTGTAGGCACGGTGGGCCGTGGCCCACCCAGAATATTGCGAATTTTTTTATACCATATAGTAATTTGACAAGGCCGACGGCCAGATGAGTAGGTCTTGTGTTGCTCGCTCGGTTGCTCCCAGTCTCGTCCGTGAGAAGCAGGGCAGAGCAGGGCAGGTCAGCTGCTTCACGCCGCCACCGCCACGCCGGACGCCGCCTCCCAGTTCTGGCTCTCCCCTGTCCGTCAGCCATCGTCCCCTAGCCGGCTAGCTGGCCCCTCCCCTCGCCGCTCCCCTCCCGTCTCCGCTCCCCTCCTCTCGCCGCTCTCCCGCCAAGCTGGAAGCCGCCGTCTCGCCGATCCCGATCCGCCCACCGCCCACCGTCCCACGGCCCACCTCACCATCGCCGGCGCCCGGCGAGCTACCCTTCAGGCTCCAGCTGCGTGAGCAAGGTGACCTTCGAAGCTTCCCCAAAAATTGACGCATCTTGTTCGGTTGTTCCTGCTTCCCCCCAAAAAATAGTGTTTAGCTGATGAAACAAATTACATCCAAAGAAAATAATACTAGTGTTTAGCTGATACGTCGTCCCCAAGTAAACATGGATTTCTATGTTCTATACTTTTTATGGAAGCTATATTTCTGGAGTCTACTTTTATGGCAAGTTAATCATGATTGTAGAATTTTCAAACCGTGTAAGTCTGTAGAATTCACTTTGCTGCTTTGGCACAAACTACCAGGACAAGCAGATCCTTCTAGGAATTTATTAGGTCCATCATAGAATGGAACTGGAACATGGCTTGATGCCTGTAGAACGCATATGAAAATGTAATGACGGTATTGAACTGTTTTGCTAAAAAATGATATTAGACTGCTTATGTTCTTGAACAGCTAATTTCTGTGCACAGTTGAGAATTAGAGTCTCCAATTTCTGTGCACAGTTGAGAATTTTGGCCGACTGTTGCTGTTGTGTTGAGAAATGGAATATGACATTGACTGATGTGTGTTGGTAATTTGAAAAAGATTGGTCCAAATGGCTAAGTGTCTTTCTGATTCTCATGTGCTATCGCGCAATGGTTGTAACCAACGAATGTATATTAATTTTGATGAAATGAAATTGCAGAACAGATCATGAAGAGGAATGGTGCCACTGCCATTATGGACCTTTTTCGAATACATGAAGAGAAAGCGAGGACGATTGCAGAGGCAACGCCAAGTCCTCCATCACCCCAACAGCCAAGTCCTTCAGTCCATTCCGACACAGACAATGAGATTGATATTGAAATTGAAGAGGTAACACCAAGTCCTCCATCACCCCAACATCCAAGTGCACATGTCTTTTCAGGTGATCCAGGGAAAAGAACTCCCATTTCAGAGTATGCTTTTAATGATCAAGATAGTGTTTGAAGAAGATATATTGCAAGCGTCATGACATGTTTCGAGATGTTAGAGCTCAAAAGGTTTTGGAAGCGCTTGAAATGGGTGAAATTGAAAGTGGAAGTGGATTAAATCAAGAGATGGGATTAGATAGACCCGGTGATACTCGGTGGGGTTCTCATTTTTGAACCATTTTGCACATTATTACCATGTATCCCACAATACTAGAAGTACTTGATACTATTGGAAAAGATCCTTCACAAAGCGGTGAGTGGACAAGAATACGTGCAGTGGTTTTTGCCTTGGAGTCATATGACTTTGTTTTCAATCTTCACGTGATGCTTGTTATTCTTGGCCACACTAATGAGTTGTCTCAATCATTGCAAAAGAGAGATCAAGATATTGTTAATGCAATGTCACTTGTTAGTTTGGCAAAGAATAAAATGCGACATATGAGGTCTCATGGCTGGGAAGGATTTCTTGCAAAGGTGACATTGTTTTGCAACAAACATGGCATTGAAGTTCCTACACCGGAGGATAATTATGTGCCTCATGGAAGATCACCTCGGTATTATGAAGTGCAAACAAATGATGATCGTTATAGAAGAGAAGTATATCTTGGTATCCTTGATCAAATCATTCAAGAGCTTGACAATAGGTTTGACGAGGTTAATATGGAGTTGCTTATTTGCATGTCTGCATTGAATCCCGCCAATTCATTTGCTTCTTATGATGCACTGAAGGTAATGAAACTTGCTGAATTCTACCCCCAGGACATATCAAGCATGGATTTGGTAAGGCTTGAATTCCAACTTGCTACTTTTATTGATGATATGAGACAAGATGATAGGTTCAGATCTGTGCGTAATATTGCTGAACTCTCTGTTATGCTTGTTGGTACAAACAAACATGTTCTCAATGATTTGGTCTACATGCTTATCAAATTGGTATTGATCTTACCGGTGGCCATGGCGAGTATTGAAAGAGTATTTTCGGCAATGAATCTAGTGAAAAATAAGTTGACAAATAGTATGGGTGATGATCTCATGAACAATTGCTTAGTGACATTCATTGAACGAGATGTGTTCTTGAAAGTAAGCGAGGAAGAAATAGTTGAAGCTTTCATGGCAAAGGAACGTCGTAGAGTTACTTAGTGTTGTAGTTTGCTATATATGTGTATCTTTCATGTAAGACTATTTGTATTTGCAACATTGCAAATTGGAATATTTGGGAACTATAATGTTGTCTGCTTTGATTGAGCTATTTGTATTATATTTTGCCAACTATTATATGACACTTGAAATAGGTAAAAAGAAAAATTTTTAGATGTGCACACCCTCCATTTCTTTCCTGGCTCCGCCACTGCTTGCACGCACTACTAAAAGTCCTTCATGCACTGGACTAATTGTTTTCTCTTTGTGGGATGCATTGGACTAATTCGCTAAAGCAGGCAGGCAGAGAGACAGCCTAACTGATAGCACGGGCTTGATTCAGATAGTATAAACGATCACTTGTCATGCATAGATATATTTTTCTTTCGATATTCTTTGTTTTCTGACGGGTTTTCTTTGCTTTTTTCATCCATTTTCTTTGTTTCTTTTCTCTGTTTTCACATGTTTTTTTTCCTTTCTCTCTTTGTATGATTTATTTTTAGCTTACTTGTTTCTTTTCTCAATTTTCACTGTTTTTTTTCCTTCTTTCTATCTTAGTTTTTTGTTTTCTTTTTCTTGATTTTTCTTTGTTTGACCCTTGGTTTTCACGGGTTTCTTTGGGGTTTTCATTTTTCTTCATTTATGAGATGTTTCTTTTGTTTCTTTCTTCGGGTTTCACCGCTTTTTTTAGCACATGTTTACATTTTTTCAGACACACTTATAAATTTTACATATGCATCAAGAATATTTTTTAGTACTTGTTTAACATAATTGAAATACATGGTTAACATTTTTAAATTTTCCCGTTTGATGACTACTTTCCCCATTAACATTATACATTTGCGGAATATATCAGGAACAAGTTTTGAATTACGAACACTTTTTTAAAGACAGGAGCAACTTTGAAAAACACGAACATTTTTTGAAATCCTCTATTAGTTTTGAAAACACATTTTTTTTGAATTTGTGAACAAATTTTGAAAATAGAAACATTTTTTTGAAATTCCCAAACATTTTTTTGAAACCTATATTTTAAAACAAGATCATCTTTTGAATTTGTAACAAATTCTGAAATATTTTAACAAACATGATCATTTTATTAGAACATGAACATTATTTCAATTTTCTGGATATTGGAAAATATGAATGAAATTTGAAGTTAAGAATATTTTTTTAAAATCACCAACTTTTTTGAAATTTATGAATTTTCAGAAAAAGAACAAAGTAAAAAAGTAAACAGGGGAAGAAATAAAAAAAGAAAAAAAACCGAGTGAAAATTAGAAAAATAAGTTATAAAACTAAAAGAAAAAGGAAACACGTTGAGGAACCGTCTAGGAAGTTACCCAAACTGGCACGGTGTCAGTGTGTACGCTGTTACCGCAAAAAGGGGCCTGCCCATTTTTGGCATTGCTCGCTCGGAGGTTATGCGATCTGCCGCAGAAGGTGGTGAATAGGGATTTACGTACTCAGCTCCTCCTAGCTTCCCTAAAAAAAGGGAAAAAAAAAATCCTCCTAGCTTCTTTTCTCACGAAAAAATTAATCAGACGAAAGCGGATGGAGAACTCTGTTGGATTGCTCCAATTTGGCGCCAATAATTTGTTAACAAATGTTTAACCATTCGTCACATGGTCGTACGGAGGCCCTAGTTTAAACAACGGTACACGCTATGTTCCGGGTCTCTGACTTGACTGTCTCTCCTCTTGTTAATTCCAGTCGCATATACTATTCCCCTCCTGTGCGGTGCTCTCTTGAATTTTGCAAAGAAATCATGAGAACATAAGCAAGTCAAAATCGAACCTTCAACCATGGTTCCCTGACCTCTCGGTACCAGAAAGGTTGTCGGCCATGACGGGAAAACCAATGAAACACCCACGAAAAACACTCTGGGCTGCCAGGTAAGGTTTCAATTCGATCGGGATGAATCAGATTGAGGTGATGAGAAAACCGCGATGATCCAAACAAGAAAAGCATGTACTCGCACCATTGATACGCCCACATATATTCCAGAGAACCTGTGTACCGATGGGCATATGTGTGGAGGAGCATGGGCACGGGGAGCTCTTTTTAGCAAAGGTGGCTGGCAAGCTAATTGTGGAGATAAGATCCTGAAAAAGATGTGTATACATACTCCGAACCTCCTATTTGAATATGTGTGTATTTTTGCATGATGGATGCTCTTTATGTGTAGCGTCTTGTATGAAAGATTCACCTTAATTTTTTTCTTTCCTGAGATTCATCATCTCACCTGGTGATTGAAATATGTCCGTGGCTGGTTGGATGTTGGGGGACCAGACCATGCATGTACGTGTTTGTGTAGTGCATTTTTTTAAACAAGGTGTGGTGCATTTGCAGTGGAGCTAACTGGGCTCATGGCCAGTGTCGGAGTCGTCTGACAGTCTTGAATGAACTCGGAACAGGCTTTCGCCCCTTTTTATATATAAAGCAAACACCGAACAGAGTACATGGTCTTGTATGAACCAATGGTCCGGCGTGAATAATCGACATGCAGTTGCATATACTTGCATGCACTACTAAAAGTCCTTTATGCACTGGACTAATTGTTTTCTCTTTGTGGGATGCACTAGAACTAATTCGCTAAAGCAGGAAGGCAGAGAGACAGCCTAACTGATAGCACAGGCTTTATTCAGATAGTACAAACGATCACTTGTCGTGCATGGATAGATTTTTCTTTCGGTATTCTTTGTTTTCTGATGGGTTTTCTTTGCTTTTTTCATCCATATTCTTTGTTTCTTTTCATTGTTTTCACATGTTTTTTTTTTCTCTTTTTGTATGATTTATTTTTGGCTTACTTGTTTCTTTTCTCAATTTTCACTGTTTTTTTTCCTTTTCCTTATTTCTTTCTTAGTTTTTTGTTTTCTTTTTCTTGTTTTTTCTTTGTTTGACCCTTGGTTTTCACGGGTTTCTTTGAGTTTTTCATTTTTCTTCATTTCTGAGATGTTTCTTTTGTTTCTTTCTTCGGTTTTCACCGCTTTTTTAACACATGTTTACATTTCTTCATACACACTTATAAATTTTACATATGTATCAAGAATATTTTTTAATACTTCTTTAACATTGTTGAAATACATGGTTAACATTTTTAAATTTTCTGTTTGATGACTACTTTCCTCATTAACATTGTACATTTGCGGAATATATCAGGAACAAATTTTGAATTATGAAGACTTTTTTAAAGACAGGAGCAACTTTGTAAAACACGAACATTTTTTGAAAGCCTCTATTAGTTTTTAAAACACGTTATTTTTTGAATTTGTGAACAAATTTTGAAAATAGGAACTTTTTCTGAAATTCCCAAACATTTTTTTAAAACATGTATTTTAAAACAAGAACAACTCTTGAATTTGTGAACAAATTCTGAAATATTATCACAAACATGATCATTTTATTAAAACATGAACATTATTCCAATTTTCTGGATATGTTTTGGAAAATGTGAATGAAATTTGAAATTAAGAACATTTTTTTCGAATCACCAACTTTTTTAAAATTTATGAATTTTCAGAAAAAGAACAAAGTAAAAAAAGTAAACAGGTGAAGAAAAAAAAAAAACCGAGTGAAAATGAGAAAATTAAGTTATGAAACTAATGGAAAAAGGGAAGTCGTTCAGGAACCGTCTAGGAGGTTACCCAAACTGGCACGGTGTGTACACTGTTACCGCAAAAAGGGGCCTGCCGATTTTGGTATTGCATGCTCGGAGGTTATGCGATCTGCCGCAGAAGGCGACGAATAGGGATTTCTGTACTCAGCTCCATCTAGCTTGCCTAAAAAAATTAAAAAAAATCCTCCTCGCTTCTTTTCTCATGAAAAAATTAATCAGACGAAAGCGGATGGAGAACTCTGTTGGATTGCTCGAATTTGGCGCCAATAATTTGTTAACAAATGTTTAACCATTCGTCACATGGTCGTACGGAGGCCCTGATTTAAACAACGGTACATGCTATGCTCCGGGTCTCTGACTTGACTGTCTTTCCTTTTTTTAATTCTAGTCGCATATACTATTCCCCTCCTGTGCGGTGCTTTCTTGAATTTCGCAGAGAAATCATGAGAACATAAGAAATTCGAAATCGAACCTTCGACCATGGTTCCCTGACCTCTCGGTACCAGAAAGGTTGTCGGCCATGAAGGGAAAACCAATGAAACACCCACGAAAAACTCTCTCGGCAACCAAGTAAGGTTTCAATTCGATCAAGATGAATCAGATTGAGGCGATGAGAAAACTGCGATGATCCAAACAAGAAAAGCATGTGCTTGCACCACTGATACGCCCATATATATTCCAGAGAACCTGTGTACCGATGGGCATATGTGTGGAGGAGCATGGGCACGGGGATCCCTTTTTAGCAAAGGTGGCTGGCAAGCTAATTGTGGAGATAAGATCATGAAAAAGATGTGTATACATACTCCGAATCTCCTATCTGAATATGTGTGCACTTTTGCATGATGCATGTGCTTTATGTGTAGAGTCTTGTCTGAAAGATTCACCTTAATTTTTTTCTTTCCAAGATTCATCATCTCATCTGGTGATTGAAATGTGTCCAAGGCTGGTTGGATGTTGTGGGACCAGAGCATGCATGTATGTGTGGTGTGGTGCATTTTTTTTTTGAACATGGTGTGATGCATTTGTAGTGCAGCTAACCGGGCTCATGGTCAGTGTTGGAGGCGTCTGACAGTCTTGAATGAACTCAAAACAGGCTTTCGCCCCGCTTTATATATAAAGCAAACACCAAACAGAGTACATGGTCTTGCATGAACCAATGGTCCAGTGTGAATAATCGACGTGCAGTTGCATTATTTGCTTGCATGCACTACTAAAAGTCGTTCATGCACTGGACTAATTGTTTTCTTTTTGTGGGATGCACTTGACTAATTGGCTAAAGCAGGCAGGCAGAGAGACAACCTAACTGATAGCACGGGCTCGATTCAGATAGTATAAACGATAACTCGCCGTGCATGGATAGATAGCTGCTTTGCACGATCTGCACGATATGTACGTTCTTAAAAGGGCTGATTAATTATGCCTAGTAGCTAGTATTATATGTGTACGTAGTAGCAACGAGACGAATCGAGTCAAAAGGTCTTGCAACTTGCATTCATGTTCCTCTCTATCTTCTTTAGCTCTTTATCGCCGTCTAGCTTGCGCCGGAAATGGGGACCGGCCTGCCGGGAAAAAAAGTTTGAATCAAAAGCGCCAGATCGATCGATCATCAGCTGGGGTAGCTTTACGCACCAAGTCTTGGGTGGGCACTTCTATATACACATAATATGTACGACAAAGCAATCTGTTCGGAAAATTAATAAACCTCGCTTTCGTTGTGCAAGCTGGGAATTAATCGCAGAAAGTCAAAGTGTTCTTGTTAAGATAACACAAGTAGAAGCACGAGGAAGGTGTTATAAAAAATCGCGCTTTTATCTCTTTTTTCATTCACTTTTCTTCACCAGCTAAGCTGAGTGCCTGTTGATGATATAGAATCCTTGACAAGAGTCGTCGTGGTACTAACCCTGGATGGATGGATGGATCATGCATGTATATCTTAATTGGTGGTATACTATATAGATTATCTCAACATGCACACATGATATATATGGATCTCCGGTATAGGCAATAGCTAGGTTTTCCAATAAAGAGCCGATAGCTAGGTGGTACAAACACTTAGTTTGTGTCACTCCCCTGTGTGTTGTCTTGCTCATGTGGGTGAAACAGTCGAGCTCCACAACTCTTTCATACCTCACTTTCAGTTTGTACAAAAGCACGATCCAAAAGGGGATTCGAAGCACGCCTCTTTATCTCTAATCTTCCATACACATGCATGCGTCTGGTTTAGTTAATCGTTACCTAGCGCTATCAGTCATTTGGCCTCCCCACCTCCTCGTACAGTAGCGTCAAAAGCACGATTAGAAGTACGTGTCTCTCGTCTTGCATACATGCGTGCACTTATTTAGTTACTGGAGCCATTCCACTCACTCCTACGACAGTGCCACCACTAGCTAGATTCGACAAGGTACCTTTCCACCTAATACAATATGCCAAACCAATTTAGGACAGGTTCGGTTTGCAAATTGCAATGGATCAATAGGGATTGATGGGGAATAGAAGGAATTGTGCCAAGTTCCGTACCAATCCCCCTCAGTTCCTCCTATCCATACTATGCCGAACAAGCACTAAAAGCATGCAGGCGCACTCTGGTGCCTTTCACTGTCATGTTGGTCCGCCCTCTCTATCCACACATTTATTATTCATAAAACAAACACTAGAAATTCCATGTATTACTTACTCCTTAGTCAATTGTTTCGCTGATTTTGCTTACATGGCTATTTTCGTGTTTCTGATAATTATTCGTCTATTTTTTTGGTTGGAAAGTTTCATGAAACAAAATCACTTGTGTCATTTCTTCACCATTTTGGCCCGTGAATTGTATGTACCTTTGTCAATGCTATTTTCTCCAAATTTTTGTAGACGAACAAAGAATTTCGTGCATAGGATCCACCATTTCGGACCATGAATAGATCTGTAAGCCATTTTTACACAGCCCATTAATAAAACAAAATTTTCATCCATTTCTTTCGCTTATGTTTGAGGTACGATAACCAATGGTGATTAAGAAAAGAAGAATATATATAAGAAAAGATCACCAGATGATTTTAGTCAAAAGTGCCCTCGAATCGACCTCTTTTCCTGCTTCACTTTACAATAAGGAAAGTGCTTGGCACTATAACATTTTTCCTTTGGGAGCAAAGCACAAGCCAACAGAGCAAAAGCATGTCTCATCTTTTTACACATACTGTGATTGGTCTCTAATTAGACGTTCAGCTGTGATTGGTCTCTAATTAGACGTTTAGTTACTATTATTACTACTGATCAATACCACTCAGCACAACCGTGTCACTAGATTCTTCTCCTACCACTTCCTTTCCAAAGCAAAAGGGTAATAATAATACAAACGAAGTTGCCACGCGTGCATGGACAAATATCCCATTACCATGCATGGGCCCGTTCCGGCGCCTGTCACTACTACGTGGGCCCGGCGCTACCAGTCCTGGGCCCACTACCTTCCACTGCCGCGACATCCCACAAACCATCTACGCTATAAAATAAAAAACTCACGCGCTCACGACGCACGGTCAGAACTCACACGCACACATCCGCTCAGTCAAAGCTCTTAGCCACCGAAGTATTCCAGACCACAGCAACACTATGCGGGCTCCGGCGATCCTCCTGCACCGCAGCACGGCCGTCGCGGCCGGCCCGGGCGAGTCGTCTCCGTCACGTTCCTCGCTGCCATCGCCTCATCCGGAGCAGCAGCAGACGGCGCCCGTGATGGCGATGGACTCGGACATGGTGGTGATACTGGCGTCGCTGCTGTGCGCGCTAGTCTGCGTCCTCGGCCTCGGCCTCGTCTCCCGCTGCGCGTGTGGGCGACGACGCTCTAACTCTACTTCATCCTCCGTGCCTCTTCCCCCAAAAGGCCTCAAGAAGAAGGCCATCGAAGCGCTCCCCACCGTCTCCTTCACCGCGGCCGGTGCCTCACCGCAGTCATCATCATCAGCGGCGGCCTGCTCGTTGTCATTGGATTGCGCGATATGCCTCGCGGAGTTCACCGACGGGGAGAGCGTGCGCGTGCTCCCGCGCTGCAGCCACAACTTCCATGTGGCCTGCATCGACGCCTGGCTCCGGACGTGCGCCACCTGCCCCTCCTGCCGTGCCCCCATCGTTGCCACACCGGCTCAGCTGCTGGTGGTGCCAACGGTGGTCGTGGTGTTGGCAGCGGCGAACAACAGGTGCGGGAGGTGCGGCGAGCTGGAAGCGCCGGCTGGTGCCGGGGATAGCACGTTCTTGCCTTAGCTTTTATCGTACCCATTTTCTAGCGCTTTCTTTATGTTAGGTAGCAGTGTTAATTACTACTACCCTTGTTCTGATTTATTGGTCTTCATCGTATTCTGTGTCAAATTTTGATCATAAATTTAACTAACAAAATGTTCATGTATGTCATAAAAAATTATATCATTGAAAACTATGTTCAAATACGAATTCAAAGATATAATTTTTGTTGACATGCACTAACATTTTGTCAGTTAAATCTTTGGTCAAAATTTAGCACAAATTACAATGGAGACCAATAAACCAGGACGGAGATAGTATCAGTTTGTCAGCTTGTAATCAATTGATTAATCAGGCTCGAAATGTTTTTCCCGCAAAAGAGAACAAATCCGTACTGTTGTTGCACCTTTTGCACCTTCAGTACTCTTCCACCTTTCATTTTTATCTACGTCATTGTCAATCCAATGTATTTGGTCACGTTAATTTTTGTGGCAACTCTATAAAATAAGACTTGCAAGGTTTAAGATTTTACTCGCTTAGGCTCCGATGCAAGCTCTGCAGATGGTACTCCTATACTTAACAAATGGCGGCTCCTTCTTCATGATCATCCTCTAACAAGTCATTGAGGGTTGGTAGAATAAGAATAGCTTCGATTAATTTTGCTTATATGAACATCAGCAGGGAATCTATTGTCGTTTTTGATTTGTTTTGTGTGCTCCAGTATACTCTCAGACCGCATCCAATGGAGCTTTTAGTCTCAAATGGAATCAATTAATCATTGATTGAAACATAACATGATAGAAGCTCAACTGACGGAGATGGAGTGCGGGTGGAAAGACAATTTATCATCATGGTACCTTGGTCGCCATTCATGTTTATTTGATCACTTTTGTGAATGTGATGTCTAGTTTTTTTTTTGCGAACCAAAATGTGAAGTGTAGTCGATATGATTGGGTTTGTCGATCAAGAGCAAACTATCACGATACTTGTTGCTGATCATCTTCTTTTGCCACACGACGCAGAAGATCTACGCGGACTGTTTTTAGTGATGACAAAAAATGATGATTCTCTTTGTATGCTTATTTCTATTTCTCTTGAGGCGCAACTGGTCTACTCGAGGACTTATGGGTCCGTCTGAAATACGTGCACTATAATTTAGGTGACCGTTTCACTAAATCGTGGTTGATTTTGCGAGCTGTTGAACCATGATGGACCCGCATGACTTTTATTCCCCACAAGACCACTGAGATGTTGGCGCCAAAACACTCGTTGATCCATGGTGTTCCGCCTCAGCGCGTATTGGTGCTAGAAAAGCCGTCGGAGACGAGAAGAACGGACGAAACAGTAAATCTTCTTTCTCATGTGTCCGAACAAAAAACAAGGTGCTTGCAGTAGGATTGGCATGTCTACATAGGCGTAGAGTGGGATGATGTGCATTTATGCGAGAGAAACATGGAAACGTTAACTTTTTGGCAAAGGTCGCAGGCTAGCTAACATTTGGGACTTTGCGATAAGATCACATAAGATGAAGATATTATATATACTCTCTGCATCTCGATCTAAATATCTCTGCACTTCCGCCGGCTTTCATGATGGGCGGATGCCCTTTATGTGTACGGTCTAGTCTCAAAGATTCACCTTTTCTGTGGCCAAAGGTTCATCAGCTACCTGGTGATTGAAACGACCGTGGTTTTGAGTTTTGGGGACCAGAGCATGTACGCATGTTAGTCTGCTGCAGGTGCAAGCGGGTCATGGTCAAATTAACAATCTTGTGATCATTGGGATTTTTGAACCAAATTGTGTCCATGGATTAGGTGTCTGCAGTCTTATTCGAACCAAAATAATCCCATGTGAGGTACATCCATGTCTGATCGCATGCAGCCGCACTAGTGAGAGTTGGTGCATGAGAGGTACTCATAGTGAGAGTAGCATGCAGGCCGGCCGGCTAGAGCAGCGGAATGGACTCAATTAGTTGACTAACTAATCAAGCACGCATGGAGAGACAACCTAACCGATAACAGGGGATCAATCATATACAAAATGACCAGTTGCCGCAGCATAGATAGATAGAGAGATAGAAGCCTTCCATAACATGCACTATATCTACATTATTAAGTTGATCGACTGTTTAATTAAGACAAGCAAATAGTATCATCAGTGGCCATTTGAGTAAAAAAGGCCTTTATTGCAACTTGTATATGTTCCTCTCCCTCCATCTTCTTCTTTTCGTCGTCTAACGCTGAAAATTGTGACCAGCCGAAAAAAGTTAACAATGAGGATTAAACAATGCTCTACATAGGTAGAGATGTAATCCTTCATAGTGAGTCAGTCGCACTAACTCTGGATAGATCATGTATATCTTAGTGATAAATATTTAGATTACCTCAACACGCATAATAAGTTCTCCAGTAGGCTATACCTAGGTGGGTACCTGCACTTTGTATCGTTTTGTTCTTGGAGGTGAAACGGGCTCGATAGCTCTTTTGCATTTAACTTCCACTTTGGATAGAAGCACACCTAGAAAATGAGATTTAAAGCATGTCTCTAATTAATTCCTACTAACGCGGCCACTTAGCCTTGATCCGGATGCGTTTTGATTCAAAGTCTTCCAACAAATGTAATATTTTTTAGTACATTTCAATTATAATGAAATTGCCTGCGCTCGTAATTTTTCTTGGTGCAGTCAAAGAGCTAAAAAAAATTCCTTGTCAAATTCGCATACCCAAGGTTGGTGAAACATCCATCTTTGTCATGGTTATTTGCATTTACTTCTTCCACACAAATATGAAGAAAAATTCTAAGGCCCATACTATCCCACTGTGATTTGATCTTTTCCCCTTTTCAATCTATATATATTACAGACACAAATTAATTGAAAAATAGAGAATTTTGTTCATCTCATGAAAGCAAGCCCACTGCCACTACAAAAATAAACTATGTTTCATCATGACTATACACATAGAATAGATCATCTGCTATAGATGGCTCTAATTGCAACTAATTTTGTAATACATATGTGGGGGGGGGGGGGGGGGGGCAACCTAACAGATAACACAACACATGCTTGATTCAGATAGTAATAAAATAATCACTCACCAAATATAGATAGATACATAGTTGCTTTCCATGACATGCACACACCATATGTAAGTCGTTAAGTTAATCGACTAATTAATCAAGACAAGTAGCTAGTAGTATCATGCATAAACTAGCATGAGTCAAAAGAACTTGGCAACTTGCATGCATGCTCCTCTCCATTAGCTCTTTATCGCCGTCTAGCGTGGGAAATGGGGAGCGGAAAAGTTCAAATTAAAAGCGACTGGCCAATCAGGGGTAACTTTACTCACTAATCCTGGTGGTGAACTATGCATATGTGTACCACAAAGCAATTCTGCAAATTAGTTAACTTGTTTTCCTTCTGGGAGCTGAGAGCAATTAGTCAAGTTTTCTCTTTAAGATATCAGATCTCTCCCATCCTATGAAGCAAGAGGTTGGTGTTGAAAGACGGTACTTTCTATCCCTTTTCTTTGCCTTGTAAGCTAAATCGACAATATAGTCCTTGACAGTGAGTCATTGCACTAACTATGAATGGATGGGTGGATCAGGCATGTATATCTTAATTAGAGATAAACTATTAAGTTTACATCAATGCGGAGATATATATGGATCTCCGGCGTAGGTGATAGGTAGGTGTGTGTACACACTTTGTATCGTTTCCCCGTGGGTTGTCTTGCTCAAGTGGAGGAAACCATCGAGCTCCACAGGTCTTTCATATCTCACTTTCACTTTCGACAAAAGCATGATCTAAAAGCGCTCCTCTCCCTCTAATCTTCCACGTACATGCGCCTGGTTTAGTTACTGGTTACCTAGCGCTATCTGTCACTTGGCTTCCTCGTCAAAAGCACGGTTAAAAGCGTGTCTCTCATCTTGAATGCATGCATGCACTTGTTTAGTTACTAGAGCCATGCCACTCAATCCTCTCGTACAGTATACCAAACCAACTTAGGCCTTCTGGCTTCTTCTTCAAGCACCAGCAACTTCGGTTTTGTCGGAAAGCTAGTGAGGTTAGGCTGCCCTGATTCTGTCTGGACATATCCAGGATGGTTGTCCAGCCCTTCCCACTTATTTCTTCTTCGGAACGACAATCAAATGCTCAGTTTGTTGTTGCCGGCATCTTCTGGCTCCCATCGGCGACTTTCCGGCCCCTTCATCAACAATGTTATCCTAACTTCGAGGGTGTTCGGGAGCTTTGCTCATGACGCGCCATAGGTGAGTGCAGAAGGAAGACGACACCGATATAACCAAAGACATATGTGTTGTTTTCTATTTTTTTAAGGATGGTCTTGTTAGAGTTGGATAATTTTAACATATGCCCTTGCCTACCGAAAAAAGAGGATTAGCAGGGCATCGTGCCAATTCCTCTCAATCCATGCATAATCCATGCTAAATCGAACAAATACTTGAAGTGCCACACATGCAGGCATGTACTGGCACCTTTCGCTGACGTAAATAAGAAAAAAACAATAATGATAAATTAGAAATGATTACCACAAGATTTCTGTCGAAAAGGGGCTTGAAATCTACCTCTTTTCCTGCTTCACTTTCCTATAAGGAAAGTACACAGATCATCTGCAACCGGACATGCCTAAGCTCACCATTACATTTCCACACACATCTGAACAATGGCTGGCATGTACCCTTTGAAACTCTCATTTGTCCGTTCATCCAGTTGTGTCCCTCAAATTGTCCGGACACATTCATATAATTTGAGGGGACGGAGAGAGAAAGCGAAAAGAGAAAAAAAGTGCACCATGTTGAGTTCGACGTGGCGAGCTGTCCAGACTTGCCCAACCGTCCTCATTTTTTTGCCATACGGGCTAAGATTCGATGGCTCACGGACATCCCAAACATACCAAGACAATTTGAGAGTCAAGTTAAGTAGCGGGCACTATCTGAGTTGTCTGCCCGGACATATGAAAAGGATTTGAATTCCTGGGTTGGAGACGCTCTTAGCACCATATAGGAGCATAACACGATCTATAAGTGCTAAAGCGTGTCTCCTCTTTTCACACACTAGATCGGGATCGCGCCCCGGCGTGAGGGTGCCGGTCCCAACGTTTTGCCGAAGCATGTAACACTATGTTAGTAGGAACCCAGGTATATCATTTGCACTTATACATGATAATAATAAAGCAAAGAAACATTCAATTGTGATAGAAGTAAAACACAATAGAGCTCAATATCGACATCAAATTATAAGACAGGATCAAGCTCAGTGCATTCATAGGACCACAAAAGATAGCCACTCGACATGAAGTTCGATACCGAAAGCGAGAATACATAAGAGGTAATAAGAACAGGAACATAATAAAGGAGAGCCAATTATGGAACCATAAGCACTAAGCATACTAATAAGTGGCGTAATTCATCTGTCTTGTCGATGTATTTCATAGGCACCACCTCACATAAACCTGACACAAACAAACTGTGAGATATACGGAATACAATGATTTCTGTACTCAAGCATCAACCCCAGTATCTTAAACTTTAACAATAGGCTAATCAGAATCAAAATGGTCCAAGTAAGCACTGGCCCTTATCTAATACAGGGAATTCACAACGTAGAAAGCATCATAGGAGAGGTAAGGTGGTACACAGAGGAATGCTATTCTTGTCAGCCGAGCAACCAAATCCAAGGGAAGTTATCTTTGCACTCATTATTCCATCAACCATGATAAAAACAAGAAACTAATGAAGAGTCACTCGGAAGTAGGGTTTGATTGTATGCACAAATTGAGAAGCCACCAAACAATATATGAACATAAAAAGTATATTTCATGATTGGTTTAGTAGAAATATCATAAGCATAGAGCATATAACTGGAGAATACATAAATAATCCATTATATATAATATAAAATTAACTCAATGCAGCATACATGTCGCCTCTGTTACTTTTATCCAACAGAATAGAGCTAACATCAGAGAGAGTGTGAACTGTAGTATCCATTTAAATAGTTTATTTGCATATGATCAGTAACCTGGACATAAATACTGAATGTCACATGGCATCATATTTTTAACTGAACTAAACCTCCAATTAAATCTGGCATTAACCAAACCATATCAGTACCCAAAACGCATCCAACTACCTATACACAATCAGATAGAAGCAAAAAGGACAACCTGAGATCTGACCAAGTGTCACAAAATTATATATTGTTCTCATCCAAAATGAGTTGCTTCCTGAGCCGAGAGGATCAACAGATCGACATATTTAATCGAATAAAATCTTGATCAGATGAACAGGTAAACCCGCAAAAGAGAGAGGGGGAATGGGGAAGTGGAGAAGGCGCTCACCGATGCAGAGCTCAACCGGTCGCTGTGCACGACGCAGTGGATGGGACGGATGTGGCACATCTTCTCATTCCCTTCTCGTGTTCCTCCCGTCTCCTCCCGTCTCCTTCCAAACATCCCTCTCTCTATCTCGTGTTGGGTACATGAGGATCTGGCAGGGAGAGTGGATCTAAGAAGGGAAACTGAGAGAGAGAGAGAGTGAGAGAGAGATGCGAACCTGGACGGAGACGACACGTCGATGCCACCCTTCCTCCCCTGGTCGTCCTCCTCCTTCCCGCCGTGCTCCTGCTCCTGCTGCGGCTGGTATTGAACCTCGCCATTGGTTGTGGCTGCGCCGGCTTGGAAGAAGGGGGTCGGGGCCGGGGTCGGCGTGGAGGGGCTCGAACCAGACTGGCGAGAGATTGCCGACGGAGTAGCGACAGGGGAGCCCCGCATTGAGAACCTCCTGAATGTCTTGCGATGCTTGGCATCCTGTATAGCCACCTCTTTCTTCAGATTTTGGAGCATCTTAGAATATATAAATGGTATAGGTGCCCTGTTAAGGAAAAAATATATCAATACAGACTGTGTTTCTTATTTTTATTGTGGTGTGAACGGAGGAAAAAGGATGATGCACGACTACAAAACACCAACCTACAACCTGATGGTCAACCAAATATACTACTCAACTAAATCAGAGAGGGATCTCCTGGGCACTAAGCCCTTATAAAAGGATTTCAAGGTCTCCACTTTATCATCGGCCTAAAAATAAAACATATAAGGTGGAGGGCAAGGGAAGGACTAAAATAAAAAAGAGTACTCACTTAGCATTACCTACTTGACCAAAACGTCGGGAACGGCACCCTCGCGCCAAGGCGCGATCCCGATATTGTGCAGCAAGGTGTTCACCATTTTATCAACACATAGAAGGCCAAAGTTATCTATTCTCTGATCAGGAGTAAAAAGATATACATTATGCACCACTTACATTAGAGTAGCCTTGCTAAATTGGGAGGGGGGGGGGGGGGGGTATTTATACCTACTATAGGAGAGAAGACAGTAATATAGGCTTGTACAAGTCACGTCAAAGGCAACATAAACGTGCAAGTAGTTGAAAGTGGAGCATAAAAACTCTGCAAGGAAAACATTTTGTGCTTTCGCTATTAACTGATTCCATTTATGGCTGCATGCAGTAGGCTAGGCAGCGCCATTTAGTTCTTTAGCAATTCTCTTGATAACAAAGCATATTGGAGAGAGGGAACAAACTACACGTGTCTAAGGTAAAAAAAAAATCACTCCGTCGATAGCATATAGGCTTTAGATCTGATCGCTTTTTTCTACAAAATTGTCTTGTCGTGTCCACGCAATATTATGCATCTAATCCGAGGGATTTAAGTAACCAAATTACTGTGACTAATGTTTTGACCCATATTTATTTGTTCTAATATAGCCGAATCAAGGTCACTGAATCAAGAGAATGCTATGAGCCGCAAGGCTAAAGAGAACATGTTGAATATGCTATAACCATTTCTTTTATCATCACAGAAGCAAGTATTTCTACCCCACAAAAAAAGCAAGTATTTCTAGCTAATACTACATCATACTAAATGAATCGGCAGTAATGAATTGGTTAGGCTGCTGCACATTGCAAGAGAAGTCTGCATAAGAATCAGACCTAGCAAAAGGTTGGGTGGTCAGGTCAACCTGAATATTACGTCATTTGTCTGCATCTCCTCTTGTCGTATGCAGCTGCTCGTGTACTGGTAACCTCCTGGTGGTAGCCGCTCACAAGTGCTCCCGCTTGTTGAAAATGCCCGAGACGAATCACTAACCGAGCCTAATGAAATAGCAGAGAAACTTTTTATGGCGGCACAAAATGTAGCACAAATCAAGTAGAAGAGACGGAGAGCACAATAACTTTTAAATGAATATCAGTTCCATACAATATTTGTGGTGCTAAAACAAATATATATAGTGCAGGCTCAGGATTGATTTAATTCTTCTTTACAAAAAAGAGGTAGAAAAGTCGTGAGTTATGATATAATACTAAGTAACAAACAGTGTAAGAAAGCAAATTGGTGTGCAAGAGACCATTATTTAATCTTATGATCACAGTCAGCAGCAAATGGCTCTAAGCATCAGCGGATCATACTCAGGAGAACACTCAGGAAAAATGACACACTAAACCTAGGGCCGGCTCTGGGATTTCAAAGGCCCTAGGGCGAACTCCACCTATGGGCTCAACAGAGAGAAAAATCCAATTCAATACATCCAAAATTTATCATTTCTGAAGCTACGATAAGCCGAAACTAACAACATCAGGCCATAGAACCAAAAATCCTAATACTTGGGATCTAGCCAAACCAGAGAGCACAAAAGGCCCCCGTCTTTGGAATATATTCTCAATCCAACAACATCTCCAGACAGAGAAGACAAAAAATCTACAAGCCCGGGCCTACAAACAAACAAGA
The DNA here is from genome assembly GCA_011799875.1 of Thinopyrum elongatum. Classification (NCBI taxonomy): domain Eukaryota; kingdom Viridiplantae; phylum Streptophyta; class Magnoliopsida; order Poales; family Poaceae; genus Thinopyrum; species Thinopyrum elongatum. Next base: position 719,663,296 of record CM022303.1, read on the forward strand.
ACAGAGAAAGGAGGGAGAGAAGGGGTCGACCTTCAGTTCCTTGGACGAAGACAAACCCAGTTCCGCCGCCTCGTGCTGACTGGCATGTGGTGGTGAAGAGGTGGCTGGGCGTGGAGGTATCTTTCTATTGGAGAGCTCCCAATCGAAAACACATCAAGCAAAGAATTAGAAAATAGGAAGAACCGAACAAAGTAATTAACATTAAAACACCATTTCCTCATATAATTAGAAACTGGAAATTGGGAGCCGACTGGCCAAGAATAACATTTTGATTCACAGAACTGCAACCACAATATGCATAGACCCTCAAATGATCTTTTTCTAATCAACCATGTGACCTATCTGGCATGTGATTATACGGCTAAGCAAGGACCAAATTAATCTAGCACCTAAAAGCAGCACTTTGATATGCAATAAAGGTATGAGAGAGAAGAAATCTCTACATAAGACCGGTATAAACACTAGAGCATAAATAAATGACACCTTTAAATTCAAATAAAAAGGGTTCAGGGTTCATTGCATAGTGGGCTCAGATTCATCTTTCCTCGATCATATAAACTACCCCCGTCATCTCTTATCACCAGATTAATCTGTTTATACAGTGGAGCTGCCCTGGTTATCACTCAAGAAGAATGACCATCCAAGGACAGAACAGTAAGTATCACATGATAAAAAAGGATTCTAGAGACAAGAGGGAGGATCCAACTTGATACCCACAGGTGCCTCGATTGCTCAAAGGCACACTTACTTCAGCCACAGTTAATCATCATCGCCCTAGCACGAACATCACTTATCAATTTGGCAAATCCAGGAGCATAGCTATAGGACCGGGGCACCCACATGTAAACCGAAGCATCACAGGAGCTCCTATGATAGCAACTGAACATGAACAACAGCCTGCGCACCCTAGAATAGTATGGATCCACAACTACAGAGCTCAAGCATGAACTGATGCATGAGTAGGGCATAGAGCATCAACCAGACGAGCACCACATCAATATAGCCACGGCCATGTTACATACAGTAGCCGAAGCAGAGGAGTAGGAGGAAGATGGAGCTCACCGAGGAAGGTTGTAGCCAAGGAGAGAGGCGGCTAGGGTTTCACCACGGGCATGGCCCCCTTTTATACCCATGTACGTGAGATGACAAAAATGCCCTCGGCGGGGCAGGCTATTTACGCACGCTGCCACCAACGGGGTGAAACTATTCATTGCTACAGGAGCCCCACTTCGATCCGACGGGCTAGGTCGTCCCAGGGCTCGATCGGACGGCCTAGATCGCATCAAGCAACATGATCCAATGGCCAGGAAGCTCAAATCGCCGAGGATCCAGGAGTTTTCCCACGGATCTTGTTTCTGGATAAGCAACACCTTTAAATAAAAATAAAAAGGGTTCATGGTTCATTGCATAGTGGGCTCAGATTAGCCTTTCCTCGATCATATAACCTACCCCCGTCATCTCTTATCACCAGATCAATCTGTTAATACAGTGGAGCTGCCCTGGTTATCACTCAACAAGAATCACATGATCAAAAAGGATTCTAGAGACAAGAGGGAGGATCCAACTTGATACCCACAGGTGCCTCGATTGCTCAAAGTCATACATATTTCAGCCACAGTTAATCATCATCGCCCTAGCACGAACGCCACTGATCAATTTAGCAAATCCAGGAGCATAGCTGTAGGACCAGGGCATCCACATGTAAACCGGAGCATCACAGGAGATCCTATGATAGCAACTAAACATGAACAACAGCCTGCGAACCCTAGAATAGCATGGATCCACAACTATAGAGCTCAAGCAGGAACCGATGCATGAGTAGGGCATAGAGCATCAACCAGACGAGCACCACATCAATATAGCCACGACCATGTCCCGAAGCAAAGGAACATGAGGAAGATGGAGCTCACCGAGGGAGGTTGTAGCCGAGGTAGTACTCAGTGGGTGCAAGGGTTGTGCCAGAACGCCGTCCAACCGGAGAGGAACCGATGAGCATGAATGCCACGGGCACCGAAGTGGCCAAGGAGGCGAGGAGGTGATGTGTAGCACATCCAGGAGACTGAGTAGTGAGGGAAGGTGAGAAAGACATTATATTTGATGGGAAACGATTTTGGTCCTTAGTATAAGAAACTCCTACTTAATGTCAAACAATGAAATTCTTGGAAAAATGAATATGCTTATACAACGGAACATTTCTTCAGGAAAGCAGGCTCAAAATAGAAACTCTTGCTTAGTGCTGTTTCCTCATATACCTCAGGTAGTTCCTGGATGAAGAAACCAGAATCTAAGAGGGGGAAGCATTAGTGCTTGACAATGCAACCTCATACATATTCCTGCATAAGTGCACATGAACCCAGTACCAAACCTGTTATTATCATCACCACTTCTGTGTAGAAAAGAAAAATATTTTTGTAGCATACAAAAAGATATGATCTAGTTCGATAGAAGCGTCAGACCGCGATGGTTTCAAGTGACTATTAAATAAATGGCCAGGATAGTCTAAAATGTACTATTACTTCCATCGAACTGAGAATCTAAATATTAGACAGCATGAACACAACATATACAGGTTTAACTCTTTCTCGAAATATTACATGGATTTATCAGTCGATGCACATGAAGGGTGGCTTTAGAATTTTCACGTCTTATTTTATTCTTAATAATAAATCCATTCAAGAAATTTATTTTGTGTTACTGATTCAATAGTTGTTGTACAGAAGCATATCTTACTCTGTTCTAAATCCATGTACCTCCATTTTAATCCAGCCATATTATTTTCTATTCTTTGTAGCTGATCAACACTAATAGTGCATACGGGGCAGAAGAAAGGTTGATGTAACATTCAGCACTCTGCAGATTCTCATTAACTATTACAACACCAAATTTGACATCCATCATGGACAATCTATCTATTTTCAGAAACAGTGAGGACCAACTAAATCGATAGACGCACAGTGTGCAGATATTAGGTGTGCAGCAACAGAACTAAATATTTCAGTCAACAGTCAACATCGATGATGGGTAACCTAGTACTCCCATTGTCAGGGAGCAAGAATGTGTGGAGGCATTGGGGCTTCAATTATTCCTCTTTCATCTGCTCATGTGCCACCTCCGCTGCATCCTCGAGCCGCAATACAGCTAGGCAGGCACACAGGGTTCACACACCATCGCCTTGCCAGGAAACCTAGAGGCGACCAGGAGAGCAATATTAGGAAATGGTGGAGCTTAAGATTCACATGGTGCCAGCAATCTGTCACCACAAAAAACTGTACAGAAGTAGAGGGGGTTGGATAATATATGGCACAAGGCACCAGTTTTGGCACAAGTTTCAGGTAAGGAAGATACTTGGACAGTAAATAAAAAAACAACTGATTAGAGTTATTTCTCAGTTCAGATAAAAAAGAAAGAACCAATGATTGTTTACATATAGCAGAATTATGTCTCAGTTCAGATAAAAAAGAAATAGGCACCGATTGTTTCCATAAAGCAGAAGTATGGCTGATACAAAAATTGAGTTATTTCCCTTAAACAAAGAAAGGCCCATGAAACACACACTTTGATAGCAAGAGTGCTATTTATTTATCTATGCAAACCTACAGCGGACCCATAATCCAAACATATGTAAAGCTTCCTGTAAATGTTAAAGTTTGACATTTTTCTAAATAATTGTGTCCACTACATAGCCTATGTCCAGACAACACTAAATGGATAGTGCAATCAGTCACACCAAATGCTCAGCAGCATTTTGGCTCCAAATGTAAACCAACATGATGGGCGTCACAAGTAGATAGCAAGTGCAGCCTGCCAGGTGCCAGCCAACCCGGTAGTAGAACATATATTTCAGACGTAAGAGATGGCACATGTATATAAACAACTAAACCATCATCTGAATTTTTGAAAGGAAGATGTAGGAGGTTGCTTGTAATAGTAATGGTTCAGTTATTATAGAGGATTCAGATGGCGTGTCCTTCCAAATGTTGATGTCGCAGAAATGGTAACACAATTTATCAAAATCAAGTCTTGTGCTTGTGAAGAGAAGGATATGTACTGTTCATCTATGACATATGTTGATAGTAGTGTATCATATATGTTTGTCTGAACATGTCGCTCGCTAGGGTGTTGTGACAAAGGACCTGTTGATGGTAATCACGTGCTCACCCCGTCTCGCCGACGCGGTAGGCCATGGCGAGCAAGCCTTGCCAGACTCGCTCGGGTGTTGTGATGTGAGGTCCTGCCGACTTGTCTATAGTACATGTGCATAGCAAGTGTAGTCACACACGCTTGTAAGCAAATTCAGAGAGGAGTTGAGCAATATGCAATAGAATTATATACGGTGATGCCTACATTCTGTCGTTGCTTTGGAGCTGGTGGCGAAATAAGCTGGGTTTTCAGGGAGCATGGATAGTAGCAAGTAGGAACACCTAAGAGGCTACCATGATCAAGGCTAGGTCGAGCCATGCTTATGTGACACCATGGTTCTTCCTTTTGTGCAAGATCAACATCATATTTTAGTGTGTTTGATCCATGTGATGGTGCAACAATAGAAGTATATCTAGAAGTAATGCATATAGACAAAAAATAAGAATGCCATACACAGTCGTGGTGCCATTCAAAATCTAGGTGTGGTGCTGCTGAATCTTGCATCATGCATAACAAAACACAATTTTGAGGGTGCACTATTCGGTTGAAACTTCTACATCATGCAAGAATTTGTAATCTGAACCTAAAAAACAAATAGAAAGCAAAATAGACATTATATACCTGCTAGTGTCTCATGCTTCTTCTTGCGATAACTACTTTTGAATGCAATAAGCTTGTAGATCATTTTTACCTTACCGATACTTTTTGAAATTGCGTCAAATAACAGAAGCTCATAAATCTGATATACTGGATCATGGAAAAAAAATCATAAATACCATACTGGCAAAATATATGCGAAACTGAATCATTACACCATTGAGTCTATTTGTGCTGATGAAACTGAAACTATAAATCAGACATTATCGGAACAAAAACAACAAATAAAAGCAAGTGGACCTAGCTAGGTGAACTTTTTCATCATACCACGAAATAAAATAATGCTTGTATTTACATGGAAGGCATTACTTCTAAATTTCTAACTTACATAGATCTTGTGGATACAACACTAATATACAGCATTTTCTTAGAATAAAAAAAAACCCATGGTTTCACTGCGCAGAACAGAAGACCAAGCATATATATATGTAATAAGCCATAGGTTGTGCAGATGTGTTAGCGACTCTACTATTTTGAATTGTTTTAAATAGCGGGCTATGGAAAATAGCGGCGAGCCTCCAAATCAGCTATAGCGGGCTAAAGCGGGTTATAGCGGGCTATATGTGAAGGCGATCATTTAGCGGCACCCTACTGAAAAGGCTATAGCGGGCTATAGCGGAGCTATTTAAAACTATGCTATTTTCACAAAAATGATGTGGCCAAAAATAGAGAATATCAACAACTTCTAAAGGTCTATGAGACCATCTAGTCTGATATGCTCATATAATCTAATTGTAACTAATATATGATTACGTCAAAATGTATCTGAATTTAGGTTCAGTTTTATCCTGAATTTGGAGACCATACGGGTGGTTTGTCATTTACAGATTAAGAAAATTAGGGATAGTTATAAAATTAGAATGTGCCATTTGGAGCATTAGGCTTTCAACTTGCTACAGAAACTCAAACTGATCTAACAATGTAAGCCACGCTGAAACTTGATCTTCAAAGCATCAGGCTAAGCACTCTCTGGAACAACTTATTAACTGCGAAAACTTTACCCATATAGATCTGTGACAAAAATAAAAGTGCTCCTGTTAGGATAATCCCCATACTACAACAGTTTGGTTTACTAGATTGAGAAACGAAGCACAAACTATTGATCTGGTCTGTAGGCACGAAAGCACAGTATCAGTTACCACTTGCTGCATAATACAATGAGAAATAAAAATACATGAAGATGACAAAGCATGGCATTTATAATCAATTTATAATGTAAAATAGAGCAAGCACAAAAAGGCCACCAAACCTGGGGTATAAATGTGGTACAGAGATAATTTATCACTTGTAGGAACGAAATTGAGGCCGCAAAATAAGAATCATGGTAAGGGGATGTAACACCCCCTTGTAATAAGCTCTGTGACACTCTGTTAATCTTGCCAAGTCATGATCATTTGCAGTGCCAAGTCATATGGGTTAATGATCCAATTCAAATTCACATCTGAAAATCAACTCAAATTCAAAAGTGAAATATGAAGTTGATCAAACACTGTTGGATAAATGTTCATTAAATGGCAAATAATCCAGGAACATTTGTAAAATCATCATCAATAAAGTTGGAGTTAGATAAGTGACTCTAACTAGATGAAACAGCACCAAAACAGGATATTTAAATCCATTTAAAATCATTTCAAACACAAATGAACTCCAAATATGCCCAAACCACATTTTGGTGAGAGCTAATATTGCATTGTAATATTTGGGACAACTCTCACATTTTACAAAAATGCACAGGTGGCCTAACTATTTCAAAACAGAAAATAAATAAAGAAAATAGAAAACAGAAACAGAAAAATAAAAACAAGTCACTGTGCACTGGGCCTTAGTGCACAGTGCACCGACCGCGGCCCACCTGGCCCATCTCCTCTTTCTCTCCCCTGCGTGTCGGCGCGCCCCTGGCCGAGCGCGTGCGCGCCGGCGCGGCGCCGACACGTCGCCGCCACCGACGAAACAGGAGACGGAGGGGATAAGGCCGACGCCCCTCCACTCCTCCCCGGCCTCTCCGTCATTCTTCCCCTTCTCCTCTCGCTCGCTCCGCCCCTCGCTCCCTCCCCGATCCGGCCACCGAGCGCCGTCGCCGCCGCGTTCCCGTCGTTGCCGTGGCCACCGCCGTCGAACCGACCCGCCGCGATGCCGTAAAGCCTCTCCGTCGTCCTCCCCGTCCTCTGGTGGCCGCAGCTGGAGCTCGGAGCCACCGCATCGCCTGCATCAACGCCGTCTTCTTCCTCTGCCCCGACGCGCTTGCCGTCGTCACCAACGAACTCCGGCAGCTACTAAGCCTAACGAGGGCTTTTCTTAGCCGCGCGGTGAGCCACTCTACCTCCCCCGTCTCTCTGTTTGGCCTCGCATGCCCCCGAGCCTTAGTCCCACCGGCGCCCGAACGCGCCTCCGCATGAGCTCGTCTCCGGCGCCCTTCCGATGACCAAATGGTCACCGGGCCGAGCCCTTTGCGCTCAGCACATCGAGTAGGTTCTCGTTAGCCCCGCCATTTGCTCACTTACGCGCTGCTGCCCCGATCCCATCTTCGTCCAAACTGTAGGAGATATGCCCTAGAGGCAATAATAAATGTTATTTATTATCTCCCTGTTCATAATTAGGTTTATGTTCCATGCTATAACTGCTATGGTTCTCGAGTCTGCAAATAAAACGAGGCTCGGAGGAAGACTCATATGCACGTGTGGAATAATAAACGATAAAATGTATTCCTAGTCAAGCCTCTATGACTGGCTCAAGTTTTGCATGATGATCCTGTTTTCCTGATCATGGGCATGACTATGCCAGCAATTTTGAGGGCACAATGTTAGCAGAACATTTGTGTTGAATCGACCCGATTGATGTTATGCTATGAGGTTCTTTTGTCACAAGTTAATGGTTAATAACACAGAGATGGTTAATGTTTGCATGATTCCTTAGACCATGAGAGTATCGAGTTTCTTCATGCTTGCTTCATGAACTTTGGGGTTTGTTAAACGTCATCCGTAAATGGGTGGCTATTACGGCGGCTTACGGGTTCATGGAAAAGTGTGTCAAGTAACTTGATAGCTCAAGATTGGGATTTGCTCCTCCGGCGATGGAGAGATATCTCTGGTCCCTCTCGGTGTTACGGTATCCATCATCGTCTGGCCAGACACTTTGTGATTTGATCACGGGGATGCCGGAACATGGTAACGAGAAAAGAGAACAATACCGGTAACGAGGTAACTAGCATAGTGGACAAGTGTTGATCCACGGGAATGCCAACATGTCTCACCTCGGGTATTTGTAACATATCACGAAGCAACAGGAATAGCACACGGCAACTGGAGGTTCACTCGAATATTCATTCGTGTGGGTATAGGGGTCAATATGGGTGTCCACGGCTCCGATGTTGATCATTGATCGGAAGGGGTTCCGTGTCATGTCTATACTTCACCGAACCTATAGGGTCACACGCTTAAGGGTCATCTATCTGCTGAATACTAGACAGGGAGTCTGAGAGAAAATCACCGAAAAAGTTTCGGACACATAAAAGTTTCGGACAGCGGAAAAGTTCCGCAGAGAGAGGTCACCGGATGAGTTCCGGTGAAACTGAAAAGTTGTTTCAGGGGATACCATTAAGTCAAAATGGTTTCGGCACATGCCTGATAATTCTTAGAGGATACCAGAATCATTCTGGAAACTTCTGGGAATTTTCTGGAAGAAAAACCGGAAATGTTCCGGGGCTGCCGGAACCGCTTCAGATGCTTTTCGCAGATGAAATCACTAAACTGGAATTGTTCCAGAACGCATTGAAAATTATTTTAGTGGGTACTGGAAATGTTCTAAGCCCACATAAATATTTTCAGTTCGAACGGACGCTGAAAAATGTCGTCGTGAATAGTGAAAGTGCTTTTTGGGAATTTTATGGAAAGCACCTTTTGGGAATTTCCCAAAAGGCTTCTAGAATGCCTTAGGCACTAAGGAAGCCCCCTTGGGGGGGGCCCCCAAGGGGTGGCCGGCCAAGCATGGTGGAGCTCCTTGGAGCTCCACATGGCACCCCTTTTATCTTTATTCTTTTATGAAAAGGCATAAAGTGGGGGTACTTTGGGGTTTTTTGTATGACATCTTTACCCCTAGGCTTTCCTATAAATAGAGGAGAGTGGGCTGCCCACAAACCTCATCCCTTGCTCTCATACACATGCCAAGATGTTATCTGGCTTCTCTCTCCCTCCCACGAAAAGAGTTTCGTAGAGCCGAAAGGCTGTCTGGGTTCCGGCAGGAACTAGTTCTGGACGGCGAAGCCCTGCCGGATAGGTGACACCGTATGTGTGCAACTCTGTAGAGAGGTCGTAGTTTCGATCTTTGTGCCCGAGGGGCTGTTTGAGAGTGCCTCCCGAAGGGCTGTCCAAGTGACGGTCCGAGTTCTGTGAGTCCCCCGAAGGGCTGTCCGAGTGACCGTCCGAGTTTCGAAGGTCCTCCCGAAGGACTGTCCGACCGCCTCCCGGAGGGCTGTCCGAGGGGCAGATGAGGGAGTACATCCTCGCGGTTGGGAGGTTGTAAATCCCAGCTGCGGGGATCTGCACCGCCGATCGTCATCGACTCTACTTCCGCTGCGCTACGAGTCGGTAACAAAAATGATCAAACCTTGTATGCAGTCTCCATAGTGGTCCTGGGCTGGTGCGTAGGTCAGAAATTTTTTGTTTTCTGCTGCGTTACCCTACAGTGGCATCATGAGCCGTGCTATGCGTAGATGCAGGTTGCGATCTAGAATACATGGAGATGTATGGGTGTTGCACAATATAATTAGGTAGTAGATGAGTTCTATTACTGAAAATTATTTGTGCGGGTAGCAGATGAAATCTGTTACCCGAGGTTCTTGTTGCTTCCCTGGAATTTGCATATTTCTGATCTTGATAACAGCATGGTGGAGTTTCAATGTTCTGGCAATCCGCGATCCTGATTGATCAACGAAGTGCTAACAGTTCATTGAATTCCATCATAGTTAAAAAGAAAGATGAAATTTCGCAGACAAAAGGGCAATGCAGATATGATCTACACGGGGGTCATGCGTATGACGAAGTTTAGTATGGGGCTTGAGATTTTATTATCTCGGTTTTCATACACCCTGGAAAGTTAATCTAGCGACTTGAATTATCATACTTGATGATGGACGTTGGTAGCTTCGGTTTGTTTCGAAACCTTAGAAGCCACGAAAAACTAGTTTTTTTGCATGAACCAATTAGAGGCGTCTAACTTGGTTTTGCAGGAGGGTTTACATGTGCATGTGATGTGGTATAGCGGTGCTCATAATAATTTGATTATGTATGAGATGACTATATAATGTAAATTGATTAACATGACCTGCGTGTCATGATTCGGCATGATGGCTGGAGCCATATGATTGCACTTTAAATGACCTGTGTGTCAACCTTGTGTAATGCATTATTTTATTAGCTATAGAGATAGCAATATTATCTGCTGCATCGACAAGGTGGTGGCAATCTTCGTGAAGGTGATCACCGACATGAATGCCGAAGACGAAGGAATACAAGACTTCTCCGTCAGAAAGGGCTATACCATATCATGCTATTATGAATTGCCTGAGATGTTTATCCCTTATGTTGCACCCTTCTTGATTGCGCGGTAGTCGCTTTTATTAGGGTGATCTCTCACAAAAATATCAAGTAGTTAGTGTTCTCCCAGGTGTAGCACCGTCACGGCACCTAACTTTTCGGGGTATCACATGCTAACATGGGTACGAACGATTAGGGATGTGTGAGGCGGGTGAGTTGAGACCTCGCAGCGAGATCACTTGGTTGTCTTGACGTTCAGGCATGAAAGTCATGAGCTCGGAACACACGCATCGAAAGATGAACAAGAGTCACATAGAGATGTGATTGGCAAGTTTGCCTACCGATTGAGATTTTCGTCATCAGTGATGCTACCATCAATGGCGTTGAATTTAAATGCGGATCTTGAATCACTCACAATCAATTATGAGAGATATTGATTTGAGTGGGAGCGCACTGTAGAATTAATTCTTTTAATTCTCAGTGCAATCAATTTTGAACATTGTCTAAGTGTGATTTGCTTAATAGTTGTAGAATAATGGCTCGCGTTTCCACCTTCCCTGTTAAAATTGAATAGCTGTTAAATATCTGGTTAATACTTTACGGTTGGTAACGTAATGTGAGGATTGTCCTCAAGTGTGCCGAGAAGGACTTTGTCCTATCGCATACTTTCGGTATTCTCTCGCTTATGCTATGGATCATGTGACTCTCGTCCGTTGATCCAAAAGCTAGAATTCCATTTCAGTCAAGCGCAATATGTTTGTTTCCATGAGACCCAAACTTCGAAAGTTTGGATAGTTATGTGATATTCATGGAATCTGAAAATTATTTTCAGAGACAGACAAAGGCTAAAAGATATGAGATAGCCAAAGCAATGTTTGTTTGCAAACTATTAGTAAAGGAGTTTACTATGCATTAGACTGATAAGAGAGGGATCCAGAAGAACGCCTGTCATATGATGAAAGGTGAATAAAACAACAACTTAAAGAGAAAGGAAGTGTCCGAAGGGTGTTAGTAAGACTTTCACGCCTAGGAAGTCCGGGGCTAACGCCACTCTTAAAGTTCGGTGCTTTTTCTGAGAGTAGGAGAAATACTGAAAGTTAAACTGTTAGAAGTATAAAGGCAGAAAGAAAGGAGACTGGAATATCCAGCTCATGTATGAATGTCATACAAGTTTTTGATGTATAGAAGGCTGGTCAAAGATATAGTCCTTGGGAATTATGATTAAATTGTTAATCACTGATTCTTGGGTATTGTGAGTTAATCACAAAGATACCCGCTCGATTGCTTTCTGTTGCAACTCGATGTAAGAACTACTATGGCCTGAAAGACTAGCCAGAAATGAGTTTTAGGTATACACGGGGAACATAGTAAATGTTACTATACCTTCCATCGGTGTATTACCGTCTGTATTTATTTTTATAATTCGTTTGGAGTTTCACAAACTCTAGCCCATTGCATAAGGTATCTTGCAAGAAGTTTGTTTATAAGAGAACTTTTGATGTTCGATGTTATGAATAACATAAGGGCCATACTTTCATTATGAATGAGATGTATGTTATGAATATTGATATTAATACATTACCTGTGGGTTTACTTTCATAATTCATTTTAGAGTTTCATACACTCTAGCCCATTGCACAATGTTTGTTGCAAAAGAGTTGTTCATAAAAACAACAATTGTTGTTCAGTATTATGAATAACATGAAGGGCCATGCTTCCATCCAAGATGGGATGTATGTTATGAATATTGATGGTAATATGATACATCCATAACACTGACGCTAAATGTCGCAAGACTAAAAGAATACCACACAAGTGTGACACTACATTTGGTCACATTGGAGAAATCCGCATGGAAAATTCCATTATGATGGATTTTGAAGTCGTTTGATTTTGAATCATCTGACACTTGCAAATTTCCTCTGAAAAGTGAAGTGACTGAAATACCGTTCACAGGCCATAAGGAACGAATAACAAACTTATTGGTGATCATACATTTGATGTGTGTAGTCCGATAAATGTTGCAGGTAGTGGAATTATCTATCTTCAGAAATGACTCAAGTAGATATATGGATATTTACTTGATGAGACGTAAGTCTGGATCTTTTGAAACCATTCGAAAGGTTTTCAAAAATGAAGTAGAAGTTATTGTAACAAGAAAATTATGTTTCTACAATTCGATTGCAGAAAGAAATATTTGAGTTACAAGTTTAGCGAATGTCTGATGAGTTGTGAAAAGAGTTTCATAACTTACACCACCCGGAACACCACTGTGAGTGGAAAGTCCGTGAAGATGTAATCGAACCATTTATGATATGGTAAGATCAAAGATGACATAAATAAATTTGCCATTATCCCTTTTAAAAGGTGATGCTTTAGAGACTACGGCTTTTACACTGAAAAGAGCTCCATCAGGTCTGTTGAAATGACACCATGGTATGGTACGCCCAACCATGTTATATCTTTTCTTAACATTTGGAATATGGGGCTTGTGTAAAAGGTTACAAACCTATTCCAAATCAGACAAGTGCTACTTTGTAGGTTATCCCAAGTCATTGGGTATTCCTCCCTCACTATACCGAGGCAAATAGGTTTTCCACAAAGAACGGTATGCTTTTTAAAGAAAATGGTTCTTTCAAAAAGGTGAGTGGGAGAATAATGCAACTCGACGAGATAACCAGTATCTCCGTCATCAGGTCAAAGGAAAGAGACCTTGGAAGTAATTCCAGAGTTTCCTACTGCGACTGATACGGAAGTCTCTACAATAAAATGTACGGACTTCGGTCGAAATTGCAGCTGAACCACGTAGGCAAGGCTCGTGCAAACCTCTTAGGTGCGCAGACGAGATATTGTTGTTAGACAATAGTATACCTATGATACACAAGGAAGCGTTGATGGGCCCTGACTCCGGAATTGGCTAAATGCCAATACAATCCGAGTTAGTTTCCATATAAGTGATTCAAGATTAAAACCTTGATACACCCTTCGGAAGACTTAGAGTCTAATGAATATTTATGGAACTTAAAACTGATACGGATAAAAATGTTTTATCCATAAAGCTCGACTTGTTGCAATAACAAGTTCAAGGAGTTGACTACGATGAGATTGTCTCACCGTAGCGATGCTTAAAGTCGGTTCGGGTTGAACTAGCAATTAAGACATATTTCAATCATGAGATATGAAACATGGATGACAAAAGGATTTCCATCTGATGGAAATAAAACCTAGGACTTGTATGTGGTACAGTCCAAAGTAATTTGTCGATCCAGAGGATGCTAGTAGGTTTGCAAACTTCAGAGTTCCAGCGATGAACAGAAGAGAGCAAAATAGAGTTGGAATCTTCGTGTTTTGTTGAAATGGTCAAAAGGGTTTGACTTCATCAATGGGTAACGAAGATGCTTGTGATTCAAGAAAGTAAGTGGGAGCATAATAAAATTTCTGAAAACCTTGTGTGCTTGACACATTGTTAATTGGAATTAAAATTCTTGACACGAATTAGGACTTCATTTGAAAATAGTTTTTCAATGAAGTGCTTGGGCTAAATAGCTTTTATATTAGGCATGATGATCTATGGAGATAGATTTACCTAATAGGGCTGAGCAAAGATACATATTGACAAGATGCTAAAACCTTTTAGCATTAAAAACGCCAAGGAGTGATTCTTGCCGAAGTCACATGGAAAGAGTTTTCGCAAGACTCGGTGTCCCAAAAACACTGATGAGCAAAATACATGATGGAGATTCCGCACACCTTCGTGTTTGGATTAATCATGTATTCCATGGTATGTAAAACAACCAGATATGTCCAATACTCCAAAGTTGTTATGAGTATGGATACCAAGGTGATCAAAAGTACTGATCATGGGACAACAGTGAAAAAGGGTCATTGAGTACTATAGTAGCACTGATGACATGTTTTCTCGCAAGCGGAGATCATGAAGAGTTCGTTGTAAAAGGTTACATCGATACAGTCTTCATCCATGCTCCAAGCGATTTTCAATTTAAATTAAGGGTTTTGTGTAACACACAATGTGGTGGCACAGTTAGTTGGAAAATGTTCCAAACAAGTTACTGTGGCGAATTCTATAATAGAGGCAAAGTATGTTGCCGCTTTTAAAAGCGACAAAGAAGATGTTGAATCATATAGTTCATTCATGAACTTAGTATGGTTCCAAGATGGCTTTTGTCAATGGGACACTACTGCAAGTAGTTGCTCCATAACTCAGTCTGAGGAATCCAGGTTCGACCTGTGATTCGCATACATACCAAGCCAAGTCCACACAAAATATGAATTTTGTGAAAGCGTGAAGACGCGAGGATATGCAAAGATACACACGGAGCTGAAGTCGTCAGATCCGTTGGACATTCAGGCTATACCACAAGCGAAGCATATTTACACCGGGGTGCCACAGGTGTAAAGTGCATTAGCATTAACTAGATTATTGACTCTAGTGCAAGTGGGAGTCTGTAGGAGATATGCCCTAGAGGTAATAATAAATGTTATTGATTATCTCCCTGTTCATAATTAGGTTTATGTTCCATGCTATAACTGCTATGGTTCTCGAGTCTGCAAATAAAACGAGGCTCGGAGGAAGACTCATATGCACGTGTGGAATAATAAATGATAAAATGTATTCCTAGTCAAGCCTCTATGACTGGCTCAAGTATTGCATGATGATCCTGTTTTCCTGATCATGGGCATGACTATGCCAGCAATTTTGAGGGCACAATGTTAACAGAACATTTGTGTTGAATCGACCCGATTGATGTTATGCTATGAGGTTCTTTCATCAGAAGTTAATGGTTAATAACACAGAGATGGTTAATGTTTGCATGATTCCTTAGACCATGAGAGTATCGAGTTTCTTCATGCTTGCTTCATGAACTTTGGGGTTTGTTAAACGTCATCCGTAAATGGGTGGCTATTACGGCGGCTTACGGGTTCATGGAAAAGTGTGTCAAGTAACTTGATAGCTCAAGATTGGGATTTGCTCCTCCGGCGATGGAGAGATATCTCTGGGCCCTCTCTGTGTTACGGTATCCATCATCGTCTGGCCAGACACTTTGTGATTTGATCACGGGGATGCCGGAACATGGTAACGAGAAAAGAGAACAATACCGGTAACGAGGTAACTAGCATAGTGGACAAGTGTTGATCCACGGGAATGCCAACATGTCTCACCTCGGGTATTTGTAACATATCACGAAGCAACAGGAATAGCACACGGCAACTGGAGGTTCACTCGAATATTCATTCGTGTGGGTATAGGGGTCAATATGGGTGTCCACGGCTCCGATGTTGATCATTGATCGGAAGGGGTTCCGTGTCATGTCTATACTTCACCGAACCTATAGGGTCACACGCTTAAGGGTCATCTATCTGCTGAATACTAGATAGGGAGTCTGAGAGAAAATCACCGAAAAAGTTTCGGACACCGAAAAGTTTGGGACAGCGGAAAAGTTCCGCAGAGAGAGGTCACCGGATGAGTTCCGGTGAAACTGAAAAGTTGTTTCAGGGGATACCATTAAGTCAAAATGGTTTCGGCACATGCCTGATAATTCTTGGAGGATACCAGAATCATTCTGGAAACTTCTGGGAATTTTCTGGAAGAAAAACCGGAAATGTTCCGGGGCTGCCGGAACCGCTTCAGATGCTTTTCGCAGATGAAATCACTAAACTGGAATTGTTCCAGAACGCATTGAAAATTATTTTAGTGGGTACTGGAAATGTTCTAAGCCCACATAAATATTTTTAGTTCGAACGGACGCTGAAAAATGTCGTCGTGAATAGTGAAAGTGCTTTTTGGGAATTTTATGGAAAGCACCTTTTGGGAATTT
Organism: Thinopyrum elongatum; assembly: GCA_011799875.1. Taxonomy (NCBI): domain Eukaryota; kingdom Viridiplantae; phylum Streptophyta; class Magnoliopsida; order Poales; family Poaceae; genus Thinopyrum; species Thinopyrum elongatum. The sequence goes on from CM022303.1 coordinate 719,679,461, forward strand.
CCCAAAAGGCTTCTAGAATGCCTTAGGCACTAAGGAAGCCCCCTTGGGGGGGGGGGGCCCAAGGGGTGGCCGGCCAAGCATGGTGGAGCTCCTTGGAGCTCCACATGGCACCCCTTTTATCTTTATTCTTTTATGAAAAGGCATAAAGTGGGGGTACTTTGGGGTTTTTTGTATGACATCTTTACCCCTTGGCTTTCCTATAAATAGAGGAGAGTGGGCTGCCCACAAACCTCATCCCTTGCTCTCATACACATGCCAAGATGTTATCTGGCTTCTCTCTCCCTCCCACGAAAAGAGTTTCGTAGAGCCGAAAGGCTGTCTGGGTTCCGGCAGGAACTAGTTCTGGACGGCGAAGCCCTGCCGGATAGGTGACACCGTATGTGTGCAACTCTGTAGAGAGGTCGTAGTTTCGATCTTTGTGCCCGAGGGGCTGTTTGAGAGTGCCTCCCGAAGGGCTGTCCAAGTGACGGTCCGAGTTCTGTGAGTCCCCCGAAGGGCTGTCCGAGTGACCGTCCGAGTTTCGAAGGTCCTCCCGAAGGACTGTCCGACCGCCTCCCGGAGGGCTGTCCGAGGGGCAGATGAGGGAGTACATCCTCGCGGTTGGGAGGTTGTAAATCCCAGCTGCGGGGATCTGCACCGCCGATCGTCATCGACTCTACTTCCGCTGCGCTACGAGTCGGTAACAAAAATGATCAAACCTTGTATGCAGTCTCCATAGTGGTCCTGGGCTGGTGCGTAGGTCAGAAATTTTTTGTTTTCTGCTGCGTTACCCTACACAAACTCCGGCGACCGCTGCGCTCGTCGTCGCCGTCGCTGTAGGGCTTCTCTGGTGACGCCACCACCACGGTTGGACGCGGCGTTGAACGCCCGTTCGAAAGAACCTAACCACGGCTCGAACCGAGCTCTGTAGCGCAAATCCGAGCAGCTCCGGCGACGCGCCGCCGCGTTTTTGGTCGCCGGCGCAACTCCGGCGCCGGCCGCCGACGTGGCTGCCACGTGGGTCATCCTGGCTCACTGCCAGTGGGTCCCACGGGCCCAGTTGACCACGCTGACCGTGGTCAACGTGCTGACGTGGCCATACAGTGAGGCTGACACGCGGGCCCCACCACTTTTTAGATTAAGAAAAACATTTAAATAAATATAAAACTGATTAATTAGGCTAATGTCTCACTGACATGTGGGGCCCACCCCTCTAATCACCCTGTTAACTGAATTAATCCACTGTTAGTCTTAACAGAGACTGACATGTGGGTCCCACTGGACCCACATGTCATGTTTGACTGGTCAGCGACGCTGTTGACCGCTGACATCACAGTGACATCATGCTGACGTCATAATTCATTTTCTGTAAATAAATAAATTCCAGAAATTCAAATAATTTTTAAAAATCAATAACTTTTAAACCGTAGCTCGGATCGAAAAAGTTAAAACATGAAAGTTGCTCAGAACGACGAGACGAGTCTGATCGTGCCGTCTGTTTCTTCATCGGAACCCCCTACGTAGAAGAACTCGTAACTCCGGACCCGAATCCGGCAGATGAATAGTGCACACACATCGGATAATAAATCCCAGATTAATTCTAGAAATAACTAAAATGACTTAGATGCATATTTAGGGAACCCTGCACTGCATCATAGCATCACACGCACCGTATTGCATTTGTTTGCATTATGTTTACCTGTTTCTTCCCCCTCTTGTCTCTGGTAGAACCCGACGTTGACGTAGCTCCCGAGGCAGACGCAGCTCAGGAGTACGACTACGTCCCCGACGACACCACAGGCGACCTTGCCCTTGCCCCCGAGCAGACAGGCAAGCACCCACATTTTGAACATGCCTATATCGCCTATTCTCTTCTCTCTTATGCTTGCATTAGAACTGCTACTGCTACTGTTTTCCTATATCTGCTGCATAGCCTGATTATTGTAACCTGCCTTGCTACCTTACAGGTTATCCTAGACTGCTTAGTATAGGCTGGGTAGAGACACGACAGAGACCCCCACTTGATCCCGACTGCCCTGCTGGATATCAGAAGACCCGATCATCGGGATTGAAGACTAGACCCTGGCACCGCACATCACTTCCCCTTTAGTTGCCGACACTGCTGGGTTACCGTCGAGTGCCGAGGGTGATACCTCGTCAGCACTTCTGATGTTAACCTTGTAGGTTAGTTACTCGGTCGTGGTAAGCGAGGGTGATTCCTCCTACACCACCCCCGATAACGACATCGTCGCGCAACTCCTCAAGTGTGGACCTCGAGGGTGATTCCTCCTTCGTTCACCTTGATGATAACATCGAGCGGGAATTCCATCGAGGGTGATTCCTCAGGGTTCCCTTCGGTGTCAGACACACAGTTACCTTGGATATTATGACTTGACTATGAACCATGTTACTAAAGACGGGTCGGCCCTGAGGGGTACCCGCGCGAGCTTAATGCGAAGTGATGTGGAGTCGGGTTGACCTGGATGGTGCCCGCGAGATAACTACGAGGCGTGGCTGGACATTCTTAGCCCTTGCCACAAGTCCTCGAGACGGGGCGACGGGGTCACATCGATCGTGAGTCTCTGCTCGTTTCCGCACGCTCCTAATCCACTACGGTTTGGATATTTGATCCGAGGGGCCTCTGGCCTGATAGCACTAACCATCACGTGGGCATAGTATGGGCGTTCTGCGTCGTATACTTCAGCCGAAGCTTAATGGACGTCAGCGACTGATGCGGCACACGCTGGGTTGGACTGGGAACGCAACCGCGCTTGTATAAGGGGTTGCTAGGTCTGCTCACCGGCGGTGCATGTAACGTGCAGGAGTTCCCGGGGCGATGGCCCAAGACCCCTGGGGGCATAGGTTAGTCCGGCGTGCTGACCTCTCTGTTAAGTATTTGGTCGGGTTGCGGCGTGTTGCTTAGCCGAGGCCGGGCATGACCCAGTAAAGTGTGTCCGGCCAGAGTTAAGCGAGCGTGGTGGGTAAGTTGGTGCACCCCTGCAGGGAAGAAACTTCTATCGATAGCCTGTCCTACGGTAACGGACACTCGGAGTTGTATCCCGATCGGTACAACTAGAACTTGATATGAGAACTGGATAGTACGGCTCTGGGATTGCTTTCTCGCAGGGAGTCGAGAAAGGATCTCAGGTCGAGGTTGATGATACTACTACTACTTTACATTATATTGATCTGCTCTCTTCTATTGCTGCAAGGCTGTCGAAGATTGTTGAAGATGCTAGTCTTCGATAGGACTAGGCTTTCCCCCTCTATTCTGGCATTTCTGCAACCCGGTCCACATATACAGCCATTCCTTTGACAATGTTGCATATGTAGTGTAGATCCTTGCTTGCTGAGTACTTTGGATGAGTACTCACGTTTGCTTTACTTTCTTTTTCCCCCCATATTCCATTTGATGCCACCAGACGACGGAGCCCCTGAGCCAGACGCCCCAGCCGACGACCAGTACTACTACCCGCCTAGCGAGTACTACTACTACGAGGAGCCGTCTGACGACCAGGAGTAGGATCGGAGGGTCCAGGGCAGGAGGCCTACGCTTTTCGATCGTAGTATTTTATTTTACCCCGCCTCTGTGAAGGCCTATTTCTCTCTCTGTAATATATCTGTACTCAGATATCTGATGCTTCCGCTGACGCTTGTATGCCAACGAGCTATGTATTCGAGCCCTCGAGGCCCTGGCTTGTAATATAAGCTTGTATGACTTTATTTATGTTTTAGAGTTGTGTTGTGATATCTTCAAGTGAGTCCTTAGGCTTGATCGTGTGCATTTGCGTGTATGGTTAGTGCACGATTAAGCCGGGGTCGTCACAGGTTGGTATCAGAGCCGACTGCCTCTAGGTATCCCCCTTCCCAATTCCTTGGCCGAAGTTGAGTCTAGTCATGAAAAAACTATTTTACTAACTTGGCTGTGTGGCTTACGGGCCCACGTCACCAACTGGGTGGTATTAGGATCTTTTATTCCTCGTCTTTACTCTGGGATTCTAATCTCTTATCTATTCGGGTTTAATAAAATTTAATAACACCGACATTTAGGTTCTCGTTAATTCTATCCATCCGGAGAGCTGGATTCAGTGCGATTTCCATGACGTTGATCTGATTAGTCTGATAATCATTTTCCTTTCCATTGTTTTGTTTAACCTTTCCTTCCGAGATCGGTTATAATTCTCATTGTCTTATGACAACCCTGAACCTCTCTGTTTCAGATGGATCGATTGTGTCCACCGCGGCCTACGACCCAGCTTGTGCGTCGCACTTGGGCTCGTGATGCCCCTGGATTTCCAGCTGTTCTGATCGCCCTCTTGAGTAGACTGAGTTACCGCTGGTATCCCGAGTACATGGTCTATGAGGTTTACCGCGAGTTCAACCAGGAGCAGTATTATGCTGAAGTTCGGATCTATGATCAGTAGAACAACTCAGACACTGAGCTACACCTTTTTCACGGAATAGGCGTGATGATTGAGATGGCAGTACATGATGCCGCCTACTCTGCTATCGCACGTCTCCGAGGAGAGCACAATGCTAACTTGGATGATTCTGTGTTTTGGTACATTCCGTATGCACCTGTTGGAGATGCTACTGGATTTTACACAGCTATCTGTGCCCCGTACGAGTCTCGACGCTACGACCCGCAGGTTCTGATTCAGTGCACTCAGGCTCTGGATCGCATTGTTCGGGCTCTTGCCATCGAGTTGTTCGCCACTCGAGCACGCTACTACGAGGCTATGACACAGTTGCTACCAGCTGTTCGTGCAGGGATACATCCGGAGTATATTCTTTACCCACGCAGGACCGAGATGCCGCCAGGTATTGATTGGCCTGCAGTGGGAGGTCACACGCCTGCACGTGGACATCCTCTTACAGTTCGAGACCGGGTTCTGCATCAGAGTGCACATGGAGCACAGGATCCTGCCGCGACGAACATTCATCGTCCGCACTTGCAGTTACCCCGTTTCAGTGGTTTTCTCCGACGCTGATGTAGCCTTTGCTATGTCACGTTGTGTACTTCCTTACCGCGTGCCTGCGTGCTGCCTAGTGTGTCTCTAGCTTTTCAATTTGCGCCGTTATGCTGCCCGATTGTAACCGACTGTGTATGGATCTGTATGTCTTAATGACTACTTTTAGCATCTATTGCACTCTTTCAATAACGTCGAGTTACATCATGTTTGTTGATAAACACTTGCATAAGCTATTGCTGAAATACCCCTGTTGGAATAGCAGGATGGCTGACAACAACCCGCCACCGCCGCCACCACCTGATTACATGGCAGCGATGATGCAACAGTTTGAACTCAACCGCCAGTTTATGACGGGGATTATGCAGCAATTCCCTCATCCTGATGCTAATCAGCAGCCACCATCCATCACCTTGCCAGAGTTCATGAGGCTCAGTCCATCGTTTTTCCGTAACACAGTCAACCCACTAGATGCAGATGACTGGCTGCGTGACATCTCTCATGAGATGGAGTCTGCTGGTGTCGCCCAAGTCAACTATGTCACTTTTGCGACTTATCTTCTGAAGGGTCCCGCAGCCCAATGGTGGGCTACTCACCGACAGACTCTGCCGCCTGGTACTGTCGTCACTTGGGCAGAGTTCAAGATTGCTTTCCGAGCCCGCTACATTCCTCTAGCTGTCATAGCTAGGAAGAAGGCTGAGTTCCGTAGCCTTGTTCAAGGAAACAAGACCGTAGAAGTTTATCAGCGCGAGTTTCTAGACTTATCTCGCTACGCTGAAGAGGACATTACTACTGATGAACGCAGGCAAGAGAAGTTCCGTGAAGGACTACATCATGATATACAGTTGGCTCTCCTTGTCCAAGACTATCCTGATTTCGCCACCTTGGTGAATAAGGCTATTATGGTTGAAACTAGGCTTGAGAAGCATAAAGAAGCGTCCAGACGCACCCGAGAAACGGGCTCATCTTCGGGCTCATCTTCCCAGAAGCGACGCATCTGGTTTCCCCAAGGCATGTTCCGTTCAGCAGCTCCTGCGAACAGGCCCTCTTATACTGCACCACGCCTGCCACCTCCACCACCGAGGCAGCCTCTGCCAGCTCCAGCACCTCGAGCTCCAGCACCTCGTCTTGACAGCGGACTATGCTTTAAGTGTGGCAAGCCAGGTCACCGTGCTAGAGATTGTTCTCAGAATCAGAATCAACTGGCTCTTCCTTCTGCTGGCAGTGGAATTGGCCGTGGTATTCCTCAACAGCGCAACTATAATGCCAGACCTTCCTATGGTCATGGGCAGTACTACCACATCAACATGTCTGAAGCTCCAGATCAACCAGATACTGTGATGGGTACACTTCTCGTTAATTCAGTACCTGCATCAATTTTATTTGATTCAGGAGCATCGCATTCATTTATGTCAGATAAATTCGCACTCATGCATGAAGTTAAATGTGATATGCTACCCCAAAAGATACGAGTAAATACTCCCGCGGGACACTGTCAAACCTCCTTGGTTAGCCCTGATGTTGTGATTAATATCGAAGGGTTAGAGTTCCGAGCATCCCCCATTATTCTCAACTCCTCTGGTATTGATCTTATTTTGGGAATGGATTGGTTGAAGGCCCACTACGCCTTAATCAACTGTGCCACTAAAGTGGTACACCTTGTACATCCATCGAACGAGATAGTGAACTATTAAGCTCACCTTACCCAGAATGCTGAGGCTCAAATTTATGCCTTGAACGCGTTGAATGCTTCTCCACTTGATGGGATTGAGAACATCCCAGTGGTCTGTGACTTCCCGGATGTTTTTCCAGAAGAACTTCCAGGAATACCCCCTGCTAGGGCTGTCGAGTTCGTCATCGACTTGAAGCCTGGCACCACTCCTATTGCGAAACGTCCCTACAAGATGCCTCCGCACCATCTTATTGAACTCAAGGAAGAAATTGATAAATCCTTAAGGAAGGGTTTCATTCGCCCTAGTTCCTCTGCCTGGGGAGCACCGTCTCTTTTCGTTAAGAAGAAAGATGGAACGAATAGGTTGGTCCAAGATTATCGTCCTATCAATCAGGCAACCATTCAGAATAAATATCCGCTTCCCCGGATCAACGATTTATATGATCAACTCGCTGGATCTTCGGTGTTTTCTAAACTCGACTTGAGGTTGGGCTATCACCAGATCCGAGTCCGTGAAGAGGATATTTCGAAGACTGCATTCGTTACTCGCTATGGTTCATACGAGTACACCGTCATGTCGTTTGGCTTAACAAACGCTCCAGCTACCTTCTCCCGCTTAATGAATTACATATTCATGGATTACCTCGACAAATTCGTCGTGGTATATCTGGATGATATTCTGGTTTATTCGAAGAATAAAGAAGAACATGCTGAGCATCTTCGCCTTGTTCTAGAGAGACTTCGAGAGCACCAATTATATGCCAAGTACTCTAAGTGCGAATTCTGGCTTTCTGAGGTAACCTACCTTGGACATGTCATCTCCAAGGATGGTATCACAGTTAACCCGGAGCGCGTTCAGGCTATTCTTGACTGGACCCCTCCGAAGAATGTCAAGCAAGTCAGAAGTTTCCTCGGGCTTGCAAGTTATTGTCGCCGTTTCATCGAGAATTTCTCCAAGATTGCTAAGCCCCTGACTAATCTGCTCCACAAAGGCGTTAAGTTTGAGTGGACAGACAAATGTCAGGAAAGCTTCCAGACCCTCAAGGACAAGCTGACTTCTGCTCCAGTCCTTGCTCCTCCAGACTCTCGCAAAGATTTTGTGATCTTCTGCGATGCCTCTCGCCAAGGACTAGGTTGTGTTCTAATGCAAGAGCGAAGAGTAATTGCTTATGCTTCGCGACAATTGCGTCCACATGAAGAGAATTACCCAGTGCATGACCTCGAACTTGCTGCTGTCATTTATGCTTTAAAGCAGTGGCTTCATTACCTCCTTGGTAATTGGTGTGAGATTTACACCGATCATCAGAGCTTGAAGTACTTATTCACTCAACCGGAACTTAATCTTCGTCAGCAGCGTTGGTTGGAAACAATCACCGATTATGACTGTGGTATTTCCTTCACTCCTGGCAAAGCTAATGTGATGGCTGATGCCTTGAGCCGCAAGTCTTATTGCAACAACCTCATGCTTAAACAAGCTCAACCCCAGCTATATGAAGAATTGCGCAAGCTGAATCTCTGCATCATCCCGCAAGGTTCTCTTAATAACCTTGTGATACAACCAGATCTTGAGAAAGCTGTCAAGATTGCGCAATCTAAAGATGCTGAAATTGATATAATGAAGAAAGAGCTTCACCTTCAAAAGTACAGGGATTTCTCGATTGCTGAAGATGGAACCTTGTACTTCCGAGACCGCATTGTAGTACCTCGCTTTGAGCTGATGACTGACAAAGTCATGAAGGAGGCCCATGATACAGCGTTATCTATCCATCCGGGTAGTACCAAGATGTATCGAGATCTTCGTCAAAGGTACTGGTGGTCTAGAATGAAGCAAGATATTGCTTGTTATGTTGCCGAGTGTGACGTTTGTCGTCGCGTCAAGGCAGAACATCAGAAACCTGCTGGAATTCTGCAACCGCTCCCTATTCCTCTATGGAAGTGGGATAAAGTGCAAATGGACTTCATTACTGGTCTTCCCAAGTCTCAGAAGGGTCACGATGCTATTCTTGTCGTCGTTGACCAACTTTCCAAGGTTGCACACTTTCTGCCAGTTAAGGAGACTATTACTGCTAGTCAGCTAGCAGAGCTATATATCTCCAGAATTGTTACACTCCATGGTATTCCCAAGGAAATCAGTTCAGACCGTGGCAGCATTTTTACTGGCCATTTCTGGGAAAGTTTCCAGAAAGCAATGGGAACTCATATTACCTGGAGTTCAGCTTATCACCCACAATCCCAAGGCCAAGTTGAGCGCGTTAATCAAGTGCTTGAAGATATGCTTCGAGCTTGTGTTATATCCTTCGGTAAGAAATGGGAGGAATCTCTCCCGTATGCCGAGTTCTCTTATAACAACAGCTACCAAGCCAGCTTAAAAATGGCCCCCTTCGAAGTACTTTATGGACGTAAATGTCGAACCCCTCTGAATTGGTCAGAAACTGGGGAACGACCTCTTGTTGGACCGGACATTATTCAACATGCCGAAGAACAAGTCCGAATTGTCCGGGAGAATCTCAAAGCAGCTCAAGACCGTCAGAAGAGTAATTATGATCGTAAGCGATGGGGTGTGATCTATCAACCTGGTGATCAAGCTTATCTTCGTGTCACTCCAATGAAGGGCACCCGTCGTTTCGGAATCAAGGGCAAGCTAGCTCCTCGCTATATTGGTCCTTTCCGCATCGTGGCTAGACGTGGACAGGTGGCATATCAATTGGAGTTGCCACCGCAATTCTCCCATATTCATGATGTCTTCCACGTGTCGCAACTTCGTAAGTGCTTCAAGGAATCCCCGCACCGTGCAGTGGATCATGAGATGCTCGAGCTACAAGATGATCTTTCCTATAAGGAGCATCCGATCCACATCCTGGATGAAGCTGAACGTCGAACTCGTCAGAAGACGACTAAGTTCCTAAAAGTGCAGTGGTCGAATCACACTGAAGATGAAGCCACTTGGGAACGCGAGGATCATCTTCGGGAAGAATATCCCGGACTCTTTCCTTCTACCTCCTGAATTCTCGGGACGAGAATTTCTTTTAGAGGAGGAGAACTTGTAACACCCCCTTGTAATAAGCTCTGTGACACTCTGTTAATCTTGCCAAGTCATGATCATTTGCAGTGCCAAGTCATATGGGTTAATGATCCAATTCAAATTCACATCTGAAAATCAACTCAAATTCAAAAGTGAAATATGAAGTTGATCAAACACTGTTGGATAAATGTTCATTAAATGGCAAATAATCCAGGAACATTTGTAAAATCATCATCAATAAAGTTGGAGTTAGATAAGTGACTCTAACTAGATGAAACAGCACCAAAACAGGATATTTAAATCCATTTAAAATCATTTCAAACACAAATGAACTCCAAATATGCCCAAACCACTTTTTGGTGAGAGCTAATATTGCATTGTAATATTTGGGACAACTCTCACATTTTACAAAAATGCACAGGTGGCCTAACTATTTCAAAACAGAAAATAAATAAAGAAAATAGAAAACAGAAACAGAAAAATAAAAACGAGGCACTGTTCACTGGGCCTTAGTGCACAGTGCCCCGACCGCGGCCCACCTGGCCCATCTCCTCTTTCTCTCCCCTGTGTGTCGGCGCGCCCCTGGCCGAGCGCGCGCGCCGGCGCGGCGCCGACACGTCGCTGCCACCGACGAAACAGGAGACGGAGGGGATAAGGCCGACGCCCCTCCACTCCTCCCCGGCCTCTCCGTCATTCTTCCCCTTCTCCTCTCGCTCGCTCTGCCCCTCGCTCCCTCCCAGATCTGGCCACCGAGCGCCGTCGCCGCCGCGTTCCCGTCGTTGCCGTGGCCACCGCCGTCGAACCGACCCGCCGCGATGCCGTAAAGCCTCTCCGTCGTCCTCCCCGTCCTCTGGTGGCCGCAGCTGGAGCTCGGAGCCACCGCATCGCCTGCATCAACGCCGTCTTCTTCCTCTGCCCCGACGCGCTCGCCGTCGTCACCAGCGAACTCCGGCAGCTACTAAGCCTAACGAGGGCTTTTCTTAGCCGCGCGGTGAGCCACTCTACCTCCCCCGTCTCTCTGTTTGGCCTCGCACGCCCCCTAGCCTTTGTCCCACCGGCGCCCGAACGCGCCTCCGCATGAGCTCGTCGCCGGCGCCCTTCAGATGACCAAATGGTCACCGGGCCGAGCCCTTTGCGCTCAGCGCATCGAGTAGGTTCTCGTTAGCCCCGCCATTTGCTCACTTACGCGCTGCTGCCCCGATCCCATCTTCGTCCGAACTCCGGCGATCGCTGCGCTCGTCGCCGCCGTCGCTGTATGTAGGGTAACGCAGCAGAAAACAAAAATTTCCAACCTACGCACCAGCCCAGGACCACTATGGAGACTGCATATAAGGTTTGATCATTTTCGTTACCGACTCGTAGCGCAGCGGAAGTAGAGTCGATGACGATCGGCGGTGCAGATCCCCGCAACTAGGATTTACAACCTCCCAACCGCGAGGATGTATCCCCTCGTCTTCCCTTCAGACAGCCCTCCGGGAGGCGGTCGAACAGTCCCCCGGACGGTGTCGCGGACAGCCCTTCGGGAGGACCTTCGAAACTCGAACGGTCACTCGGACAGCCCTTCGGGAGGACTCACAGAACTCGGACCGTCACTTGGACAGCCCTTCGGGAGGCACTCTCGAACAGCCCCTCGGGCACTAAGATCGAAACTACGACCTCTCTACAGAGTTGCACACATACGGTGTCATCTATCCGGCAGGGCTTCGCCGTCCAGAACTAGTTCCCACCGGAACCCAGACAGCCTTTCGGCTCTACGAAACTCTTTTCGTGGGAGGGAGAGAGAAGCCAGATCATTGCATGGCACTTGTATGTGAGAAGGGATGAAGGATTGAGCAGCCCCCTCTCCTCCTTATATAGGAAAACCAAGGGGTAGGATGGGCATTCAAGAAATACCAAAATACCCATGAAGGAAACTCTTTCCAAGGGCATAAAAGAGAAACCAAAGGACATGTGGAGCTCCAAGGAGGAGCTCCGCATGTGGCCGGCCACCCCCTAGGGGTCCCCCCCAAAGGGGGCTCTCATCCATCCACATCACCTTCTAGAAGCCTTTAGCAAAAGCCCTAAAAGGTGGTTTTCCAAAAAATTCCAAAAAGCACTTTCACTATTCACGACGACATTTTTCAGCGTCCGTTCGAACTCAAAATATTTATGTGGGCTTAGAACATTTCCAGTACCCACTAAAATAATTTTCAACGCGTTCTGGAACAATTCCAGTTTAGTGATTTAATCTGCGAAAAGCATCTGAAGCGGTTCCGGCAGCCCCGGAACATTTCCGGTTTTTCTTCCAGAAAATTCCCAGAAGTTTCCAGAATGATTCTGGCATCCTCCAAGAATTATCAGGCATGTGCCGAAACCATTTTGACTTAATGGTATCCCCTGAAACAACTTTTCAATTTCACCGGAACTCATCCGGTGACCTCTCTCTGCGGAACTTTTTCGGTGTCCGAAACTTTTTCGGTGATTTTCTCTCAGACTCCCTGTCTAGTATTCAGCAGATAGATGACCCTTAAGCGTGTGACCCTATAGGTTCGGTGAAGTATAGACATGACCTGGAACCCCTTCCGATCAATGATCAACATCGGAGCCATGGACACCCATATTGACCCCTATACCCACACGAATGAATATTTGAGTGAACCTCCAGTTGCCGTGTGCTATTCCTATTGCTTCGCGATATGTTACAAATACCCGAGGTGAGACATGTTGGCATTCCCGTGGATCAACAACTTGTCCACTATGCTAGTTACCTCGTTACCGGTATTGTTCTCTTTTCTCGTTACCGTGTTCCGGCATCCCCGTGATCAAATCACAAAGTGTCTGGCCAGACGATGATGGATACCGTAACACCGAGAGGGCCCAGAGATATCTCTCCATCGTCGGAGGAGCAAATCCCAATCTTGAGCTATCAAGTTACTTGACATACTTTCCCATGAACCCGTAAGCCGCCGTAATAGCCATCCAGTTACGGATGACGTTTAACAAACCCCAAAGTTCATGAATCAAGCATGAAGAAACTCGATACTCTCATGGTCTGAGGAATTATGCAAACGTTAACCATCTCTGTGTTATTAACCATTAACTTGTGACGAAAGAATCTCATAGCATAACATCAATTTGGGTCGATTCAACACAAATGTTCTGCTAACAATTGTGCCCTCAAAATTGCCGGCATAGTCATGCCCATGATCAGGAAAACAGGATCATCATGCAATACTTGAGCCAGTCATAGAGGCTTGACTAGGAATACATTTAACCATTTATTATCCCACACGTGCACATGAGTTTCCCTCCAAGCCTCGTTTTATTTGTAGACTCGAGAATCATTGCAGTTATAGCATGGAACATAAACCTAATTATGAACAGGGAGATAATCAATAACATTTATTATTGCCTCTAGGGCATATCTCCTACAGACTCGCACTTGCACTAGAGTCAATAATCTAGTTAATGCTAATGCACTTTACACCTGTGGCACACCTGTGTAAATATGCTTCGCATGTGGTATAGCCTGATGTCCAACGGATCTGACGACTTCAGCTCCGTGTGTCTCTTTGCATATCCTTCGCATTTTCATGCTTTCACAAAATTCATATTTTGTGTGGACTTGACTTTGTATGTATGTGAATCACAGGTCGAACCTGGATTCCTCAGACTGAGGTATGGAGCAACTACCTGTAGTAGTGTCCCATTGACAAAAGTCATCTTGGAACCATACTAAGTTCATGAATGAACTATATGATTCAACATCTTCTTTGTCGCTTAAAAAGCGGCAACATACTTTGCCTCTGTTATAGAATTCGCCACAGTATCTTGTTTGGAACAATTTCCAACTACCGTGCCACCATATTATGTATTACACAAAACCCTTTATTTAAATCAAAAATCGCTTGGAGCAATGATGAAGACTGTATCGATGTAACATTTTACAACGAACTCTTCATGATCTCCACTTGCGAGAAAACATGTCATCAGTGCTACTCTAGCATTCAATGACACTTTTCACTGTTGTCCTATGATCAGTACTTTTGATCACTTTGGTATCTATACTCGCAACACCTTGGGAGTATCGGACAAAACTGGTTGTTTTACATACCATGGAATACATGATTAATCCAAACACGAAGGTGTGAGGAATCTCCATCATGTATTTTGCTCATCAGTGTTTTTGGGACACCGAGTCTTGCAAAAACTCTTTCCATGTGACTTCGGCAAGAATCACTCCTTGGCGTTTTAAATGCTAAAAAGTTTTAGCATCTTGTCAATATGTATTTATTGCTTAGCCCCATTAGGTAAATCTATCTCCATAGATCATTATGCCTAATATTGAGGCTATTTAGCCCAAGCACTTCATCGAAAAACTATTTTCAAATGAAGTCCTAATTCGTGTCAAGAATTTTATTTCCAATTAACAATGTGTCAAGCACACAAGGTTTTTAGAAATATTATTAGGCTCCCACTTACTTTCTTGAATTACAAGCATCTTCGTTTCCCATTGATGAAGTCAAACTCCTTTGACCATTTCATCAAAACACGAAGATTCCGACTCCACTTTGCTCTCTTCTGTCCATCGCTGAAACTCTGAAGTTTGCACCCTTACTAGCATCCTCTGGACTCACAAAATACCTTGGACTGTAACACATGCAAGTCCTTGGTTTCATTTCCATCAGATGGAAATCCTTTTGTCATCCCTTGTTTCATATCTCATGATATGAAATTTGTATTAATTGCTAGTTCAACCCGAACTGACTTTAAGCATCGCTACGATGAAACAACCTCATCATAGTCAACTCCTTGAACTTATTATTTCAACAAGTCGAGCTTTATGGATAGAACATTTTATCCATATCAGTTTATAGTTCCATAAAAGTTCGTTAGACTCTAAGTCTTCTGAAGGGGTCATCCAGATATGATCTTGAATCATTTATATGGAAACTATCTCGGATTATATTGGCATTTAGCCAATCCCGGAGTCAGGGCCCATCAACGCTTCCTTGTGTATCGTAGGTATACTGTTGTCTAACAACAATATCTCATCTGCGCACCTGAGAGGTTTGCACGAGCCTTGCCTACGTGGTTCAGTTGCAAGTTCGACCAAAGTCCATACATTTTATTGTAGAGACTTCCGTATCAGTCGCAGTAGGAAACTCCGGAATCACTTCCAAGGTTCCTTTCCTTTGACCTGATGACGAAGATACTGGTTATCTCGTCGAGTTGCACTGTCCTCCCACTCACCTTTTGCAAGAACAATTCTCTTTAAAAGCATACCATTTTGTGGCAAAAACTTTTGCCTCGGTATAGTGGTGGGGGAATACCCAATGACTTGGGATAACCTACAAAGTAGCACTTGTCTGATTTGGAATAGGTTTGTAACCTTTTACACAAGCCCCATATTCCAAATGTTAAGAAAAGATATAACATGGTTGGGCGTACCATACCATGGTGTCATTTCAACAGATCCGATGGAGCGCTTTTCAGTGTAAAAGCCGCAGTCTCTAAAGCATCACTCTTTAAAAGGGATAATGGCAAATTTATTTATGCCATCTTTGATCTTACCATGTCATAAATGGTTCGATTACATCTTCACGGACTTTCCACTTGCAGTGGTGTTCCGGGAGGTGCAAGTTATGAAACCCCTTTCACAACTCATCAGACATTCGCTAAACTTGTAACTCAAATATTCTTTTCTGCAATCGAATTGTAGAAACATAATCTTCTTGTTACAATAACTTCTACTTCATATTTGAAAACCTTTTGAATGAATTCAAAAAATTCAGACTTACGTCTCATCAAGTAAATATCCATATATCTACTTGAGTCATTTCCGAAGATAGATAAATCCACTACTTGCAAAAACATTTATCGGACTACATACATCAAAATGTATGATCACCAATAAATTCTTTGCTCGTTCCTTATGGCCTGTGAACGGTATTTCAGTCACTTCACTTTTCAAAGGAAAGTTGCAAGTGTCAGATGATTCAAAAATCAAACGACTTCAAAATCCATCATAATGGAATCTTTCATGCGGGTTTCTCCAATGTGACCAAATGCAGTGCCACACTTGTGTGGTATTCTTTTAGTCTTGCGACATTTAGCGTCAGTGTTATGGATGTATCATTTTACCATCAATATTCATAACATACATCCCATCTTGGATGGAAGTATGGCCCTTCATGTTATTCCTAATACTGAACAACAATTGTTCTTTTATGAACAACTCTTTTGCAACAAACATTGTGCAATGGGCTAGAGTGTGTAAAACTCTAAAATGAATTATGAAAGTAAATCCAGAGGTAATATATTATTATCATTATTCATAACATGCATCTCATTCTCAATGAAAGTATGGCCCTTATGTTATTCATAACATCGAACATAAAAAGTTCTCTTATGAACAACCTTCTTGCAAGATTACTTTATGCAAAGGCTAGAGTTTGTAAAACTCTAAATGAATTATGAAAATAAATACAGACGGTAATACACCGATGGAAGGTATAGTAACATTTACTATGTTCCCTGTGTATACCTAAACCTCATTCCTGGCTAGTCTTTTATACATCAAAAACTTGTATGACATTCATACATGAGCTGGATATTCCAGTCTTCTTTCTTTCTGCCATTATACTTCTAACAGTTTAACTTTTAGTATTTCTCCTACTCTCAGAAGAAGCACCCAACTTAAGAGTGGCGTTAGCCCCGGACTTCCTAGGCGTGAAAGTTTCACTAACACCCTTCGGACACTTCCTTTCTCTTTAAGTTGTTGTTTTATTCACCTTTCATCATATGACAGGCGTTCTTCTGGATCCCTCTCTTATCAGTCTAATGCATAGTAAACTCTTTTACTAATAGTTTGCAAACAAACATTGCTTTGGATATCTAATATCTTTTAGCCTTTGTCTGTCTCTGAAAATGATTTTCAGATTCCATGAATATCACATAACTATCCAAACTTTCGAAGTTCGGGTCTCATGGAAGCAAACATATTGCACTTGACTGAAACGGAATTCTAGCTTTTGGATCGAAGGACGAGAGTCACATGATCCATAGCATAAGCAAGAGAATACCGAAAGTATGCGATAGGACAAAGTCCTTCTCGGCACTCTTGAAGACAATCCTCACATTACGTTACCAACCGTAAAGTTTTAACCAGATATTTAACAGCTATTCAATTTTAATAGGGAAGGTGGAAACGCGAGCCATTATTCTACAACTATTATGCATATAACACTTAGACAGTGTCCACAATTAATTGCACTGAGAATTAAACAAGTTAATTCAACAGTGCGCTCCCACTCAAATCAATATCTCTCATAATTGATTGTGAGTGATACAAGACCCGCATTTCCATTCAACGCCATTGAACGAGATGAACACTGATGGCGCGAACTTCAATCGGTAGGCAAACTTGCCGATCACATCTCTATGTGACTCTTGTTCATCTTTCGATGGGCGTGTTCCGAGCTCAGGGAGATCCTTCCAGAACGTCAAGACAACCAAGTGATCTTGCTGCGAGGTCTCAACTCACCCGCCTCACACATCCCTAATCGTTCGTACCCAGGGAGATCCTGTGATACCCCGAAAAGTTAGGTGCCGTGACGGTGCTACACTTGGGAGAACACTAACTACTTGATATTTTTGTGAGAGATCACCCTAATAAAAAGCGACTACCGCGCAATCAAGAAGGGTGCATCATAAGGGATAAATATCTCAAGCAATTCATAAAAGCATGATATGGTATAGCCCTTTCTGACGAAGAAGTCTTGTATTTCTTCGTCTTCGGCATTCACGTCGGTGTTCTCCTTAGCGAAGATTGCCACCACCTTGTTGATGCACCAGATAATATTGCTATCTCTATAGCTAATAAAATAATGCATTACAACAAGGTTGACACGCAGGTCATTAAAGTGCAATCATATGGCTCCAGCCATCATGCCGAATCATGACACGCAGGTCATGTTAATAAATTTACATTATATAGTCATCTCATACATAATCAAATTATTATGAGCACTGCTATACCACATCACATGCACATGCAAACCCTCCTGCAAAACCAAGTTAGACGCCTCTAATTGGTTCAAGCAAAAACTTGTTTTACGTGGCTTCTAAGGTTTGGAAACAAACCGAAGCTACCAACGTCCATCATCAAGTATGATAATTCAAGTCGCTAGATTAACAATGCGGGGTGTATGAAGCACGAGATAATAAAATCTTGAACCCCATACTAAACTTCGTCATACGCATGACCCCCGTGCAGATCATATCTGCATTGCCCTTTTGTCTGCGAAATTTCATCTTTCTTTTTAACTACAGTGGAATTCAATGAACTGTTAGCACTTTGTTGATCAATCAGGATTGTGGATTGCCGGAACATTGAAACTCCACCATGCTGTTATCAAGATCAGAAATATGCAAATTCCAGGGAAGCAACAAGAACATCGGGTAACAGATTTCATCTGCTACCCGCACAAATAATTTTCAGTAATAGAACTCATCTACTACCTAATTATATTGTGCAACACCCATACATCACTATGTATTCTAGATCGCAACCTGCATCTACGCATAGCACGGCTCTTGATGCCACTGTAGGGTAACGCAGCAGAAAACAAAAATTTCCGACCTACGCACCAGCCCAGGACCACTATGGAGACTGCATATAAGGTTTGATCATTTTCGTTACCGACTCGTAGCGCAGCGGAAGTAGAGTCGATGACGATCGGCGGTGCAGATCCCCGCAGCTAGGATTTACAACCTCCCAACCGCGAGGATGTATCCCCTCGTCTTCCCTTCAGACAGCCCTCCGGGAGGCGGTCGAACAGTCCCCCGGACGGTGTCGCGGACAGCCCTTCGGGAGGACCTTCGAAACTCGAACGGTCACTCGGACAGCCCTTCGGGAGGACTCACAGAACTCGGACCGTCACTTGGACAACCCTTCGGGAGGCACTCTCGAACAGCCCCTCGGGCACTAAGATCGAAACTACGACCTCTCTACAGAGTTGCACACATACGGTGTCATCTATCCGGCAGGGCTTCGCCGTCCAGAACTAGTTCCCACCGGAACCCAGACAGCCTTTCGGCTCTACGAAACTCTTTTCATGGGAGGGAGAGAGAAGCCAGATCATTGCATGGCACTTGTATGTGAGAAGGGATGAAGGATTGAGCAGCCCCCTCTCCTCCTTATATAGTAAAACCAAGGGGTAGGATGGGCATTCAAGAAATACCAAAATACCCATGAAGGAAACTCTTTCCAAGGGCATAAGAGAGAAACCAAAGGACATGTGGAGCTCCAAGGAGGAGCTCCACATGTGGCCGGCCACCCCCTAGGGGTCCCCCCCAAAGGGGGCTCTCATCCATCCACATCACCTTCTAGAAGCCTTTAGCAAAAGCCCTAAAAGGTGGTTTTCCAAAAAATTCCAAAAAGCACTTTCACTATTCACGACGACATTTTTCAGCGTCCGTTCGAACTGAAAATATTTATGTGGGCTTAGAACATTTCTAGTACCCACTAAAATAATTTTCAACGCGTTCTGGAACAATTCCAGTTTAGTGATTTCATCTGCGAAAAGCATCTGAAGCGGTTCCGGCAGCCCCAGAACATTTCCGGTTTTTCTTCCAGAAAATTCCCAGAAGTTTCCAGAATGATTCTGGCATCCTCCAAGAATTATCAGGCATGTGCCGAAACCATTTTGACTTAATGGTATCCCCTGAAACAACTTTTCAGTTTCACCGGAACTCATCCGGTGACCTCTCTCTGCGGAACTTTTTCGCTGTCCGAAACTTTTCGGTGTCCGAAACTTTTTCGGTGATTTTCTCTCAGACTCCCTGTCTCGTATTCAGCAGATAGATGACCCTTAAGCGTGTGACCCTATAGGTTCGGTGAAGTATAGACATGACCTGGAACCCCTTCCGATCAATGGTCAACATCGGAGCCATGGACACCCATATTGACCCCTATACCCACACGAATGAATATTCGAGTGAACCTCCAGTTGCCGTGTGCTATTCCTATTGCTTCGCGATATGTTACAAATACCCGAGGTGAGACATGTTGGCATTCCCGTGGATCAACAACTTGTCCACTATGCTAGTTACCTCGTTACCGGTATTGTTCTCTTTTCTCGTTACCGTGTTCCGGCATCCCCGTGATCAAATCACAAAGTGTCTGGCCAGACGATGATGGATACCGTAACACCGAGAGGGCCCAGAGATATCTCTCCATCGTCGGAGGAGCAAATCCCAATCTTGAGCTATCAAGTTACTTGACATACTTTCCCATGAACCCGTAAGCCGCCGTAATAGCCATCCAGTTACGGATGATGTTTAACAAACCCCAAAGTTCATGAATCAAGCATGAAGAAACTCGATACTCTCATGGTCTGAGGAATTATGCAAACGTTAACCATCTCTGTGTTATTAACCATTAACTTGTGACGAAAGAATCTCATAGCATAACATCAATTTGGGTCGATTCAACACAAATGTTCTGCTAACAATTGTGCCCTCAAAATTGCCGGCATAGTCATGCCCATGATCAGGAAAACAGGATCATCATGCAATACTTGAGCCAGTCATAGAGGCTTGACTAGGAATACATTTTACCGTTTATTATCCCACACGTGCACATGAGTTTCCCTCCAAGCCTCGTTTTATTTGTAGACTCGAGAATCATTGCAGTTATAGCATGGAACATAAACCTAATTATGAACAGGGAGATAATCAATAACATTTATTATTGCCTCTAGGGCATATCTCCTACACTGTAGGGCTTCTCCGGTGACGCCACCGCCATGGTTGGACGCGGCGTTGAACGCTCGTTCGAAAGAACCTAACCACGGCTCGAACCGAGCTCTGTAGCGCAAATCCGAGCAGCTTCGGCGACGCGCCGCCGCGTTTTTGGTCGCCGGCGCAACTCCGGCGCCGGCCGCCGACGTGGCTACCACGTGGGTCACCCTGGCTCACTGCCAGTGGGTCCCACGGGCCCAGTTGACCACGCTGACCGTGGTCAACGTGCTGATGTGGCCATACAGTGAGGCTGACACGCGGGCCCCACCACTTTTTAGATTAAGAAAAACATTTAAATAAATATAAAACTGATTAATTAGGCTAATGTCTCACTGACATGTGGGGCCCACCCCTCTAATCACCCTGTTAACTGAATTAATCCACTGTTAGTCTTAACAGAGACTGACATGTGGGTCCCACTGGACCCACATGTCATGTTTGACTGGTTAGCGACGCTGTTGACCGCTGACGTCACAGTGACATCATGCTGACGTCATAATTCATTTTCTGTAAATAAATAAATTCCAGAAATTCAAATAATTTTTAAAAATCAATAACTTTTAAACCGTAGCTCGGATCGAAAAAGTTAAAACATGAAAGTTGCTCAGAACGACGAGACGAGTCTGATCGTGCCGTCTGTTTCTTCATCGGAACCCCCTACGTAGAAGAACTCGTAACTCCGGACCCGAATCCGGCAGATGAATAGTGCACACACATCGGATAATAAATCCCAGATTAATTCTAGAAATAACTAAAATGACTTAGATGCATATTTAGGGAACCCTGCACTGCATCATAGCATCACACGCACCGTATTGCATTTGTTTGCATTATGTTTACCTGTTTCTTCCCCCTCTTCTCTCTCGATAGACCCCGACGTTGACGTAGCTCCCGAGGCAGACGCAGCTCAGGAGTACGACTACGTCCCCGACGACACCACAGGCGACCTTGCCCTTGCCCCCGAGCAGACAGGCAAGCACGCCCATTTTGAACATGCCTATATCGCCTATTCTCTTCTCTCTTATGCTTGCATTAGAACTGCTACTGCTACTGTTTTCCTATATCTGCTGCATAGCCTGATTATTGTAACCTGCCTTGCTACCTTACTGGTTATCCTAGACTGCTTAGTATAGGCTGGGTAGAGACACGATAGAGACCCCCACTTGATCCCGACTGCCCTGCTGGATATCAGAAGACCCGATCATCGGGATTGAAGACTAGACCCTGGCACCGCACATCACTTCCCCTTTAGTTACCGACACTGCTGGGTTACCGTCGAGTGCCGAGGGTGATACCTCGTCAGCACTTCTGATGTTAACCTTGTAGGTTAGTTACTCGGTCGTGGTAAGCGAGGGTGATTCCTCCTACACCACCCCCGATAACGACATCGTCGCGCAACTCCTCAAGTGTGGACCTCGAGGATGATTCCTCCTTCGTTCACCTTGATGATAACATCGAGTGGGAATTCCATCGAGGGTGATTCCTCAGGGTTCCCTTCGGTGTCAGACACACAGTTACCTTGGATATTATGACTTGACTATGAACCATGTTACTAAAGACGGGTCGGCCCTGAGGGGTACCTGCGCGAGCTTAATGCGAAGTGATGTGGAGTCGGGTTGACCTGGATGGTGCCCGCAAGATAACTACGAGGCGTGGCCGGGCATTCTTAGCCCTTGCCGCAAGTCCTCGAGACGGGGCGACGGGGTCACATCGATCGTGAGTCTCTGCTCGTTTCCGCGCGCTCCTAATCCACTACGGTTTGGATATTTGATCCGAGGGGCCTCTGGCCTGATAGCACTAACCATCACGTGGGCATAGTATGGGCGTTCTGCGTCGTATACTTCAGCCGAAGCTTAATGGACGTCAGCGACTGATGCGGCACACGCTAGGTTGGACTGGGAACGCAACCGCGCTTGTATAAGGGGTTGCTAGGTCTGCTCACCGGCGGTGCACGTAACGTGCAGGAGTTCCCGGGGCGATGGCCTAAGACCCCTGGGGGCATAGGTTAGTCCGGCGTGCTGACCTCTCTGTTAAGTATTTGGTCGGGTTGCGGCGTGTTGCTTAGCAGAGGCCGGGCATGACCCAGTAAAGTGTGTCCGGCCAGAGTTAAGCGAGCGTGGTGGGTAAGTTGGTGCACCCCTGCAGGGAAGAAACTTCTATCGATAGCCTGTCCTACGGTAACGGACACTCGGAGTTGTATCCCGATCGGTACAACTAGAACTTGATATGAGAACTGGATAGTACGGCTCTGGGATTGCTTTCTCGCAGGGAGTCGAGAAAGGATCTCAGGTCGAGGTTGATGATAGTACTACTACTACTTTACATTATATTGATCTGCTCTCTTCTATTGCTGCAAGACTGTCGAAGATTGTTGAAGATGCTAGTCTTCGATAGGACTAGGCTTTCCCCCTCTATTCTGGCATTTCTGCAACCCAGTCCACATATACAGCCATTCCTTTGACAATGTTGCATATGTAGTGTAGATCCTTGCTTGCTGAGTACTTCGGATGAGTACTCACGTTTGCTTTACTTTCTTTCCCCCCCCCATATTCCATTTGATGCCACCAGACGACGGAGCCCCTGAGCCAGACGCCCCAGCCGACGACCAGTACTACTACCCGCCTGGCGAGTACTACTACTACGAGGAGCCATCTGACGACCAGGAGTAGGATCGGAGGGTCCAGGGCAGGAGGCCTACATCTTTCGATCGTAGTATTTTATTTTACCCCGCCTCTGTGAAGGCCTATTTCTCTCTCTGTAATATATCTGTACTCAGATATCTGATGCTTCCGCTGACGCTTGTATGCCAACGAGCTATGTATTCGAGCCCTCGAGGCCCTCGCTTGTAATATAAGCTTGTATGACTTTATTTATGTTTTAGAGTTGTGTTGTGATATCTTCAAGTGAGTCCTTAGGCTTGATCGTGTGCATTTGCGTGTATAGTTAGTTCACGGTTAAGCCGGGGTCGTCACAGGGGATATGCTAAAGAGAGAAGGTTCAAAAGGAGCACAGATTCACCTGGGACTTAGACCTTTCCTCCTTTGAGTAGGTAGTAGGCACCATTTCAGTCTGCACACTCCATTGAATTATCAGTGATAAGCCTATCCTCTAGTGTACACCTCCCTAGCAATCAGCTCATAACCCAGAAAAACAACCCCTGCTGACGGCTGACCTGACCTCCAACACCAACAGGCAACAGGATTGATTAGCTTAACCAAAATCGTCAACAACTAATGTGTAATACTAATTCCTAATGTCGCAGTTGCCGGCAGGAGTTATACACTTCGTTTAATTGGACAGTACCTACACAATGATAGTGTTCAGAAATCAGAATCGTGTACACCAGAGATGTAATGGAATCAGTCACAAAACAACTGATTCCATTGATTTCTCCCTGTCGATGATGGTGGAGATTAACCCAATCTCCTGTTACAGGAAGAAAAAATTGATCCTGTCAAAACCATTTGTTCAAGTTAAAGGTGCTTTTTGGCAAGTTGGGTTCATGCATTATATCAAAAGGTTGGCCTGGTAGTCCCGAGAGTCTTTTCAATTTGAGGTTTAAGTCCCAGAAACCCGCCAATTTAAAGCATAGCTGAAGAGATAACTCTCCAAGTAAGATATGTATCATTGCTTTTGCAACATATAGACATCTTGATGGTGTACCCTCCATGCATACAACATGCCACACCACCTATTTGATGCTAATACTTCCATGTGCCTACTTGACCTCAGAAAAAATATCTATATCTTGTGGAGAACATTGCAACGGTAGCATTTCAAGCCTTTGAATGAAGTAAGAACTGCTCTAGCTACCAATATATTTGTATGCAAAGTACATCTCAATTATCAAACATAAACATCTAATGCAGTACTATCTAGCACAACCGTGCGGCAATTCAGATACACAAGGGTGCTTAATATTGGCTGGTACCGGGCAATCCGTGAAGAATGACTCTCTCAAAGCAATAACCAAACGAGCAATGCAGATAACTTGACAGTGCTTAATATAATATGGTACTACATTTACTTTCTTCCTCTTTTCTGCAACGGTTAGGGTACTACCACTACTAGGGAAAAGCTTATACACAGAGTCTTATCAGCAGCGCTTGTTGAAATGAGGCGCTACTGATAATTAGCAGTAGCGCGTTTTAAATAAAAGCGCTACAAGTAGACACTTAGCAGTAGCGCGTTCTGCCAAGCCGTGCTGCATTTATGGCCATCCCGGGTTGAGCTGACCGTCCCCACTTAGCAGTAGCGCCTGTCCTGGACCAGCGCTACAGCTAACGACATTAGCAGTAGCGGTGGGCCTCTAGGTGCGCTACTGCTAAGCCCACCTTACCATCGTCCTCCCCGGCCCGCCCCTGACCTCTCACTCTCCCCTCCTCACTCTCCATCTCCACTCTCTCTTCGACCCTAGTCGGCCCGTCCCCGCCCTCCCCCGCGGCCGCCCTCCCCACGCGCGGCTGGCCTCCCCCGGCGCCGACCCTCCCCAACGCGCGGCCGCCCTCCCACTTGCCTGGCATCTCCATCCCCTTCTCGGCCCCAGCCTGCCTAGCTACCATGAGTACCTCCTTCTCCTCTCAATTCACCCAAAAGCTAGGTATCTTTGGATGTGTTGGATGAATTAGCAAATGCAATATGTTCAATTTTTTTTTACTAATTTTGTTCATATATATGAACCCTAGGTGTTCATATGTATGAGCCCATTTCATCATTAGAGCACTAAATAGGTTTTTGAGTACAATAGAATGTAGATATATGTAACCCTAGGTGTTCATATATATGAACCCACTAAATAGGTTTTTTTTTAATGCTTGGATAGATAGATGGATAGACAGATGGATAAAACTAGGTTTTTTTTAGTAATGCTTTGTTTAGATAGATGGATGGATGAATAACTGTTAGGGTTAGTAATACAAATTTTTAGTACAAAACTAGTTTTACAAATTTTTAGTAAATGTAGGTCTTTTGAATCAGCATAATAATGTATAGTTGATAGCTTATAGGGTTTCACTAAGTCCTAAAATGAAGATAATAATGTTTTTGTTTATATCTTGTTTTTGCAGAAATCAATGAGCCCTGCATCATCCCCGCCGTCGTCCTCGTCACCGACCCCCTCCGACCTCGAGGTGAGACCAGCCAAATCCCCAAGTCCCATGTCGATGATGATGTAGATGTTTTGATAGATGTAGTACAGCAGTAGATGAGTAGCTGTGACAATTTCCATGGAATAGAAAATTTTCAATGTAGGTCTTTCAAATATGATGGAGATTTAGACATGTGATATGTAGTGTTGTGTACTACTATAGTGCTTGCCCAAGTGGCCTATGTTAACAGGGAACACCTCCGAGTGGTCTATGTTTTGCCGGAGTGTTGATTAATTTCCATTCCGGCAAATTTCAGGCGCTCGATATGTCCTTTTTATCAAAGGTCATGCCGGATATTTTCGTGAATTTTGGCATAGCTTGTGCTACAATATAGGAAATATCGAGTGCGTTGGATTTGCCGGAAAGAGCATTAAACGGCATTTTGGGTTGACTTTTAGTCTGTTGGGGCTCCAGATATGACAGTCAAAAAACAGTGAGGGAGTGGTCACCATATATGAGAGGACAAAGAATCCCGACTGTTGTCGTGGGGGTAGCTTCTTCTTCATTCCAAGGTGCTTGACATTTTGGTGTAATGCACTTTGGAATGACAGGAGTAGTTACCATCACCGACGGTCGCAAATGTCAGAGATGAAGAATCCCGACTGTTGTCGAGGGGGTACCTTCTCCTTCGTTCCGGTGTGCTAGACAATTTGGTGTAATGCACTCGGGAACGAAGGGAGGAGCTACCATCCCCGACAGTCGAATATATACACCACGTGAGCTGAGAGTTTTCAAGAAAAGACTCGACAGACCGATAGTCAACCCAAAATGAATAATAATGATCTTATTTAGTTTTTGTAGTACATATATTGAATTTTAGAAGTTTAATCTTTGAATTATGAACATAGAAAATGTCTGACGACGACGATAGGATCCCAGAGTGCGACTACTGCGGCGACGACCGGGGTCTGTGCGACAGGACTCACCTGGTAGACGGTCGGCGCTTCAGTATTAAGCTCGACGAGACCTTCGATGTTGAAATGGTACGCAACGACAAGTCTTTTTTTTCGTAATTAAGCATGCCTTCTGCTTCTTCAACGTGTAATTTTCGTCTTTTACAATTCGACTAGCTTATCCCATGCCATGCAAGACGCTATGTCTTGGAGCATCTGAAATTCGAAGATCATGAAAATATGGAGACAAAGATAGTTCATCTCAGGACCCATCATGGTTATGATTTTGCTGTCAAGCTATACAATTCGGAGAGCGTATCCCATTTTGGTTGCTCGAATTGGGAAGCATTGTGCAAGGCGTATGATTTTCAGGAGGGTATGCATGTCACCTTTGATCTTGGTGATCCTGAAGATGACATGGATGAAGATAATGTTGACGAAGATAATGTCGATGAAGATAATATTGATGAAGCTAATATCGACATTTGGGTCCTTGTTGATACGCTTCCACTTCTACCTTTATGTGAGTTTCTCAAACATATTTATTAAGTAATTTATATTGTTTATTTCAAAATAGTTGAGAGCTTATTTCCATTTACAGCTTATTTTCATTCTTCAAAAAATGTACGGAAGATGGTAGACAGAACCTACTACACTGATGGCGCTGAATTAACATATGAGGAGAAAGATCATCTTATCTCATTTATTATTGATGTTGAGAATTACAATATCAATTATGAAACTCCTGCACATTATGGTCAATACGTGCCACTAGTGCACGTGTTGAACTACGGCAACATCCATGGAGATGGCATGGTATGATTTTTTACTATTACGACATCCGTGCATCTTTTGCATAAATTCTTCTAAAGCTAAACTATATTGCCAACTACGATGTTATTATTATGTTTTTCAACAGAAAATCCCGAAGGATTGTGTGCCTGATCTGATGTTTTCGAAAGGTCACCTTGATGTTATTAGCTTACGGCCAGGTCATCCTAGGCTTCACCGCTGTTCATACCGGATTTCTAAAACCGATGAAGACATGACAATCAAAAAATGAAAAAAATGTATGGACAATCATAGGGAGCTACTTGGAAGCAACATTGTGCGAAGCGCAAGAATTGGAGACAGGATAATCTCCATTCTCCATAATGGAGCGTCAGGGCCTATCTTGTTTTATGCTATTTTACCTTAGAGAGGGTAGTAGGTCGTAGCTAATACTCATGATCATGTGCTAAGAACAATCAAGTAGGGTTGGTTAGATGACTATGATGATGATGAGTATGACTTGTTATTATGATAACGATGATGAGTTATTAGATGACTATGATGATGATGAGTATGACTTTTTATTATGATAACGAGTAGAAGTTGTTAGATAACTATGATGATGTGAGTATGACTTGTTATTATGATAACGATGATGAGTTATTATTAATGATGATGATGCTTAGTTATTATATCATTATGAGCATGATCAGTTATTATATATATCAGTGGGTGAAATAAATATGGATTAGATTAAAGTGGAGGCAACACATGGTGTAGATCGAAAGTACTACTAATCCAAACTTGATCACTAAGTTTGGATTAGTAGTACTTTGGATTTGCACCATGTGTTACTCCACTTGAATCTAATCCATGTCTTTTTCACCCACTGAAATAATAACTCATCATGATCATAAAATCATATGATGAGACTACTATAAACCAGTACAAATACAGCGGCAATATGCAGTAGAAAAAAAAGGAAAACTTTACCAGTAGCGCTGGTAGCCCACAAGGCGCTACTGCTAGGGAGGTGTAGTAGTAGCGCTGGGTGGGGAAACATGCTGCTGCTTGGAAGGAGTAGTAGTAGCGCTGGTCTGGAAAACACGCTATTGCTATGCAGTATAGTAGCAGCGCGCCTCAACCCGCGCTACTGCTGAACATTAGCTGTAGCACCGTATCAGTAGCGCGCCCCCCTCGCCACTACTACGTCTCCAACACGCGCTACTGCTAGGCTTTTCCCTAGTAGTGTACACTAATCCGTGAAGGCTGAAACGTTGTTCAAACATGTTCTGCAAGTTAAAGAACAAAGCACCCACAGAATAAAACCAAACCTGGGTAATCTGACTAGCATCCAGTTCAAAACCCTTGTTGGAGATTGACAGGTCACTGAGGCGCCTGCATTGTTCCACCTACTCACACACATGCCTCTCATCCCTTATCTTGTCCCTGTCAAATCACAGACGAACCAGGTGATGGTCAGAGAGCAATGAGGCAAATCATTCTGAACACAAGGCAAAGCACCAAACCAATCAAAGGAGACGCAATTAAATACACAAATTGAACAAAGAGATAACTCCTCTGATCCCCACAATACCTGCAGAATCCACCACCACGAGATGTTTTCGAAACCCCAGAACGTCATAGCGGCAGAAGCCAATAATAAACCACGGGTAACAAATTCGACAAGAAAGACGAGCACGATATGCGATATGACCACGAACCTACTCAATTTGCAGGAGAAGGTGCTGCAAAACCGGATGGAGCTCCTCCCACTTGATCGTGTACCCCGCCTGTTCCCCTTCCGCCGTGTACAGCCCCACCTGCTGCTGCTGCTCCGCTTGCGGCAGCGCCCACGCCTGATGCGGCCACGGCGAATGCCCCTGCCCCAATTGTGTCCACGCCGCCGCCCCCGCCTGCGGCTGCGGCTGCGCCAACGCCCACCACTGCGGGGGGCGCCACCTCCCGTGCTACCTCGGCGGCGGTGGAGAGGAGGCGGCGGAGGAGGTGGGTGCCGGCGGAGATGACGGCGGCGTGGGGCAGGGAGGCGGGCGCGGCGAGGGTTCGGAGGGAGACGCGACCGCGCGAGGAGAGGGAGGTGGAGGCGGCTAGGTCTCCACGGGAGATGTTGCCATTATATACATATATGTGAAAAGACAAAAACGCCCTCAGCGGGGCACGCTATTTACGCGCGGTGGCACGACCGGGGTGAAACTATCATTGCTACAGGAGCCCCATCTCAATCCGACAGACGAGGTCGTCCCAGGACTCGATCCGATGGCCTAGATCGCATCAAGCAAAACGATTCAACGGCCAGGAAGCCCGAATCGCTGAGAGTGCATGTAGGATGCTTGGATTCTTGTTTCTGGATACAGTGGTTCAGTGGCTGGTCTATAATTACTTTTAGTTACTATTTCCACCACTTATCACTACCACTCAATACAACAGTGTTCCTAGATTCTTCTTCTACTTGCTTTACACGTACTAGTGTTACCAAATTAACGGATAACAAACGAAGATGCCACGCGTGCATGGACAAATATCCTGTACTGGCATGCATGGACCCGTACTGCCACTACCACGTGGGCTCGGCGTTACCTGTCCAGGGGCCCACTGGTCCTTGCGCCACCACCCCACTGACGCTATAAAAAAAACTATGCGTTCGCAAAAGCAAAGGCGTTTTCTCGGTTAAATCAGCATATAAAGCACATGTGGACATGTTGATAAGGGAGGCTAACAAACAGCGAGGTGCCAGCTCATCAAATTAAGAACATGATTCTGAAGTTTTCAAGGCTATTTGGAAACAGAAGTGTCCTCCAAAGGTGCAGCATTTCTTGTGGAGATTCGCGCATAGTAGTCACCCAATGTATATGAATATCAGTAGAAGGGGTGTAGAGCTAGATACACGATGTGCTGTTTGCGGCCGGCTGTTCGAGGATGGAGGTCATCTTATTCTGAAATGCAAATGGGTGAAGCAAAGGTGGCGAGCATTAATGCTGGAGGAGGTGAGAGTGCAGGTGTCACAACTCACAACAAAATTCGGCAAGGGAAGTAGTAGATGCAATATTACAACTTTCAGAGGAACAAAGAATGCTTACCATTGCTCTCCTTTGGTCTTGGTGGCATGAGAGAAACCGTGGAAATCATGGTGAACGCAGAGCCACGGTAGAAGAATTCCAATATGCTGTTCGTTTTCATGTGAATGAGTGGAATGAGTTCCTGAACAAGAAGACAGCTGCCCACGTAATCATACAAAGCTCTTGGAAGCCACCACCGACAGATTTTGTTAAAATTAATATTGATGGAGCTTTTTCAGAACACAATGGATATAGTGGATGGGGTTTAATATGCAGAGATGCCTCCCGTGAAGTACTTTTCGCTGTAGCTGGCTCATCCCAGTCCATCACCAATGCTTTACACGCTGAGACGGTGGCCCTTTGTACTGCTGTTAACTGTGCTGATCAAATGGGGGTGGGCAGGGTCCAATTTGAGACTGATTGTTTAGTGCTACAACAAGCTGTGTCTTCGGATGATTATGACTTGTCTTCTCTAGGCCAAATGTTCAAAGAGATTAAGGTGAAGCTTGCCACACAATTTATTCAGGCTATGGTAGTTCATACGCCACGAGAATGTAACAAGCCAGCGCATGTGCTGGCTGCTATTGGCGCGGGATTAGCTGCTGGAATGTCTAACCAGTGGTTCTCTAACTATCCTGATGATGTAATCCGTGCTGTAACCGGCGATTTAGCCATGCCTTAATGGAATACGAGTGTTCCATCAAAAAAAAAAAAAAAACTATGCGTTCGCAGTCCACGGTCAGAACTCAGACCAACACATCTGCTGCAGTCAAAACTAGCTCTTAGCCACCAGAGCATTCCGGACGACAACAATACCATGCGCGTTCCGGCGAGAGTCCTGCGCCGCGCGGCCGCCCTCGCCCCCTCCGGCACGGGAGGGCCGCCGTCGTCGTTGTCGCCTGCCTCACCACAGCAACCGCCGGAGCAGTCGGCGCCGATGGCGGTGGACTCGGACATGGCGGTCATCCTGGCGTCAATGCTGTGCGCGCTCGTTTGCGTCCTCGGACTCGCTCTCGCCTCCCGGTGCGCATGCCGACGCCGACGCTCCAGCCCCACTTCCTCCTCCAACCCACCCCCGAAGGGCCTCAAGAAGAAGGCAATTGACGCGCTCCCCATCGTCTCCTTCGCCGCAGCCGCTTCACCGCAGCCGGCAGCAACGGAGTGTGCGATATGCCTGGCCGATTTCGCGGAGGGGGAGAGCGTGCGCCTTCTCCCGCGTTGCGGCCACGCCTTCCACGGTCTCTGCATCGACGCTTGGCTCCGGACCTGCGCCACCTGCCCCTCTTGCCTTGCCTCCATCGTTGCTTCTCCAGCCCCTGCACCCACGGTGGTGGTCGTTGTGGTAGGGAACAACAGGTGCGGGAGGTGCGGCGAGGCGGCGGCGCCGGCTGGTGGTGGAGATAGCACGTTCTTGCCTTAATCAGTTTTTCTTATTCTTCTTCTGTTCTCTTTTCCTCCGGTTTGCCTGTTAGGCTATGTAATTAATTAAAGTTTTCTTTAGTTAGTCGAGTATTTAACATCAGCTAGTAATGAATTACTTGAGTTGTGCTTAGTTAAGTAGAGTAGTAGCACTATTGTTCTTGTGCTTCATTTTCTTCAACTTTACTTTTTTTGGTAATTGGGTTGCTGTATGTCGACCCGATGTATTCTGATAGGCTAGTTTTGTAGCTTTGTTGTAAAGTGCATAAATATATGATACAACCACGTACGGTGAACTAAAGTGTGAACTACATACACTTTTTCCTTTCTGCGACATCAAATCTCTTCTTTGTAATTATGCTTGAACAAATTATTGTGCATAAATAGAGTGCGACAATAGCTTTTAATATGTTCTGTGTGAGTGGCAGCAATCTATTATCGTTATCAATTTATTTTGTTTTAATCTGATCTTTACAACATGCAACCAATTAAGCTTTTAGTCTCCATCTGAATCGGTTCCCCATTGATTGAAGCAAACATACTATATACCGGCTCCCCGGTGTAGATCGAATGACAAAGTGCAAGGACAACTCATAGTTGCTTTTCTCTTTGCTGTTGAACAAACAATCTTTGTTGGTTGAAGTTTTCCATATTTTGATCGGCAATATGGATGCCAAATTTAGCTGCCCGGTCAACATATATAGTTGGGGAAGAACAATTTCCGCACGACATCAGTCCACTGGATCGGAAGCCATGAATCCGTACGAGTGGAACATAACAAGCTCGTCATTGACCAGAAGACCGCATACTAGGATTGTGATGGATCCGTAGGTCTTTTATTCTCTACAACACAGTCTCGACTTCAAGACATACACACATAATGAGTATCAGAAAAAGAAACGTAAACTCTAAACTACGCAATGTTGACAAAATCTAAGCTCTAAGCAAGGACAAAACAAATGTCACTAGTAGAAAAAGGCCCATTTGTCCCGGTTCGGGAACCGGGACTAAAGGGTCGGGACTAAAGCCCAACACCTTTAGTCCCGGTTCTTATACGAACCGGGACAGATGAGGCTCCACGTGGCCGCTGTGGCGAGCCCAGAGAGGAGGGCCTTTAGTCCCGGTTGGTAACACCAACCGGGACCAAAGATCATCCATGTGTCAGCAGCTCAGGAGCTGGGGTTTTTATTTTTTTTTAAAGGGGAGGGGGGGGGGGGGGGCGTTGGGGTTTTGGGGGTTTTGTAGGGTTAATTTAGGGGTTTCATATATTATGTTAGCTAGCTAATAGTTAGAGAGAAGTGTCCTCTCTTATCTCCGTGCTTGGTCGACTCTACGTACTATACGTATAGAGAGGACTCGACACGCTAGCTAGTAAGCAAATGAAGGAAACCATTAAGTACACAAGATCGTCATTAACATATACAGAGAGAAGTGATCGACCTCCTCCTTCTCCGAGAGATTGGTCGAACAACAAGTTTTCGTATATCTATCCGACGCTACTAGCTACATATATACAATATAAGATCTCTTACAATCCCTAATATTTGATGTTAAGTTCCACATGGTATTCTCCGGCTGGATTGATGACGTGGTCAAGAAAGAATCCCGCCAATTCCTCTTGAATTGCTTTTATGCGATCTTGTGGTAGGAGTTCATCCCGCATCTGCCAAATCTAATTTGAAGAAGGGAGTCAATACATATATATGAATGAAACTCAACACAAATGATGGTAATAAAATAAAATTATGAATATTATTGCTTACGCACTTCATATTGTTTTTCAGAGTAGCCCCGCTTAGAGGTCGTCGCGTTGTAGATGTACTCGCAAATGTAGTATCCACAAAAATTATTCCCGCCTTCCTGCCACACCCACTTTACGAGAAATAAAGGTCAATCAAACTAATAATCAAGCATTATAAATGGTATTGATGAAACTAGCTAGAATCAATGGGAGATGCGCGGAACTAGCTAGTAGTACTTACTTTCGGGTGTGTAAATCGCAGCTCCCCCGGCAGTCCCGGAGCTTCTGTGGTGAACACTTTCCAAACCCTGCGAGACAAAGAAAATAATTACTTGATATCAGGAAATGACCAAAGTTGCCGATATGATGCGATAATGATCGATTGAACTTACTTCTGGAGCATTTCAGTCATGGCCGCATACTCCTTGGGATCTTTTCGTCTTGAGTCTAGGACGGTTACTAGTCTCTGCTCAAGCTTAATCTCTAGGAGAATAAAGTGGAAGCTGCGCACGCATGCATAACTCATCAATTACATTACTATAACCTCGAGTAATAAGGGAAACCGAATATGCGGAAGACAGTAACACTCACTTGAAGTTGTAAGCAAAGAGTATTTTATCTTTGTTTTGATTTTTAAGCAACGATTGTAGCAAGTTGGCCTCGGTTTTTTTCGCATGATATGTAACCATCCATTCATCTATGAGATTTGTGTTAATGAATCCAATATCATAGATTTGTGCATTTCTGCATTCGACGATCTTCAATCTGCATAATATAGTGAGGATAATTATATATACATGCAATGAAAGAGCTGAGCTATATATAGAGACTTAATTACAGAAGGCTTCCCGTACTGGTATTTGTGTTCGTCCACCTCCATTGTATCAAAATGTGCATTGTCTGGCAGGTAATCACCAGGATTGGTACCGGGCACCATCCCCGGCAGATTTGCGACGATATCGCTAGACACCTTGAGCGGGGGGCACGATTGCTTTGCCTGTTCGCCGAGCTGGGGAATCTTGTTCCCACTTCTTCGTTCTTGTAACCTTTTGTCACTTGAAGTAGTTCCCGACCGGCGCGCTCCTTCCACTGCCTTTTTAAGAGCGTGAACATGGTTGTCATCCGGCGGAGGCGGTGGTGGTCGCTTCAGGTTCTTCAAAGCGCGCTTCAATTTCACCGGATCCATCTTCTCCTCCGAAGGTGGATTTTTCTTTGCAAAAAAGTCCTTCACTTGGGCTTGACTGATCTCCGCGTTTTCCTCCTCGGTCATCTCGTATGGTAACTTCTCTAGAGGCTTGAGAGATGGACCAAATTTGTATTGCCTCCCGCCTCTGGCTGTACTGCTAGACGCCGGAGCAGCCAAAGCGGCTGCGGCTGTCTTCCTTCGTTGCTTATGAGGCGGAGAAGGAGGCGGAGTGCTACGACGCGCCGGAGCAGCCGGAGCGGCGGCGGCTGTCTTCCGCTGTTGTTGATGAGGCGGAGAAGGAGGCGGGCTGCTCGGACACGCCGGCGCAGGCGGAGAAGGAGGCGGAGTGCCGCCACGCGCCGGAGATTGTTACCTTTAGCGCGGTCGAAAGATCATCTTTCTGTCGGTATCTGGCGGTAGGGTGAAATTTGCCTTCAGCGCGGTCGAAAGATCATCTTTCTGTCTATCGTTGACAAAAGACACTTGAGGGTCTTCGCTCTTAGGCTTATTCCATTGGTGGATGCTGATCGGGATCATATCCCTAACAAGAACCCCGCACTGAGCAGAAAATGCTTCCTTGGTCCGGCTGGGTTCAATCGGTTGGCCATCGCCCTTGATTGCTGTGATCGTGAACCTTTCATCCTGGCGCAACCTTTTCTTCGGGCCTCGTCTCGTTACCGAAGTTTGGCTCGATCCGGAGGGCTAGAAAAGAAGATAGAAGAGAGTTAATATGTGTACATACCAAAACAATTAATGCATCAATTAGCTAGTCAGCACAGGCTTAATTATTATATATACCTCGCTGGACTTTGCAACATCTCCTTCCTCCGTTCGCTCACCGGAGCAGTCATCACGGTCTCCTTCTTCCACCGGCATTCCGTCACCGGAGCCATCATAATCATGTCCTTCCACCTCCATTGTTCGATCACCGGAGCCTGCTTCACCCTCTCCTTCCAGACCATCGGTGTCGTTGAGAAACGACAAGACATCACCTCCGCCGAGGATTATGTCCCCCAACAACTGTTCTGCTTCGATGTCTCGGTGCTCCATAGTTTCTGCAAATATTACAACATGGCAATTAATATACAAACATGACAGATGGATATATTAGTGCAAACATAGACCTAGCTAGCTCGACGCTTCTACGGTTTGGGGTGGCCTCGACAACGCTTCTAGG
Source organism: Thinopyrum elongatum (assembly GCA_011799875.1). Lineage (NCBI taxonomy): Eukaryota > Viridiplantae > Streptophyta > Magnoliopsida > Poales > Poaceae > Thinopyrum > Thinopyrum elongatum. The sequence continues at coordinate 719,715,300 of CM022303.1, forward strand.
GTTTGGGGTGGCCTAGGCAACGCTTCTAGGGTTTGGGTCGGACCGCCTCTCTCATGAATGTCCGACGTCCGGACCGACAAGGGATTTAACGAAATGACGCCATTCTGGATGTGCAGAAAATGGTCCATATTTTTCCTGATCTCATCTACCCTTCTATATGTCACGTTGTCTAGTGTCAAAGAATTCAAGAAAACCATGAGTTCATCATTAGCCGGAAATGACAGGCGTATAATGGTACGAAGCTCTTCAAAGTTGTTTTGGAACGGAGTTCCCGATAGAATAATTCGCTTTTTGGTACAAAGTTCAGCAAGAGCCTTCCGAATATCGCTATTTGGAAGGCCTTTGCTGAAATTCGTACCAAAAGGAGAATTATTCTATCCGGAACTCCGTTCCAAAACAACTTTGAAGAGCTTCGTAGCATCATACGCCTGTTACTTCTGACTAATGATGAAGCCATGGATTTCTTCAATACTTTGACAGACAACATGACATATAGAAGAATATATATATAGATGAGATCAGAAAAAAATTGGATCAACTTGTGCACATCCATAATGGGGGCATTCTTGATAAATCTATATATGTCAAAATTCAAACTTTGACATATGATCAAATGTTGCATATGTCAAAATTCAAACTTTGACATATGATCAAACTTTGATATATGATCAAATGTTGCATATGTCAAAATTCAAACTTTGACATATGATCAAACTTTGATATATGTCCACCGCGATATAAAATAATACATAGACTTGTTCGGGCGAGAGGGAGTTGATCGACGTCCCCCCTCATGTCAAAGTTACCGGAGTTATCTTCTAGTGGTTTGGATGGCCTCGAGAGATTGTCGGGTAGGGGCGGGAGGGGGTAGGAGATCGACAACGCTTTTTTTCTAGGGTTTGGGTGGCCTCGAGAGTTGGTCGCCCGGTATACATCGCAGAGGGGGGTTGTGGGGGGTAATCATCGCCCCCCCCCCCCCCTCATGTCGAAGTTATCGGGGAGGGGCTATATCGACAACGACATACATATAGCTACATACATATAAAAAAATTCTATGAACATCCATACATACATATAGCCACATACATATATATGGCTATGAAAAAAAATTCATCATATAAAAAAATGTTATCGGGGAGGGGGTATATCGCAAACTTTGACATATGATCAAACTTTGATATATGATCAAATGTTGCATATGTCAAAATTCAAACTTTGACATATGATCAAACTTTGATATATGTCCACCGCGATATAAAATAATACATAGACTTGTTTGGGCGAGAGGGGGTTGATCGATGTCCCCCCTCATGCCAAAGTTACCGGAGTTATCTTCTAGTGGTTTGGGTGGCCTCGATAGTTTGTCGGGTAGGGGCGGGAGGGGGTAGGAGATCCCCCCCCCTCATGTCAAAGTTATCGGGGAGGGGGTATATCGACCCCCCCCCCTCATGTCGAAGTTATCGGGGAGGGGCTATATCGACAACGACATACATATAGCCACATACATATAAAAAAATTCTATGAACATCCATACATACATATATATGGCTATGAAAAAAAATTCATCATATAAAAAAAATGTTATCGGGGAGGGGGTATATCGACCCCCCCCCCTCATGTCGAAGTTATCGGGGAGGGGCTATATCGACAATGACATATACATATAGCCACATACATATAAAAAAATTTCTATGAACATCCATATATACATACATATAGCCACATACATATATATGGCTATGGAAAATGCTATGAAAAAAAATTCATCATATAAAGAAATGCTATGAACAAAACAATTAATACATATGCTACGGCGACGGCGGCGATGGCTCACAGCGGCGGCGGCGATGGCACGGCTACGACGACGGCGGCGATGGCACGGCGACGGCGACGGCGACGGTGGGGGCGGGCTGGGGCAGGGGCGCGCTCGGGGGCGGGGCAGCAGGGGCGGGGGCAGGAGCGCTGGCTCGGGGAAGACAACGGCGACGGGGCACGGGCGACGGCGACGACGGCGACGGGGACGACGGGGCACGGGCGACGAGGATCGGGCGGCGACGGGGCAGGGCGCGGTGACGGCGGCGAGGAGCGGCCTGGTGGCATCGGGGGAGAATGGGAGCACTTGGGGAAATTTTCCGAAGTGTTGGCTTATATAGCCACACCTTTGGTCCCGGTTGGTGCCACGAACCGGGACCGATGCCACCCTTTGGTCCCGGTTCGTGCCACCAACCGGGACCAAATGTCTCTTTTCAGCAGCCCAAAGGGCGGGAAACAGACACCATTGGTCCCGGTTGGTGCCACCAACCGGGACCAAAGGCCTTGCGCTGGCGCGGTGCGGTGGGATGTTTAGTCCCACCTCGCTAGTTGAGAGAGCTCGAGAGTGGTTTATAAGCGCTGCTGCGCCGACCCTCTCGAGCTCCTCTCAACTGCAGGCTTTCGGGCCTTCTCTGCTACTTTTTGCCCATGGGCCTGCTGGGCCTCTGCGGGCCTGAATCCTGGCCCATGGATGGGTTTCTAGTCGTATTCAGGCCGTGGTGGCCCAGTAGGTGGCATTTTTTATTTTTTTTCTAGTTTTTTTGTTTTCTTTTTTGCTTTATTTATTTTATTTTGTTTCTACTTACAACAAAATACAAACTGTTTTTCAGTGATTCTTTTTGCTTTTAGGTAATAAAAATTATACACTTGCTGTTAGTGCCATTAGTTTTCCAATTTGAATAGTTTAAATTTGAATTCTTTGAAATTTGTGTGAATCACTAGTTTGTGATTAACTTTACTATAAAAATAGATTTTGCAGTGGTTCTTTTTCCTGCTATTTAATATTACTGTGTTTTATCATTATATTCAAAAACAGTTTTTGTTATTTTAGTTTCTAACAAAAAAAATCTTTATGATAATTCCTTTTGCTATTAAACTTTCTAACAAAAAAAGTTCTTTATGAAAATTCTTTTTGCTTTTAATGTTTTGAACAGAAAATACTTTGATAATTTTAGTTGCATAAATTTTAGTTGATTCCTTTTGCTATTAGAGTTTCATTAAAGTTTTCTAGTTCATTCTTTTTTCTATTAGAGTTTCATAAAAGTTGAGAGGGTTACAGCAAAATCTAGATGCACTTCGTGTACAAAATGGACAATCTCTTTCGAAGTATCAGGGTTTCGGACGAAAACTCATCTGTTAGAAAGGGATTTCATTTTTTTGAACTTATTTGAACTCGAGACTTTTTGTGTGTTCAAAATGAACCATTCAAAGCCACATCATCAATTTTCAACCCTTTCTAACTTCATCTGTTATTTTTCATGCATTTACTGATTTTTTTGAGCTAAATGACCCTGAAATTGAAAAGCACTTCAGATGAACTCTGAAGAGGTTGAAAATTGGCATGGTATCATCATTTCACCCACATAGCATGTGCTAAAAAGTTGAGAGGGTTACGGCAAAAACTGGATGCACCTCGTGTACAAAATGGACAATCTCTTTCGAAGTATCACGGTTTCGAACGAAAACTCATCTGTTACAAAAGGGATTTATTTTTTTGAACTTATTTGAACTCCAAACTTTTTGTGTGTTCAAAATGAACCATTCAAAGCCACATCATCAATTTTCAACCCTTTCTGACTTCATCTGTTATTTTTCATGCATTTACTGATATTTCTGAGCTAAATGCCCCTGAATTTGAAAAGCACTTCACATGAACTCTGAAGAGGTTGAAAATTGACATGATATCATCATTTCACCCACATAGCATGTGCTAAAAAGTTGAGAGGGTTACGGCAAAAACTGGATGCACTTCGTGTACAAAATGGACAATCTCTTTCGAAGTATCAGGGTTTCGGACAAAAACTCATCTGTTACAAAGGGATTTCATTTTTTAAAACTTATTTGAACTCCAGACTTTTTGTGTGTTCAAAATGTACCATTCAAAGCCACATCATCAATTTTCAACCCTTTCTGACTTCATCTGTTATTTTTCATGCATTTACTGATTTTTTTTGAGCTAAATGATCCTGAAATTGAAAAGCACTTCACATGAACTCAGAAGAGGTTGAAAATTGGCATGATATCATCATTTCACCCACATAGCATGTGCTAAAAAGTTGAGAGGGTTACGGCAAAAACTGGATGCACTTCGTGTACAAAATGGACAATCTCTTTCGAAGTATCAGGGTTTCGGATGAAAACTCATCCGTTACAAAGGGATTTCATTTTTTGAACTTATTTGAACAGACTTTTTGTGTGTTCAAAATGATTCATTCAAAGCCACATCATCAATTTTCAACCCTTTCTAACTTCATCTGTTATTTTTCATGCATTTACTGATTTTTTTGAGCTAAATGACCATGAAATTGAAAAGCACTTCAGATGAACTCTGAAGAGGTTGAAAATTGGCATGGTATCATCATTTCACCCACATAGCATGTGCTAAAAAGTTGAGAGGGTTACGGCAAAAACTGGATGCACATCGTGTACAAAATGGACAATCTCTTTCGAAGTATCAGGGTTTCGGACGAAAACTCATCTGTTACAAAGGGATTTCATTTGTTTGAACTTATTTGAACTCCAGACTTTTGTGTGTTCAAAATGAACCATTCAAAGCCACATCATTAATTTTCAACCCTTTCTGACTTCATCTGTTATTTTTCATGCATTTACTGATTTTTTGAGCTAAAGACCTGAAATTGAAAAGCACTTCACATGAACTCTGAAGAGGTTGAAAATTGGCTGATATCATATTTCACCCACATAGCATGTGCTAAAAAGTTGAGAGGGTACGGCAAAAACTGATGCACTTCGTGTACAAAATGGACAATCTCTTTCGAAGTATTAGGGTTTCGGACAAAAACTCATCTGTTACAAAGGGATTTCATTTTTTTTTAACTTATTTGAACTCGGACTTGTTGTGTGTTCAAAATGAACCATTCAAAGCCACATCATCAATTTTCAACCCTTTCTGACTTCATCTGTTATTTTTCATGCATTTACTGATTTTTTTGAGCTAAATGACCCTGAAATTGAAAAGCACTTCACATGAACTCTGAAGAGGTTGAAAATTGGCATGATATCATCATTTCACCCACATAGCATATGCTAAAAAGTTGAGAGGGTTATGGCAAAAACTGGACGCACTTCGTGTACAAAATGGACAATCTCTTTCGAAGTATCAGGGTTTCGGACAAAAACTCATCTGTTACAAAGGGATTTCATTTTTTTGAACTTATTTGAACTCCAGACTTTTTGTGTGCTCAAAATGAACCATTCAAAGCCATATCATCAATTTTCAATCCTTTCTGACTTCATCTGTCTTCACTTTTTCTTCGCTTGTGTCCTTTGCTTATTGCGCCGTAAACATGGATATTCTTCATCGCTTAACAGGGTGCTTGGGTCAGCCTTGACTTTGAAGGGAGGAATTTCATGAAACTTTTCATAATCTTCAGACATGTCTGTCTTACCCTCCACTCCCACGATGTCTCTTTTCCCTGAAAGAACTATGTGGCGCTTTGACTCATCGTATGATGTATTCGCTTCCTTATCTTTTCTTTTTCTCGGTTTGGTAGACATGTCCTTCACATAGAAAACCTGCGCCACATCATTGGCTAGGACGAATGGTTCGTCTGTGTACCCAAGATTGTTCAGATCCACTGTTGTCATTCCGTAATGTGGCTCTACCTGTACCCCGCCTCCTGACAGATTGACCCATTTGCACTTAAACAAAGGGACCTTAAAATCATGTCCGTAGTCAAGTTCCCATATGTCCACTATGTAACCATAATATGTGTTCTTTCCCCTTTTGGTTGTTGCATCAAAGCGGACACCGCTGTTTTGGTTGGTGCTCTTTTGATCTTGGGCGATCGTGTAAAATGTATTCCCATTTATCTCGTATCCTTTGTAAGTCAATACAGTCGAAGATGGTCCCCTGGACAACGAGTACAGCTCATTAGAAACAGTGTTGTCACCTCTGAGACGTGTTTCCAACCAACTGCCGAAAGTCCTGATGTGCTCACATGTAATCCAGTCGTCACACTGCTCCGGGTGTTTGGAGCGCAGAATGTTCTTGTGTTCATCGACATACGCGGTCACCAAGGTAGAGTTCTGTAGAACTTTGTAGTGTGCTTGAGACCAAGAATGCCCGTCCCTGCATATTATTGAGTCCCCTCCTAGTGTGCCTTTTCCAGTCAGTCTCCCCTCATACCGCGATTGAGGGAGACCAATCTTCTTAAGGTCAGGAATGAAGTCAACACAAAACCCAATGACATCCTCTGTTTGATGGCCCATGGAGATGCTTCCTTCTGGCCTAGCGCGGTTACGGACATATTTCTTTAGGACTCCCATGAACCTCTCAAAGGGGAACATATTGTGTAGAAATACGGGGCCCAGAACGACAATCTCGTCGACTAGATGAACTAGGACGTGCGTCATGATATTGAAGAAGGATGGTGGGAACACCAGCTCGAAACTGACAAGACATTCGCCACATCACTCCTTAGCCTTGGTATGATTTCGGGATCGATCACCTTCTGAGAGATTGCATTGAGGAATGCACATAGCTTCACAATGGCTAATCGAACGTTTTCTGGTAGAAGCCCCCTCAATGCAACCGGAAGCAGTTGCGTCATAATCACGTGGCAGTCATGAGACTTTAGGTTCTGGAACTTTTTCTCTGCCATATTTATTATTCCCTTTATATTCGACGAGAAGCCAGGCGGGACCTTCATACTGAGCAGGCATTCAAAGAAGATTTCCTTCTCTTCTTTGGTAATAGCGTAGCTGGCAGGACCTTCATACTGCTTTGGAGGCATGCCGTCTTTTTCGTGCCAACGTTGCAGGTCCTCCCGTGCCTCCGGTGTATCTTTTGTCTTTCCATACACGCCCAAGAAGCCTAGCAGGTTCATGCAAAGGTTCTTTGTCACGTGCATCACATCGATTGAAGAGCGGACCTCTAGGTCTTTCCAGTAGGGTAGGTCCCAAAATATAGATTTCTTCTTCCACATGGGAGCGCGTCCCTCAGCGTCATTCGGAACAGATAGTCCGCCGGGACCCTTTCCAAAGATTACGTGTAAATCATTGACCATAGCAAGTACGTGATCACCGGTACGCATGGTGGGCTTCTTCCGGTGATCTGTCTCGCTTTTGAAATGCTTGCCTTTCTTTCGACATTGATGGTTGGTCAGAAGAAATTGACGATGCCCCAGGTACACATTCTTCCTGCATTTGTCCAGGTATATACTTTCGGTGTCAGCTAAACAGTGCGTGCATGCGTGGTATCCCTTGTTTGTCTGTCCTGAAAGGTTACTGAGAGCAGGCCAATCATTGATGGTTACAAACAGCAACGCATGCAGGTCAAATTCCTCATGTCTGTGCTCATCCCACACACGTACACCATTTCCATTCCACAGTTGTAAACTTTCTTCAACTAATGGCCTTAGGTACACATCAATGTCGTTGCCGGGTTGCTTAGGGCCTTGGATGAGTACTGGCATTATAATGAACTTCCGCTTCATGCACAGCCAAGGAGGAAGGTTATAGATACATAGAGTCACGGGCCAGGTGCTATGATTGCTGCTCTGCTCCCCGAAAGGATTAATGCCATCCGCGCTTAAACCAAACCATAAGTTCCTTGGATCACCTGCAAACTCAGCCCGGTAGTTTCTCTCGATTTTTCTCCACTGCGACCCGTCAGCGGGTGCTCTCAACTTCCCGTCTTTCTTACGGTTCTCTCTGTGCCATCGCATCAACTTGGCATGCTCTTTGTTTCTGAACAGACGTTTCAACCGTTGTATTATAGGAGCATACCACATCACCTTGGCAGGAACCCTCTTCTTGGGGGGCTCGCCGTCAACATCACCAGGGTCATCTCGTCTGATCTTATACCGCAATGCACCGCATACCGGGCATGCGTTCAAATCCTCGTACGCACCGCGGTACAGGATGCAGTCATTAGGGCATGCATGTATCTTCTGCACCTCCAATCCTAGAGGGCATACGACCTTCTTTGCTGCGTACGTACTGTCGGGCAATTCGTTATCCTTTGGAAGCTTCTTCTTCAATATTTTCAGTAGCTTCTCAAATCCTTTGTCAGGCACAGCATTCTCTGCCTTCCACTGCAGCAATTCCAGTACGGTACCGAGCTTTGTGTCGCCATCTTCGCAATTGGTGTACAACCCTTTTTGGTGATCCTCTAACATGCGATCGAATTTCAGCTTCTCCTTTTCACTTTCGCACTGTCTCCTTGCATCAACAATGACCCGGCGGAGATCATCATCGGGCACATCGTCTGGTTCCTCTTGATCTTCAGCTTCCCCCGTTGCAGCATCACCGTATTCAGGGGGCACATAGTTGTCATCGTCCTCTTCTTCTTCGCTGTCTTCCATCATAACCCCTATTTCTCCGTGCCTGGTCCAAACATTATAGTGTGGCATGAAACCCTTCTCAAGCAGGTGGGTGTGAAGGATTTTTCAGTCAGAGTAAGACTTCGTATTCCCACATATAGGGCATGAACAACACATAAAACCATTCTTCTTGTTTGCCTCAGCCACTTCGAGAAAATTATGCACGCCCTTAATGTACTCGGAGGTGCGTCTGTCACCGTACATCCATTACCGGTTCATCTGCGTGCATTATATATAATTAAGTGTGTAAAAAACCATTACAAAACATCATGAATAGATAAGTGACCAAATTAATAGAAGTTCATCATCACAATAAAACCAAAGTACATACATAGTTCTCATTGAACAACATATAGCTCTCCAGAGCATCTAATTAAACCATACATTGAAACTATGTAAAACATTTCAATGCAACAACAAATGCGATCATAATCGCAACCAAGGTAACAATTGATCCAACGGCATAATGATACCAAGCCTCGGTATGAATGACATATTTTCTATACTTTCTAATCTTGAAGCGCATTGCATCCATCTTGATCTTGTGATCATCGACGACATCCGCAACATGCAACTCCAATGTCATCTTCTCCTCCTCAATTTTTTTCAATTTTTCCTTCAAGTAATTGTTTTCTTCTTCAACTAAATTTAACCTCTCGACAATAGGGTCGGTTGGAATTTCCGGTTCACATACCTGCTAGATAAAAAAATCTATGTCACGTTGGTCGGCATAATTGTCATAAACAATAAATGAACCAAATAGTTATAAAATATCATATATACCACATCCGAATCATAGACAGGACGAGGGCCGACGGGGGCGGATACCAAAACTATCGCACTATATAATAACAAACAATAATAAAAGTAAGAAAATTAGACAAGTATCTATCTAAATCATACAAGTAAGAATTTTTTTCTTTTAGAAAGAAGATAAGAACACGGGGACAGGACGTGACGGACCGCTAAACCTAGACAAATCTTGAGGAAAATGGAGCTTGAAGGTCGAGCTTCGAGAGGAGAAAGCTTAACTAGTGTGGCTCGGGCATTTCATCAAACACCTCATGTGCATAGGAGGTGAGCTAGAGCACCACAAAGCTCTCCCCTCGCCGGCCAGAAAAAACAGAGCAGTGTGGAGTGCTCTGCTCGCCGGCGATGGGGTATATATAGCCACCTCATTGGTCCCGGTTCGTGCGTGGAACCGGGACTAAAGGCCCCCCTTCTGTCCCGGTTAAAGACACGAACCGGGACCAATGGATGTGTGCCAGGAGCGAGGCCCATTGGTCCCAGTTCGTGCCAGGAACCGGGACAAATGGGTCCAGACGAACAGGGACCAATGCCCACGAGGCCCCGGCCGGCCCCCTGGGCGCATGAACCGGGATGTATGCCCCCCATGGGTCCCGGTTCGTGATTGAACCGGGACTAATGGGCTGGGCTGGCCCAAACCAAAGCCCTGTTTTCTACTAGTGTGTTTATCCATAGTGTTCCACATCTTGATGCTAGGAGGGCTCATGGAGGCGAGGGGTGCCGAAGAAATGCTCGTAGAAGACTGTAAATGTTGGTAGCTAGCATTTTGATTCTATTCAGTGTGAATATTTGTTTGGGCATAGAATGAGTAATATCTATTTATCATGTTGGCCAGATGAAGAAAAACCAGGTGCCTACACGACTGATACATCTACACAATACCATAGTAGATGACACTCAGTGATGGGCACGTATGTGCAAAACCGTGGAAACATGTACTTTTTGCCAAAGGTGGGTGGCCAACTAAAGTTGGGGATAAGAAGATGCGTATACATCTGCTTCTATCCAAATATTTCTCCACTTGGCCGGCCTGCATGAGGCCTTTATGTGCAGTGTATTGTCATGTCTTGAAGATTCACCTTTCCTCCTGCTAAAGATTAATCATCTGGTGATTGAAATATCCATTGCTGGTTGGGTGTTGGGAACTAGAGTCTTCATGTCTAGTGTGGTGCATGTGCACCATGCTAACAACTAACAGGGTCATGGTCAAACAATCAAATGGAACGAAAAGTTAAGTGCTACTTTGAGCTATGAACGTGTCACATTCGTTTCATTTATAGATAGTGGATTCATGGGGTAGGGTCATGGTCAAACAATCAAATGGAACGAAAAGTTAAGTGCAACTTTGAGCTATGAACGTCTCACATTCGTTTCATATAGATAGTGGATTCATGGGGTAAATTAATTAGCACCTAGTTCTGTGATCATCAACGTTATGAAACTAAATGAATGAATACACCGTGTTAATTAGGCCTCCCCGCTACAGTGTCATCACTCATAAGGACATATCGAGTAATGTGGCATTAATAATTAGAGATGAGAGAGGTGCTAACAATATCATAGTATGATACAGCATCTTAACAATTGAAGACAAAACTTAGTGACAAATAAATCATATAGACAATTAGTTTGATAAATAAGATATCATTATAACCTATAATTCCAGAAGTAACTACAGTGATATCATGCATATATTTGTTTATCTCATTACCCATAGTCAGAGACCTTCGAGCATCTCTAACTCGCATCGCCCAAAACTTAATGCTCCATACTTTCTCTCAAACCTTAACTCCTCAAATTTGGGGAGTTAAAAACTAGGCGCACCTAGTCTTTCTACTAAAACTTAAGTCCCTAAAATTTTTCTTTTGCTATTTCTATTAACCTCTTTCCTATCAACTCCATTTCAATTTATATTTACACAACATAGTAATTCAAAACTTCACACGTCCTAACAATATTTCGAATTAATGTGCACACCACACGTCCTAACAATATTGTGTGTAGTAGTTTTGGTGCACACCACACGTGCGGCAAGCATCCATGTCTGATCACATGCAACCGCAGTAGCTAAATGAAAGTCGATGCATAAGAGATAGACTCGATTAATTAGTTGACTAATTAATCAACCACGTACAGAAAGACAACCTAACCGATAACACGGATGGATCATCTGCATTATATCCATCACTCACCTTAGATACATAGCTACTACTTTGCACAACCCAATATGATTTGTTAAGTTAATCATGCACCAATGATGTATCCCACGGTCCAAAAAAAACATTTCGTAAATATTAGTTTAATTACATGATCCACAAAATAAAAGTATAACCAGTTGAGTCGAAAGGTATAGCTCATTCCTCCATCTTATTGGCTCTTTGCGGCTTGCATCGAAATGGCAACCGGCGCCGGAAAGATTGAATGAAAAGTAGTCGATCGATGGGAAAGGACGCCAAAAATAGCTTTGTATACTTAACTCTGCCGCTCATCTTTAGGGAGCACTACTGTATACTTAACCTACTAAGTACATGCACACACACTAGCTACCTAGCTTTGAGAAGGAATAGACACACATACATCCATCACAAAGCATGCAATTGGGCAAAATGAAGCTCTTGATTTGTGCAAGAAATTAATTAATTTGTGGGATAAGATGATAAGTCAAAGTGTTTTTATTCATTAGGATGTTTATATCTTTCCTTACATATGGAATAAAAAAAGTTGGGATGGTAAAATATGTAATGACACCACATTTACTTTCTAGTGACCTCATTTTGTTCAACCCCAAATGCAGTAAGATATATGTAATCCTTGCTAAACAGGTAGTGTGAGCCGCACTAACCCCGGATGGAATGGATCATATATAGTATCTTATTATATTGATTAGTGATATGAAGATTACCTAAACTCAACGCGCATAACTGAGCATTAGGTGGTGGGTGCACACACTTTGAGCATTTCCTCCCTTGGCTATGGTCTTCAATCTGGTGGTGAAACGATGAGGTAGGTAGCTCTTGGCAATTCACTTTCACTTTTGACAAAAGCACAAATTAAAGGGGGATTACAAGTGTCTCACTCTTTAATCTTCCACACATGCACTGGTTTTGGCTGCTACATGACTTACTCCTCGTATAGTATCGTCACTATAGTATGCTTTTCTTGTTCATTTTGTGATGACAAGCTTGAATATACCATGTAGTTTTCCACGCAACACAATACTAATTAAGAAGCATAGTTAACTTGTCACGAGTGCATGCAAAATATCCCCAAGTGGCATGAACCGCAGCAGCGCATGCCACTGCCACGTTGGCCCAGTCGTACCTGTTAGTGAGCACATCCTTGCTTCCACGCTGCCTTTTCTTATCAAACCTTCGTCCATCCCTACTTTTCTAGTGATTTGTTTTGTGCATCGGTAAATTCTAAGAATAGTAAAGAAATGTGCAACTTGAGAAATTTAATCAAGACTACCTACAAATTCAGTTAGTCGACTGACCACCTCTTTCATAGATTCACTTTACAATAAGAAACAAGTTGGCACCAATGTTTCTTTTCTCAGAGTAAAGCAAATCACATATAAAAATCATAAATTAAATTAAGCATGTCTCATCTTTCCAAACACACTATGGTTGTGGTTGGTCTCTAATTAGAAGTTTACTAACTACCAGTAGTACTACTCATTCCCTATAGTGTCACCACTCACTATATTGTACTATTGCTTTCCACGTAGGAAAACATGACACACATTCAGGAGGAAGCATCCTATAGTGGCATGCATGCATTGAGACCCCCGCCTCTACCACATGGCCTGATGAAATTTAGAATATGAGTGAGGTTCCTAGTCTAGACGGGGCATTTGTGGAGCCAAACCAAAGGAAGAGAAAAAGTATGGGGCAACATCCGAGTTCTCAGTAAGGAAGAGTATAAAAAAACAAAGGAAGAGCAAACTCTGGATCCTATACTTGCAGAAATGAATGGACGAAAAAGGGGGTTGGGTTCTACTTCTTGTTCGAGTAGGAGGTGAAGGCCAGAAGAAGAAGAGAAATGCGCTTTCCAGGTAACGGAGAGGATAAAAAAGATGATGCCATAAATCTTGACCTGTTTCCCTAGGTGTTGGAAATAAAACCAGCTTAGAGAATCACTAGCGTGCTTTGTCTCACCCACCACTTCATCGACAAAGAAGTCATCCTTCACTTAATGATTGACCATTCCATCCCTAACATGTCCGCAACCCGACCCTACCCTTCCACCAAAACACTTCCATCCACACACATTATAAAGTCCACCAATGCCACACACTGTCGAACGTAGGACCATGGTCAAACAGAGCTAGATAGATAGACTTGGATACTACACCGCAACAGAGCAGTAGGAACCCCCACCATGCGTGCTTTGGTAAGCCTCCTTGGTCGCACGGATGCAATGCCGTTGCCAGCCCTAGGGAGTCTCTTTTGTCACTAATGGGTATGTAGGCCCTGAAACATGAGATTAGCAGACGATGCCCGTGATTCCAATGAAATCATGCATGGTGGTTGTCGGTGGTAAAACTGGCACACCTCGGGGTAGGGGGTCCCGAGTTGTGGATCTTGGATCATGGGTAACAGGGGACGAAGGAGACAGTTTTTACCCAGGTTCGAGCCCTCTCGAAGAGGTAATACCCTACATCATGCTTTTATTGTATTGATGATTGTGTATCGAGTACAAGCTTGATCTACCTCGAGATCGTAAGTTGTGTTCTAACCCTAGGGCTAGGAGGGTGTGATTATGATCGGATCCCTTCTACAGGCTAAAACCTTGGCTTATATACACGCCAGAGGGGTACCTAGGGTTACATGGTCGGTTACAGATCTAAGGATGCGCATGGCGGCCGCCAAAGAGGTCCTTGGAGTACACGTCAAGTCTTCGGCAGAAGCTGGCTTGATCACGTCGAGGTGCGAGGTTTCTGGAGTCCTTCCTTATGAGAATGAGGGCCCATAAGCCTGGCCCGAGGACTATGGGCCAACTAGGTTTGTACCCCCTAGCCCTTGAACTGGTCTTCTACGCCAAGGATGATGCTCTTCTTCGATAGAGTGATTTCGGTCTTGGAGTCTTCGGCTCGAAAGACGAGTTCCTACACATTATCCTGATTTCGGCTCTGAAGTCTTCAGCCCGACCGACGGTTTTATTAGGGGTTCGGCCCCACTACATGTGGCTTCTAGACCCTTACCTCAATCACCATGCCCTCTGGGAGATCGAGCTACTTTATGGCAGGACGTCGAAGCGTCAGCTCTTTCCCCCTTATTTAAAGGTACACAATCTAGGATTACGGTAAAGCGCATCTCGACCTCCCCTCTTGACAATCCGACACTAGTCTTCCCTTCTCTCCCAAGGTCCAACCCTACGGTCCCCTCAAGGGTAACTGGGGGAGCTGTTCCATCACACGCCTCCAACTGGAGCGCCTCGTTACCCAGGGCTATCTGTCAGATTCACTCACACGGGATTAATATCTGTGGACGGGCAGGTGCACACCAATAGCCATCCCATCCCTCATGGGGACGAACAGGTATGTTTCGTTCCCTTTCTCTTCGACGGCCTGGGGTTTCCTATTCATCCCTTTCTACGGGTTCTGCTTGAACTCTACGAGATCCAACTCCACCACCTCACCCCAACTCAATTTTACACATCACGGGGTTCGTCGCCCTCTGCAAAATGCACCTCGGATGCTGATGTCGCTTGAAACTGCGTCGGTATTTCCCCAAAGAGGAAGGGATGATGCAGTACAACTACGTTAGGTATTTCCCTCAGTTGTGAAACCAAGGTATCAATTCAGTAGGAGAACCAAGCAACACTATGTAAACGGTCCCTACACACAAAGAACAAATACTTGCAACCCGACGCGTAAGAGGGGTTGTCAACCCTCCTCGGGCAAAAGATAGATTGGTTTGTATGATTTTGGATAAATAGATCTTGCAATAACACAAAATAAAACAAGTAATAAAAAAGTGCAGCAAGGTGTTTTTGGGTTTTTGGAATAATAGATCTGAAAACAAAAGCAAATAAAAATAGATCTCAAAGCAAATATGATAAAGAATAGACCCGGGGGCCGTAGATTTCACTAGTGGCTTCTCTCAAGAAATAGCACATGGTGGGTAAACAAATTACTGTTGGGCAATTGATAGAACCTCAAATAATTATGATGATATCTAGGCAATGATCATTATGTAGGCATCACGTCCAAGATTAGTAGACCGACTCCTGCCTGCATCTACTACTATTACTCCACACATCGACCGCTATCCAACATGCATCTAGTGTATTATGTTCATGGAGAAACGGAGTAATGCAATAAGAACGATGACATGATGTAGACAATATCTATTCATGTAGGAATAGCCCCATCTTGTTATCCTTAATAGCAACGATACATGCGTGTCTTGGT
This sequence comes from Thinopyrum elongatum, assembly GCA_011799875.1. Classification (NCBI taxonomy): domain Eukaryota; kingdom Viridiplantae; phylum Streptophyta; class Magnoliopsida; order Poales; family Poaceae; genus Thinopyrum; species Thinopyrum elongatum. Next base: position 719,730,900 of record CM022303.1, read on the forward strand.
GCCCCTTTCATCACTGGGAAAGAACACCGCATGATCGAACCCATCACAAAGCACCTCTTCCCATGGCAAGAAAAATCGATCTAGTCGGCCTAACTAAACCAAAGATTCGAACAAGAAATACGAGGCTATAAGTAATCATGGATATAAGAGATCAAAGAAGACTCAAATAATATTCATGGATATAGATCTGATCATAAACTCAATGTTCATCGGATCCCAACATACACACCGCAAAAAGAGTTACATCAAATAGATCTCCAAGAGACCATTGTATTGAGAATCAAAAGAGAGAGAGGAAGCCATCTAGCTACTGACTACGTACCCGTAGGTCTATGATGAACTACTCATGCATCATCGGAGAGGCACCAATGAGGATGATGAACCCCTCCGTGATGGTGTCTAGATTGGATCTCGTGGTTCTGGAACTTGCGGGGGCTGGAATTGTGTTTCATTGACTCCCCTAGGGTTTCTAGAATATTTGGGTATTTATAGGGCGAAGAGGTGGTTCGGGAGGTCACCGAGGAGGGCACAACCCACCAGGGCGCGCCTAGGCCCCCAGGCGCGCCCATGTGGGTTGTGCCCCCCTCGAGGTACCCCTCTGGTACTTCTTTGGCCCAAGTTGTGTCTTCTGGTCCATAGATATTCTCCAAAAAGTTTCGCTGCGTTTGGACTCCGTTTGGTGTTGATTTTCTGCGATGTAAAAAACAAGCAAAAAACAGCAACTGGCACTGGGCACTATGTCAATAGGTTTGTCCCAAAAAATGATATAAAGTTGCTATAAAATGATTGTAAAACATCCAAGAATGATAATATAACAACATGGAACAAGCAAAATTATAGATATGTTGGAGACGTATCAGCATCCCGAAGCTTAATTCCTACTCGTGCTCGAGTAGGTAGAATGATAAAAACAGAATTTTTGATGTGGAATGCTGCCTAACATGTTCATCACATATTTTTCTTTCTTTTATAGCATGGACATTTGGACTTTTATATGGTTCAAAGAAATAGTTTAGTTTTGACATGAAGATTTAAATACTCAAGCATATCAACGAGCAACCATATCTTTCAAAATATCAACACTAAAGAAAGTTATCCCTATCCCATCATACTCAATCATTGATCCATTCATGAAACACACTCACATATTAGCTACATCCAATGCTCAAGTACGATCATAGTGCTCCCTAGTTGGTACTTTATAAGAGAAGATGGAGACTCAAATAAATATAAAAATTGCGTAAAGTAAATAGAAAGGCCCTTCGCAGAGGGAAGTAGGGATTTGTAGAGGTGCTAGAGCTCAAAGCAAAAAAATAGAGAGATAATTTTTTTTGAGAGGCATACTTTTCCCGTCAACGAAAACGACCGAGTAATTCCCAACACTTTTCATGCTAGATATATCATAAGCGGTTCCCAAACAGAAAATAAAGTTTATTCCTTTTTCCACCATTCTTTCACAACCATGGCTAGCCGTATCCACGCGTGCCTTCCATACCAAAACTTTCCAAGGAATTTATTATTTGACAACATAAAGTAAATTTCTTTTTCATTTTGGGACTGGGCATCCCTATTACCATCGTACTCTCGCGCAATGACAAGTGAATAAACACTCATCTTGAGAATAACACATCTAGCATGGAAAATATTAGCCACCCACTGCTGCTTCATGAGTGGTACGAGCACACAAAAAGGAAATTTATCTCGAAAATTCGAGGTAACACATACAAATTTGCTTAGAACGGCACGAAAATACCGCATATAGGTAGGTATGGTGGACTCATATGGCAAAACTGGGTTTAAAGAATTTTGGATGCACAAGTAGTATTTCCACTTAGTACAAGTGGAGGCTAGCAAATAGATTGAGAAGCAACCAACCAAGAAACGAAAAATCACATAAGCGAGCATTAAGCATAACTAACACTGAATAATGCACCATAAGTAGGATGTAATTTCATTGCATAACTATTGACTTTCGTGCTTGCATAGGGAATCACAAACCTTAACAGCAATATTCTTACTAAAGCATAATTACTCACCAACATGACTCACATATCACTATCACCATATCTCAAAACTATTACAAAGAATCAAGTTTATTTCGTCCAATGATCTTCATGAAAGTTTTTATTATATCCCTCTTGAATATCTATCACTTTGGGACTAGTTTCATATGTTGCTTTTGATAAGCTCAAACTAATATAAGTGAAGAAGATGAGCATAAAATTTTCTTCTCTCAATATAATATAAGTAAAGCATGAGAGGATTTCTAAAAAAAAATTACTAACTCTCAAATAAATCTAAGTGAAGCATGAAAGCATTTCTCCAAAAATATTAAAGCACACCGTGCTCAAAAAAATATAAGTGAAGCACTAGAGCAATTCCATAGCTCAATTTTTTTAAGTGAAGCATAAAGAGCAATTCTAACAAATCATAGCATAATTTTGGCTCTCTCAAATAGGTGTGTCCAGCAAGGATAGATGACACAAACTAAAAATCAAAACAAGCAAAGACTCATATAATACAAGACGTTCCAAGCAAAACTCATAACATGTGACGAATAAAAATATAGCTCCAAGTAAAATACCGATGGTCGTTAGAAGAAAGAGGGGATGCCTTCCGGGGCATCCCCAAGCTTAGTTGCTTGGTTCTCCTTGAATATTAACTTGGGGTGCCATGGGGCATCCCCAAGCTTAGTCTCTTTTCACTCCTTATTCCTTCATCCATCGTGATCTCACTCAAAACTTGAAAACTTCAATCGCACAAAACTTAACAAAACCTTCGTGAGATCCGTTAGTATAACAAAGCAAATCACCAGTCTAAGTACTGTTGCAAACCCATTCATATTTTATTTTTGCATTATATCTATTGTATTCTAACTTTACCATGGCTTACAAACCATAGATTCATCAAAATAAGCACACAACGCAAAGAAAGCAGAATCTGTCAAAAAGAGAATAGTTTGTAGTAATCTGAAAACTTCGTATACTTCGGTAACTCCAAAAATTATGAAAAATTAGGACAATGTATGCAATTTGTATATCAATCTTGTGTAAAAAATCAGCATTTTATCGTGCTTCTGTGAATTATGAAAATTATTTTACTGGGCGCAAAAGTTTCTGTTTTTCAACAAGATCAAATCAACTATCACCAAACAAGATCCGAAAGGCTTTACTTGGCACAAACACTAATGAAAACATAAAAAAATACAATCATAACAGTAGCATAATTGTGCAAACACTCAAGAACAGAAAGAGAAAGGCAAAACTAAATTTTATTCATTGGGTTGCCTCCCAACAAGCTCTTTCTTTATAGCCATCAAGATAGGCTTTGAGATTTCAATGATGCTCACACGAAAGATAATAATTGAAACACAAAGTGAGCATCATAAAACATATGACAAACACATTTAAGTCTAACATACTTCCTATGCATAGGAATTTTATAAGCAAACAGATTATCAAAAAAGATATATCTAGCATATGCATGGAAGAAGAAAGAAACAATAGTGATCTCAATATAACGAGAGGTAATTTAGTAACATGAAAATTTCTATGACCATATTTTCCTCTCATAATAATTGCATGTAGGATCATAATCAAATTCAACAATATAACTATAACATAAAATATTCTCTTCATGATCCACATGCATGCAAAGTTGACACTCTTCCAAAATAGTGGGATTATCATCAAATAAAGTCATGACCTCTCCAAGCCCACTTTTATCAAAAATTTCATAAGATTGAACACTCTCCAAATATGTGGGATTATTTTTAGCTAAAGTTGACACTCTTCCAAATCCACTTTTAATATTATCGCAGGCATATTCATCATGAGGTTTAAATAAATTTACAAGATCATAAGATTCATTATCACCCCAATCATGATCATTGCAATAAGTAGTGGACATAGCAAAACAAGCATCCACAAGCTTGGGGCTTTGCATATCACTAACACAATTGACATTAATATAATTTATAATAACATCATTGCAATCATGCTTTTTATCGAAGGAGCTATCATGAATCACTTTATAAATTCCTTCTTTTAACACTTCATCACAATTTTCAGATTCATGAATCTCGAGCAAAACTACATAAAGATAATCTAGTGAACTCAATTCACTAGAAATTGGTTCATCATAGTTGGATCTTTTAAAAATATTAGCAAGTGGATGAGGATCCATATCAATAGATTTGTAGCAAGCAAAGATATAAGCAAATTGAAGACACATGGCAACACAAGCAAATAAGAGATCTGCCACGAAAAAGGCGAACAAAAAAGAGGGTGAATAAAATGGCAAATTTTTGTGAAGTGGGGGAGATAAAAATGAGAGGCAAATGGCAAATAATATAAATTGCAAGGAGATGAGATTTGTGATTAGGAACCTGATAGATGTTGATGATGTCTCCCCGACAACGGCGCTAGAAATTCCTTTTGATGTCGCTTGAAACTGCGTCGGTATTTCCCCAAAGACGAAGGGATGATGCAGTATAGCTAGGATAGGTATTTCCCTCAGTTGTGAAACCAAGGTATCAATCCAGTAGGAGAACCAAGCAACACTATGTAAACGGTACCTGCACACAAAGAACAAATACTTGCAACCCGACGCGTAAGAGGGGTTGTCAATCCCTCCTCGGGCAAAAGATAGATTGGTTTGTATGATTTTGGATAAATAGATCTCACAGTAACACAAAGTAAAACAAGTAATAAAAAAGTGCAACAAGGTTTTTTTGGGTTTTTGGAAAAATAGATCTGAAAACAAAAGCAAATAAAAATAGATATCAAAGCAAATATGATAAAGAATAGACCCGGGGGCCGTAGATTTCACTAGTGGCTTCTCTCAAGAAATAGCACACGGTGGGTAAACAAATTACTGTTGGGCAATTGACAGAACCTCAAATAATTATGACGATATCCAGGCATTGATCATTATATAGGCATCACGTCCAAGATTAGTAGACCGACTCCTGCCTGCATCTACTACTATTCCTCCACACATCGACCGCTATCCAACATGCATCTAGTGTATTAAGTTCATGGAGAAATGGAGTAACGCAATAAGAACGATGACATCATGTAGACGAGATCTATTCATGTAGGAATAGCCCCCATCTTGTTATCCTGAATAGCAACGATACATGCATGTCTTGCTGCCCCTTCTGTCACTGGGAAAGAACACCGCACGATCAAGCCCATCACAAAGCACCTCTTCCCATGGCAAGAAAAATTGATCTAGACGGCCTAACTAAACCAAAGATTCGAAGAAGAAATACGAGGCTATAAGTAATCATGCATATAAATGATCAAAGAAGACTCAAATAATATTCATGGATATAGATTTGATCATAAACTGAAAGTTCATCGGATCCCAACAAACACACCACAAAAAGAGTTACATCAAATAGATCTCCAAGAGACCATTGTATTGAGAATCAAAAGAGAGAGAGGAAGACAACTAGCTACTGACTATGGACCTGTAGGTCTATGATGAACTACTCACGCATCATCGGAGAGGCACCAATGAGGATGATGAACCCCTCCGTGATGGTGTCTAGATTGGATCTCGTGGTTCTAGAACTTGCGGCGGTTGGAATTGTGTTTCATCGACTCCCCTAGGGTTTCTGGAATATTTGGGTATTTATAGGGCAAAGAGACGTGCAGGAGGCCACTGAGGTGGGCACAACCCACCAGGGCATGCCTGGGCCCCTAGGCGCGCCCAGGTGGGTTGTGCCCCTCTCGGGGCACTCCTCTGGTACTTCTTTGGTCCAAGTTGTGTCTTTTGGTCTATAAAAATTCTCCAAAAAGTTTCGTTGCGTTTGGACTCCGTTTGGTATTGATTTTCTGCGATGTAAAAAACAAGAAAAAAACAACAACTGGCACTGGGCACTATGTCAATAGGTTAGTCCCAAAAATTGATATAAAGTTGCTATAAAATGATCGTAAAACATCCAAGAATGATAATATAACAACATGGAACAAGCAAAAATTATAGATACGTTGGAGACGTATCATATGCGAAGCACACTTCTGACTGTGGAGGAAGTATTTATGTGTGATGCCCTGCTCTCGAGCAGGGGAGCTACACGAAGTGGACGCGGCCGAGGTCTGCCGAATACCGGGACGAACTACCCCACAGGTAGGGGTGGATTAATTAACGAGCTGCTCGGCTCGTTAAGATTAACGAGCAGAAAACCCTGCTCGGCTCGGTTCGTTTGAATCTCGTTAAGCTCGTGAGCGCTCGTTAACAGATTTTCAAGTGTTACGGTCTACATGATGAGTGTGTAGGTGTGGTTTTAAAGACGAAATATGGTGACTACAAAAAGAAATGCACTAGTTTGTTGCCTCCTATGTCGATTAGATTGAATAAATGGGCTGAGGTGCTATAAAAAGTTTGTCACATAAGACGAAAATATGTGTAGTGTTGGCACTAACGAGCTTAACAAGCTACTCGTGAAACTTGTTAGCTCGTTCATTAAGCTCGTTAAGCTTAATGAGCTGAAATCAATGATTGACTCTGTTCATTAAGAAGCGATCTACAAGCTTAACGAACTGAACTAACACACGCTCATTAAGCTCGTGAGCTACGAGCGTTTGGTCCAGCCCTACCCACAGTACCCATCGAGAGGATGCCGATACCTGGGTGATTGGAGGACCCCTTATGCTGAGCCAAGTCCATATGAGGAGTTCTCTAGTTGCTTTTTGGTGAAACTGAGGACAACATATCAGATGGCCATTCTCAAGAAATAACCATGAAGAGATGGCCATTCTCGAGAAATAACCATGATCCAAGTTTACCTAACATGCAAGCAGAGTTGATGATATGTTGAGGGCTGAGAAATCAGAGAATCCTACGAGAATAGTATATTATTTTGGAATATCTCATAAACATGCAGGCACCTTTATATTATCTTACATCAGGAGTTCAAACCCACATCATGAGTATGTTGGGTTATACCCAAAGGGCTTTAGATTCCAGAAGAAAGATTTTTGACAACATTGATCGCCTTGTGTCATATTTTCAAAAACATATTGACAAACCACCACCTGATGCTGGGCCTTCAATGCGAAATGTTGGGGCAATGGTACCTATGAAAAATAACTTGATAGAACTATTTGTCACTCTCTGATGAAAATCTATATAATCAAACATTGCATTCATATAAGCATTCACTCTAGCAAGCATTCTAGCAATCAAAATATAATCAATGAATAAAGCAATGAAGAAAACAATAAGAAAAAGCAAATAGAAAGCAAAACAAAACTTCAAGGAAATCCAAATAGAAACTCCTAAGGGCCGAAACTGTAGGACTTAACTACAAATAACAAAAATAGTTTTTGTCCTAAATAAAACTTAGCAGCAAAGAAAAATACTAAACTAATAACTTAATAGAAAAGAAAATATAACATTATTAGGTTAACAGAAAATAATAAACTAAAACCTAGCTATTAGTCCTACCGCACATTTTCACACCCGTATTAGTCCCACCTCGCCAAGTGACGAGCTAGTCGAACACCTTAAATATCTGGGTCATCCATAAGGAATAAGCTTCTGACATCATTGCTTCCTTTGATGAGGATATGGACTCTTACTATGAATCCTCTAGAAGATTCATAGTAAGCGTCTATCTCCTTCACATTGGGAACATTGGTGTAGGCTTCTTTAGAATCACTATGTGTCTATGCATCAAAATAAATTAGGTTACCAAAAAGTATTAGGTTAAACTAATAACTTAACAGAAAAGAAAATATAACATTATTAGGCTAACAAGAAGTATTTTATAATATTCTTCAATAGCAAAAAGAATCAACTAAAAAGCTTTTATAAAACTCTAGTTATGATCAAAATAATATTAACTTAGAATTATATAAAATTTATCCAACTAAAATTTTCATCAAGTATTTTTTGTTAAAAACTTTAATAGAAAAAAGAACTAAATCAAAACTAGGCATGTATGCTACTGTTTGTGAATCTGTTTAAAAGAAAACTAAAACTAAAATATCCTAAAAAGGTCTAAAACCAAAATTGGAAAAATAGCTTTAGTCCTGGTTGGTGGCTAGGACCGGGACTAAAGGTCTACCTTTAGTCCCGGTCGGGGCCACCAACCGGGACTAAAGGCCCAACCGTTCCCGCCCTTTTGGCTGCTGAAAATGAGCTCGAGGTATTTAACCGCGACCTTCTTTGTGACGCCCCCGGCTTAATCGTGCACTAACCATACATGCAATTGCACATGATCAAACCTAAGGACTCACTTGAAGATATCACAACACAACTCTAAAACATAAATAAAGGCATACAAGCATTATATTACAAGCCAGGGCCTCGAGGGCTCGAATACATAAGCTTGATGCCAAACAAGCATCAGCGGAAGCATTCGATATCTGAGTACAGACATAAGACAGAGAGATAAGCCTTTAACAAGGCGGGACAAAACAAAAGCTACGATTGAAAGGCGCAGGCCTCCTGCCTGGGACCCTCCGAACCTACTCCTGGTCGTCTCGCCAGCTCGTAGCAGTAATGACTCTCGAGGTGGTAGCAGTAGTCATCGCCGGGGCAGCTGTCTCAGGGGCTCCATCATCTGGTTGCATCAAACGGAAATGGGGGAAAAAGAAAGCAAAGCAACCGTGAGTACTCATCCGAAGTACTCAGCAAGCAAGGATCTACACTACATATGCAACATTATCAAAGGGAGGCTGTATATGTGGACGGGGCTGCAGAAATGCCAGAATAGAGAGAAGGCATAGTCCTATCGAAGACTAGCATCTTCAGCGGTCTTGCAGCAATAGAAGAGAGTAGATCAGTACAATATAAGGTAGTAGCGGTTGTGTCAAGTAACAGCCTCGCCGAGAGATCCTTCCTCGACTCCCTGCAAGAAAGCGATCTTGGAGCCATCATATCCAGTTATCATCTCAAGTTCTAGTTGTATCGATCGGGATACAACTCCGAGTGTTCGTTACCGTAGGACAGGCTATCGATAGATGTTTTCTTCCCTGCAGGGGTGCACCAACTTACCCACCACGCTCGCTTAACTCCGGCCGGACACACTTTCCTGGGTCATGCCCAGCCTCGGCCAAATGACACACCACAGCCCTACCTAGAGCTTAGCAGAGAGGTCCCCGCCGGTCTACATCCTAAGCACTCAGGGGTCTTCGGCCATCGCCCTGTGCACTCCGGGTCATTACGTGCAGGGCGAACCAAGCCACCTCCACTGGGGCACCGACCAGGCCGTGCCGCAATGATGAACTGGACGTCTGACAGAGCTTTCGGCTGATTCATACGATGCAGAGTGCCCATAACTCTTCCCACATGATGGTTAGTGCTATCAGGCTAGAGGCCTGCTCGGATCAAATATCCAAATCATTAGTGGATTAGGGGCTTGCGGTAACGAGCAGAGACTCACAAACGATGTGACCCCGTCGCCCCGTCTCGAGGACTTGCTGCAAGGGCTAAGAATGCCCGGCCACGCCTCGTATTTAACTCACGGGTAACCTCCAAGTCAGCCCGACATCCCATCATTCACGGGTACCTCTCAGGGTCGACCCGCCTTTCCAAGTAACAGTAGTAAAGTCGAAGTATCCGTGTGTCCGTAACACCAAGGGGGAACCCTGAGGAATCACCCTCGATGGAATTCCACCTGATGTCATCGTCAAGGTGAACTAAGGAGGAATCACCCTCGAGGTCCACTCTTGAGGAGTTGCATGACAACGTCATTACCGGGAGTGGAGAAAGAGGAATCACCCTCGATGACCACAACCGATGAACTAACCTACAAGGTTAACATCAGAAGTGCTGACGAGGTATCACCCTCGGCACTCGATGGTAACCCGGTAGTGTCGTACAACTAGGGGGGTGAAGTGCGGTGCCGGGGCCTGGTCTTCAATCCCGTTGATCGGGTCTTCTGATAATCCAGCGGGGCAACAAGGGACAAAGTGGGTTCTCTAGTGGGTCTCTACCCAACCTATTCTAAGCAGTTTGGATATCAGGTAGGTAACAACAGCAGGTTAAAATAAACAGGCTATGCAGCAGAAATAGGATAACAGTAGCAGCAGCAATTCTAATGCAAGCACAAGAGAGAAGAGAATACGTGATATAGGCATGTTCAAAGGGGGGGTGCTTGCCTGGTTGATTGGCGGCAAAGGCAAGGTCGTCAACGGTGTCGTCAGGCTCCTGAGCTGCGTCGGTACCGGGCTCTATCGAGAGAGAAGAGGGGGAGGAAACAGATAAATACAAGGCAGACAAAGTCACACAGAGCTTGCTATGCTAACGCGCAGTGCAGGGTTGCCTAAAAATATGTCTAAGTCTTTTTAGTTATTTTAGGATTTAAGTTGGATTTATTAACCGGCAGTTAGGCACTATTCACTTAACAGAAACAGGCTAAAAGTTGCGGGTTCACCTCTGTAGAGGGTCCCATCATGGAAACAGACGGCACGGTCAGCCTCGTCTCGTCGTTCTGATCAACTTTCATGTAGAAAGTTTTTCGATCTGAGCTACGATTTATTTTCTATGATTTTCTAAAGATTTAAACATTTTCTGGATTTAATTTAATTATTAAATACGAATTATCCAGAATAGTAGCAGCTGACATCTGCATGATGTCAGGATGACATCAGCGGGTCAAACCCAGCTGACCAGAGTCAAATATGACAGGTGGGGCCCACAAGTCATTCACAGTACTAATTATCAGAGGATTAAATTTAACTAATTAACCCAATTAGCTGGTGGGACCCACTGTCAATGTCAGCTTTAGTTAACTAATTAACTAACATATTAATTAACATTTTAATTAATATTTCCATTTATTATTTTTAAAACATTTTAGCGGTGGGGCCTGCGTGTCAGTGGCCCAGTCAGCCCAGTCAGCGGGGTTGACTGGTCAACTGGGCCCACGGGACCCAGCGTGAGCGGCACAGGGGCGGCCCCACGTGGTGCCATGTGGGCGCCCGGTCAGCGCCGGCCACCGGAGTGCGTCGGCGAGTCCAGATGCGGTGGCGACTCGCCGGACTTGGCCGGAAAACGGCCACAGACGGCCGTTTGCCGCGGGGCTAGGCGCGTTCGGAAGCTGGCGATGTGCCGCGTTGAGTGGTGGCCGCGGCTCGACCGGAGATGGCAGGAGTGGAGCACATCGTCGAAAATGGCGGCGGCGGTGTTCGGGGTTGGGCGGATACGGCGACGCGGTGCGCTAGCGAGCGATTTGATCGGCTGGGGGAGGCCTACGCGACACGGCGATGCTAACGGGCACGAGCCCGAGGCTAGTTGCTCGCCGGAACAGCGCCGACGACGAGCTCCGCGGCAATGGGTTCGGGCTCGATGGGGACGGCGTCTACGGGCAGCAAACGGAGGTACTCGAGGAGGGGAAAGGAGCAACGGCTTACAGCGAGCCTGCAGGTGAGCTTAGCGTGCTTGGGGAGGGCTCGGAGTGGCCGGAATGATGACGAACGGTGGCGGGGTTCCGAAGAGGAAGAAGGAGGCGACGCGGTGGCTCCCGGCTAGTTCTAGTCGGCGTAGCCGACGTAGTCGACGTCGGGGAGGCCGTTGAACACGTCGGAGCGGCAAGGAGGGCTCGGTGGCCGTGGCTACAGCGCGGTGGCGGCCATGGTTGCGCTCGGGCTTGCGGGGAGGAAAGGGACGAGGCAGGGAGAGGGAGAGAAGTGGCCAGGGGAGGCCAGAGGTGCGCGGGGCGCTGCCCTTTATCCACCAGGCGGGCGCAGGAGTGCGCTGTCGAGCAGGGGAGAGGGGGGCCTGGCGCGGCGAGCACGCGTGCGGCGACAGCGGCGCGGGGAGGAACAGTGGGAGGTAGGGGACGGCGCTAGGCGTGCTGGGCCTCCCTGTAGCCACTTAGGCCCAGGCACATGGGCCTTTTTCTTTTTCTTCTGTTTCCTTTTTCTGTTTTCTTCTTTTATTTCTGTTTTGCAAATAGTTTAGCCACCAATTAAGTTTTGCAAAATATGTGACTTAGCCCAATATTTACAGTGTAATATTAGTCACTGCTAGAAAATGGTTTGGTGAACAAATGATTTCATTTGAATTTTTCATAAATAGAATAGCATTTAAAAATGCTGAATTGGTGTTGTTATAATTGCTAGTGCTCATCTTTGCACCAGAGTGATGTTGTGTTCCTTAACAAATAATTGTTATGGAATATTTGCAAGATAAAGAACATTTTCTCAGCTACTTTTGGGCAACTTTATTTTGCACTTGAATTTTGAATTGAGTTTCAGAGAGGAATTTGAAATGAAGTGTTTAACCATATGATCAAGCATAGAATAAGGTGATGACTTGGCATATTTATCACTATGTCACAGAGCTTATTACATAGGGGTGTTACATTCTTCCTCCCCCAACACTTCTCCGTTTTCGATATCTCGCGCGACACCCTCCCCCGACGTCGAACAAGCCGCCGCCAAGCTGCCTCGACGCCCTGCCCCTATGCCCTCGCTGACGCCCTGCCCCGACGCCCTCGCCGAGCCATGCCCCGAAGCCCTCTCGTCGAAGCCCTGCCCTGACGTCGAGCACTACGCGCCCCTCGCCCTGCCCCGACGCCCTCGCCAACGCCCTGCCCCGACGCCCCCTCGCCGATGCCTCCTCGCCCTCCTCCTCCTATCCCCCCTACAGCTGGCCGACGCCGATGTTCATTGACTAGAAATGTTGTTGTTCATTGACTTAGAAATTTTCAGAATTCTCGGGCATCATGCTATAGGACCGATGATGTTACATTCGAAAAAATAACGAATTTAATCTTTTGTAGAATTATTTTTCATGTTTTTCATTGACTTAGAAATAACAATTACTAAATTATCGAGAAATAGCTCATTTTGATATTACTTTGTGCAATTTTGAAATAATCTAGAAAAAAGGTTTGCACAGGTCATTATCAAAGTTAGAGAAATTTGCAAATTCCGAACCTAAAGAAATTATTACAAAATTTTCATTTGTGATATTTTATTCCGAGCGTATGTAATGAATTGAGGAAAACATTATCCTGAAGTTGGTCAAAGAAATACACAAACTTTGATGTTTTTATCTTATTTTTTGCCCACATTGTGAACTTGCCCGTGCGTTGCACCGAGAGAAAAAAAAAGTAGCACACGCCCACTACTTGCGTCATCGATTCTTCTTCTTCATAACCTCCTACCCCGGACGCCGACGCCGGCCCCGACGCCGCCCGTGCTAGCTAGCTGTTCTTTTTTTATATATAAATTTCATCTTGTGGATAAATCTTGTATTCATCTTGTGTATAAATCTTGTATTCATCTTGTGTATTCATATTGTATTCATCTTGTGTATAAATCCATGCATCGTAGACATGATAACATAGGTACAAATATCGTCGTAACTTCGACATGAAGGGGGGGGGGGTCGTTAAAACATTACCCCGATAACTTCGGTATAACTTCGGTGGAATCTTTGCTGATGTCAGCATTTTTGTGTTAAACATGCAGCGTTCTGCTCTTTCTTCCATCCACGTTTAAAAAAGAAAGGAGGACTCAAGAGTGAGGGTGATCAAAGTAATTAAGAAATCGTTCGGATCTATTGGTTACGAACCTAACGTTTGATATTTAGCACACGAGCAGCATAACAACATAACCGTTTTGTGTAAGGAAGTAAGGAAAGACTCCTTTCTAAAATTTAAGGACTTAATTAGCCTGTCGTAGTCCTTAAGAAATATATTCATCTTGTATTAATAAATATATTTATTATACAATGTGTATTTTGCGGGAGAAAGTTTGATCCGAAAAGGAGGAGTGGCGGCGCGAGGAGGGAAGGAGGAGAGGAAGGGGAAACCCTAGGGCTTGCCGTGGGGCGCTTTATAGGAGGGGAAAGGCGCGGGCGCCGTGGCCACGTCGGCCATGTGTGCTGCCCCTGAAGTTTTACTGAGGGAGAGAGAGGTCGTGCGGAGGAAGAGAAACTGGGAGATGTGAGGCTGCAGGTACCAATGAGAGACACAGGTGATGCCACTGAGCTCCAGTGGGAGTTTGACGAGGATCGTGGGCGTTTCAACGTCTCGTTTCCGGACGATCAGTAGTCACCCTTAGACGGATAGATCTCGGGATCTGTAGCAGGTATCATCGGTGATGAGTCCCCGATGATCGCCGGTGACGAGTCCCCGACGATCGCCGGAGGAGTCCCCTATGTTAAGTGCTGAAACTGATAAAACTTTCCATTTTGTGAGTTTTGTGTGATTTAATGCAAGCATCATATGAATAAACTTTGTACATGTGTTTGGTGCATTTTCATGTCTATTTGCTGATGATATTTTTCCCATGCCATGGTAAACATGTTTAGGCACTATAACAAGCTTGCAAACATGCTATGATATTGTTGATGTTTTACACTTGCTGAAAAACTGCTAAGTCTGAAACTGCCTGTTATAAAACATGTCAACTTTGCATGATGTTTACCACTAATCCATTTCTCATATGCATATGATTCCTTCTTGTGATTTGGTCTATGTAATGTGTACTTTGATGCCATGCCCTTGGTTGCCATGTAAAGTTGCTGTAGCATGACTCAATCTTGCTCTCAAGTTGTCATTATAATGTTACTGTTTTGCATTCCCAGATTTCATTAAGTGTGAAAAACAGCTTATTATCTCTTATGGTTGTATATTGCCATGTTGTAATATTTGCAGAAACTATGGAACACGGTGGAGACGAAGAACAAGAAGCAATATTGGATGAAATAATCCGCAACGGAGATGATGATATCACCTCACAGTTTCTGAACGACTCCGGTGGTGAGGGAATGGAGGGAGAAGATGACGGTTCCGGTGGTCGAACGGAGGGAGAAGATGACGACTCCGGTGTTGGAGCCTTAACTATTGCAAAGTCCGGCGAGGTATATTAATTAAGCCTCTGCTGACTAGATGCATTAATTGATGTACATATGTTAACGCTTCTTTCTTCTTTTAGCCCTCCGGATCGAGCCAGCCTTCTGTAAGGAGACGAGGCCCGAAGAAAAGGTTGGGCAAGAATGAAAGGTGCACGATCGAAGAAATCGCTGCAGATGGCAAATCGACTGCTCACCGCAGACCGATTTATAAGGCAGTGCGGAGTTGTTATTAGGGACAGCATTCAAGAATGGAATAAGCCAAAGGCGGACGATGGAGTTTCTTATGTCGACGATAGATCCAAATATGAGCTTTGGAATACGCTCATTACAAATTTTTCCCTACTGCCAGACGTGGATCCAAATAACAATGTTATACAGCGAAAAGTCAAGGCGTGGGCTCTTAAGAAGATGGTCCAACAATTCAACAACTGGAAGAAAAGATTGCACGAAAAGTTTGTCCTGAAAGAGAAGACTCCAACATTCACCGGACAATATGAGAACATAAAAGATCACTGGCCCGCATTTGTGCCGTACAAGACATCAGATGTAGGTAAGAAAAGGTCACAGATAAATAAGCTAAATGATGCAAAGAAGGAATATCACCATGTTACGGGGTCAGGTGGCTACAAGGCTGCCTGGCCTAAGTGGGACAAAGCTGAGAACGACCTGCTTGATAAAGGGATCTATCCAGAGACATTGAACTAGACCGAACGGGCAAGGACTTGGTTCTGCGGGCATGGGGGAACTTTGCACCCAGAAACAGGGAAGTGTGTTTCTACGAAAGCTCAACTTGCAACACCCGTCACAGCCATTCGAGATGCAATTAAGGACTTCCAGGAAGGGAACTTCCATCCCAACAGAGAGAAGGACAAGCTGTAATGCGCCCTCAGGAATCCTGAACACCCTGGATGAACACGAGGCACATCAGGCTCCGTTCCGTTGAAGGTTGGGTTTCCCAATAGCCGGGACACTTATAGATGCCAAGGGAGAAAGAAGAAAGAGGAAGCAGACCCGCTGCAGAAGGTAGAAGAAAGAGTAGCGTTGCAGCAGAAGCAAATAGACGCACTTACTAGCCAGCAAGCTACCGGCCCATCTCAACTGCAAGAAGATACTACATTCGATACTACCCACGGAGCAACCCCACCATCTCAGCGGAAAAGCAGCGTGGCTTCCACGGAGCTCGTTCCGCCGCCCATAGATGATATCACGGCTCCTCGCTACGCCGTGGATGATATCATGGAGAGGGAACATTGTGATCTACATGCGAAATGCATGAACATAACCTTGAAGGTGGCGGTCGGCTATGCCTTACCTCGTGTACCTGATGGAACTTACCATTCCTCTCCGATTCCAGATGGCTATACTATTGTCGGGGTGGATGAAGTTATAAACGGATTTGAGCAGCCGGAGCTTGAGTACCCTATAGGTGAAGGGGAGACTCATCTGGGAGATGCCATAAGGACTACCATTCTATGGAGAAAGGAACACATCGTGCTTCCACATTGGACGCCGCGTCAGCCGTCTCTGCCACGTCAGCAGACTGCACTGTCTCAGCCGTCTCCACCACATCAGTAGACTCTGCCTCAGCTGTCTCCGCCGCGGCATCAGACTCTGCTGCCTCAGCTGTGTCCGCTGCGTCAGCAGACTCCGCTACCTCAGCCATCTCCTCCGCGTCAGCACTCCGCTACCTCATCCCCGGTGGAAGAGAACGGCCGTCGCTCCGGTGGCTAGTAATACAATTGTGAAGAAATCCAGAACAGATAGAAGCATCAAGAAGGCTGCTGCCAAGTTAGCATACAAACTGAGTGATGACGAACTTGACAAGGTCGTGGCTGCCGATGTGAAATGCCAGCTTGCACCGAAACGTCCAGATCCAAAGGAGAAAATAGATTTGGTAAAAGCGAACCGCTGTCTGGATAACCTTACGCGACCACCATCGCCTCCGCCGCTATCACACTATGACCGCTGTATTGTAAAGACATTTGATGATGTGAAGCGGTCGGGAAGTAGCAGTGGTGCAAGAAGTGGGAAAACAATTCCACAGCTCGACGAACAGAAAAACAAATTGTGCCCCCCGCTCAAGGTGTTTACCGATATCGCTAATGATCCGGGGTTAGCGGCTGATGATCTTGGTTTCACTCTTGGTGAATACTTAGGCGAGGAGGCAGATTTCCCCATGGCTGAGTTAGCCTTTTGATACGAGCACGGGAAGCCTCTCGTCAGACCTGAGAAGCTCCCGCATCTACCTACACAAATGCGAAGATTGCATAAGTGGTACATGAAAGCCTGCAAGGAAGGGACCAACAGTATCTATGTGGGAATTAAAGATGAGCATTAATTCAATGGAGTCGAGGCGATGTACATTGAATTTGATGAATTCTTTCAGTTATACAATCAAGACGCCCTCGACAAAACTATCATCAGTTGCTATTGTCTATAAGTATTATTTCTGTAATTAAGTCTCTAGCTCAGCTCGTTCATTGCATGTATAATTATCCTCACTATATTATGCAGATTGAAGATTCTCAAATGCAAAAGAGGGCAAATCTATTACATTGGGTTGATTAACCCAAATACCGTAAATGAATATACGGTAGCACACAACGCCGATGATACAACCAAAAACTTGCTAAAGGCGTTAATTGGACAACAAACTAGAAGGTAAATACTATTTCCTTACAACTTCAAGTGAGTGTTACTGTCTTGTGCACATTCTGTTTCGCTTACTCGAGGTTAAGTGTAATTGATGAGTTATGCGTGCGCAGCTTCCACTTTATTCTGCTAGTCATTCAGCTTGACGCAGGAGTAGTAATTGTCTTGGACTCGTTACATAAAAAGCCTAAGGAGTGGGCGGACATGAGTGAAATGCTCCAGAAGTAAGTTCAATCATTATCGCACTATATCGGCAACTTTCGTTCATTTCCTGAAATCAAGTAATCATTTTCTTTGTCGGGCAGGGTTTGGAAAAAGTTCATCAAGGAGGCTAGGGGTGAATGGAAAAAGGAGCTGCGATTTTAACACCCCAAAGTAAGTAGTACTAGCTAGTTCCGCACATCTCGCATTGATTCTAGTTTCAATACCATTATCATGCTTGATTATTATTTTGATTGAACTCCATTCTCGTAAAGTGCTTGAGGCAGGCACCCGGGAATAATTTATGTGGATACTACGTTTGCAAGTTCATTCGCCAGACGACCTGTGAGCAGGGCAGCTCTTTACAACAACTTGAAGTACGTAAACAATATTCACAATTTTATTTTATTACCATAAATTGTGTTGAGTTTCATTTATATATATATTGACCCCCTTCTTTAAATTAGATCCAACGGAAGCGGGACGAACCCCTACCAAAGGATCGCATACGAGCAATTCAAGAGGAATTGGCAGGATTCTTTCTTGAAGAGGTCATACGTACAGACGGAGAATCCCAACGGGATTTGCAATGCGATTTTGGTAATTAGATATTAGGGATCGTAAGAGATGTTATATTGTATATATGCATGAACGTGTACTATATGTAGTAGCGTCAAATAGATATATGAAAACTTGTTGTTCGACCAAGCACGGAGAAAGAGAGGTCACTTCTCTCTATATTCATGACGATGTTGTGTAATGGTTCCTTCATTGCTATATGTAGTTGCTAGCATCTAGTTGAATGGAAAACATAAAATAAAAATGAAAACCCTAAATGTAAAAGAATAGAATGGTAAACACTAAAAGAAAAGGGGGAAACACAATATGAAACCCCTAAACCCCTCCTTTAAAAAAACAAAAAACAAAAACCCCAACGCTTGGCAGGTGCTGACGTGTGGCTGCCTTTTAGTCCAGATTGGTGTTACTAACCGGGACTAAAGGTCCTCCTGCCTGGGCGCCCCACAGTGGCCACGTGGAGCTCCTTTCGTCCCGGTTCGTAACACAACCGGGACTAAAAGTGGGGGCCTTTAGTCCCAGTTATAGAACCGGGACTAAAGGCCCTTAGGAACTGGGACTAACGCCCTGTTTTCTACTAGTGCAATGCCACACTTGTCATAATCGGCACCAGGCGGCATATTTGTCACTAGCAAGTATGAAGCCCATGCAACATGAACATCAACAAACAGCATCACTGATGGCGGTGAACTCAAACATGGTGTTGATTTGGGCATCCATGATATGCAAGATCATATGCTATCTTGGCCTTGCCCTGATATCACGCTAGACGTGCTGACGACATTGCTCAAGCTCTGATTCTTCCAACCACTATCCTCCTCCCGAGGGCCTCAAGAAGAAGGCCACAGACACACTCTCAACCATCTCCTTCGCTGCGATCTACACCTAACACAATCATCTATAGAATACTCATCAACATTGGAGAGCACAATATGATTACAGGGTTCATGGAGGGTGAGGGTGTGCAGGTGCTCCTGCGGTACGGCCATGACTTCCAAGTCTCATGTGACGACACCTGGCTCCGGATGCACGCCACCATCGCCCCATGCCCGTGGAGCTGCTGACCTTCCACGTGCCTCACTGCACTCCCACCTACCACGTCCGCTGACACGAGCATGCTGCACTGCCTTCTCTCCTCAACTTGGCTGAGCGCCCCGTGCTGCCTAAGCCACACAATGAGAGAAAATAAGGGTCCCGCCGCCACCGATGTTGTGTGGGCTTTTCCCGACGGGGCCTGTCGGTGGCGGAGATGGGAGAGGGGTTGGAGAAGATGTGTTTCCCTGGCGGCTAGGGTTTCACCCGAGTCGTCCACGTGGGGGGCGTCATGGGCACGAGTTTCTACTCTTATAGGGCATATATGCAGAGGAATATGAAGCGAGGATGGTGTGTGCATGTATCAGGTGTGTGAAAGTCTTGTCTGAAAAAAAGATGCACGCGCTCCCCAGCATGCTCCTCCTCCCATGGGCGACAAGGTGCACCACCAACGATAGCCCGTGCTCTGGCCCGTACAACGTCACGAAGTCCTCTGCTACAGGTCACCCTACACCGAGCCAACGATGTACTCCTCGATCTCCGCCATGGTGGCATGTGTTGAAATATGGCTCCTTATTAGCGCCGCCTGCCTGTCCTGCCACATGTCATCACTCCACAGGCTCTACAAAATATATAATAGTACACTTCAAAAAAATCTAGATATTTGTTAAATATATAGAGCTCTCTACAAACATATTTAATGATACCAATATATTTATGAAAACATAAGAATGAACCACCACATTTACATACATATTCATCCATGAAGTACTATAATTTTCATGATTATTAATATTATTGGACATATGACAGATTTTTTAAACCAAAATTTTCTATACGATGTTTTGAACAAATATTCAAGAACAAAGTACACAATTTTTGTTTTCGCAAAATAAATCAACTTAGCAAAAGTTTATTGGCAAAGATGGACGACAAAGTAGCAACATAGAACATTGTACATTATAATTAAGTACTATTATTATATATGTCTAATTATTCTTAATCTTATGGTTATGTAGTAATGCATAAATAGGTAAAAATGTTTGGTATAACTAAATAATATGTACATGGCACCGAGTCCTGTTACCTAATCACTCGCGGTTGTAGTAAAAAAAAGTCAACATGCTTCGGTTTGGGTGGCTTCTAACTGAGTGACTAAGAGGTGACGCATGAGATAGGCTCTGGGAAGATGAACAACTGATATCAAATAAAATTGGTAATATGATTAGTTCCATTTTTGAATGTGGTATGACAGAAATTCTGAAAACTAGTTTTGTGAATTCTTTGTTTTGCGTGACTATTCTCGTTTGTCTAATAGTTGTTAGCTAATAGAAGTCACTTTTTTTTGCTGAACCATGTCATTATCTCTCACTTAATTCAATCAGATTTATATGACCAATTAACTTGACAATTACACACAAAAATATACATTGTCCAAGTTAATGGTTCCATTACTGTTGCATTATAGCCTTGCTCACGACTGTTTCTAATTATTTGCACCAATAAATGTACTGGCCGAGACACCCAAAATTAATATCACCTTCCTTCTTTCTCGATGTGCTAAGTACCAAATCATCGAAACATAGCCGACTTCTCTTCTGGGCGGAGCTGGAGTCAATGTCATCCCGATGCACCACATTACCAAGCTATACAATTTTCTAGGAATGATGTAGTAAATAGAGGTGTATTTAACAACATCTTACACGGACTATCAGACATAATAGAAGCCGATGTACGAAAACTAAATAAAATAGTCAAAATGCTTAATATAATGATAAAACAAAGGACAAAATTATTTGAAAAAGATGTCTTGTATTTCCATATTCCAGTACACATCATCAGACATCAAGGTTCAGTTAACCTACAAGATAAAAATATAATTAAATTTTCAAGTAGAACATAATAAAATGCCCAAATCAAAGTACTTAAATGGCTAAAAATTGGAAATTTACCTTTACTATATTCTCTTCGTCCAAGCAATGAAATACCCATGTCGGGGAGGAATCATCAAAGGGAAGCTGATTTGTCTAAAGAATACGAAAGCGGGTGGAGAACCCTGTTGGATTGCTCGAATTGGGTGCCAGTAGTTTGTTAACAAATGTTTAACCTTTTGTCACACGGTCGTATGGAGGCCCTGGTTTGAACAACTAGATACATGCTATGCTTTGGACTCTCTGACGGGACATAGTTAAACTGAGCTCGAGTGAACAGTAACATTAGAAAAATGAAAAAACAAATGTTATTAGCATGGAAGATGTTAAAATACGCATGGGAACCACCAATAATGTCTTTAGCATGGAAGATGTTGAAATCCTTTGTCGTGACGTTGATAGGAAAAGCACTCCACTCAAATGTATTCGTCTCTATTTTTAGCTCTCAGCTCTGGCGCAGCTGCAAATCTTCGGTTCCCAATGTGGAGGGCATTTCCATTAGTTTTTACTTTTACTCTTGAGTCATCACCTTCTCTTTCAAGCACCAACCTTGCGAGCGCAATTGTCATTCTTAGTTTAACATACATTGAGTCAAGTTAATGTTAAATGTGAGCATGACTGGATCTCCTCTACTCTGAATTACAATGTTTAGTTGTTGCCAAAACCACAGAGGTGCTCTGCATTTGTGTTTTGCGGTCTTAGAAAGGGCTAGCGAGATACCAAACTATCATATTATATCATGATTATTTTAACAAAGTGTTGGCATTTGACATATATTATTATTATTGCTCGTTGATTGATTGTGCCATTGTCATGAGTAAATGTGAGATCTAAGTGTTATTATTCATATGGTTAGTGTATGATATTTGCTGAAAACTTGATTACAAGTTATGCTTATATATAGCAACAGAAACAAAAGAGTTTGTAAAAGTTTTTCTTTATCACTTTCAGTTTATCAACTGAATTGTTTGAGGACAAGGAATGAGTTAACCTTGGGGGAGTTGATATGTCTTAGATGTATCTACCTTTACAAACCATTTTGCTCTTGTTTCGGACTCTAATTTGCATGATTTGAATGGAACTAACCCGGACTGACGTTGTTTTCAGCAGAATTACCTTGGTGTAATTTTTGTGCAGAAAAAAAGTACTCGGAATTGGCTGAAAATTTATGGCCAATTTTTCTGGAATTAATAAAAAAATACTAGCGCAAAGATCCACTAGAGGGGTGCCACCACAGGGCCATAAGCTCATGTGGCGCCCCCCTAGGGCGCGCCACCTGAGCTTGTGTGCCCTCAAGCCTCCGTTTGCTCTACCTCTGGTCTTATAAGTTCCGTCTCACAGAGAAAAAAATTAGAGAGAAAGTTTTATCACGTTTTACGATACAGAGCCGTCGTCACCTCCTGTTCTTCATTAGGAGGGCTAATCTGGAGTCCGTTCAGGGCTACGGAGAGGGGGATTCATCACCATCGTCATCAACAATATTTCTACATCAAAAATTCCGTGATGCTCACCGGGAGTGAGTAATTCCTTCATAGGATGATATTTTTCATGTAATCTACTCAATTTGATATGTATTGATCCCTAGTATCCACTATGTTCTGGGATTGATGTTGATAATTTTCATGTAATCTAATCAATTTGATATGTCTTGATCCCTAGTATCCACTATGTTCTGGGATTGATGTTGATATGACTTTGCTATGTTTAATGCTTGTCAGTAGGGCTCGAGTGGCATCATTTCAGATCTGAACCCTTTATATTTCCATGAATATATTTGAGTTCTTGATCATATCTGCTAATTTGTACGCACTTGTTATTGTTCTAAACCATAGACCCCAAGGTGAAAATAATTGAGATACTCTCCGGGGATGACTGTAATTCGAGGAGTTCATGTATTCACCATGTGTTAATGTTTTGATCTGCTTCACTATTTAAAGAAGGCCTTAATTACCCTTAGATTGCCTTAAGGACCCCATTGCCACGAGAGGGTAAGAAAAATATGTCATACCAGTTCTAATTGTAAGCATGTATGACTATATACGAAATACATGCCTAAATTGAATTGATGAATTAGAGCTATAGTGTATGGCTCTAGGTTGTCAGTGTTGCATGATGAATGTCATCCACACAAATATCCATCGCTGATCCAATGCCTACGCTTTGCTCATATTGTCTTTGCTAAATTAGTACTGTTGCTACTACTGTTATACTAGTAGAAAAACGACCTAATGTTCACCTCATTAGTGCCGGTTCCAATGGCTAGGCGGGTGGCACTCATTAGTCCCGGTTCGTGTTGAACCTCTAGTACCGGTTCGTTCAACGAACCGGGACTAAAGAGGTGGTGGCAGGCTGGTGTCAGGCTGGGGCCCCACCAACCCCTTTAGTCCCGGTTCATGGCATGAACCGGGACTGGAGATGCACCTTTAGTCCCGGTTTGTATAACCAACCGGGACTAAAGATGCCTCTCTATAAACCCTTCGTTGAGCCCAAGCCCATTTCTCTCTGTTTTCCCCTTTCATTCCTTCCTCTCCTCTGTTTCTTCCCCATTGCTTGAGCTCATCCTTCATTTTTGCCAAAATTTGTCAAGATTTGAAGGCCCCCCATCCATCCAAGTGATCACAAAGGTTAGCAACTTTGTCCTTTCATCTCTCATTGCTAGATTAGCTCTTGCAATGCTCTATAAGTATAGTGATTTGTGGGTTTTAGTTTGGGAGTAATTATATGTGGTAGTTTATTTGATTTACATGCAATTTGAGCTCAAAATAACTCTTAGTTTGCATATGTAGGTGTGGTTTACTTAGTGCCTTCCCGTCCCCGTCCTAACGACCACCATCGATGGCCCCCACCATCCCGTCGCCGGCACCACCTTGGTGAGCCTCTTGTTCTTATCTTTTTTATATAAAAAAATCATGTTTGTGTGATTTAGATATATAGTTACTTGTATAATTTTCTTACCCGTACGTTGTTTGTTATACATAGTGGCATGGTTTTGATATCCGTCCCCGTCGGCCCTCGTCCGGTTTATGATTCGGATGTGGTATATTCTCTTTTATAACTATTTGTTGCATTTCGTGTTTATGACAAATTATGCCCATCAAGTTGACATGGATATTTTTATCTAGGAGGTATGTGAACCAGAAATTCCAACCGACCCTCTTGTCGAGAGGTTAAATTTAGTTGAAAAAGAAAATGAGTATTTGAAAGAAAAATTGAAAAGAATTGAAGGAGAGAAGATGAAACTGGAGTTGTATGTTGCCGATGTCGTCGATGATCACAAGATCAAGATGGAGAAAATGCGCTTGAAGATTAGAAAGATTAGAAAATATGCCATTGATAGTGAGGCTTAGTATTATTATGCTATTGGATCAATTGTTACCTTAGTTGCGATCTTGATCGCATTTGTTGTTGCATTTAAATGCTTTAGCTAGAGAGTTTGTATGTTGTTTTATGAGAATAAGTGTGTATGAACTTGTATTAATTTGGTCTCTTTGGTGCTGTGTAATGAAGATGAGCCGACAATGGATGTACGATGATCGATGCTCTGCCCAGTTCGTTAATGGCATGCGTACTTTTCTGCTTGCGGCTGAGGCAAACAAGCGGGCGGATGGTTTTATGTCTTGTCCATGTGCTGGCTATAAGAATGATCAGAATTACTCTAAGTCAAGAACCATTCACATCCACCTATTTGAGTCCGGTTTCATGCCCCACTATAATGTTTGGACCAAGCACGGAGAAAGAGGGGTTATGATGGAAGACAATGAAGAAGAAGAGGACGACGACAACTATCCTGGCCATGGGTTCCCTGAATACGATGGTACAACAACGAGGGAAGAAGCTGAGCCGGCAATGCGGGAGGAAGCTGAAGAAGAGGCATCAGATGAGCCCGCTGATGATCTTGGTCGGGCCATTGCCGATGCAAAGAGAAACTGCGCAAGTGAAAAGGATAGGCTGAAGTTGTAGTGCATGTTAGAGGATCACAAGAAATCGTTGTACCCAAATTGCGAAGCTGACAAGAAAAACCTGGCCACCACACTGGAATTGCTGCAAGGGAAGGCAGAGAATGGTGTATCTGACAAGGGATTTGGAAAGTTGCTGATAAAGTTAAAGAAGATGCTTCCAAAGGACAACAAATTGCCCGACAGTACGTACGAAGCAAAGAAGCCTGTCTGCCCTCTAGGATTAGAGGTGTAGAAGATACATGCATGCCCTAATGACTGCATCCTCTACCGCGGTGAGTACGTGGATTTGAATGCATGACCGGTATGCGGTGCATTGCGCTATAAGATCAGCCGCATTGACCCTGGTGATGTCGAGGGCGAGCGCCCTAGGAAGAAGATTCCTGCCAAGGTGATGTGGTATGCTCCTATAATACCACGGTTGAAATGTTTGTTCCAAAACAAAGAGCATGCCAAGTCGATGCGATGCCACAAAGAAGACTGTAAGAAAGATGGGAAGTTGAGAGTACCCGCTGACGGGTCGCAGTGAAGAAAAATTGAGAGGAAGTGGAGGGACTTTGCAGATGACGCAAGGAACATATGGTTTGGTCTAAGCGCAGATCGCATTAATCCTTTTGGGGAGCAGAGCAGCAATCATAGCACCTGGCCTGTGACTCTATGTATGTATAACCTTCCTCCTTGGTTGTGCATGAAGCGGAAGTACATTATGATGCCAGTGCTCATCCAAGGCCCTAAGCAACCTAGCAACGACATTGATGTGTACCTAAGGCCATTAGTTGAAGAACTCTTACAGCTGTGGAATGAAAAACGTGTACATGCGTGGGATGAGGACAATCAGGAAGAATTTGACCTACATGCGTTGCTGTTTGTGACCATCAATGATTGGCCTACTCTCAGTAACCTTTCAGGACAGACAAATAAGGGATACCGCACATGCACGCACTATTTGGATGATACCGACATTATATATTTGGATAATTGTAAGAAGAATGTGTACCTGGGACATCGTTGATTTCTTCCGAGCAGGCATCCCATAAGAAAGAAAGGCAAGCATTTCAAAGGTGAGTCAGATCACCGGACGAAGCCTCGCCACCGTACTGGTGATGATGTACATGATATGGCCAAGGATTTAAAGGTAATCTTAGGAAAGGGTCCTGGCGGACAATCTGTTCCGAATGACGCTGACGGACGCGCACCCATGTGGAAGAAGAAATCTATATTTTGGGACCTACCCTATTGGAAAGACCTAGAGGTCCGCTCTGCAATCGACGTGATGCACGTGACGAAGAATCTTTGCGTGACCCTGCTTGGCTTCTTGGGCGTGTATGGGAAGACAAAAGATACACCGGAGGCACGGGAGGACCAGCAACGTATGCACGGAAAAGATGGCATACATCAGGGTCATGCCAGCTACGCTCTTACCAAGGAAGAGAAGGAAATCTTCTTTGAATGCCTGCTCAGTATGAAGGTCCCATCTGGCTTCTCGTCGAATATAAAGGGAATAATAAATATGGCAGGGAAAAAGTTTTAGAATCTAAAGTCTCATGACTGCCACGTGATTATGACGCAACTGCTTCCGGTTGCAATGAGGGGGCTTCTACCGGAAAACATTCGATTAGCCATTGTGAAGCTATGTGCATTCCTCAATGCAATCTCTCAGAAGGTAATCGATCCAGAAATCATACCAAGGTTAGAGAATGATTTGGTGCAATGTCTTGTCAGTTTCGAGTTGGTGATCCCACCATCCTTCTTCAATATTATGACGCATGTCCTGTAGGAGATATGCCCTAGAGGCAGTAATAACAGTTATTTTGTAACTCCAAGTTTGTAATGAATGTTTATGTTCCATGCTATAACTGCTATGATTCTCGAGTCTGCAATAACACGAGGCTCGGAGGGAAACTCATATGCACGTGTGGTATAATAAACGGTAAAATGTATTCCTGGTCTTGCCTCTAAGACTGGCTCAAGTATTGCATGATGATCCTGTTTTCCTGATCATAGGCATGGATGTGCTGGCAATTTTGAGGGCACATTGTTAGTAGAACACTTGTGTTGAATCGACCCAGATTGATGTTATGCTATGAGTTTCTATCGTTACAAGTTTATGGTTAATAACACAGAGATAGTTAATGTTTGCATAATTCCTTAGACCATGAGAGTATCGAGTTCCTTCGTACTTGCTTCGTGAACTTTGGGGTTTGTTAAACGTCATCCGTAACTGGGTGGCTATTACGGCGGCTTACGGGTTCACAGAAAAGTATGGCGAGTAACGAGATAGCTCAAGATTGGAATTTGCTCCTCCGGCGATGGAGAGATATTCCCGGGCCAACTCGGTGTTACGGTATCCATCATCGTCTAGCCAGACACATTGTGATTTGATCACTGGGATGACGGAACACGGAAATGAGAAAAGAGGACAAAACCGGCAACGAGGTAACTTGCATAGTGGAAAAATTTGTTGATCCATGGGGATGCAATAAATCTCATCTCGGGTGTTTGTGACATATCGCGAAGCAACAGGAATAGCTCACGGCAACTGGAGGTTCACTCGAATATTTATTCTTGTGGGTATAGGGGTCAATATGGGTGTCCACGGCTCCGATGTTGATCATTGATCGGAAGGGGTTCCAGGTCATGTCTATACTTCACCGAACCTATAGGGTGACACGCTTAACGGTCATCTATCTGCTAAATACTAGACAGGAAGTTTGAGAGAAAGTTTCCGTAAAAGGTTTCTCGGAGACAGCGGAAAAGTTCCGCAGAAAGAGGTCACCGGATAAGTTTTGGTGAAACTGAAAAGTTGTTTCAGGGGATACCATTAAGTCAAAATGGTTTCGGCACATGCCTGATAATTCTTGGAGGGTGCCAGAATCATTCTGGAAACTTTCTGGAATTTTCGGGGATGAAAACCGAAAATGTTTCGGAGCTGCCGGAACCGCTTCAGATGCTTTTCGCAGATGAAAATCACTAATCTGGAATTGTTCCAGAACGCGTTGAAAATTATTTTAGTGGGTACTGGAATTGTTCTAAGCCCACATAAATATTTTCAGTTCGAACGGACGCTGAAAAATGTCGTCGTGAATAGTGAAAGTGCTTTTTGGATATTTTTTGGTGAGTCACCTTTTGGATATGATCAAAAGGCTTCTAGAAGGCTATGGGGGGCCATGAGAGCCCCTCATGGGGGGGCGCCCAAGTGGGTGGCCGGCCAAGGGTGGAGCTCCTCCATGGAGCTCCACATGGCACCCCCTTTCCCCCATATGCCCTTTATGAATGACTTAAAGTGGGGGTAGTTTGGTATTTTGAATACCCTTTCTACCCCTTGGCTTTCCTATAAATAGAGGAGGTGAGGGCTGCCATCTCTTCATCCCTTGCTCTCATACACATGCTATGCTTTGCTAGGTCTCTCTCTCCCTCCCACGAAAAGAGTTTTTCATAGATCCGAAACACTGTCTGGGTTCCGGCAGGAACTAGTTCTGGACGGCGAAGCCCTGCCGGATAGTTGACACAGTATGTGTGCAACCCCATAGAGAGGTCGTAGTTGGGAGGTTGTCCGGCGAGGGAGTACATCCTCACGGTTGGGAGGTTGTAAATACTAGCTGCGGGGATCTGCACCAACGATCTACACCGACTCTTCTTTCGCTGCGCTTCGAGTCGGTACGGATCAGATCAAACCTTGTATGCAATTTCCATAGTGGTCCTGGGCGTGCTCGCTATACCGAATTTTTTTATTTTCTGTCGCATTCCCCTACAGTGGCATCAAGAGTCGTGCTATGCGCAGATACAGGTTACGATCTGGAATACATGGAGATGTATGGGTATTGCATAATATAATTTTGGAGTAGATGAGATCTATTGCTGAAAATTATTTATGCGGGTGGCAGATGAAATATGTTACCCGATGTTCTTGTTGCTTCCCTAGAATTTGCGTATTTCTGATCCTGAAATGGCTTGGTGGAATTTCACAAAGTTCTGGCAATCCGCGATCCTGATTGATCAACGAAGTGCAATCAGTTCTTTGGGTTCCACCATAGTTAAAGGAAAGATGAAATTTCACAGATGAAAGGGCAATGTAGATATGATCTGCACGGGGGTCATGCGTATGACGAAGTTTAGTATGGGGCTCAAGATTTTATTATCTCGTATCTTCATACACCCTGGAAAGTTAATCTAGCGACTTGAATAATCATACTTGATGATATACGTTGGTAGCTGCGGTTTGAGTAAAAACCTTAGAAGCCACGTAAAATAAAATTTTGCATAAACCGATTAGAGGCGTCTAACTTGGTTTTGCAGGATGGTTTGCATGTGATGTGGTATAGCAATGCTCATATTCAATTTGATTATGTATGAGATGACTATATGATGTAATTAACATGACCTGCGTGTCATGATTCGGCATGATGGCTGGAGCCATATGATTGCACTTTAATGACCTGCGTGTCAACCTTAAGTAATGCATTTAATTCTATCCGCTATGGAGATGGCGATATTATCTGGTGCATCGACAAGGTGGTGGCAATCTTCGCGAAGGTGAACATCGACGCAAGTGCCGAAGACGAAGAATACTTGACTTCTCCGTCAGAAGAGGCTATACCATATCATAGCATTATGAATTGCCTGAGATGTTTATCCCTCTTGATGCACCCTTCTTGATTGCGTGGTAGTTGCTTTTTATTAGGGTGATCTCTCACTAAAAATATCAAGTAGTTAGTGTTATCCCAAGTGTAGCACCGTCACGGCACCTAACTTTTCGGGGTATCACAGGATCTCCCTGGGTATGAACGATTAGGGATGTTTGAGGCGGGTGAGTTGAGACGTCGCAGCAAGATCACTTGGTTGTCTTGACGTTCTGGAAGGATCTCCCTGAGCTCGGAACACGCCCATTGAAAGATGAACAAGAGTCACATAGAGATGTGATCGGCAAGTCTGCCTACCGATTGAAGTTCGTGCCATCAGTGTTCATCTCGTTCAATGGAGTTGAATGGATATGCGGGTCTTGTATCACTCGTAATCAATTTTGAGAGATATTGATTTGAGTGGGAGCGCACTTTAGAATAAAACTCTTTATTCACTAGTGCAAATTTCATTATAAACCAAGTCTAAGTGAAACTTGTGTTTTCCGTTGTAGATCAAATGGCTCGCAACACCGCATTCAACTTAGGCCCGATGTTAGAGAGAGAGAAGTTAGATGCGACTGGAAACAACTATGCGGACTGGGTCCGCAACCTGAGGATTGTCCTTAGGAGTGCTAAGAAATTGTATGTCCTTAAAATTGCTCTTCCAGCTAAACCGGCAGCAGAAGCCCCAGAAGATTTACAAAAGGTCTGGGCCACTAAGGATGATGATCACAACTTAGTGCAGTGCCTCATGCTAGCTTGCATGAGTGCAGAGCTTCGAAAACATTTTGAATTCCATAAACCCCGTGATATGATCCGGGAATTGGATGCTCTGTACAAGGAAACCGCAAAGTCTGAACGATTTGATATCATGAAGGCTTTGATGGATTGCAAGATGGCTGAGGGTAGTTCAGTTGGCGAACACGTGGTCAAAATGATTGGCTATTCTGAAAGGCTTAAAACCCTGGAATTTCCACTTCCACCTGGCCATATGATGGACATGTTGCTTTCTTCACTCCCCCCGTCTTACGACGGTTTTGTCTTGAACTACAACATGAGTGGGATGGAGAAGGAACCGGAAGAGGTGCTCGCCCTGCTGAAAACTGCAGAAGGAGGACTGCGGAAAAATCGCAAGCAAGTGTTGCTTGTGAATAAAACCGCCAGTTTCAAAAAGAAGAAAGGCAAGCCAAAGAAGGGCAAGGGCGCCGGTAAGACCGGCTCCCAAAGCAACTCTAAGGGTGGAGCCAAGAATGAAACTGAGTGCTTCTACTACAAGGGCAAAGGACACTGGAAGAGAAACTGCAAGAAGTATCTGGAAGATAAGAAGTCCGGGAAAACCGGAAAAGGTATAATTGTTATACAAGTTAATGTCATTGACGTTTTGCTTGCTAGCGAAAATTCTAAGTCTTGGGTATTTGATACCGGATCGGTTGCTCACATTTGTAACTCAATACAGGGGCTTCAGAAGGTGCGCAAGTTGGCAAAGAATGAAGTCATGAAGCGCGTCGGGAATGGCGCTGGGATCGCCGCTCAAGCCGTCTGCATTATGCCTCTACGTCTCCCTTGAGGATTTATCTTAGAACTAAGTAACTGTTATTTTGTTCCACTGTTGTGTAGAAACATTATCTCCGGATCATGTTTAGTACATGATGGGTATTCGTACAAGTCTGAGAACAATGGTTGTTCACTTTATTGTAAGGATATGTTTTATGGATTTGCACCCATTGTTGGGGGCCTTTTCATACTAAATCTTGAATGTGGAAATGATGTCTTTAACGTGAATGCTAAACGCCTTAAGAAGGCTAATACCACCACCACTTTCTTGTGGCACTGTCGCCTTGGCCACATCGGAAAGAAACGCATGAAAAGACTCCATAAAGATGGAGTTTTACCGTCCCTTGATTTTGAATCATTTGACACATGTGAAGCTTGCTTGATGGGAAAAATGACCAAGACGCCCTTCACGGGTCATCCTGAACGGGCGGGTGAATTATTGGAAATAATACATAGTGATGTATGTGGTCCAATGAACATAGCCGCACGGGGTGGGTATTTCTACTTCGTGACTTTTACTGATGATTTAAGTCGGTATGGCTATATATACTTAATGAAGCATAAGTCGGAAACCTTTGAAAAGTTCAAAGAATTTCAGAATGAGGTAGAAAATCATCGTGACAAAAAGATTAAGTTTCTGCGTTCTGATCGCGGAGGCGAGTATCTTAGTCATGAGTTTGGCCAACATCTGAGTGACCGTGGAATCGTTTCACAGCTTACGCCTCCCGAAACTCCACAGAGAAACGGAGTATCGGAACGATGTAACCGAACCTTGTTGGACATGGTAAGGTCGATGATGTCTCTTACGGATCTTCCAATATCTTTTTGGGGTCACGCACTAGAAACTGCCGCTTATACATTAAAAAGAGCACCGTCTAAGTCTGTTGAGACGACGCCATTTGAATTATGGTATGGGAAGAAACCCAATGTGTCGCATCTCAAGGTTTGGGGTTGTGAAGCTTATGTAAAACGTTTACAACCAAGCAAACTCGACCCCAGAGCAGACAAATGTTACTTTGTAGGTTATCCCAAAAACACCATTGGGTATTCCTTCTACCACCAGTCCGAGGGCAAAATGTTTGTCGCAAAAGTTGGACACTTTCTCGAGAAAGAGTTTCTCGCCAAAGAATTAAGTGGGAGGACAGTGTAACTTAATGAGATTAGTGAATCTTCGGTGACCGTTGATATGGCTAAGGAACTGGAAGAAATTCCGCTAATTATCCCTACAACTGAGCCGGAAGTTGTCGCATATGATGCGGAGACTTCAGACAATGTTGTAACTGAACCGCGCAGATCAGGTAGGGCTATCCAGCCACCTGAGTGGTCTCATAACGAAATCTTCATTCTTGAAGACGATGAACCTGCGCACTACAAGGAAGCAATGGCGGGGCCCAGCTCAAAGGAATGGCACAAGTCCATGAAATCCGAAATGGAATCCATGTACGAAAACCAAGTTTGGAACTTGGAAGAACTTCCAGAAGGCGTAAAGCCAATTGGTTGTAAATGGATTTTCAAAAGAAAGACGGACGTGGATGGTAACATTACTATCCACAAAGCTAGACTTGTCGCGAAGGGGTTCACGCAAGTTCCAGGAGTGGACTACGACGAGACTTTCTCGCCCGTAGCTATGCTTAGGTCTGTTCGGATATTACTAGCAATTGCTGCTTATTTCGATTATGAAATATGGCAGATGGATGTCAAAACGGCTTTCCTAAATGGAAACCTCAAAGAGGATGTATACATGATACAGCCAGAAGGTTTTGTCAGTCATAAGGATGCTGGAAAGTTATGCAAACTTCAGAAAGCCATTTATGGTCTGAAGCAAGCGTCAAGGAGCTGGAACATTCGTTTTGATGAAGTGGTCAAAGAGTTTGGCGTCATCAAGAATGATGAAGAATCTTGTGTTTACAAGAAGTTTAGTGGGAGCGCAAAAGCATTTCTAATCTTGTATGTGGATGGCATATTGTTGATTGGAAATGACGTGAATTTTCTTAGTGAAATAAAAGACTCATTGAAGAAAAGTTTTCCATTGAAAGACTTAGGCGAAGTGGCATATGTATTGGGCATCAGAATCTATAGAGATAGATCAAAACGCCTGATAGCGCTTAGCCAAAGCATGTACATTGACAAGGTGTTGAAAAGGTTCAACATGGAGAACTCCAAGAAGGGCCTTCTCCCCATGTCACCTGGCACAGTGCTTTGCAAGAATCAGTGTCCTCGGACTCTCAATGAGCGAGTACAAATGAATGATGTTCCATATGCCTCGGCAGTTGGTTCTATTATGTATGCCATGCTATGTACAAGACCGGACATTTCCTATGTGCTAAGTGTTAGCAGCCGGTACCAACGTGATCCAGGTTTGGAACACTGGGCCGCAGTCAAGGGTATTCTTAAGTACCTCAGAAGGACCAAGGATTTACTCCTTGTGTACGGAGGTGATGAAGAGCTCATTGTAAGTGGTTACACTGAGGCATGCTTCATGACTGACCCAGATGACTTCAAATCTCAATCATGCTATGTTTTCATATTGAACGGTGGCACAATTGATTGGAAAAGTTCGAAACAAAAGACTGTGGCGGATTCTACGACGGAGGCGGAATATGTTACAGCTTCAGAAGCCTCCAAGGAGGCGGTATGGATCAAGCAATTTCTTGAAGACCTTGGTGTGGTTCCTAGTGCCCAGGACCCGGTGGAGATCTATTGTGATAATAGTAGCGCCGTGGCTCAGGCAAGGGAGCCAAGTTCGCACCATAAGACAAGACATATTGAACGCAAATATAAACTCATTCGACATCATGTCGAAGCAGGTTTAGTGAAAGTACGCAAAGTTCACACGGATCTGAACGTGTCAGACCCGATGACAAAGCCTCTACGACGAGCAAAGCATGAGCAGCACCGGATAGCCATTGGTGTCAGGGAAGCCATGTAACTGGATTATGACTCTAGTGCAAGTGGGAGTCTGTAGGAGATATGCCCTAGAGGCAGTAATAACAGTTATTTTATATCTCCAAGTTTGTAATGAATGTTTATGTTTCATGCTATAACTGCTATGATTCTCGAGTCTGCAATAACACGAGGCTCGGAGGGAAACTCATATGCACGTGTGGTATAATAAACGGTAAAATGTATTCCTGGTCTTGCTTCTAAGACTGGCTCAAGTATTGCATGATGATCCTGTTTTCCTGATCATGGGAATGGATGTGCTGGCAATTTTGAGGGCACATTGTTAGTAGAACACTTGTGTTGAATTGACCCAGATTGATGTTATGCTATGAGTTTCTATCGTTACAAGTTTATGGTTAATAACATAGAGATAGTTAATGTTTACATAATTCCTTAGACCATGAGAGTATCGAGTTCCTTCGTACTTGCTTCGTGAACTTTGGGGTTTGTTAAACGTCATCAGTAACTGGGTGGCTATTACGGCGGCTTACGGGTTCACGGAAAAGTATGGCAAGTAACGAGATAGCTCAAGATTGGGATTTGCTCCTCCGGCGATGGAGAGATATTCTCGGGACCTCTCGGTGTTACGGTATCCATCATCGTCTGGCCAGACACATTGTGATTTGATCACTGGGATGCCGGAACACGGAAACGAGAAAAGAGGACAAAACCGGTAACGAGGTAACTTGCATAGTGGACAAATTTGTTGATGCACGGGGATGCAATAAATCTCACCTCGGGTGTTTGTGACATATCGCGAAGCAACAGGAATAGCTCACGGCAACTCGAGGTTCGCTCGAATATTTATTCGTGTGGGTATAGGTGTCAATATGGGTGTCCACGGCTCCAATGTTGATCATTGATCGGAAGGGGTTCCAGGTCATGTCTATACTTCACCGAACCTATAGGGTCACACGCTTAAGGGTCATCTATCTGCTGAATACTTGACAGGGAGTCTGAGAGAAAGTTTCCGTAAAAGGTTTTTCGGAGACAGCGGAAAAGTTCTGAAGAAAGAGGTCACCGGATGAGTTTCGGTGAAACTGAAAAGTTGTTTCAGGGGATACCATTAAGTCAAAATGGTTTTGGCACATGCCTGATAATTCTTGGAGGGTGCCAGAATCATTCTGGAAACTTTCTGGAATTTTCGGGGATGAAAACCGAAAATGTTTCGGAGCTGCCGGAACCGCTTCAGATGCTTTTCGCAGATGAAAATCACTAATCTGGAATTGTTCCAGAACGCGTTGAAACTTATTTTAGTGGGTACTGGAATTGTTCTAAGCCCACATAAATATTTTCAGTTCGAACGGACGCTGAAAAATGTCGTCGTGAATAGTGAAAGTGCTTTTTGGATATTTTTTGGTGAGTCACCTTTTGGATATGATCAAAAGGCTTCTAGAAGGCTATGGGGGGCCATGAGAGCCCCTCATGGGGGGCCCCCAAGGGGGTGGCCGGCCAAGGGTGGAGCTCTTCCATGGAGCTCCACATGGCACCCCCTTTCCCCCATATGCCCTTTATGAATGACTTAAAGTGGGGGTACTTTGGTATTTTGAATACCCTTTCTACCCCTCGGCTTTCCTATTAATAGAGGAGGTGAGGGCTGCCATCTCTTCATCCCTTGCTCTCATACACATGCTATGCTTTGCTAGCTCTCTCTCTCCCTCCCAAGAAAAGAGTTTTTCGTAGAGCCGAAAGGTTGTCTGGGTTCCGGCAGGAACTAGTTCTGGACGGCGAAGCCCTGCCAGATAGTTGACACCGTATGTCTGCAACCCCGTAGAGAGGTCGTAGTATAGATCTTTTGCCCGAGGGGCTGTTCGAGTGCCCTCCGAAGGGCTGTCCGAGTCTCCGTTCGAGTTTCGAGGGTCCTCCCGAAGGGCTGTCCGCGACATCGTCCGGGGGACTGTCCGACCGCCTCCTAAAGGGCTGTCCGTCGAGGGAGTAAATCCTCGCGGTTGGGAGGTTGTAAATCCAAGCTGCGGGGATCTGCACCAACGATCTACACCAACTCTTCTTCCGCTGCGCTTCGAGTCGGTACGGATCAGATCAAACCTTGTATGCAGTCTCCATAGTGGTCCTGGGCGTGCTCGCTATACCGAAACTTTTTATTTTCTGTCGCATTCCCTTACACGTCCTAGTTCACCTATGCAAAGAGATTGCCATTCTGGGTCCTGTATTTCTACACAATATAGTCCCCTTTGAGAGGTTCATGGGAGTCTTAAAGAAATATGTTCATAACCGTGCTAGGCCAGAAGGAAGCATCTCCAAGGGCCATGAAAATGAGGAGGTCATTGAGTTTTGTGTTGACTTTATTCTTGACCTTAAGCCGATTGGTGTTCCTGAATCGTGACATAAGGGCAGACCAGGTGGAAATGGCCCGCTAGGACCAAAAGCAATAATATGTATGGACGGGCATTCTCTCAATCAAGCACACTACACAGTTCTACAAAATTCCGCCTTGGTTGCTCCATATATCGAGGAACACAAGAATATTCTACGCTCCAAATACCCGGAGCAGTTTGACGACTGGATTACACGTGAACAAATGGGGACTTTCACCGGTTGGTTGCAGACACATGCCATGCATGACGACCCTGTTGAAGATGACCTGTACTTGCTGTCCCAGTTATCATCTTTGATTATAATGACTTTCAAAGGGTACGAGATAAATGGGAATACATTTTACACGATCTCCCAAGATAAAAAGAGCACCAACCAAAACAGTGGTGTCCGCTTTGATGCAGCAACCAAGAGGGGAAAAGACACATATTATGGTTACATAGAGGAGATATGGGAACTTGACTATGGACGTGGTTTGAATGTCCCTTTGTTTCGGTGCAAATGGGTCAATCTGACACGAGGCGGGGTAACGGAAGACCCACAGTACGGAATGACAACAGTGGATCTCAACAATCTTGCATACGCAGACGAACCATTCGTCCTAGCCAATGATGTGGCGCAGGTTTTCTATGTGAAGGACATGTCTACCAAACCGAGAAAAAGAAAAGATAAGGAAGAGAATACATCATACGATGAGCCAAAGCGCCACATAGTTCTTTCAGGGAAAAGAAACATCATGGGAGTGGATGACAAGACAGACATGTCAGAAGATTATGAAAAGTTTCATGAAATTGCTCCCTTCAAAGTGAATATTGACCCGAGCATCCAGTTAAATGATGAGGATTGTCCATGGTTACGGCGCAAAGGGACACACGAGAAGAAAAAGTTTTACACCCAAAGATCCCACTCTGGGATGTGACCGGCTTCACTGTCATCACTTTCTTCTCTAGTGAGTTCCGGACTTATATATATTTCTGGAAAGTACCACTTTGGACAAACCATAGGGAATCTTTGTAATAGTTAGGGTGCTTATGTGTTTTGGCATTTGAAATGTGTACTTTTGTGCTTCGGACAAATGTCATCAATTTTCAACCCTTTCTGACTTCATTTGCTATTTTTCATGCATTTACTGATTTTTTTGAGCTAAATGACCCTGAAATTGAAAAGCACAACAAATGAACTCTGAAAAGGTTGAAAGTTGGCATGGTATCATCGTTTCACCCACATAGCATGTGCAAAAAAGTTGAGAAGGTTACGGCAAAAACTGGATGCACTTCGTGAACAAAATGAACAATCTCTTTCGAAGTATCAGGGTTTCGGACGAAAACTCATTTGTTACAAAGGCATTTCATTGTTTTAAACTTATTTCAACTCCAGACTTTTTGTGCATTCAGTATGCACCATTCGAAGCCACATCATCAATTTTAAACCCTTTCTGACTTCATTTGCTATTTTTCATGCATTTACTGATTTTTTTAGCTAAATGACCCTGAAATTGAAAAGCACTACAAATGAACTCTGAAAATGATGAAAGTTGGCATGGTATCATCATTTCACCCACATAGCATGTGCAAAAAAGTTGAGAGGGTTACGACAAAAACAGGATGCACTTCATGTACAAAATGGACAATCTCTTTCGAAGTATCAGGGTTTTGTGCTAAAATTCATCTGTTACAAAGGCATTTCATTTTTTTAACTTATTTGAACTCCAGACTTTTTGTGCGTTCAGTATGCACCATTCAAAGCCTCGTCATCAATTTTCAACCCTTTCTGACTTCATTTGCTATTTTTCATGCATTTACTGTTTTTTTTAGCTAAATGACCCTGAAATTGAAAAGCACAACAAATGAACTCTGAAAAGGTTGAAAGTTGGTATGGTATCATCATTTCACCCACATAGCATGTGCAAAAAAGTTGAGAGGGTTACGACAAAAACAGGATGCACTTCGTGTACAAAATGGACAATCTCTTTCGAAGTATCAGGGTTTTGGGCTAAAACTCATCTGTTACGAAGGCATTTCATTTTTTTAAAACTTATTTCAACTCCAAACTTTTTGTGCGTTCAATATGCACCATTCAAATCCATGTCATCAATTTTCAACCGTTTCTGACTTCATTTGCTATTTTTCATGCATTTACTGATTTTTTTGAGCTAAATGACCCTGAAATTGAAAATCACTACAAATGAACTCTGAAAAGGTTGAAAGTTGGCATGGTGTCATCATTTCACCCACATAGTATGTGCAAAAAAGTTGAGAGGGTTACGGCAAAAACTGGATGCACTTCGTGTACAAAATGGACAATCTCTTTCGAAGTAGCCGAAAACTCATCTGTTACAAAGGCATTTCATTTTTTTAAACTTATTTCAACTCCAGACTTTTTGTGCGTTCAGTATGCACCATTCAAAGCCACATCATCAATTTTCAACCCTTTCTGACTTCATTTGCAATTTTTCGTGCATTTACTGATTTTTTTGAACTAATTGACCCTGAAATTGAAAAGCACTACAAATGACCTAAGTATTACCAAATTGAATATAATGATAAAACACACTAACATTAAACAGAAGAAAAAAGAATCACAGAAAAATCTATTTTTAAAGTAAAGTTATTCGCAAACTAGTGATTCACACAAATTTCAAATAATTCAAATTTAAACTATTCAAAGTTGAAAACTACTGGCACTAACAGAAAGTTTATAATTTTTTTTACCTAAAGCAAAAAGATTCACAAAGAAACTCTAAATAAAGCAAAGAACAACTCAGAAATAAAAGAAAATAAATAAAGCAGAAAACAAAAAAATAAAAAATAAATAAATTAAAAAAGCCCGCCTACTGGGCCACAACGGACTGCATACGACTAGAAACCCAACCTGTAGTTGGGCCAGGATGCAGGCCCGCAAGGCCCACTTGGTCCACAGGGCAGCGCTGCAGAGGTAGGCCGAGAAGGCCTGCATTAGACAGGAGCTCAATGCAGTGCCCGCGCCGGGGCTTATAAACAGGTCGAGGCGCTCCTCAACTAGCGAGGTGGGACTAAACATCCACCGCGCCCCTTACCTGGCAGCAACCTTTAGTCGCGGTTGGTGGCTCCAACCGCGACTAAAGGGGGGTCTTTAGTCGCGGTTGGAGCCACCAACCGGGACTAAAGGCCTGGCTTCCCGCTGCTTGGCCTGGTCAAAATTGACCTTTAGTCCCGGTTGGTGGCTCCAACCGGGACTAAAGGCCTCCGCATATATATACACCACTTGAATTATTTTCAGTTTCCCTCTGCTTCTTCGTCTCTTCGACCACTACGAACAGAGGAGATCGCCGCCGCTCCCGACGCACCGCCTGCCCCGACGCCGTCGCCGCCCCGGACGTGCCGCCCACGCACCCGAAGCGACGACCCCCGTCGCCGCCCCCGTCGCGCGTCACCCCCTCCTCGAGCTCGCGCGCCGTCGCCGTCGCAGTCGCCGTCGCCGACGACTCGCGTCTCCTCGCCGGCCGTCGCCCCGCTGTGAGCCCCTGCCGCCATGGCCGCCCTCCCATCGATCGAGCCCGCACACACACACACACACACACATACATGAACACACACACGCACACACACACACACACACTTTCTTATTTTCTGTTTTTCTGTTTTTTAGTTTTTTATACTTTTAGTTATAGAAATGTTAGATGAATTAGATATATAAATGTTAGATGAATGATTTTTTAGTTTTTTATACTTTTAGTTATAGAAATGTTAGATGAATTTTAGATATATAAATGTTAATTAGATGAATTTTGACATTTTTTTCACTAGATGATTAGATGTATATTGAAAAAAGTTTGAATGTTGCATATTTCACGATGCAACATTTGATCCAATGTAACTAGATGCAAGAATTTTGACAATGTCAATGTTTGATCATATGTCAAAGTTTGATTGGACATATGCAACTTTGATCATATGTCAAAGTTTGATCATATGTCAAAGTTTGATCTAGTGAAATATGATCAAATATGCAACATTTGATCATAGGTCAAAGTTTGCATTTTTGACATAGATGCAAGAATGACATAGATGTACATTTGAGAGGAAGTTTGAATTTTGACATCCAATGTAACTAGAATTTTGACATTTGATCCAATGTATAGCAATTAGTATTTGCAAAAGTTGCATATTTTAATGTTGTATTTGCAAAAGTTTGTTATGTATTTGCAATTAATTAGTATATGTATGTATAGTACAATAGATTCTCTTAGTCCTTTAATAAGGGATTTATCAAGAATGCCCCCATTATGGATGTGCACAAGTTGATCCATTTTTTTTTCTGATCTCATCTATATATATATTCTTCTATATGTCACGTTGTCTGTCAAAGTATTGAAGAAATCCATGGCTTCATCATTAGCCGGAAGTAACAGGCGCATGATGGTACGAAGCCCTCCAAAGTTGTTTTGGAACGGAGTTCCCGATAGGATAATTCGCTTTTTGGTATGAATTTCAGCAAAGGCCTTCCAAATAGCGATATTCGGAAGGCTCTTGCTGAACTTCGTACCAAAAAGCTAATTATCCTATCCGGGACTCCGTTCCAAAACAATTTGGAGAGCTTCGTACCATCATGCGCCTGTTACTTCCGGCTAATGATGAAGCCATGGTTTTCTTGAATCCTTTGACACCAGACAACGTGCCATATAGAAGGGTAGATGAGATCAGGAAAAATATGGACCATTTTCTGCACATCCAGAATGGCGCCATTTTGTTAAATCCCTTAAAGGTTAAGAGAATCCGTTATGATTCTGAATCCTGTTCCTAGCCAGGGACTAGAGGAGGAGAGGAAGCAGGAAGCAGACCGCCTTCGCATCGTAGAATCAAAGCACACGGAGTTGGCACTCGCTTTCCAGCGGCAGCAGCAGCAGATCGACTCACTTAGCCAGGAAAGGGGGTCTCAGTAGCGACAGCAGCTAGCGGATCCAGCATTGGATAGCACCGTCCCGTCCATGCCGAGAAGCAGCGTGGGTTCCACCCCGGGCGATGATGCACTGCTGGATAGATACCCTGTGGATGATATCATAGATACGACAACTTGTGAGCTACACTTTAAAATGAAGAACATATCCATGAAGGTGGCGAACGGCGTTGCTTATACAAATCCCCTTGAAGCAACGTTCCATTGCAATCCGATTCCAGCTGGCTATGCTCGTGTCGGGGTTGATGAAGTGGTGGCACAATATTCGGGGCTAGAATTTGACATTCCTAGAGGTGACGACGAGCGCACACTGGGACAGGCCGTACATCGTATCATTCTATAGAGAAAGGATAGCATCGTCTTTCGAAGGCCACCAACACCGCGTCAGCCGGCTCCTCCTCCAAGTCCGCCGCCGCCTCGGCAGACTCCCGCTCCTCCAAGTCTGCCACCGCGTGTGCAGACTCCTCCTCCTCCAAGTCCGCCACCGCGTCAGCCCACTCCTCCTCCTCCAAGTCCGGCACCGCGTCAGCCCACTCCTCCTCCAAGTCCGGCACCGCGTCAGCCCACTCCTCCTCCAAGTCCGGCACCGCGTCAGCCGACTCCTCCTCCAAGTCAGGCACCGCGTCAGCCATCTCCGCCGCCTAAGCAACAATGGAAGAGAGGCGCCACAGCTACGGCGGCTAGCGGTACAAGAGGAGGGAAGAAATACAAATTTGGTCCAAGCCTATAGCCTCTTCCGAGGTTGCCTTACCACCTGACTGACGAGGAACACGAGATCGAAGTGCAAGCCCAAGTGAAGGCCCATTTTGGACCGAAACCGCCCCCGCCGCCAGAGGAGAAAGTACCTGAGCATGTCATTGACCACTTTATTCGTATGGCTCAACCACCAGCTCTCAAGCATATTGACTCAGACTATGAGCGCCAAATCAAGAAGTCATATCAAGCACAAAAAAAGGAGTCGAGATCGAGCTCAAGCCAAGCAACTGCCAAAAAAAGCGGGAAAACTGTTCCCCAGCTGGGAGAACAGGCGGTGCAATCGATCCCCCCGCTCATTGTACCAACACATGTGAGTACCGGCGCCGATCAGCTGGTAATAATCGATGATCATAGAAGGATGGCTGAAGAGGCCGGTGTCACTGTAGAACAACTCCTAGAGATCGAGCCCATGGAAACGTTTAAAGAGGAGGAACTAAAACGGAAATATGTCCGCGGCGAACCTATGGTCAAGCCTGAGGAGATCAAGCGTCTATCAACGAGAATGTATGAATTCCATCAATGGTACGTGAGAGAAGCCAAGACTACAGATAAAGAGTCCCTCATGGTGCAAGTCAAAGAAGAGCATTACTTCCAAGAAAAAGCTCTATGGGTTGAGTTTCAAGAACAGTTTCAGTTATTCAATCAAGACGCACTCGACAAATCTACCGTCAGTTGCTATTTGTCTGTAAGTGATTTCTTTCTGTAAGTTAAGTCTCTAGCTAGCTGTAGTGCTTGTTCATTAACTGTAATTATCCTCACTATATTCTTCTCTGTGGTATTATGCAGAATGAAGATCTATGAAATGAAAAAAGCTGGACGCTATGGCATTGGGTTCATTGAGCCAAATACCTTTAATGAAGAGACATGGTCACGTGAATATGATCGACCATACATAGAAAAAACCTTGCTAGAGTTCTTGGTGCGACTAAATACCCAACCAGAAATACTACTTCCTTACAACTTCGGGTGAGTGACACTGTCTTGTACTACAAATCCTGTTTTTGCTTACTAGATGTTAATAAGTGTAGTTGATGAGCTATGCACATGCCCGCTTAATTATACAAACGTGTGCGCATGCAGTTTCCACTGGAACTTGTTAATCATTGAAGTTGACAAGGGAAAAGTTCAAGTACTGGACTCACTAATTAAAGATGCTAATGAATACTCAATCGTGAGGGGG
The DNA here is from genome assembly GCA_011799875.1 of Thinopyrum elongatum. Classification (NCBI taxonomy): domain Eukaryota; kingdom Viridiplantae; phylum Streptophyta; class Magnoliopsida; order Poales; family Poaceae; genus Thinopyrum; species Thinopyrum elongatum. The sequence goes on from CM022303.1 coordinate 719,774,398, forward strand.
ATGGTCGACAGGTAATTTCAATCATTATCGCACTATGTAGGCCTCTTTAGTTCGTTTCCTGATATCAACTAATTAATAACTCCTTTATTCACTTTCTTTGCCGGCGGGCAGGGCTTGGGAAAAGTTCATCAAAAAGGTTAAAGGCCAATGGAAACGACAGCTGACATGGGTGCGACCCAAGGTAATTAATTAAGTAGTACTAGCTAGCTAACATCTCTTTAATTCTAGTTTCAATACCATTATCATGCTTGATTAATTATTATCTGATTGAATTCTATTCTCGTAAAGGCCCTGAAGTAGGAGTCGGGGACTAATTTATGTTCATACTACGTTTGCGAGAACATTTGCATGATGACGTCCGAAAGGAGCAAAGATGATAGAAACCGATGGGTATGTTTGCCAGAACACTATTCATAATTTTTACATCATTATCTAATATACACACACACACAACTAATACATGCATATTGATCTCCTTCTTTAAAGATGAAGGACATGCGGGATAAGCTCCTACCAGAGAATCGCATACGAGCGATTCAAAAAGAAATAGCGGGATTTTTGCTCGACCAGGTCATAGATCCCAAAGGAGAATACCATTACACCATACCTGGCTAGATCGACCTAATGCCTCCATGTAATGATCTGTAAATTGTAGGAGAAATTGTATATACCAAATTGTATATATATATGTATGTGAATGGTCGTGCGAGAAATTCGATGATATATATATGATCGGTTCTACGAGAAATTCTATTTATATATATGCATAACGTGTACAATATGTAGTAGCGTAAAATATGTTTGAAATGAAAAAGAATTAAACGCAAAACACAAAACTAAAACAAAAAATAAATCATAAACCCATAAACCCCTAAACCTTTTAGTCCCGGTTGGTGTGTTACCAACCGGGACTAAAGGTCTCCCAGCCCCCGGCGCGGGCTCGTGCCACGTGGTGGGCCTTTGGTCCCAGTTCGTGTTGAACCGGGACTATAGGGGGGGGACCTTTAGTCCCCAACCTTTAGTGCCGGTTGCAGAACCGGGACTAGAGGTCCTTACGAACCGGGACAATAGCCCGATTCTACACTAATGTTACAATCAATACAAAACTGCTACTGTTATTGTCAGTGCTTTTACTGCTACTATTATTGTCAGTGCTATTACTGCTACTATTACCACTACTATTAAGACTATCAAACTATTGTACTACTAAACACTTTGCTGCAGAGAAACAAATTTCTAGTGTGGTTGAATTGACAACTCAACTGTTAAGGTTTATAAATATTTCTTTGCCTCCCCTTGTGCTGAATCAATAAATTTGATAAAATAGTACCCATGAAGACTGTCGCGACCCCCTATACTTGTGAGTTATCACCGGTCGCGGGTGGTGGAGGCCGGCGGTTATGGCTGGGTAGGCTGGGGGTCGGGACTAGGAAGAAGGAAGTGAGGTTGAATATGAACAGTGTTAGATCTATTTTTGGCGGTTGGATGAAAATCGGATGGTTCATATAAGAAGTATCATTTTTTATTTGCATGTCATGCATACGAATTTTAGTCAAAAGGGGTGCCTCAAATCTCTTTGGCCGATCCACTCTACAATACGAAATGAGTTGGCACTACTACTCTTCTTCTAGGGAGCAAATCACGAGTCAAAAGAAGTAAAGCGTGTCTCGTCTTTTCACACAGACAAGCACGCATGGATGGTCTCTAGGAAAGCTGACATTTAGCTGCTAACTCGAGCACTGATCACTAGTGTCACAACAATGATTTGCTTAATTTCCGCGAATCCGCGTAGTACTGGTACTAAGCTAAAAGGAGCCAAGCAAAGTTGCCACGCGTGCAGGAAGAAACACCCCAAAGTGGCATGCACGCCCGCCACTAATCCGTGGGTCCCGGCGTTACCTGTCCGCCGGCCGACCCTCCCCTTCGACCACCAGTCACTTCCATGGCCCCTCCACGCTATAAAACCCCAAGCAGAGCATCGCACACCCGCGGCCAGAGACCAGAGTCAAAGCTAAGCTAATATACAGAGTCCACAGTCCATAGCATTCGGCGCAGCATAGCAGCAGCAGCAGGGACACCATGCGCGCTCCAGCGAGCCTCCTGCACCGGAGCGCCCTCGCGGCAGCCGGCACCGGCCAGACATCGTCGTCGTCGTCGTCGTCACCATCTCAGCAGCAAGAGCAGACGGCGCCGGTGATGGCGGTGAACTCGGACATGGTGGTCATCCTGGCGTCCCTCCTGTGCGCGCTAGTCTGCGTCCTCGGCCTCGCCCTCGTCTCCCGGTGCGCATGCCGGCGACGCCGCTCTGCCTCATCCTCGGACCACTCTCCTCCTCCGCCCAAGGGACTCAAGAAGAAAGCCATCGACACGCTTCCTACCGTCTCCTTCACCGCCACCGCTTCTCCGACACCAGCGGGGTGCTCATCCTCTGAGTGCGCGATCTGCCTGGCGGAGTTCATGGAAGGGGAGGGCCTGCGGGTGCTCCCACGGTGCGGCCACCACTTCCATGTTGCGTGCGTCGATGCCTGGCTCCGGACCTGCGCCACATGCCCCTCCTGCCGTGCCCCCATCATCGTTTCCGCGCTGGTGCAGCCGCCGGCGACACCCAAGGTGGTGGTCGTAGTGCCGGCAAACAACAGGTGCGGGAGGTGCGGCGAGGTGGCGGCGCCGGCTGGTGGTGAAGATAGCACGGTCTTGTCTTAATTAGTTTATTTATGTTTCCTTTTCTTTTGTTTTGCTAGTTAGGCTAAGTAAGTCATTAAGACGTCTTAGTTACTTGTGTATTTATTATCAGCTGGCAATTAGTTATTCAGGTATGTTGTACACTGTTCTTGTGCTTCATTTTGTATAGTTCTTCTGTTGTTTTTGTAGCTAAGTAGCCTGTTTGTCGATCCAATGCATTGGAATAGCTCAATTTTGTAGCTTGGCTGTAAAGTGTATACACTTTTGTTCGTTGTTTGATACCAATGTGACGAACTAAAGGGTGTATATGTTCTAAATAAAAACCGAAGCGTGTTTGTGTAAAGTTTTCCTTTATGCGACAGCCATCTCTTTCTTTGTAACACTACCTCTATACCAAAATATATGATGTTTTTGTAGGCTAATCTAACATACAAAAACATCTTATATTTTGATACCGAGAGAGTAGAATAAATCATTGGGCATAAATCGAGTGTGACAATAGCTTTACATTAGTCTGTGTAGGTAGGAGCGGAAAGGAATCTATTGTTTGTTGTCAATTCTTTTGTTTTCATCTGGTCCCTGACCGCATGAGGCCAATTAAGCTTTTAGTCTCCATCAGAATCAATCACCCCATTGATTGAAGCAAACAGGCACAATACCATCTGGACTGATGGAGATCAAGGTGCCAACTGTAAGAACAACTCCTCATATCCACTTTTTTTGCTGTTATTCCTTAAAGAATAGTCTTTGTTGCTTGTCAGATTTCATGTCCTAGCCGGCAATGTGGATGCCATCTCTATCTACGTGGTAGCTTATATATACTTTGGGAAGGAAAGAAATTCTGCGCCCGATAATGATCCGCCAGACCAGGAGTCGTCAGTCCCCAAGAGTTGAATAGCACAAGCTCGGTGTTGACCAGGTGACAACAACTAGGACGGTGATTTGTATGTATGTCATTTATTCTCTACAACACACACACATAGGCACACGCACACGCACACGCCCCAAATTGATATCTAAAGAAGTTCAACCAAAACTCTAAACAGTGCCTTGCTGAGCTCTAAACAAGTAAACGTTGATTTATACTTTTCCACCTCTCGATGCCAAGAAGGCTACTCGAGACGAGGGGTGCCAAGGAAATGCTTGCCAAAGACTATACAGGTTAGTGGCGGGCTTCTACACAATAACATAGTAGATGAACAGTGCAATCATGGGCATATATGTGGAATACCGTGAAAACATAAACCTTTGGGCAAAGGTGGTTGGCCAACTAACGTTGGGGATAAGAAGATGCTTATACATCTGCTGTTATCCAAATATCTTTCCACTTGGCCGTCTTTCATGAGGCCTTTGTGTGTAGTGTACTATCGTGCCTCAAAGATTCTCCCTTTCTCCCGCCAAAGATTAATCATGTGGTGATTGAAATGACCATTGTTGGTTGGGTGTTGGGGACTAAAGCGTGCATGTATAGTGTGGTCAAAGAATGAAATGGCATGACAAGGTATGCTCGGCTCAAGAGACAAGCATGCAGCGTTCGTCTGATTTATAGCTACTGGTATGGATTCCTACGGTAAGCTATCAGCACCTGGTTTTGTGATCATCAGGATTTTGACACTAACTGAACGAATATACCATTTTAATCAGGCCTCCCCGCTGTAGTGTCATAAGCACATATCAAGTTTTAAGATGATGTGGCACTATAATTAATGTTGAGAGAGATGCTAGTGATATCATACTATGATACAATATATTAACGGCAGAAGGAGGATATTAGTGACAAATAAATCATATATACAATTTTATATTTAGATAAATAAGATGACACAATAATACTAGACTATAATTTCAGCAGTAACTGAAGTTTTATCATCCATTTATTAGTCCATCACATTACACAGTATTAGAGGCCTTAGGCCCTGTTTGGTTACAGGGACTAGACTAGAAAACGTCTCTTTTAGTCCCTATGTAACCAAACAGAAGAGACTTTTTCTTTAGGGACTAGAAAAAGACTCTATTGAAGGGTCTTTTTTCTTTAGTCACTGGGACTAATAAAAGTCTAGTCCCTTGCAACCAAACACCCCCATCTCTAACCCATCTCCTAAAACTTGATGGTCCAAACTTTCTCTCAAACCTTAAGTTCTCAAACTAGGCGCACCTACTCCTTATGTACCCCCCCCCCCCCCCCCCCCCCCCCGCGCCGCGCGCGTTCTTTTTTTTTTCTATTTCGGTTATCCTCTTGCATACGAACTCCATTTTAACTTGTATTTTCTCAACATATTAACTTGAAACTTGAGATTTTCACTGCAGACGTCCCAACAATATTTCGAATTAAACTTCTAAGAGACGTCAAGTGTGAGTAGTTGTTCTGGTGCACACCATACATATGTGCGACATGCATGCATGTCTGATCACATGCAACCGCACTAGCTAAATGAAAATGAATATGCACAATAGATAAGAGTATATAGTGCGGGTAGCCGGCCGGGGAGAGCGGCATGATTGACTCAATTAGTTGACTAAATAATTACACATGTACGGAAAGACAACCTACCCTATTACAGGGGATGGATAATATGCATTATATCCATCACCCATGGTAGACATATAGTCGCTGCCTTCCACTACATGATATGCTTTGTTAAGTTAATCACACACCAATCATGTATCCCACGATCCATCGAGAAAACACTTAGTAAATAATATTTAATTACATGATGCGCAGATTAAAATGATGACCAGTTGAGTCAAAAGCTCTAGCTTGTGTCTCCATTTGCTTCCATCTTAGCGGCCAACGTTGAAAATGGACTGCAAACCAATAGTCGACGCGCACTTTGCTGATGTGACTATATAACCTGGCGCCATACTATGGTATTCTACAGGACTTAAAAGCGGCGCTTACGTCTTTCAGGAGTACAGAGTCAGCTTTGCCCCTCGAGAATGCAACCGTCTAGCCGATGAACTGGCGGCTGAAACTAGACAAAACGGAGATCAGTTGATCATTGCAAATGTTCCTGTCAGATTAAGCCATCTGGTCCACTCCGAGTGTAACCCTGCCTGAGTTTGTACTCTGGCTCTCAAAAAATAAACTTTGAAAATGGCGACCGACGCCGAAAAAGATGAATGAAAAGAGGTCGATCGATTGGCAGAGATAATTTTTCAACATGATAATTTTTGATAAACTATTATTAGTGATTACCAACATGATAATTTTCTTCATATGCTTATTATTTGCACGATGTACGGATATTTCTCTGCTCCATGATTTTCCACCTCTTGGTGTCAAAAAAGCCATCCAAGATGAGGAGAATCAGCGAAACGGGGAATCATCTTTCCCGTGGGACCGAATAGAAAACCAGGTGCTTGTAGTAGGATTGCCATGCTACATAGAACTGTACAGTAGAATGATGTGCATAAATGCGAAAGAAACATGGAAACGTAAACTTTTTGGCAAAGTAGTTTGCCAGCTAATGTTTGGGATAAGATCATGAGAAGATATTATACATATACTCTGCATCTCGTTCTAAATATCTCTGCACTTTTGCTGTCTTTCATGATGGATGGACAGCCTTTATGCATATCATCTTGTCCCAGAGATTCACCTTTTCTTGGAACAAAGATTCATCAGCTAGCTGGTGATTGGAGTGCCCATGGTTTTGCGTTTTGCGGACCCGAGCATGTACGTATGTTTGTGTGGTGCATGCATGTGCCGCAGATCATGCTCAAACTAACAATCTTGTGATCAGTGGAGTGTTGAAATTAAGTAAGGGCATGTTCGATTGGTTTGGTAGGATTTTGAAACTAAGGGCAATATGGGGCTCATGGATTAGGTAGGTGCGTGACAATTGTTTGACTCAAAATAATCCCAAGTGTAGTACTACAAACTGAACACATGCGGCATACGTGCATGCATGTCTTATCTCTTGCAGCCGCACTAGTAAATATTTTGTTTTTTGACATCACATGCAGCCGCACTAGGTAGTTATAAGTGAATCAAAGTTGACGCATGAGAGGTACTCATAGTGGGAGTAGCCAGCTGGTCGGCTGCAGCGACAGGACTGACTAAATTACTCGACTAATTAATAAATGAAGCACTTAGGGAGAGACAAGGTAACAGATAACAGGCGATCGATGGATCAGTTATAAAACGACAACTCATCATAGATGGATAGATAGATGCTGGTTTCCACGACCTGCACGAGATACATTGTTAAGTTAATCAACTGATTATTTAAGACTAGCTACTATTATCATACATGCACAAGCTAGAAAGATGCCCAATTGGGTTAAAAAGTGTCTTCCAACTTGCATATGTTCCTCTCCCTCTTCTTGGCCACTTATTGTCTTTGAGCGCCGAAAATGGTGACCGGCTGGAGAAAAAAGTTTGAGTTTAAAACTTCTCCTACATGGAAAATACCCCTGCGAACCTGGTGGTAGATGAACTTACATAAACACGCTCTCTGTGATGGAGTAGGCTATTCGTCAAATTTATTTAGCGTGTTTTTTGTTGTGTGAGCTGTAAATCATGCCATAAGTCAAAGTGTTTTAGTTTATTAAAATATCATACATCCTATGAAAAACAAACTAAAGAGGAATAAACAATCGCACTTTCCCCCCTTGTTGGCCTCATAAGGCCTTGTTCGTTTACACCTCTTTTCAAGAGGATTGGAGGGGATTTGGGTGGATTTTAACTTGTAGGGGATTATATCCACCTCAATCCCTGCCAAATCCCTGTCAACCGAACAAGGCCTTTATTAGAAAACAGGTTATTTGTCCCAGTTCCAGAGGGCCTTTAGTCCCGGTTCTGGAACCGGGACAAAAGGGTCGGGACTAAAGCCTAAAAAAAAATTCAAAAAAATTCCTTTAGTCCCGGTTGGTGCTCCTCCAGCCCCGCTCCAGCCGGCGGCCACGTGGAGCCCCTTTAGTCGGGTTTACGAACCGGGACTAAAGGGGCTCCACGTGGCCGCCGGCTGGAGCGGGGCTGAAGGAAGGAATTTTTTTGAATTTTTTTTTTGATTTTGTTTTTGATTTTCAAATCTTTGAATTATTTGACAATTTAATCTCTAATCACCCCTCCTCACTGCTTCAGAATTTAATCTCTAATCTCTAATCAGCACTCATTCCAAATCGTCTAACTTCCCGGCCGGTCACCCATCCTCTCACTACTCCAGCCCGAGCACGCTTAACTTTCAGATTCTATCACCCCTAGTTTCCAAGTCTGCACTTGTTGTTTTCCTGACAATAGTAATCTATCAATCCTGTTAACCCTTAGGTCTTGATGTCACATGATTTAATTTTTTGATTTCCAAACAATTATTAAAATAAACAACAATAATTAACAAACAACAATGATTAATTTAAAAACTCAAAAATACTTCAACAAAAGGAAAAAATTACAAAAAAATCAAAAAATTATTAAAAAAAATCAAAAAATCAAAAATAATACAAAAAGTTCAAAATAAAATAAGTAATAATAATATTGAATTTCAATGAAAATAAAATAAGTAATATTATTATTATTATGCTATTTATTCATTTAATATCTTTAAATCTGTAAATCGAAATTTGACAAATAATATATCCATTATTATCAGAAAAAATTGACCATGATGTCACACGCTTCACCGTTCGAGTTTGAAATTATTATTCTAAAAAAAATTATTTAGTAACACTAATATTTATTGAATAAGTAGTTTGACCACTATTTGACCAGAGTTTGACCACATTTCATTTTTTTAAACTTATATTAACTGAAGAATTTTTGTGTGTTCATTATGAACCATTCAAAGCCACATCCTTAAATTTCAACCCTTTTTGAATTCATTTGCTATTTTTTTCATGCATTTAATGATTCTTTGAGCTAAATTAGCCAGAAATTGAAAAGCACTACAAATAAACTCTGAAAAGGTTGAAACTTGGCATGGTATCATCATTTCACCCAAATAGCTTGTGCTAAAAAGTTGAGAGGGTTATGGCAAAAACTTGATGCACTTCGTGTACAAACTGGACCATCTCTTTCGAAGTAATAAGGTTTCGGACGAAAACTCAGCTGTTACAAAGACATTTCATTTTTTTAATCTTATTTCAACTGAAGAATTTTTGTGTGTTCAATATGAACCATTCAAAGCCACATCCTTAAATTTCAACCCTTTTTGACTTCATTTGCTATTTTTTTCATGCATTTTATGATTCTTTGAGCTAAATTAGCCTGAAATTGAAAAGCACTACAAATGAACTCTGAAAACTCTAAACCCGGGACTTAAAACGTCTGAAACTCAATTCTAAACAGTAAACAATAAAGGTTCAAACCCTAAAACCTAACCCTAAACTTGGAAATCTAAACCCTAGCCCTAAACCCTAAAACATCTAAAACGTCCAAAAACTCTATTTTCCCTTTGGAATTTTGTGATTTTAAAAAATTGTCCTAAACCCTAAACCCGGGACTTAAAACGTCCGAAACTGTATTCTAAACAGTAAACACCTCGGGTTGAAACCATAAAACCTAACCCTAAACTCTGAAATATAAACACTAGCCCTAAACCCTAAAAACGTCTAAAACGTCCGAAAACTCTATTTTCCCTTTGGAATTTGGTGATTTTAAAAAATTGTCGAAACGGAAAAATTGTTGTTTCTTCGGATAACTCTTTTTTTTTCCTGCAAATTTTGATATATTATTTATATTTTTCTGAATTAGGACGATTTAGTTATGATTTTTCTAAGTTTAATGTGGTAAAAGGCATTAGTCCCGGTTGGTGTCTCCAACCCGGACTAAAGATGGACCTTTAGTCCCGGTTGAAGACACCAACCGGGACTAAAGCGCTGGGAGAAAAAAATTGAAATTTGAAAAAAAAATGAAAAAAATTAAATTTTTTTTCAGTCCCGTTTGGTACCTCCAACCGGGACTAAAGATAGGCCTTTAGTCCCGGTTGGTGGCTAGAACCGGGACTAAAGGACCCCATTTGGTCCCGGTTTCAGCCACAAACCGGGACTAAAGGTTGTGGGCCAGGAGCGAGGCCCATTGGTCCCGGTTCGTGTCTGGTGTAGGGGAACGTAGCAGAAAACAAAAAATTTCCGACCTACGCACCAGCTCAGGACCACTATGGAGACTACATACAAGGTTTGATCATTTCGTTACCGACTCGTAGCGCAGCGGAAGTAGAGTCGATGACGATCGTCGGTGCAGATCCCCGCAACTAGGATTTACAACCTCCTAACCGTGAGGATGTACTCCCTCATCTGCCCCTCGGACAGCCCGCTGGGAGGCAGTAGGACAGTCCCCCGGACGGTGTCGCAGACAGCCCTTCGGGAGGACCTTCGAAACTCGGACGGTCACTCGGACAGCCCTTCGGGAGGACTCACAGAACTCGGACCGTCACTTGGACAGCCCTTCGGGAGGCACTCTCAAAACAGCCCCTCGGGCACAAAGATCGAAACTACGACCTCTCTACAGAGTTGCACACATACGGTGTCATCTATCCGGCAGGGCTTCGCCGTCCAGAACTAGTTCCCACCAGAACCCAGACAACCTTTCGTCTCTACGAAACTATTTCGCGGGGAGGGAGAGAGAAGCCAGATCATTGCAATGGCACTTGTATGTGAGAAGGAGTGGGTTTTGGGCAGCCCCCTCCACCTCTATTTATAGGAGAAGGAGGGGTGGAGGGGCTGAAATTTCAGCCACATCCATCCATGTCATCTCCAAGATATTTTGGAGCAAAAGCCCAAAAAGGTGGCTTTCCAAAAAGTAACCCAAAAAGCACTTTCACTATTCACGACGACATTTTTCAGCGTCCATTCGAACTGAAAATATTTATGTGGGCTTAGAACATTTCCAGTACCCACTAAAATAATTTTCAACGCGTTCCAGAACAATTCCGGTTTAGTGATTTTCATCTGCGAAAAGCATCTGAAGTGGTTCCGGCAGCTCCGGAACATTTTCGGTTTTTCTTCCAGAAAATTCCCAGAAGTTTCCAGAATGATTCTGGCACCCTCCAAGAATTATCAGGCATGTGCCAAAACCAATTTGACTTAATGGTATCCCCTGAAACAACTTTTCAGTTTCACCGGAACTCATCAGGTGACCTCTTTTCGGAACTTTTCCGCTGTCTCTGAAAACTTTTTTCGGAAACTTTCTCTCAGACTCCCTGTCTAGTATTCAGCAGATAGATGACCCTTAAGCGTGTGAACCTATAGGTTCGGCGAAGTATAGACATGACCGGAACCCCTTCCGTTCAATGATCAACATCGGAGCCGTGGACACCCATATTGACCCCTATACCCACATGAATGAATATTCGAGTGAACCTCTAGTTGCTGTGTGCTATTCCTGTTGCTTCGCGATATGTTACAAATACCCGAGGTGAGACATGTTGGCACTCCCGTGGATCAACAACTTGTCCACTAAGCCAGTTACCTCGTTACCGGTATTGTTCTCTTTTCTCGTTACCGTGTTCCGGCATCCCCGTGATCAAATCACAAAGTGTCTGGTCAGACGATGATGGATACCGTAACACCGAGACGGCCCAGAGATATCTCTCCATCGTCGGAGCAGCAAATCCCCATCTTGAGCTATCAAGTTACTTGACATACTTTCCCATGAACCCGTAAGCCGCCATAATAGCCATCTAGTTACGGATGACGTTTAACAAACCCCAAAGTTCATGAATCAAGCATGAAGAAACTCGATACTCTCATGGTCTAAGGAATCATGCAAACGTTAACCATCTCTGTGTTATTAACCATTAACTCATGACGAATGTATCTCATAGCATAACATTAATCCGGGTCGATTCAACACAAATGTTCTGCTAACATTGTGCCCTCAAAGTTGCTGGCATAGACATGCCCATGATCAGGAAAACAGAACCATCATGCAACACTTGAGCTAGTCTTAGAGGCCAGACCAGGAATACATTTTACCGTTTATTATTCCACACATGCATATGAGTCTTCCTCCAAGCCTCGTTTTATTTGTAGACTCGAGAATCATTGCAGTTATAGCATGGAACATAAACCTAATTATGAACAGGGAGATAATCAATAACATTTATTATTGCCTCTAGGGCATATCTCCTACAGACTCCCACTTGCACTAGAGTCAATAATCTAGTTAATGCTAATGCACTTTATACCTGTGGCACACCAGTGTAAATATGCTTCGCATGTGGTATAGCCTGATGTCCAACGGATCTGACGACTTCAGCTCCGTGTGTATCTTACGTGTTCACAAAATTCATATTTTGTGTGGACTTGGCTCTGTATGTATGTGAATCACAGGTCGAACCTGGATTCCTCAGACTGAGTTATGGAGCAACTACCTGCAGTAGTGTCCCATTGACAAAAGCCATCTTGGAACCATACTAAGTTCATGAATGAACTATATGATTCAACATCTTCTTTGTCGCTTCAAAAGCGATAACATACTTAGCCTCTATTATAGAATTCGCCACAGTAACTTGTTTGGAACAATTTCCAACTAACTGTACCACCACATTATGTGTTACACAAAAACCCTCAATTTAAATCAAAAATCGCTTGGAGCAAGGATGAAGACTGTATCGATGTAACCTTTTACAACGAACTCTTCATGATCTCCGCTTGCGAGAAAACATGTCATCAGTGCTACTATAGTACTCAACGACCCTTTTTCACTATTGTCCCATGATCAGACTTTTGATCACTTTGGTATCTATACGCGCAACAACTTTGGAGTATTGGACATATCTGGTTGTTTTAACATACCATGGAATACATGATTAATCCAAACACGAAGGTGTGTGGAACATCCATCATGTATTTTGCTCATCAGTGTTTTGGGACACCGAGTCTTGCAAAAACTCTTTCCATGTGACTTCGGCAAGAATCACTCCTTGGCGTTTTTAAATGCTAAAAAGTTTTAGCATCTTGTCAATATGTATTCATTGCTTAGCCCCATTAGGTAAATCTATCTCCATAGATCATCATGCCCAATATTGAGGCTATTTAGCCTAAGTACTTTATCGAAAAACTATTTTCAAATGAAGTCCTAATTCGTGTCAAGAAATTTATTTCCAATTAACAATGTGTCAAGCACACAAGGTGTTTAGAAATATTATTCTGCTCCCACTTACTTTCTTGAATCACAAGCATCTTTGTTACCCATTGTGAAGTCAAACCCCTTTGACCATTTCGTCAAAACACGAAGATTCCAACTCCATTTTGCTCTCTTCTGTCCATCGTTGGAACTCTGAAGTTTGCACCCTTACTAGCACACTCTGGATTGACAAAATACCTTGGACTGTAACACATGCAAGTCCTTGGTTTCATTTCCATCAGATGGAAATCCTATTGTTATCCATGTTTCATATCTCATGATTGAAATATGTATTAATTGCTAGTTCAACCCGAACCGATTTCAAGCATCGCTACGGTGAAACATCCTCATCGTAGTCAACTCTTTGAACTTGTTATTTCAACAAGTTGAGCTTTATGGATAAAACATTTTTATCCGTATCAGTTTTTAGTTCCATAAAAATTCGTTAGACTCTAAGTCTTGCGAAACGTGTATCAAGATTTTAATCTTGAAACATTTATATGGAAACTATCTCGGATTGTATTGGCATTTAGCCAATTCCGGAGTCAGGGCCCATCAACGCTTCCTTGTGTATCGTAGGTATACTGTTGTCTAACAACAATATCTCGTTTGCGCACCTGAGAGGTTTGCACGAGCCATGCCTACGTGGTTCAGCTGCAAGTTCGACCGAAGTCCATACATTTTATTGCAGATAGTTCCGTTTCAGTCGCAGTAGGAAACTCCGAAATCACTTCCAAGGTTTCTTTCCTTTGATCTGATGACGAAGATACTGTTTATCTCGTCGAGTTGCACTGTTCTCCTACTCGCCTTTTTGAAAAAACCATTTCCTTCAAAAAGCATACCGTTCTTTGTGGCAAACCTATTTGCCTCGGTATAGTGAGGGAGGAATACCCAATGACTTGGGATAACCTACAAAGTAGCACTTGTCTGATTTGGAATAGGTTTGTAACCTTTTACACAAGCCCCATATTCCAAATTTTTAAGAAAAGATATAACATGGTTGGGCGTACCATACCATGGTGTCATTTCAACAGACTCGATGGAGCTCTTTTCAGTGTAAAAGCCGCAGTCTCTAAAGCATCACTTTAAAAGGGATAATGGCAAATTTATTTATGTCATCTTTGATCTTACCATGTCATAAATGGTTTGATTACATCTTCACGGACTTTCCACATGTAGTGGTGTTCCGGGAGGTGCAAGTTATGAAACCCCTTTCACAACTCATCAGACATTCGCTAAACTTGTAACTCAAATATTTCTTTCTGCAATCGAATTGTAGAAACATAATTTTCTTGTTACAATAACTTCTACTTCCTTTTTGAAAACCTTTTGAATGATTTCAAAAGATCCAGACTTACGTCTCATCAAGTAAATATCCATATATCTACTTGAGCATTTCTGAAGATAGATAAATCCACTAATTGCAACAACATTTATTGAACTACATACATCATAATGTATGATCACCAATAAGTTTGTTGCTCGTTCCTTATGGCCTGTGAACGTTATTTCAGTCACTTCACTTTTCAGAGGAAAGTTGCAAGTGTCAGATGATTCAAAATCAAACGACTTTAAAATCCATCATAATGGAATTTTCCATGCGGGTTTCTCCAATGTGACCAAATGCAGTGCCACACATGTGTGGTATTCTTTTTAGTCTTGCGACATTTAGCGTCAGTGTCATGGATGTATCATATTACTGTCAATATTCATAACATACATCCCATCTTGGATGGAAGCATGGCCCTTCATGTTATTCATAATACTGAACAACAATTATCATTTTTATGAATAACTCTTTTGCAACAAACATTGTGCAATGGGCTAGAGTGTATGAAACTCTAAAATGAATTATGAAAATAAACCCAGAGGTAATGTATTATTATCATTATTCATAACATACATCTCATTCTCAATGAAAGTATGGCCCTTATGTTATTCATAACTTCGAACATAAAAAGTTCTCTTATGAACAACCTTCTTGCAAGATACCTTATGCAATGGGCTAGTGTTTGTAAAACTCTAAATGAATTTTGAAAATAAATACAGACAGTAATACACCGATGGAAGGTATAGTAACATTTACTATGTTCCCTGTGTATACCTAAACCTCATCCCTGGCTAGTCTTTCAGGCCATAGTAGTTCTTACATCGAGTTGCAACAGAATGCAATCGAGCGGGTATCTTTGTGATTGACTCACAATACCCAAGAATTAGTGATTAACATGTTTAACCATAATTCCCAAGAACTATATCTTTGACTGGCCTTCTATACATCAAAAACTTGTATGACATTCATACATGAGCTGGATATTCCAGTCTTCTATCTTATTGCCTTTATACTTCTAACAGTTTAACTTTCAGTATTTCTCCTACTCTCAGAAGAAGCATTCAACTTAAGAGTGGCATTAGCCCTGGACTTCCTAGGCGTGAAAGTTTCACTAACACCCTTCGGATACTTCCTTTCTCTTTAAGTTGTTGTTTTATTCACCTTTCATCATATGACAGGCGTTCTTCTGGATCCCTCTCTTATCAGTCTAATATATAGTAAACTCCTTTACTAATAGTTTGCAAACAAACATTGCTCTGGATATCTCATATCTTTTAGCCTTTGTCTGTGTCTGAAAATGATTTTCAGATTCCATAAATATCACATAACTATCCAAACATTCGAAGTTCGGGTCTCATGGAAGCAAACATATTGCACTTGACTGAAACGGAATTCTAGCTTTTGGATCGAAGGACGAGAGTCACATGATCCATAGCATGAGCGAGAGAATACCGAAAGTATGCGATAGGACAAAGTCCTTCTTGGCACTCTAGAGGACAATCCTCACATTACGTTACCAACCGTAAAGTTTTAACCAGATATTTAACAACTATTCAATTTTAATAGGGAAGGTGGAAACGCGAGCCATTATTCTACAACTATTTTGCAAAACACACTTAGACAGTGTTCAAAATTAATTGCACCGAGAATTAAACAAGTTAATTCTAAAGTGCGCTCCCACTCAAATCAATATCTCTCATAATTGATTGTGAGTGATTCAAGATCCATATTACAATTCAACGCCAAGGATGCATCCATCTCAAGTGGCGAGAATTGCAATCGGTAGGCCAACTTGCCAATCACATCTCTATGTGACTCTTGTCCATCTTTCGATGCTTGTGTTCCGAGCTCATGACTCTCATGCCTGAACGTCAAGACAACCAAGTGATCTCGCTGCGAGGTCTCAACTCACCCGCCTCACACATCCCTAATCGTTCGTACCTATGCATCCATGTGATACCCCGAAAAGTTAGGTGCTGTGACGGTGCTACACTTGGGAGAACACTAACTACTTGATATTTTTGTGATAGATCACCCTAATAAAAAGCGACTACCACGCAATCAAGAAGGGTGCATTATAAGGGATAAACATCTCAGGCAATTCATAATATCATGATATGGTATAGCCCTTTCTGACGGAGAAGTCTATCATTTCTTCGTCGCCGGCATTCACGTCGGTGTTCACCTTTGCGAAGATTGCCACCACCTTGTCGATGCACCAAATAATATTGCTATCTCTATAGCTAATAAAATAATGCATTACAACATGGTTGACACACAGGTCATTAAAGTGCAATCATATGGCTCCAGCCATCATGCCGAATCATGACACGCAGGTCATGTTAATAAATTTACATTATATAGTCATCTCATACATAATCAAATTATTATGAGCACTGCTATACCACATCACATGCACATGCAAACCCTCCTGCAAAACCAAGTTAGACGTCTCTAATTGGTTCATGCAAAAACTTATTTTTCGTGGCTTCTAAGGTTTCGAAACAAACCGAAGCTACCAACGTCCATCATCAAGTATGATAATTCAAGTTGCTAGATTAACAATGCGGGGTGTATGAAACACGAGATAATAAAATCTCGAGCCCCATACTGAACTTTGTCATACGCATGACCCCCGTGCAGATCATATCTGCATTGCCCTTTCTTATGCGAAACATCCATCTTTCTTTAACTATGGTGGAACCCAAAGAACTGTTAGCACTTCGTTGATCTGTCAATCAGCATACTTAGGCGCAGCATGAAAGGATCGCGGATTGCCAGAACTTTGTGATATTCCACCATGCCGTTAAGATCAGGATTATGCAAATTCAAGGGAAGCAACAGGAACATCGGGTAACAGATTTCATCTGCTACCCGTACAAATAATTTTCAGTAATAGAACTCATCTACTACCTAATTATATTGTGCAACACCCATACATCTCTATGTATTCTAGATCGCAACCTGCATCTACGCATAGCACGGCTCATGATGCCACTGTAGGGGAACGTAGCAGAAAACAAAAAATTTCCGACCTATGCACCAGCCCAGGACCACTATGGAGACTACATACAAGGTTTGATCATTTCGTTACCGACTCGTAGCGCAGCGAAAGTAGAGTCGATGACGATCGTCGGTGCAGATCCCCGTAGCTAGGATTTACAACCTCCCAACCGCGAGGATGTACTCCTTCATCTGCCCCTCGGACAGCCCTCTGGGAGGCAGTCGGACAGTCCCTCGGACGGTGTCGCAGACAGCCCTTCGGGAGGACCTTCGAAACTCGGACGGTCACTCGGACAGCCCTTCGGGAGGACTCACAGAACTCGGACCGTCACTTGGACAGCCCTTCGGGAGGCACTCTCAAAACAGCCCCTCGGGCACAAAGATCGAAACTACGACCTCTCTACAGAGTTGCACACATACGGTGTCATCTATCCGGCAGGGCTTCGCCGTCCAGAACTAGTTCCCACCGGAACCCAGACAGCCTTTCGGCTCTACGAAACTATTTCGCGGGGAGGGAGAGAGAAGCCAGATCATTGCAATGGCACTTGTATGTGAGAAGGAGTGGGTTTTGGGCAGCCCCCTCCACCTCTATTTATAGGAGAAGGAGGGGTGGAGGGGCTGAAATTTCAGCCACATCCATCCATGTCATCTCCAAGATATTTTGGAGCAAAAGCCCAAAAAGGTGGCTTTCCAAAAAGTAACCCAAAAAGCACTTTCACTATTCACGACGACATTTTTCAGCGTCCGTTCGAACTGAAAATATTTATGTGGGCTTAGAACATTTCCAGTACCCACTAAAATAATTTTCAACGCGTTCCAGAACAATTCCGGTTTAGTGATTTTCATCTGCGAAAAGCATCTGAAGTGGTTCCGGCAGCTCCGGAACATTTTCGGTTTTTCTTCCAGAAAATTCCCAGAAGTTTCCAGAATGATTCTGGCACCCTCCAAGAATTATCAGGCATGTGCCAAAACCAATTTGACTTAATGGTATCCCCTGAAACAACTTTTCAGTTTTACCGGAACTCATCCGGTGACCTCTCTTTTCGGAACTTTTCCGCTGTCTCCGAAAACTTTTTTCAGAAACTTTCTCTCAGACTCCCTATCTAGTATTCAGCAGATAGATGACCCTTAAGCGTGTGAACCTATAGGTTCGGCGAAGTATAGACATGACCGGAACCCCTTCCGATCAATGATCAACATCGGAGCCGTGGACACCCATATTGACCCCTATACCCACATGAATGAATATTCGAGTGAACCTCCAGTTGTTGTGTGCTATTCCTATTGCTTCGCAATATGTTACAAATACCCGAGGTGAGACATGTTGGCACTCCCGTGGATCAACAACTTGTCCACTAAGCCAGTTAACTCGTTACCGGTATTGTTCTCTTTTCTCGTTACCGTGTTCCGGCATCCCCGTGATCAAATCACAAAGTGTCTGGCCAGACGATGATGGATACCGTAACACCGAGAGGGCCCAGAGATATCTCTCCATCGTCGGAGGAGCAAATCCCAATCTTGAGCTATCAAGTTACTTGACATACTTTCCCATGAACCCGTAAGCCGCCGTAATAGCCATCCAGTTACGGATGACGTTTAACAAACCCCAAAGTTCATGAATCAAGCATGAAGAAACTCGATACTCTCATGGTCTAAGGAATCATGCAAACGTTAACCATCTCTATGTTATTAACCATTAACTCATGACGAATGTATCTCATAGCATAACATTAATCCGGGTCGATTCAACACAAATGTTCTGCTAACATTGTGCCCTCAAAGTTGCTGGCATAGACATGCCCATGATCAGGAAAACAGAACCATCATGCAACACTTGAGCTAGTCTTAGAGGCCAGACCAGGAATACATTTTACCGTTTATTATTCCACACATGCATATGAGTCTTCCTCCAAGCCTCGTTTTATTTGTAGACTCGAGAATCATTGCAGTTATAGCATGGAACATAAACCTAATTATGAACAGGGAGATAATCAATAACATTTATTATTGCCTCTAGGGCATATCTCTTACATCTGGAACCGGGAGCAAAGGGGTCAGAAGAACCGGGACCAATGGCCCTCGAGGCCCGGCCGGCGCCCTGGCCTCACGAACTGGGACTGATGCCCCCTTTGGTCCCAGTTCGTGAGTGAACTGGGATTAATGCCCTTACCCGGCCTGGACCAAAGCCCTATTTTCTACTAGTGCTAAGCTAACTCTGGGTGGTAATATATGCGTATAATCCTTGATGGTGACTTGTCGCACTAACTCCGGATGGATCATGTATATCTTAATCAGATTACCTCAACACGCATAATAAGATTTCCAATATATAGGTGATAGGTAGGTAGCGTACTTTCATCATGCGCCATGGTCTCGCTCTTTGGTGGTGAAATGAGCGAAATCACTCTTTCGCATTTCACTATCACCTTGGACAAAAGCGTATTTCAAAGTGTGTCTATGTTTAGTTACTACTAGCGATGCCACTAAGCTCTAACACCATGTCAAAACAGCACAACTAAAAGCGTGCGTGCCTCTCACACGCATGCACTTGTTTAGTTAGAGCATGTGCAACTCAACCGCATAAGATAAAAATAACCCCTCGTATGCCTATGGGCATCCCGGACGCATCCGTGGAGAAGGCCCGGTTATCCCTCATTTTGCGTTCAGTGCAATGGCATACCTCAAATTTGATACATCAAATCCATATTAAAGCATGCAACACAAAAATTACGTACTACATAGATAACCTAAAACTAACTACTCATCGTCGGAGATGTAGATGACTTTCATGCCGGCAGTGCCGGATGGACCGGCCTCCTAGTAAATGCCTGCCGCCTGCTGCTTCGGCTCCTCGTCTGACTCCATGTGTGCAAAGAGTGCATTGTTCTTCGCCCATGCCTGGCGGAGGAGGCGGCAGTTTACCTCCATCTCCGCCTACGAACGGATGGAGTCGAGCATGGCCTGTTGCTCTGCAACCTCCTCTACTTGGGCAACCTCAAATTCCGCCTGCGTTTATCTGCCTCGCCTTCGTCCTCTTCCTCCTCCTTAGGCTCTGTGTCCTCCATATCCGTGCCCGGCACCTGCTACTACTCTTTATCCTTCTCATCCTTCGGCTCCGGCAAGTCCGGAGGCAGGCCGGCTGCAATCCGAGCTTCACGTCATGCCTGGATCTCCTAAAAGAGCTCCAACCGCCTCTAGCATGGCGTAGGTGGTGATCCACTGCCGGCCATGACTACAAGTGGATGGGGAGCTCCGAGCGGTTTTGATTGGAAGGTGGAAATGAGCCGGGCTAGGGTTGGGGCCGCCATTCGGCTTAAATAGCTGGATATGGAGTCTCGAGCAGCGCGCCGGAGCGGCAATATGAATGCATCCTCACTGGACCCTGTGCTTAGGTGTGTCTATGTAGGTACAGCCCGTCAGTCTGACGTAGCGGATGCGCCCGGACGTGTCCGAGCCTCCTCATATCTGCCCTAGATATGAGCTCGATATTAGGGGTGTTGGTCAGCCCGGGTGTATAGGGCCGGTATGAGGAGTCCGTCCGGGTCACAATTTTGTGACTAGTCAGTGATCGGGCCGTCTGTCGAATGTATAGGGGGTCTTTGAGGAGCCCGGTGAAAGTGCGTTATATCGACTAGAGGGGGGGTGAATAGGCGATTTTTACAAATTCGTCACTGAGGAAATATTACTTGAGGAATTTGCTAAGTGACGAACTACAAGCAGCGGAATAAGTACTCAAGTACATGCATAACAAAGCATTAGCATAGTCATCATGATGAAATAAAACATACACAGAGCACAGGTAGCGTGTAAACATGATAAGCAGGCTGAAGACAAAGTGACAAGTGCCAGTTTCTCTCGGAGCAGCCAACCAGCTAGTGGTTGTAGGGGGCGGCTATTTATAGCCGGGGAGCAGCCCGACATGATAAGATATAAATGCCCTTCAATGATATGACCGTTAGGTGGATAGGATATTTTGGACAGCTGGCGCATAGCACAACAATGGTCGGAAGTTTGAGCTCTCAAATTCCTCAGGGCTATCATGTTCCTCACTTGTAGGCAATCCGCACTGGCAAATTCCTAACTCCTCAGTCAGAACAAATTCCTCAGAGAACAGAAGATCTTCGTCTCTGTCACTGAAGAAATTGAATGAACTGTATGAGATTTTCAATGGCTTCACTCGAAAGGATTGGGTATGTGTAGGATTTGAGATGAGCATCACTTGGAAACTTTTCCTTAGTTTTACCTCGACCCCCTTTAACAGTACGGTGTTTCCTATGACTCAAGAAAGGGAAAACAAAACTACGAAAACAAAAGTCTTCACGCTTCATAATCCTCGCATCAATATCAAGTCTTCAAGGTCACACCAATTTCCTCATTTTCAAAGTCTTCAAGAAAACCAAAGTCTTCAACTGAAGACATTCATTTTTAGGGGTCGACTTTCATCGTAAGTATCAAACTCCTCATAGACTTATAGAACCTGTGTACACTCACAAACACATTAGTTCCTTAACCTATAAGTCGTCAATACACCAAAATCACTAAGGGGCACTATATGCACTTACAATCTCCCCCTTTTTGGTGATTGATGACAAATAGGTTAAGTTTTCAACGGGGATAAAACATATGGAGTGTAAATACTGATATTGAGGAATTTGATTGCAAGATATAGAAGAACTCCCCCTGAAGATGTGCATATTGAGGTTTTTGCTTTGGATTGCAAATGCACATTGTAGAGTAATATCATGGAGAATGCCCCCTATATCTTGTAATTCATACACGCATTTAACATATGATATGAAGAATTTGAAATGCATGATGAAATATGGTGTCTGACGAAATTCAGCATGCGTGCATTAAGGTACTTGAGGAAATAAGCATGCAGAAAGCACTTCAAAAGTATCAGACCACCATAGGACTTAAGTTTACAACTCATTAGATCAAACACCTCAGAAGAGCAAGAGTTGTAACTTAACGGAAAAACAGCCCATATATGAGATCCGCTTGAAGACTAACTCAAATTTCTCCCCCTTTGTCATCGAATGACCAAAAGGGACGAAAAATGAGGACTAACACCCCTGAAGAATATCATCATGATGTCGATGGAGGAGTGGTAGCATTGTTGGGGTCGTCCGTTGAGGTAGGGCCTGCCACAGTGTTGTTCAAATCTTCAGCTTCAACCGTCTCGCGCGATGAAGAATATGAACTTGTGACCAGCTGAGGAACTTTGACTTTCTTGAATTTCTTCGAAGGTGGCTGAGACCAGTCAAAGTCCTGTTGAAATCCCATCTGCTTGAGATCTTCATCACCGTATAGATGAGATAATATAGCCCAAGTGCGATCGAAGATTTCGTGCGCATAGTAGTGATTCTTCTTCACAGTGTTTTGCGTGAAAGCATATTCTGAAGAATTGAGCCAAATTGACGCTTGACCCACTTGTGATTACGATCGACCTTCTGATGAAGACTTAGAAGAAGCTCGTGATCTGTCATCACTCATGGAGCAATGGCATGAGGAGTTGGCTTTGAAGCTTTTGCAGCAGAATCTTGGGTAGCAGAGTCATCATTGGTGGAGTAAGATGCAGCTTTACGAAACTGACCATCCAATGGACGAATGCCTTCATCAATGACAGCAACTTTACCTTTTCCATCAACTGAAGAAATAGTCCGCTTGAGGACTTCAATAGGAGGTAAATAGCTGAGATGATTCTGACAATCTGCCTGGTAGTGAATTGAAGACCTGGTTCTGATGAACTTCATGATCCATGGAGCATAAGGCTTCAACTCAAACGGTGACAAAGCAGCATTAGCCAAAGTCCTCATGAAGAAATCATGGTAGTTAATGGGAATGCCATGTATCATGTTAAACAGCAGATTCTTCATGATGCCAACAACTTCCTCTTCTTCAGAGTTGTGGCCTTTGATCGGACTGAGGGGTTTGGTCAGAATGCAGTAGATTGTCCTAGGCACATAAAGCAAATCCTTCACAAGGAAGGTAGTTCTTGAAGCTTGGTCTGCCTTCAAAGGCTTCATCAGCACTTGCATCATATGATTTGGAAGCTCAGATTCTTCATACTTGAGCCTGGCGCCTTCAGCAGGAGGACTGACTGGTATGGCATGAAGTAATTCAGAGGCCGGGGCTTTGTAATGAGTGTTCTCAGTCATCCAGTAAATCACCCATGAGTTCACATCAGTCACATTTCCAGTGAGATGCAGTGTGGCATAGAATTGAAGAATTAGCTCTTCATCCCAATCGCAGAAGTCTGTGCAGAAATTTAGAATCCCAGCTTCATGAAGAACAGTCAAGACTGGCTGGAAGCAAGGAATAGACTCCATGTCAACATGAGGAATTTGATGGTGCTCAAATACCTTGTCCTTAGCAAACATGATTGAAGAATAGAAGTTCATCTGACTAGCTGTCCAGAATCGCTTGCGTCGAAGTCTTGCAGAGTCATATGGATTGAAATCCGTGAAGAAATGGTGCTCTGCGAAGAAATCATCAGCCTTGAACTTTTGCTTCTTAGCATGAGGGTTTTGCTGCTTGGGCCGAAGATTAGTAGTTGAGGGCTTCACAGCTTCTTGGAGCACAACTTCAGGAGCCACAGACTAAGGAATTTTAGTAGCCGTTTCAGTACTAGAAGTCTGATTCTCCATTTCTTCAGCTGTAGTAGCTGGAACTTCATCAGAAAAGGAAAGAAGTGATGTTTGATATTCTTCAGATTGCGTGTGAATTTCTTCAGTTTGTACAGGGGACTGAGGAATTTGATGCAGAGGCGTGGTCAATGGTGAATTGGGGTGAAGTCTTTCCCAATAATCATCATTAAGCACAGGAGTGGTAGAACCGATATCCACGTCTTCTTCTTCCATTTCCTCAATGCCTGCCTCTTCAGCTGTGAACTAAGGCATGGGCAATGATACCAGTGGGGTTGAAGGGATATCTTCCACTTCAATTTCTTCATCCAACTGCTCTGAGGTAGCAGCAGAAGGATTTTCTTCATCAATGTCATCTGGAATGACATAATCTTCACCATATGGGATAATTTCCTTTGATGGCACCACAGAGATAGGAACAACATCAATGGGGTTAGTGAAGGAACTGGTCAAAGTCTTCACTTTCTTGGGAGCTGAAGACTCTGTTGTCGTTGATGCTTTTCTTTTCTTCACAGCTACCTTCTCTGCAGCTTTGGTTTTCTTCACTTCTGATGCAGAAGGAAGAGATGGAGCTGGTTCAGTTTCTTCAGGCACAACATTAGTGGTTGCCCTGGCAATTTCTTCAGGAGCTGGAATTATCCGTTTCATCAGCAGTCTGATTTTCATCAGCTGCACTAGCAGTATCTTCAATAGACTGAACAGAAGCATCAGCCTAAGGAATTTGTTGTTGCGATGGTGCTGCAACACTCAGCTTGAGGGTCTTGGAGAGTTTGACGAATCTGACCTTGGCACCGAGCCAATCTGCATGGTAGGTGTCAAATTCATCAATGAGGTTTTTGATCTCCTTCTGCATGTTTACAAGTTCTTCAGGAGTCATATTCAGAAAAAATTTCTTCAGAAATCTTTCCTTTTTATATTGGGCCTTCTTGACTTGTCTGGCCTTCTCGAATTTCCATTTTTCTTCACTGATGAAAGCTGACAACATATGAATTTGACCAGGTGTGAGGTTCAAGTCAGGCAGAGGAGTATTGGGATCCTTGTGCCAGAGGTCAATGAAATCAAGGATCTTCTTTGGATCCAGCATGAGAGGCACGGCACTGCCTTTGGCGGCCCTTTCTCGCCTGTCTCTGATGATTTCAGCAAGTTCATCATCATCAGCTTCATCGTCATCAGACGGAATTTGAAAAACAACTTATTTCTTATGAGGACTTGGCCTCGTTCCACGTCCAGCAGTGGCCTTTTTCTTCAACAGAATTGGACCTGTTGAGGACAGTGGTGGAGCTGAGGAACTTGCAGATGCTCCTGAAGCAATAGAGAATCCTACAGTCCGTTGGCACGTGGCAAGATGCACAGGTGTTGAGGAGTTTGCAGCAGCAGTTGAGGATTTCGAGGCAACAGAGGGAATTGGAGCTGCCTTTGAGGAGGTTGCCTGAGGAATTTGCCGTGAGTGCTTTGCACTTGGCCGTGAGGGCATTGCTGTTGAGGAACTCGGCTTCACAGCTGATTTCTTTGGCAAAGCCTTCTTAGGCTTGCTAGCAGAGGCCTCAGCAGCAGCAGCAGAATATTCATTGAATTTCTTCACTGCATTTTTTGGTACTTTAGCCAATTTGGCTTGACGCTTGGCCCATTATTTGGCAAATTCCTCACCGCACCTGATGCTTGAGGGATCAGCTTCTTGGCCTGGAGCCAATGGAGGTCTTGGACATGGAGGGTTAACAGCGAATTTCTTCATGTACTTTGGAGTAACATAACGATGTTCCCTCCATTCCTTAGCCCATCTTCTCTCAATTCTCTGTATGCGCACTTTGCGCTCATTCTTAGTCTCTTTTTCATGAGTTGCTTCATCAGGAGTACAATACCCTGCATCGATATCTTCAGGGATCTCAAAAGCAGTGTTTGTCTCAGGCCTCTTTCCTCCCTTCTGAGGTCTTTTACCATCAGCCATTTTCTTCACTTGAGGATTTTGAACAATTGATGTTTCTGAGGAAGTGTGCAACTTATCTTTGAGGAATGCTGCAAATGAGTTAAGTTGATGAGAATCTAGTGATTCAGCAGCAGACATTTTGTACCTGTGAACAGAGTATAGGTGCGAAGAATTTGGAGAGGTCATATGCGTTCTCAGAATTTTTTCAAAAGAATCAAGTTTGAGGAATTTGACCATGGGTGTCTTGAGGAATTTCACTAAGCGTTCTTGACTTAGGTTCCAGAGTTGTATAGATTTGAAAATCAACACAATTGAGGAATCTTAAATAAAAACATAGCTTAGAGAAACAAATCAAGGTACAGAAGCATTCGGGTGTTTATGGAATGGGAAGTTGAAGAATAAACACCTTTTGAAGATTTTGTGGGAATCATAAGAATCAAAGCGGGGCAGTAAAATTAGATTTTATTTACCCTGACGAAGAACATGATGAACTGGGAGTGGAGTTGGAGATGTTCGTCTGTTCAGATCTTTCACGCCTTAACTTGGCGGCGAGAGACAGCTACGGTGGCGGCGGAGTGAAGATTTCCGCGGCCGCCGCGAGTACGACGGCGACGAGGTCGAGGCAGTGAAGCTCTTCCTCACCGGCGATGATGGAGAGTAGCGACGGCGCTAGGTCTGAGAGCTCAAGCGAGATGGTGGTCGAGCGGAGTAAATGAAGACAGAGGAAGGGAGGGGGTATTTATAGCCACGGTGAAAAACAGCCCGTCCAAAATTTTTGGACAAACATGCCCCTAACCCTTACTCTTCTAATGACATGTGTCACCCACGTACAAAGAGGTGGAGATCGTGGGCGATCGTGGGTGAGTATTTTAATCCATCGTGGGATGCGGAACGGTTTGAGCGGCAAAAGCCGAAAATTCAGAGATGAAAATTTTAAAGTTTCGTTCGCAAATTCTTCAGTTGTCAAGGACACAGTGAAGACTTTGAACGGGTTTCAAATAGAACGCACATGAAGAATTTGTGAACAGACTGGGTTGAGTTTAGCATAGAGGGGGAACGGGTCCGATCACATTCACTTAGAGGAAAAATCAACTTGAAGAATTAGCAATAAGTGAATGCTGTTGAGGACATGAAAAACTCAAATATATATATATATATATATATATATATATATATATATATATATATATATATATATATATATAGTCAATGAAGAACACCAGTCGAATTTTTTTGAAGACTTTGCAAGTTGAAGAATTTGAAAATTAAAGAATTTGCAAAATGAAGCAAAACTTAATTTTGAAGATTTTCAACTTTTGTTGGTGGTGTGACCCACCGTATAAGAATGATGATTTCAGACACCGCGTACAATTGTCGTAGGGTTCTGAGAATCAAATTCTTCGTTAATTTCTTCACACTTAGAGGGTTAGTCTTCATTGATTGAAGAAAAACGTTACTTCGTGTGTTGCACATCTAAGTCATCAATTTTGCATAAGTGTTAGGATGTGTGTCCTTTCAAAGAACATTCGAAGATTCTAAGATATTTATCTCACACTGCAACTTGCTAAATCTCTTCTCATCCAAGGGCTTGGTGAAGATATCCGCTAGCTATTCTTCAGTCTTCACGTGATCAATAGAGATGTCGCCCTTCAACACATGATCTCGAAGAAAATGATGACGAATCTGGATGTGCTTTGTCTTCGAGTGCTGAACTGGGTTATGAGCAATCTTGATGGCACTCTCGTTGTCGCAGTAGAGTGGCACATTCTTCATGTTGATACCGTAGTCCTTGAGGGTTTGCTTTATCCACAGCAATTGAGCACAGCAAGAACCAGCAGCAATGTACTCAGCTTCAGCAGTAGAGAGTGATACGCAGTTCTGCTTCTTCGAGGACCAACATACTAAGGATCGTCTGAGGAAATGGCATGTGCCTGATGTTGACTTGCGATCCACTCGATCATCAGCATAGTCAGAGTCAGAATATCCATTGAGATCAAAAGCCGAGCCCTTGGGATACCATAATCCAAGTGTTGGAGTGTGAGCTAGATATCGAAGAATATGTTTCACAGCCTTATGGTGTGATTCCTTCGGTGTAGCTTGAAAACGGGCACACATGCAGACACTAAGCATAATATCTGGCCTAAATGCACATAGATACAGTAAAGAGCCAATCATGGAGCGGTATACCTTTTGATCGAAGTCAATACCATTTTCATAGGTGCATAGATGGCCATTTGTAGGCATAGGGATTTTGACGCCTTTGCAATCTTGCCTACCGAATTTCCTCAGAACGTCCTTGAGGTATTTCTCTTGAGAAATGAAGATGCCATTGTGTTGTTGACGAATTTGGAGACCTAAGAAGAATTTCAATTCTCCCATCATGGACATTTGATATTCCTCACTCATCATATAAGCAAATTCGTCACTGTAACATTGGTTAGTACAGCCAAAGATAATATCATCAACATATATTTGGCGCACGAATAATTCATCATCATATGTTTTGGTGAAAAGAGTTGGGTCGAGTGAACCGGGTTTGAAGCCTTTCTTCATGAGGAATTCCTTCAGTGTATCATACCACGCCCGAGGGGCCTGCTTGAGGCCATAGAGGGCCTTATTGAGTCTGAAGACTTGATCAGGATGCTTAGAATCTTCAAAACCTGGGGGTTGAGCAACATATACTTCTTCCTCAAGCTTACCATTGAGGAATGCACTTTTCACATCCATTTGATATAAGATGATATTATGATGGTTAGCATAAGCAAGCAAAATGTGAATAGCCTCAAGTCTAGCAACAGGTGCAAAAGTTTCATCGAAATCAATTCCTTCAACCTGTGTGTAGCCTTGAGCTACAAGACGAGCCTTGTTCCTCACCACTAGGCCATTTTCATCTTGCTTGTTGCGGTAGATCCATTTGGTACCTATGATATTGTGCTTGCGTGGGTCTGGTCGCTTGACAAGCTCCCACACATTGTTCAACTTGAATTGATGTAATTCCTCTTGCATTGCTTGAATCCACTCAGGCTCCGGAAATGCTTCATCAACTTTGGTGGGCTCTATGATAGAGACGAAAGCAAAATGCCCACAAAAGTTAGACAATGTGAAGCTTTTGAGCGAGTGAGAGGACCTGGTGCGTTGATGATTCTCTCAATCTGTACTTCATTTGCAATGCGAGGATGAGCAGGTTGACGACTTTGATTTGGCTCAGCATTTTCTTCAGAGCTATTTTCTTCAGATGCACCAGCATGATTTTCTTCACGATCAGGAATGACTTCTTCATCAGATTCTTCAGTAGGTATGACATCCTCAGTAGCCTTTATCTTGATGGATTCCTCAGGAGTCATTTCATCTAGCACAGGAGGTAGGTGCTCTCTTTGCGAGCCATTAGTTTCATCGAACCGCACATCTACAGTTTTAACAACCTTGTTGTGATAGGCGTTGAAGACTCTGTAGGTGTGCGAGTCCTTTCCGTAACCAAGCATAAAACCTTCATGTGCTTTCGGTGCAAATTTAGAATTGTGATGAGGATCTCTAATCCAACATTTAGCACCAAAGACTTTGAAATAACTCACATTGGGTTTCTTGTCAGTGAGGAGTTCATATGAAGTCTTCTTGAAGAATTTGTGAAGATATACCCTGTTGATGATGTGGCATGCAGTACCAATTGCCTCAGGCCAGAAGCGACGAGGTGTCTTGTATTCATCAAGCATGGTGCGAGCCATCTCAACAAGAGTCCTGTTCTTGCGCTCCACAACGCCATTCTGCTGAGGAGTGTATGGGGAAGATAACTCATGAGTAATACCAAGTTCATCAAGATAGTCATCAAGACCAGTATTCTTGAACTCGGTCCCATTGTCACTATGTATATGCTTGATCTTCACACCAAAATTCGTCGAAGCCCTTGAGGAAACTCGTCTGAAGACTTCCTGCACTTCAGTTTTGTAAGTAATGACATGCACCCATGTGTAACGAGAATAGTCATCAACAATGACAAAGCCATATAGAGATGCTGCATTTGTTAGTGTGGCATAATGAGTAGGGCCAAAGAGGTCCATATGGAGCAATTCAAAAGGACGAGAGGTGGTCATGATAGTCTTTGAGGGGTGCTTGGCTCTGGTCATCTTTCTAGCCTCACAAGCCCCACAAAGTTGATCTTTGAGGAATTTGACACCCTCAATGCCGATGACATGCTTTTTCTTCACGAGCATGTGTAAGTTCCTCATGCCAGCATGACCCAGTCGTCGATGCCATAGCCAGCCTTCTGAAGCTTTTGCAAGTAGACATGTGGCAGGCTGTGGTCCTGCAGAGAAATCAACAATATACAAGTCTCCTCTCCTAGTTAAAGCCTTCAAAGACTTTGGAATTGTCAAATTCCATGAGCACTAAGCAACGATATTTTCCAAAGACAACAACCATATCAAGATCACAAAGCATTGAGACAGACATGAGGTTGAATCCGAGGGACTCGACAAGCATGACTTTGTCCATGTGTCGATCCTTTGAGATTGCAACCCTACCTATACCCAATACCTTGCTTTTGCCTTTGTCAGCGTAGGTGATATGCTTCAAATGTGATGGAGATAAAGGAGTGTTCATCAGTAAGCTCTTGTCACCGGTCATGTGATTAGTACATCCATTGTCGAGGACCCACTCAGTAGCTTTGGGTAAATCATCCTGCAGATGAATTAGTGCTTCTTACGAACACATATACTTCAGAGTGAAGAATATGACATCAAATTCATCAGACAGAATTTCATCAATTAATGCAACATATGTATATATAGCAGTATAAGGACGTGAGAAATGAATGAATCATTTCTTCATGATTAGCTTGCGTCCTTTCAAGCATTTCTGGTCTCCAGAAAATTCTTCAAACGATTTTGTTCGTCTGGAGACCTGACCCTGCATAAGAGATTAGTTCTTTTTCTTCACCACCCACATCTGGAGGGGTGGCAAAGAGTTCATCATTCTGCGAGCTCCATAAGAGAAAGGTGGCATTGAAGCCAATGCGCTTCGTTTCACAGGAGAGGGGTTAGAATAGGCATATGAATAAGCAGAGAAATTTATGAACATAATGATTTGAAGAATAATGCACATAATCAGAACTCTTAGATTTTTCCTGCGAAACAGAATTGTTAGCATGATGATGATCATATGAGGATTTTGATCCATGTGAGGAATTTGATCCATATGAGGACTTGGATCCATATGAAGAATTTGATCTGGGGTTCCTATTCTTCACAGGTGGTGTCATGAGGACATTCACCTGAAGACTTTCAAGGCACCTTTTGGGAACCCAGATTTTCTTCATAGGGGGACCGTTCCTGCAGTTAGTTCCAACATATCTAGTAAACACTTCACCATTCTGATTTTTTAGCAGTTTATAGTTGGAGTCAAATGACTCATCAGATGAATATGAGGATTCACAAGTAAAGCCAGATAAAGTGGATGGATCTACGGGAGGTCCCTTCACAGCAACCCATGAGATTTTGGGATACTGCTCAGGTTTCCAGTAGGTTCCATCAGCATTGAGTTTCCTCTCAAAGGCAATACCCTCTTTCCTAGGTTCCTGTTCAAGATCTGCTTTTTGAGCACATCACAAAGAGTCTGATGCCCTTTGAGGCTTTTGTACATGCCTGTCACATAGAATTCCTTCAACCCTGCATTTTCGTCAGTGATACTAGTGGTATCCTCAGATGAGGAATTTGTGACCATAGAGATAGTTGAAGAATTTGCAGCAATAGAAGCATTTGAACTTTCAGGTGAAGAATTAGCAGTTTCACGTTCAATGCATTTCAAACATGGTGGAATAAATTCTTCCTGAGTGGAACTGATCTGTTGAGCAAGTAATGAATCATTTTCCTTCTGAAGATCTTCATGACTCACCTTTAGCTTCTCAAGATCTTGCTTTCTTTGAAGAAATTCATAAGAAAGTTTCTCATGATCGGCTAAGAGAGTTTCATGACGACTTTGAAGGTTGTCAAACTTAGACTGTAGTTGCTGAAGATTATCAGTCAGTGTTTGAGTTCGATCCATTTCCTCACCTAACAGGTCATCTCTTTTGTCTAGCATATTTTGAACCTTTTCCAAAGCCTTTTGTTGTTTAACAACAATATTAGCAAGTTTGGAATAGCTGGGTTTGAGGTTATCATCAGATTCATCCTCACTTGATTCAGAGAAGGGATATTTGAATAACGTGGCACCTTTTGCCATGAAGCAATAGGTGGGAGCATAGTCATCATTGCCGACATCAGTAGTGTTGGGGAAGCCATTTTCCTCAGTGTTGAAGATGGACTTGCTGACTTAAGCAGTAGCGAGGGCTAGGCTCGCCACACCAGAGTCTGACTCCTCAGATGCCTCCTCTTCCTCATGTTTCTCAAATTCAGCTTCAGAGTCCATTTCCTTGCCAATGAATGCCCGAGCCTTCTTGGAACTTCTCTTCTTGTGAGATGAATACTTTGAAGATTTTGATGATGAGGACTTTGAAGATTTCTTCTTCTTCTTAGAGTCATCTGAACTATCATCCTTGTATTTCTTCTTCTTTGATTCCTTTGCCCACTGAGGACAATCAGTTATGTAGTGACCAGGTTTCTTGCATTTGTGGCAAGTCCTCTTTTTGTAATCACGGGATGAGGAATATGATCTTGTGTCATCACCTTTTGAAGATTTTACAAAGCGACCACGCCTTGAGAACTTCTGGAATTTCTTCACGAGCATTGCTAGCTCCTGACTTAGTTCTTCAGGGTCACCAATGCTGCTATCAGAATCTTCTTCTTCAGATGAGGAAACTGCCTTGGCCTTCAGTGCGCGTGATCTTCCATAGCTTAGCCCATAGAGATCTCTCTTTTCAGCTTGTTCGAATTCATGAGTGTTCAGCCTCTCAAGGATATCAGCAGGATCTAGTGACTTGTAGTCTCCACGTTCTTGAATCATCAGTGCCAGTGTATCGAATGAAGAATCGAGTGACCTCAGCAATTTCTTCACCACCTCATGGTCGGTGATGTTAGTGGCGCCAAGTGCTTGAAGCTCGTTTGAAATGTCAGTGAGGCGATCAAAGGTTTGCTGGACATTCTCATTGTCAAGTCTTTTGAAGCGGTTGAAGAGATTACGAAGAACGTCAACTCGAGAATCACGTTGGGTTGAGATTCCTTCGTTGACCTTGCACAGCCTGTCCCAGATAAGTTTGGCAGACTCCAAAGCACTCACTCTGCCGTACTGTCCTTTGCTCAGATGGCCACATATGATATTCTTCGCTGGAGAGTCGAGTTGCTTGAATCTCTTCACATCAGCAGCGTTCACGGAAGGAGAGACAGAGGGAACGCCATTTTCCACAACGTACCAGAGATCGTTGTCAATTGCCTCAAGATGCATGCGCATCTTATTCTTCCAGTAGGGATAGTCCGTCCCATCAAAGGTAGGACACCCAGCCGAGACCTTGATCATGCCTGCAGTCGACATAACTAAAACTCCAGCTGGTTAAACCAAAATCACACAGAACAAGGGAGTACCTCGCTCTGATACCAATTGAAAGTGCGTTATATCGACTAGAGGGGGGGTGCATAGGCGATTTTTACAAATTCGTCATTGAGGAAATACTACTTGAGGAATTTTCTAAGTGACGAACTACAAGCAGCAGAATAAGTACTCAGGTACATGCATAACAAAGCAGTAGCATAGTCATCATGATGAAATAAAACATATACAGAGCACAGGTAGCGTGTAAACAGGATAAGCAGGCTGAAGACAAAGTGACTGAAGAAATAGGAATGAGGAAATTGAGAAATTCTTCAGTCAAAGTCTTCAAACAGTAACGATCAAGTACACAACAAGTATGCGAGAAAATGAAAAAGTTGAGGAAATAGAACCAGTAGCTTGGTGAAGACAGTGATTTGGTAGACCAGTTCCAACTGCTGTGACAGTTGTACATCTGGTTGGAGCGGCTAGGTATTTAAACCTGAGGACACACAGTCCTCACCGTATTCTCCTTGAGCTAAGATCACACAGACCTCGCGCAATCACTCGTGGTATGTCTTCATAGGTGACTTCCAAACCTTCACAGACTTGGTCACTCGGCGATCCACAATTCCTCTTGGATGCTCTAGACCATGACGCCTAACCGTCTGGAGGATGCACAGTCCTCAAAGGTAACAAGCGTCGGTTCCACACAGGAACAATCTCTTCAGTGATGCTTAATCACTTTGGGTTTTATGCGTTGGGTTTGGGTTTTTCCTCACTGATGATTTTCTCTCAAAGTCCTCGGACGATGGGATGCTCTAAATGAAAAGTGTCAGTTTCTCTCGGAGCAGCCAACCAGCTAGTGGTTGTAGGGGGGCGGCTATTTATAGCCGGGGAGCAGCCCGACATGATAAGACATAAATGCCCTTCAATGATATGACCGTTAGGTGGATAGGATATTTTGGACAGCTGTCGCATAGCACAGCAACGGTCGGAAGTTTGAGCTCTTAAATTCCTCAGGGCTATCATGTTCCTCACTTGTAGGCCATCTGCACTGGCGAATTCCTAACTACTCAGTCAGAACAAATTCCTCAGAGAACAGAAGATCTTCGTCTCTGTCACTGAAGAAATTGATTGAATTGTATGAGATTTTCAATGGCTTCACTCGAAAGGATTGGGTATGTGTAGGATTTGAGATGGGCATCACTTGGAAACTTTTTCTTAGTTTTACCTCGACCCCCTTTAACAGTACAGTGTTTCCTATGACTCAAGAAAGGGAAAACAAAGCTACGAAAACAAAAGTCTTCTGGCTTCTTAATCCTCGCATCAATATCAAGTCTTCAAGGTCACACCAATTTCCTCATTTTAAAAGTCTTCAAGAAAACCAAAGTCTTCAACTGAAGACATTCATTTTTAGGGGTCGACTTTCATCGTAAGTATCAAACTCCTCATAGACTTATAGAACCTGTGTACACTCACAAACACATTAGTTCCTTAGCCTATAAGTCTTCAATACACCAAAATCACTAAGGGGCACTAGATGCACTTACACCCGGTTATATATTCTCTTAGTTGGGACATGCCACTTACTCCTACGGTCACTAACTAGCTAATAGTTAGATTCTACCGCACTTTC
Source organism: Thinopyrum elongatum (assembly GCA_011799875.1). Taxonomy (NCBI): domain Eukaryota; kingdom Viridiplantae; phylum Streptophyta; class Magnoliopsida; order Poales; family Poaceae; genus Thinopyrum; species Thinopyrum elongatum. The sequence continues at coordinate 719,809,141 of CM022303.1, forward strand.
TTACTGTCCATACACCACTCTGAAAAGTAGGTCTCAGTCATTTGCTTCATGGATTTTATTTCTATGACAAAGTTTTCACATTTCAGATAATAAGTGTGGACATGGTTTATAGCATTCTATCTATTTTATATACTAAAAGAAGAATACGGGTCAAAAATAGTGAATTATGCTACCAAATCTCAAAATAATCAGAAACATCTAGCGGTTGTTTTGATACATAGAAAAAGCACAACCATTTGATTTTCTTAATAGCCTTTCACCATTAAACTTGATGAAAATTACCCATCTATGTCATGATGTACCTTTTTTTTACCTTCTCCTCTAAACCTAAACTGATTATTCCCCAACTCAGCCATTATTCTCCCAGCTCAGCCAGACGTACGTTCCTCCACCTGTGAATCCTGCGCGTCAACTGTGCCCCCTCCATCCGCCCTCCATACGTTCTGTGGTCCACCTCTCGAGCCTCCGCCTCTCTGCGCACCTGCGTTCCATCGGGCCTCCCAATAGAAGCAGGAACACATGGGTTCGTACACCGGTACCCCTGCTTCAGCCAGCAATGCCCAAGCTCAGGTTTAGTTGTTTGTGATCGATATGATGTGCTCAAAAACTACCCAAGAAACATGCGTCCTGTCCTTCAGAGTGAAGGTATAGTTCTAGATATACCGCCATGGTAGTCGGACGACGGGCTCTAGAGGTTCGATTGTGGCGGCGGCCTGATTGCAGCAGGTGCGGCTACAGTCTTGTGGAGAATTGAAAATTTAGTAGAAAATGGTACAGTGAGTTACTTGAAGAGGTGCTACGTGTACTGTAAGTTGATGCATATTGTAGATCACTATGTATATAAATCTTTTTATCAGTATTTCTTCGATGTAGTACAGAAAGATATCTAATGTATGAAAGATTCAGTCCTAAATGAACTAAGGATCGTTGTCCGTGCTCCTTGCACTCTACCTGCTTTCGTGTTGACTTAGTTGTAAAGAAATAGGGAGTGAACAATACATGGTAGGTGGGTTTGAAGTTGAACTCGGGTATATAATTTAATTGTAAAGAAAAAGCTCGACTGTTATAAAGTATTGGTTTAGTTCGGTTTGGAGATTACCCTAAAGGATATTGATTACTTCACAGAAGTGTTTAGTTGGATGGAAAGTGTTCGCCAGTTTATTTGTGACTACCTACATCTTTCCCCATTTGACTACTAAGAAGATTACAAATTGTTGTAATAAAAATAATGTTGTCCACAAAAGATCAAGTGGGCACAGCCGCCAGATCGGCACAGCACCGCATGACGAACGGAGCAGTCCCCTGTACAATTGAAGAAGCCCACAACATCGAGCTAGCTACCACAACCCAAACCAACATTGGCCATTGGCATTTAGCAGCCATCGGGCATCTCCTCCAGGCCGATCTCCAAATCTAGAGGAAGACCCGCACAAATCAAGGACGTTTTTCACAGGTCAAAAGAACAATCTTGTGCTCATTTGAGTGTTGAAATTAACCAAGATCATGTTTGATTGACCTAAATCCCCTGCCAATCTTTTTAACACATTCAAACAGCAGCTAAACCGAACAAGCCATATATATATATATACATACTATGCATCTTGTTCCAAATATCTTATGCACTTTTGCTGGCTTTCATGATGAATGGATAACATTTATGTGTATATTATCCTGTCCCAAAGATTCACCTTTTCTTGGAAAAAGATTCATCAGCTAGCTGGTGATTGGAATGCCCATGGTTTTGGGTTCTGGGGACCAGAGCATGTATGGATGTTTGTGTACGTAGTACATCCATGTGCAGCAGATCATGGTCAAATTAACAATCTTGTGATCATTGGAATGTTGAAACTAACCAAGATCATGTTCGATTGAGCTAAATCCCCTGCCTATCTTTTTAATCCATTGTAACAACAGCTAAACCGAAGAAGCACTATATGGCGCATGGATTAGGTAGGTGTCTGACACTTCTGACTCAAAATAATCCCAGGTGTAGTACTGCACCAGTAATGCTACATCTATGAAAGGTTACTTAAAATTTACAGGAAAACTGATGTGGAGGATTTTAGTTGGTAATAGGGGGATGAAGATTCCCATCCCAGTTCAGGGGAAGAGAGTCGAAATTTGAAAAGTTAAGTAAAATATTTGTAGATTTTTGGTAGATCTAGCAATATTGATACTGCATGCATACATACACACGTACATGCCGCATACATGCATGCATGTCTGATCACATGCAGCTGCACTCTAGCTAGTGAGTCAAAGTCGATGCATGAGAGGTACTCATAGTGGGAGTAGCCGGCCGGTCGGCTGGAGCGGCAGGATTGACTAAATTATTTGACTAATTAATCAATGAAGCACTTAGGGAGAGACAACCTAACCGATAACAGACGATCGATCAGCTATAAAACTATAACTGGCCATAGATCGATAGATAGATGCTGCTTTCCTATATCTGCAAGATATACTATGTTAAGTTAATCGATGGCTTAACTAAGCCTAGCTAGTAGTATCATCCATGCACAAGCAATAAAGATAGCCAATTGGGTCAAAAAGGGTCTTGCAACTTGCATATGTTCCTCTCAATCTTCTTAACTCCTTATACTGTCGTTTAGCGCCGAAAATGGCGACCCGCAGGAGAAAAAAAGTTTGAATTTAAAGCGGCAAATTTTCGTGCTCATATCAGGGGCCTATATATGATCGACTATATATACACGAATGCGCTCTCTGAAATGGAACAAAAAAGCAATTCATCAAATTTATTTAGAGTGTTTTCTTGTGCAAGCTGCAAATCGCACGATAAATCAAAGTGTTTTTTAGTTAAGATACTTTAGATCCTATGAAAAAGCAAAATAAAGAGGATAAAAAATGCCACTTTTTCTTTCGTTTTCTACCCACAACCTAACTCTGGATCGTAAGATATGTGATCCTCGATGGTGAGTTGTCGCACTAGCCAACTCGCTGATATATATATATATATATATATATATATATATATATATATATATATATATATATATATATCTTAATTAATTAGATTACCTGAGCAAACATAATAAGATCTCCGATATATATATGGGATAGCTAGGTATTGATCTTTTTCCCTATAGTCTTGATCTTGGTGGTGATATGAGGCTAGTGGAGAGTAGCGCTTTCTCATTCCACTTTCACTTTTGAGAAAGCACATTAAAAAAAGAGATTCAAAGCATGTCTCTGTTTAGTCTTAACAGTGTCAAAAGCACAACTAAACCCGCGATTGTCTCTCGTTGTGCATACATACATATACATGCACTTCTTTAGTTACTAGCGCCATGCCACTTACTCCTATAGTGTCAGTAGCTAGCTGATAGCTAGATTATACCGCACTTTCTTCCAATCCACACACCATTCTGAAAGCAGACTAGTTTTTTTTTCTGAAAATTCAATACACCACCTAGTTCTTAGTCATTTGTTTCGTGGATATTATTTCTATAGCTAGTTTTCAAATTCCAGATAGTTAACCAAGGCCATGTTTATTTAGCATTCTAAAAAAAGACAATTTCCTATCCGTTCCAAAAAGGAAAACGTTTCCAGCCGGAGCGCCGGCTGAAATGTTCCGCCGGTCACGTCCCACTCTCGCAACGGCCCACACGCAGCACCGCTTAAGTTTTCTTATCCGCTTACATGGAGCACTCCTGGCCATTCGTACCCCCGCATCGTATTCCCCATGGCATCCCAAATCGCCTTCTCGCCGTCCATCGCCGCACCAACCTCCCCGGCAAACAGGCGCCTACTTCTGGAGGCACCCACCACCGCGCGCGGCAAGGGGAGGAGGTCATGGCCTGTAGGTCCTCCATCCTCACGATGGCATGCGACGGGGGCCGTGCTGCAACCATTGCGTGGTAGCGGATTTGGGGCGGCTGCGACGGACGGCGTGGGCGGAGCGGGTGCTGGAAAGGACATCCACGGGTGCTGGTGCTGCAACCGGCCACGGCGAGAACAAGCGGTATCCCTATTTGCTGCGACGAGAAACAACCGATGAGCATAGGGACGACCGTTTTTCGTTTTTGCTGTAACCATCTCCCTGTTTTGCTGGAACCGGCATCCCAATTTGCTGCCATAGCGAGCAACAACCTACGAGGAAGGCGATGGCGATTTTACTTTTTTGCTGGAACTAGCTCTCTATTTTGCTGGAAACGACGTCGCAGGTTGCTGGGATGGGCGAACTCGTGTTTTGCTACAATCGATCACCGGGAGTTCTTCCTCGTGAATCGTTTTGCTGGAATTGGTGTTCAATTTTGCTGGAACTAGGTAATTTGTTCCTACAATCGATCGACGGGAGTTCTTGCTAATGAGTTGTTTTTGCTGCAACCAGTGTTCAATTTTGCTGGAACCTGGTAAATTTTTGCTACAATCGATCCCCCCGGAGTTCTTCCTGATGAGTTGTTTTGCTGGAACATGTGTTCAATTTTGCTCGAACCAGGTAAATTTCTGCTTCAACCGATAAATGGAGGATTTGTTGCTTTCGGAGTTATTTTGTTGGGCATGACTGTGTAAGTCGACGACCGCGGCGATGCTGGTAGTGCTCCAACCATGGTGAAAACATTGGAACCGACCGCGCGCCAGAGCTGCAATGGCTTGGTTCGCTAGCTACGGACGCGACGTGCGGCGACGACGAGCTTCAGCAGAAGGGTGGCAGGGGGAGGCTACGACAGTGGTGTTGCAACGAGCAGCGACGCAAGGGGATGGGATGCTGTCGTCCCTCGCCGAAGCACATGCGCATGGGGCGAGGACAGAGATGCTAGCAGGGAACAGGAAGGAGGGAATTTCTGTTCGCGTTGATCAAAGCGAGAGGAAGGAGATGATTCGGCGAGTGGCTACAAATCACCAGAAAGAACGACTGGGAGGCGACCGGCCGAAACATTGGGCCGGCGTGCCGGCGCGTAGTACTGGCCTTCCAGAAAAGCAAGGACATATAGCAAAATTTTGATTACAAACCTAAAAATATATAGAATGGAAGCGCAAATGGAATGGAACAAAACAAAGTTTTCGGACGGACCACCAGGAAAAACAAGATTTCCCATTTCCATACGACCGGAAGTTTCTGTTTAATTTAACTTTTGTTCTATATAGCCTCCAACCCAATCATATACACGTTTTATCCAACTCAATCTAGAGCACACAATCCTTCCCCTTCTCCTGTGGCCCTCCATGTCATCTCGTTCCTCAAATATCATACCCGATTATTTCCCCGAAATTAAATACTTATCCCAATGTTAAAAATCTGACATCAGATTTTTGGAGGTTGCTAGTGAACGTCCTCTCGACCACTAGATTAAGGGCACGAATCTTAAAGCATGGATGGCAGACATGTCAGCACTGGAATTCATTCGGTAAAAGGTTCTATCGTCGTGAACGCTATCCAGCTCACCCGCCAAATGCGTCTCTCCTCCCCTTAACAACATCCCCCTCGCATCACCCATGACGCTCCACGGCCAGGCCGAAAGTGGGACGGAGGATGTGCCGGCTGCTGGCCCGCACTGCCGCGGTGGGCGTCCAGGCCGACTCCAAGCACTACGTCTTTGCGGTCCAGGTCCGCATGACAAGCTCGAGGTGTCATCGTGGGCAGAGCCGAGTGTCATCTGCTCGCCCATGCCACCACGGCGGGTGTCAAGGCTGCCTCCATCTGCGCGCTGCTAGCCTTAGTCGAGCTGCTTGCTTCTCCGCCATTTGAGGCCGCCGTTATGAGCTTCTTGAATCCCCCTTGATGCAACTGAGATGCGGCTGCTCGTCCTCGTCGCGTTCTGTGGCTGCCCTTCCATCCGATGCGGCTTCTCATCCTCATCGTCATTTGTGGCCGCTGTTGCGGCCTGCTCATTTCCCTCGATCCGATTTCTTTTCATCCCCGCATCCATCACTAGAGTTGTGGGGGTAGCCGTCCTCGTCTCCTCCATTGTTAGGTGCTCAACCTCGCATCCCTTCTGTCATCTCCACTGCCGACTGCTTAATATCAACTCTCCTCCTTGCTCCATATAGTACGTCGCGGTTGGCACCCAATTTGGAGGTAAGAACTTTGGTGGCCCAAATTTTCGGCAATTCGTGCTAGTAGGCTCATTGAAATTTTTTGTAGTAAAGCATATGACAAATATGAACCATATCTACCCATATGTCTAGTATCACCAATCCATAACACATGGCATTTTGTTCACATCATTTGTGTCAAGTAAAATGGTTAATCTATGATTATTATTATTAGGTTCACAAAAGAAACTTTGTCAAATGAAAATATAGGGCAATCATTCTAGTTGCTTCCTGGCAACTATTGCAGTTGTAGAATGGCAACTTTCAGGGGTAAACAACTAAAGAACGAGTGTACACACACTCATTTACCATGATCTGGATGGCAACTGTTTCTGATTTTTCCATGTGTACATCACACACATTTTTTTAACTTGCCATCCTTATGAAAACAAACAAATAACTTAAATCCATATAAAACACCACAAACAATTTCTGAATTTTCCATCATTGATGGATATATTTTTCCAAATTTTTGCCATGTGACCAATGCAAGACATTTTCTTATAATTTCCATGTGTTGCAATTTTTTCCCCTCAAATAGCCATGATGTGTAGAACAATTTGTTTTTCTCTGGCAAGTGCTTGGCTTTTTCCCGACGTACCATGACTAAGTATGAACATGATTTACCCAAACCATGGCAAAATTTAATTTTCCTTGATCGCAAGACAACTGAATTTGTTTTAGCAAGTGTCCAATTTTTGCCATGGAAAATTCAGTTTTTATGAAATCTGATGGTCAAATTCATATAACTCGATGAAAAATTTGTGTAACAAAATATGGCAAACTCTTTTCTTCAAATTAGCATGGCTAACTTTTTAGTAGTATATAGTTACAATCTTCTTTCTTTGCAACATGGAAAATAATAATACCTTTTTAGGGTACCTTATCAATTTAAGTTTATGGAGCATGGAAAATGTAGTTTATGTATCATGGAAATTTTCTTTCTTTGCAACATGGCAAAAAATATATTTTCTTATGAGACCATGGCAATTTAAGTTCATGGAGCATGGAAAGTGTAGTTTATGGATCATGGCAATTTTCTTTCTCTGCAACATGGCAAAAAAATAAATTTTTTGTGGCCATGTCAATTTAAGTTTATGGAGCATGGAAGTATGGATCGTGGCAATTTTATTTATTTGCAACATGGAAAAAAAGAATTTTTATTGTAGCATGGCAATTTAAGTTCATGGAGCATGGTAAATGTAGTTGATGGATTGTGACGCCCCGGCTTAATCGTGCACTAATCATACATGCAAATGCACACGATCAAGCCTAAGGACTCACGGGAAGATATCACAACACAACTCTAAAACATAAATAAAGTCATACAAGCTTTATATTACAAGCCAGGGGCCTCGAGGGCTCGAATACATAAGCTTGCGAACAAGCGTCAGCGGAAGCATCAGATATCTGAGTACAGATATGAAACAGAAACAGAAAGGCCTTTAGAAAGGCGGGGCAAAATAAAACACTACGATCGAAAGGCGAAGGCCTCCTGCCTGGGACCCTCCGATCCTACTCCTGGTCGTCAGTCAACTCATAGCAGAATCCATCCTCTGGGTAGTAGTAGTAGCGATCGTCGGCAGGGCAGCTGTCTCAGGGGCTTCGTCATCTTGGTCACGATAAACTGATATGGGGAGAAAAGGAAAACAAAGCAACCGTGAGTACTCAGAAGTACTCAGCAAGCAAGGATCTACACTACATATGCAACATTTTCAAGGGGAGGCTGTATATGTGGACTGGGCTGCAGAAATGCAAGAATAGAGAGAAGGCCTAGTCCTATCGAAGACTAGCATCTTCAGAGGTCTTGCAGCAGTAGAAGAGAGTAGAACAGTACAATATAATGTAGTAGTATCATTAAGTCTCAACCTCACCCAGAGATCCTTTCTCGACTCCCTGCGAGAAAGCAATCCCAGAGCCATACAGTCATCAACCTCGTCCTGAGATCCCTTCTCGACTCCCTGCGAGAAGCAATCCCAGAGCCATAGTATCCAAGTATCCAATTCTAAATTGTATCAATCAGGATACAACTCCGAGTATCCTTTACCGTAGGACCGGCTATCGATAGAAGTGTTCTTCCCTGCAGGGGTACACCAACTTACCCAACACGCTCGATTAACTCCGGCCGGACACACTTTCCTGGGTCATGCCCGGCCTCGGCCAAACGACACACCGCAGCCCTACCTAAAGCTCAGCAGAGAGGTCCCCGCCGGTCTACATCCTAAGCACTCAGGGGTCTTGGGCCATCGCCCTGTGCACTCCGGGTCGTTGTCTGCAGGGTGGATACCAGCACCGCCTCGGAGGGTCGGTACGATCCGACCGTGCCACAATGCTGAACTGGACGTCTGACAGAACTGTCGGCTGATGCTACGATGCAGAACGCCCATACTATGCCCACGTGATGGTTAGTGCTATCAGACCAGAGGCCTGCTCGGATCAAATATCCAAATCGCTAGGACTAGGGGCTTGCGGTAACGAGCAGAGACTCACGAAAGATGTGACCCCGTCGCCCCGTCTCGAGGACTTGCGGCAAGGGTTAAGAATGCCCGGCCGCGCCTCGTATTCACCACTCGGTCACCACACTGGCAACCCGCCTTCACATCACACGCGGGTACCCCTCAGGGTCGACCCGCCTTTCCAAGTAACAATAGTACATTCCAAGTATCCGTGTGTCCATAACATCAGGGGAATCCGAGGTATCACCCTCGTTGGATTCCTACTCGATGTGTCTGTCAAGGTGAACTCGGAGGAATCACCCTCACTGGGTCCACACTTGAGGTGTTGTACGACAGCGTCGTTATCGGAAGCGGTGAAGGAGGAATCACCCTCGATGACCACGATCGAATAGCTACTCTACAGAGTTAACATCAGAAGTGCTACATGAGGTTTCACCCTCGGCACTCGATAGTAATGCTGCAGTGTCGTTACAACTAAGGGGGGGGGGGTGATATGCGGTGTCGGGGCCTGGTCTTCAATTCCCGTTGATCGGGTCTTCTGACGATCCAGCGCGGCAGTCGGGATAAGTGGAGTCACTGATAGGTCTCTACCCAGCCTAGACTAAACAGTTTAGGATATGCAGGTAATTATCAACAGCAGGTTACAATGAACAGGCTATGCATCAGAATAGGTAAAGCAGCAGCAGCAGCAATTCTAATGCAAGTATGAGAAATAGAATGGGCGATATCGGGATGATCAAAAGGGGGGGCTTGCCTGGTTGCTCGACGGCAAGGGCAAGGTTGTCAATGGTGTCTTCGGGCTCCGGAGCTGCGTCGGCCTCGGGGACGACGTCGGTGTCGGGGGCTACCGAGAGAGAAGAGGGGGGAGGAAACAGTATAAATACACAGCGAACAAGTGCAGCACAAAGCATAACATGGCAATACGCGGTGACGGAGGTGACCTAACGCAGTGCCGGGTGATACTGGCGAAGGTGGGATTCATCCGGGAATGTTTTCCCGTCTCCGGACATTTGTCAGACAGATGACCGGAGAGGAACGGTTGCATGTTCGGATAGTTAGGGACGTGTGACGGACGAACGGACCGCGAATTCGGATTCGTCTCGTCGTTCTGAGCAACTTTCATGTACAAAGTATTTTCATCGGAGTTACGGATTATTTAATATGATTTTCTAAAGTTTTTATTAATTTCTGGAATTTAATTAATTATTTAAATTAACATTATCCGAAATAGTGTCTTGCTGACGTCAGCATGACGTCAGGGGACTGTTAGGGTTAATTAGGGTTAACTAATTAATTAATACTTAATTTAACTAACTAACTAATTAGATTAACCTAATCAGGATTAATTAAACTAATTAATTCACTAATTAATTAATTATTTTATTAATTCATTTTTATTATTAAAAACGTTCTGGGCCGTGGGCCCCGTTTGACAGTGGCCCAAGCCGGACATGTCCGTCGGTGCCCGTTCGGGCGCCGGACACGTCCGGGGCTCGCACAACACGCGCGCGGGGGGGGGGGTGCAACAGGCAACTGCGGGCACGGCGCCGGCAGAGGAGGGCGAGGCCAGGGCCGAAGCGCGGCGCGGTTGGAGCAGCAGCAGGGCAAGCGGGCACGCTGCGGCAGGGCGGCGAGGGAGTGGCGCAGGGGCGATGTCCGGTGCGGGGGCCTGCAGAGGTGAGGTGAGCGCGGGGGCGGGAACGTGGGCGCGCCCCGAGCGCGCGTGCGCGCGGCGACGGCCGTGACGACCGAGGGGAAAAAGGCGGCGACTGGGGCGATGGCCAGGGGCAAGGGGGAGGCGGCGGTCACATCGGGCTGCCGAGTCGGGTCTGTCCGCGGCGGAGGAGAGACGAGGAGGAGGTGAGGCGGGGCGGCGTGATGGCCGGCGGTGAGGAGGCCAGCCAGGGCGCGGCGGAGGGGCGCCGGGGCAACGCGGCGGCGGTCGGGCGCGGGCGCCAGGTGTCGGGCCGGACGGGGTGAGGCGACGCGCGTTGGGGGGGGCGCGTAGGGGAGGAGGCGGTGGCGATGGCGTCCGGCGACGGTGTCGGCGCGGGGCGGCGTCGAACGGCGGCGAGCGCGCCCGATCCCTCCTGGATCGGGGGGAAGAGGGAGGAGAGAAGGGCGAGGGGGGGTGAGAGTGGGGATTAGGGTTAGCGGGGTGGGGTGGACCGGGGCATAAAGGGGGCGAGCGGCTGGGCCGGCCTGGTGGCCTGGTGGCCTGCTGGGCCGAGGCCCAGTCGGGGGGGGGGGCCTTTTCTTTTTGTTTTATTTAGTTTTTCTTTTCTTTTCTGTCCTGTTAATTGTTTAGGCCCCAAATGGTTTTTGTAAAAAGGGAGACCTAGTCCATAAATACCAGTGCTTTATACCCTATCACCAAAAACTAGTTTGGGGTAAATATCTTTTCATATTTGTTGTAAATAAATTAAAAGGTTACTAAATGTTATTTTCAGCCACTGTTTTAAGTTGTTCGAGTCACTTATCCAATTTTAATAATGTTGGTTTCAATTTTAGAATTGTCTCTGATTTATTTGCTATTTAATGAACAATTTAGTTTTTATGTTGGACCACTTTTATATTTCACTTTCATCTAAATTTGAATTTTGAGTTAGGAGTTGAAATGCATTATGATGCAAATGATGATCATGCACTGTTAAACATGCTGACTTGGCATTATTGAAAATGGGATTACTGTGGCTAACCACTGGGGGTGTTACAAATCTCCTCTACTAATAAGAATTCTCGTCCTGAGAATTAAGAGGTAGAAGGAAAAAGTTCGGGGTGTTCCGCACGAAGATTATCCTCGCGTTCCCAAGTGGCTTCATCTTCAGTATGATTTGACCACTGAACTTTGAGGAACTTGGTAACTTTCTGGCGGGTCCGACGTTCAGCTTCATCGAGAATGCGGATCGGATGCTCCTTATAAGATAGGTCATCTTGCAATTCGAGCATCTCGTGATCCACAGCTCGGTGCGGAGATTCTTTGAAGCATTGACGAAGTTGCGACACATGGAAGACGTCGTGGATATGAGAGAATTGCGGCGGCAATTCCAATTTATACGCCACCTGTCCACGCCTTGCAACAATGCGGAAAGGACCAATATAGCGTGGAGCTAGCTTGCCCTTGATTCCAAAACGGTGAGTGCCTTTCATAGGAGTGACACGAAGATAAGCCTGATCACCAGGTTGATAAGTCAAACCCCATCGTTTGCTATCATAGTTGCTCTTCTGGCGGTCCTGAGCCGCCTTGAGATTTTCCCGGACAATACGAACTTGTTCTTCGGCTTGTTGGATAATATCCGGACCTACGAGCGGTCGTTCCCCAGTTTCTGACCAATTCAGGGGGGTTCGACACTTACGTCCATAGAGTACTTCGAAGGGAGCCATTTTCAAGCTGGCTTGATAGCTGTTGTTGTAAGAGAATTCGGCATACGGGAGAGATTCTTCCCATTTCTTGCCGAATGAAATAACACAAGCCCGAAGCATGTCTTCAAGCACTTGATTGACTCGTTCGACTTGGCCTTGAGATTGAGGGTGATAAGCTGAACTCCAAGTAATATGAGTTCCCATAGCTGTTTGGAAACTTTCCCAGAATTTGGAAGTGAAAAGGCCGCCACGGTCCGAACTGATCTCCTTCGGAATACCGTGGAGTGATACAATTCTGGAGATATACAACTCTGCTAACTGACTAGCAGTGATAGTTTCTTTGACAGGCAGAAAGTGTGCAACTTTAGAGAGCTGGTCGACGACGACAAGAATAGCATCGTGACCCTTCTGTGACCTGGGAAGTCCTGTAACGAAATCCATCTGAACCTTATCCCATTTCCATAGAGGAATAGGAAGTGGTTGCAGAATTCCAGCTGGCTTCTGATGTTCTGCTTTAACGCGTCGACACACATCACATTCAGCAACATAACGAGCAATGTCCTGCTTCATTTTAGACCACCAGTACCTTTGACGGAGATCACGATACATCTTGGTGCTACCCGGATGAATAGACAATGGTGTGTCATGTGCCTCCTTCATTACTTTGTCAGTCATGAGCTCGAAGCGAGGTAGGACAATGCGGTTTCTGAAATACAAGGTTCCATCTTCAGACAACGAGAAATCCCTGTACTTTGCAAGGTGAAGGTCTTTCTTCATCAGATCAATTTCAGCATCTTTAGCTTGCGCATTCTTAACAGGTTTCTCAAGATCTGGTTGTATCACAAGGTTATTAAGAGATCCCTGTGGAACAATACGCAGATTCAGCTTGCACAGTTCTTCGAAAATACGAGGTTGAGCTCGCCTAACCATGAGGTTGTCGCAATAGGACTTGCGGCTTAAGGCATCAGCCATCACGTTAGCCTTGCCAGGGGTATAGGAAATACCCAAATCATAGTCCGCAATGGCCTCCATCCATCTTTGCTGACGGAGGTTTAGAGAAGGTTGAGTGAACAAGTACTTCAGACTTTTATGATCCGTGTATATCTCGCAACGATTACCGAGAAGGTAATGTTGCCACAACTGCAATGCATAGATCACAGCAGCTAGTTCTAGATCATGTACCGGATAATTCTCTTCATGTGGGCGCAACTGACGAGAGCCATAGGCAATCACCTTACGCTCTTGCATTAGGACACAGCCTAATCCTTCACGGGATGCATCACAATAAATCACAAAGTCTTTGCGGGTATCTGGAGGAGAAAGTACTGGGGCAGATGTTAGCTTGTCTTTGAGTGCTTGAAAACTTTCCTGACAATTGTCTGTCCATTCGAACTTAACGCCCTTGTGAAGCAGATCAGTCAAAGGCTTAGCAATCTTGGAAAAGTTCTCGACAAATCGACGGCAATAGCTCGCAAGGCCGAGAAAACTTCTCACTTGCTTGACGTTCTTTGGAGGAGTCCAGTCCAGAATAGCCTGAACTCGTTCTGGGTTAACGGCAATGCCATCTTTGGAAATTACATGACCAAGGTACGTTACTTCAGAAAGCCAGAATTCACATTTGGAGTATTTGGCATACAACTGGTGTTCTCGGAGCCTTTCCAGTACAAGACGGAGGTGTTCAGCATGTTCTTCCTTATTCTTCGAATATACTAGAATATCATCTAGATAAACCACGACGAACTTGTCGAGGTAATCCATGAAGATGTAATTCATCAGACGGGAGAATGTGGCTGGAGCATTTGTTAGGCCAAATGACATGACGGTGTACTCGTAGGAGCCATAACGAGTAACAAATGCAGTCTTGGGAATATCCTCTTCACGAACACGGATCTGATGGTATCCCAATCTCAAATCAAGCTTAGAGAATACTGAGGAACCGGCAAGTTGATCATACAAATCATTGATCCGGGGAAGCGGATATTTGTTCTGGATTGTGGCTTGGTTAATGGGCCGATAATCCTGAACCAATCGGTTAGTTCCATCCTTCTTCTTAACGAAGAGTGAAGGTACTCCCCAAGCAGAGGAACTAGGGCGGATGAAACCTTTCTTAAGTGACGTGTCGATTTCTTCCTTAAGTTCAAGAAGGTGGTGCGGAGGCATCTTGTAAGGACGCTTCGCAATAGGGGTAGTGCCAGGTTTCAAGTCGATGACGAACTCAACAGCTCTAGCAGGGGGTATTCCTGGAAGTTCTTCTGGAAATACATCTTGAAAATCACGAACAACTGGAACGTTGTCGATGCCTTCAAGAGGTGAAGTGTTCAATGCATTCAGAACATATATCTGGCTCTCAGCATCTTGAGCTATTCGGGCGGAGTATTTGACTATCTGGCCAGAAGGGTGTGTGAGCTGGACTGTCTTAGTAGCGCAGTCAATCAAAACATTATGGGCTGTCAACCAGTCCATACCGAGAATAATGTCTATGTCGGAAGGTCCAAGTACAATGAGAGAAACCGGAAAAAGTAGACCTCCAATCTCGATGCGGTTGTGAGGGCTTAGCATTGTGGTTTGCCACTTGGATCTCGGGGACTGAACCATTAGAGGAGTGGGTAATTCTTCCAAGTATAACTCATGTGACTGAGCAAATTGTTGGGACACAAAAGCATGCGATGCTCCTGAATCGAAGAGAACAGAGGCTGGTACTGAATTCACAGGGAGTGTTCCCAGCACGATAGTCAGTTCCTTCTGAGCCTTTTCAGCATTAACGTGATTGGCATAGCCAAGTACAACAGCAGACGGTATGGTATTACGGTTTCTGAATCGGCGGTTTCGACAACCCTTCTTACGACCATTAGGAGGACGTGGCGCAACTTGATGAGAATCCATAGCATCAGGTGGTCCATCATGAACCGTAAGCTGTCTCGGCGGTGAAGGCAGACGAGGTGCAACATAAGACGGTCTTGGTGTTGGAGCAGGTCGGTGATGAACATTGTGTGGGATACAGACTCGACGTTTCTGAACAGGCTGACCCGAGGATGAGCCAGCTCCATGAGTGCGCTTGAGCGACTCCTGGTACTCAGTCAGAGCTGTTTCAATTTGGAAAGATTTGCTGACAATCATTGCGAAGTCTGTGAAATCATGGACAGCAAGTGCAAGTTTTATATCGGTACGCAGTCCTTCACGGAATTTCTCCTGCTTGCGAGTGTCAGTGTCGACATCATCCGCAGCATAGCGGGATAATTCAAGGAATTTCCTCTGATATTCATCCACAGTCATTTCGCCCTGAGTAAGTTTGCGGAACTCCTGCTTCTTCTGGTCCATCAGACCTTGAGGAATGTAACGTGCATGAAAAGCTGACTGAAATTCCTGCCAAGTGGTTACAGTGTCTGCAGGCAACATAGCCTTGTGGCTTTCCCACCATTGAGCAGCTGAACCCCTTAGGTGATACGTCGCATAGGTGACGTAACTATCAGGGATAACATTAGCCGACTTCAACTGAAAGGCAATGTCACGGAGCCAATCATCAGCATCCATTGGATCAGTCGAGCTGCGAAAAGTGGACGGATTGAGGCGCACAAATTCTGCCAGAGTTATTGGAACATTCTGTTGCTGAGCATTCTGAGTTGGGAATTGAGCCAATACTCCGGTCATAAACCGACGGTTAAGCTCAAACTGCTGACGGTTGAGTTCAAACTGCTGCATCATGGCGGCAATATAGGGTGGAGGTGGAGGATCGTCAGCCATCCTGCCAAATCAACACGGGCAGTTTAGCAAGAAAGGCTGCATGTGTAAGGAGTTATTCAGGACGTAACATGAGAGATGAACAGGAAGGGCATTAGATGTAAAATAGTAGTCGTTGAAAGACATACCAATCCATGCACAGAGTCGGGTACATGCGGACAGCACAACGGCGCAAATTTAGAAGCTAGACATGCTAGGCGGCGCACAGGCACGCGGTAGGGGAGTACACAACGATACATAGCAAAGGCTACATCAACGTCGGAGATAACTGACGGAGCGAGGAATCTGCAAGTGACAACACAGGGTGCCCTCGATAAAAGGATCCTGTAAGCAGAACCTGGCCCACAATCTCGAAGCAAGGGGGGGATAATTCAGAACACCGGGTGGATGTGATCACGAGAACCTAATGTTGAAGTTAGTAAAATTTTAACCCGAATAGAACAGAGATCAGAGTCCCAGATTAAAGGTCGAGGAGTAAAAGATCCTAATACCACCCAATTGGCGACGTGGGCCCGTAAGCCACACAGCCAGGTTAGTAAAACAATTTTCGGTTACTAGACTCAACTTCGGCCAAGGAGTTGGAAAGGGGGGTTCCTACAGTCAGTCGGCTCTGATACCAACTTGTGATGCCCCGGCTTAATCGTGCACTAATCATACATGCAAATGCACACGATCAAGCCTAAGGACTCACAGGAAGATATCACAACACAACTCTAAAACATAAATAAAGTCATACAAGCTTTATATTACAAGCCAGGGGCCTCGAGGGCTCGAATACATAAGCTTGCGAACAAGCGTCAGCGAAAGCATCAGATATCTGAGTACAGATATGAAACAGAAACAGAAAGGCCTTTAGAAAGGCGGGGCAAAATAAAACACTACGATCGAAAGGCGAAGGCCTCCTGCCTGGGACCCTCCGATCCTACTCCTGGTCGTCAGTCAACTCATAACAGAATCCATCCTCTGGGTAATAGTAGTAGCGATCGTCGGCAGGGCAGCTGTCTCAGGGGCTCCGTCATCTTGGTCACGATAAACTGATATGGGGAGAAAAGGAAAACAAAGCAACCGTGAGTACTCAGAAGTACTCAGCAAGCAAGGATCTACACTACATATGCAACATTTTCAAGGGGAGGCTGTATATGTGGACTGGGCTGCAGAAATGCAAGAATAGAGAGAAGGCCTAGTCCTATCGAAGACTAGCATCTTCAGAGGTCTTGCAGCAGTAGAAGAGAGTAGAACAGTACAATATAATGTAGTAGTATCATTAAGTCTCAACCTCACCCAGAGATCCTTTCTCGACTCCCTGCGAGAAAGCAATCCCAGAGCCATACAGTCATCAACCTCGTCCTGAGATCCCTTCTCGACTCCCTGCGAGAAGCAATCCCAGAGCCATAGTATCCAAGTATCCAATTCTAAATTGTATCAATCAGGATACAACTCCGAGTGTCCTTTACCGTAGGACCGGCTATCGATAGAAGTGTTCTTCCCTGCAGGGGTGCACCAACTTACCCAACACGCTCGATTAACTCCGGCCGGACACACTTTCCTGGGTCATGCCCGGCCTCGGCCAAACGACACACCGCAGCCCTACCTAAAGCTCAGCAGAGAGGTCCCCGCCGGTCTACATCCTAAGCACTCAGGGGTCTTGGGCCATCGCCCTGTGCACTCCGGGTCGTTGTCTGCAGGGTGGATACCAGCACCGCCTCGGAGGGTCGGTACGATCCGACCGTGCCACAATGCTGAACTGGACGTCTGACAGAACTATCGGCTGATGCTACGATGCAGAACGCCCATACTATGCCCACGTGATGGTTAGTGCTATCAGACCAGAGGCCTGCTCGGATCAAATATCCAAATCGCTAGGACTAGGGGCTTGCGGTAACGAGCAGAGACTCACGAAAGATGTGACCCCGTCGCCCCGTCTCGAGGACTTGCGGCAAGGGTTAAGAATGCCCGGCCGCGCCTCGTATTCACCACTCGGGCACCACACTGGCAACCCGCCTTCACATCACACGCGGGTACCCCTCAGGGTCGACCCGCCTTTCCAAGTAACAATAGTACATTCCAAGTATCCGTGTGTCCATAACATCAGGGGAATCCGAGGTATCACCCTCGTTGGATTCCTACTCGATGTGTCTGTCAAGGTGAACTCGGAGGAATCACCCTCACTGGGTCCACACTTGAGGTGTTGTACGACAGCGTCGTTATCGGAAGCGGTGAAGGAGGAATCACCCTCGATGACCACGATCGAATAGCTACTCTACAGAGTTAACATCAGAAGTGCTACATGAGGTTTCACCCTCGGCACTCGATAGTAATGCTGCAGTGTCGTTACAACTAAGGGGGGGGGTGATGTGCGGTGTCGGGGCCTGGTCTTCAATTCCCGTTGATCGGGTCTTCTGACGATCCAGCGCGGCAGTCGGGATAAGTGGAGTCACTGATAGGTCTCTACCCAGCCTAGACTAAACAGTTTAGGATATGCAGGTAATTATCAACAGCAGGTTACAATGAACAGGCTATGCATCAGAATAGGTAAAGCAGCAGCAGCAGCAATTCTAATGCAAGCATGAGAAATAGAATGGGCGATATCGGGATGATCAAAAGGGGGGGCTTGCCTGGTTGCTCGGCGGCAAGGGCAAGGTTGTCAATGGTGTCTTCGGGCTCCGGAGCTGCGTCGGCCTCGGGGACGACGTCGGTGTCGGGGGCTACCGAGAGAGAAGAGGGGGGAGGAAACAGTATAAATACACAGCGAACAAGTGCAGCACAAAGCATAACATGGCAATACGCGGTGACGGAGGTGACCTAACGCAGTGCCGGGTGATACTGGCGAAGGTGGGATTCATCCGGGAATGTTTTCCCGTCTCCGGACATTTGTCAGACAGATGACCGGAGAGGAACGGTTGCATGTTCGGATAGTTAGGGACGTGTGACGGACGAACGGACCGCGAATTCGGATTCGTCTCGTCGTTCTGAGCAACTTTCATGTACAAAGTATTTTCATCGGAGTTACGGATTATTTAATATGATTTTCTAAAGTTTTTATTAATTTCTGGAATTTAATTAATTATTTAAATTAACATTATCCGAAATAGTGTCTTGCTGACGTCAGCATGACGTCAGGGGACTGTTAGGGTTAATTAGGGTTAACTAATTAATTAATACATAATTTAACTAACTAATTAATTAGATTAACCTAATCAGGATTAATTAAACTAATTAATTCACTAATTAATTAATTAATTAATTATTTTATTAATTCATTTTTATTATTAAAAACATTCTGGGCCGTGGGCCCCGTTTGACAGTGGCCCAAGCCGGACATGTCCGTCGGTGCCCGTTCGGGCGCCGGACACGTCCGGGGCTCGCACAACACGCGCGCGCGGGGGGGGGCAACAGGCAACGGCGGGCACGGCGCCGGCAGAGGAGGGCGAGGCCAGGGCCGAAGCGCGGCGCGGTTGGAGCAGCAGCAGGGCACGCGGGCACGCTGCGGCAGGGCGGCGAGGGAGTGGCGCAGGGGCGATGTCCGGTGCGGGGGCCTGCAGAGGTGAGGCGAGCGCGGGAGCGGGAACGTGGGCGCGCCCCGAGCGCGCGTGCGCGCGGTGACGGCCGTGACGACCGAGGGGAAAAAGGCGGCGACTGGGGCGATGGCCAGGGGCAAGGGGGAGGCGGCGCTCACATCGGGCTGCCGAGTCGGGTCTGTCCGCGGCGGAGGAGAGATGAGGAGGAGGTGAGGCGGGGCGGCGTGATGGCCGGCGGTGAGGAGGCCAGCCAGGGCGCGGCGGAGGGGCGCCGGGGCAACGCGGCGGCGGTCGGGCGCGGGCGCCAGGCGTCGGGCCGGACGGGGTGAGGCGACGCGCGTTGGGGGGGCGCGTAGGGGAGGAGGCGGTGGCGATGGCGTCCGGCGACAGTGTAGGCGCGGGGCGGCGTCGAACGGCGGCGAGCGCGCCCGATCCCTCCTGGATCGGGGGGAAGAGGGAGGAGAGAAGAGTGAGGGGGGGGTGAGAGTGGGGATTAGGGTTAGGGCGGGTGGGGTGGACCGGGCATAAAGGGGGCGAGCGGCTGGGCCGGCCTGGTGGCCTGGTGGCCTGCTGGGCCGAGGCCCAGTCGGGGGGGGGGCCTTTTCTTTTTGTTTTTTTAGTTTTTCTTTTCTTTTCTGTCCTGTTAATTGTTTAGGCCCCAAATGGTTTTTGTAAAAAGGGAGACCTAGTCCATAAATACCAGTGCTTTATACCCTATCACAAAAACTAGTTTGGGTAAATATCTTTTCATATTTGTTGTAATAAATTAAAAGGTTACTAAATTTTATTTTCAGCCACTGTTTTAAGTTGTTCGAGTCACTTATCCAATTTAAATAATGTTGGTTTCAATTTTAGAATTGTCTCTGATTTATTTGCTATTTAATGAACAATTTAGTTTTTATGTTGGACCACTTTTATTTTCACTTTCATCTAAATTTGAATTTTGAGTTAGGAGTTGAAATGCATTATGATGAAATGATGATCATGCACTGTTAAACATGCTGACTTGGCATTATTGAAAATGGGATTACTGTGGCTAACCACTGGGGGTGTTACAAATCTCCTCTACTAATAAGAATTCTCGCCTGAGAATTAAGAGGTAGAAGGAAAAAGTTCGGGGTGTTTCCGCACGAAGATTATCCTCGCGTTCCCAAGTGGCTTCATCTTCAGTATGATTTGACCACTGAACTTTGAGGAACTTGGTAACTTTCTGGCGGTCCGACGTTCAGCTTCATCGAGAATGCGGATCGGATGCTCCTTATAAGATAGGTCATCTTGCAATTCGAGCATCTCGTGATCCACAGCTCGGTGCGGAGATTCTTTGAAGCATTGACGAAGTTGCGACACTGGAAGACGTCGTGATATGAGAGAATTGCGGCGGCAATTCCAATTTAACGCCACCTGTCCACGCCTTGCAACAATGCGGAAAGGACCAATATAGCGTGGAGCTAGCTTGCCCTTGATTCCAAAACGGTGATGCCTTTCATAGGAGTACACGAAGATAAGCCTGATCACCAGGTTGATAAGTCAAACCCCATCGTTTGCTATCATAGTTGCCTTCTGGCGGTCCTAGCCGCCTTGAGATTTTCCCGGACAATACGAACTTGTTCTTCGGCTTGTTGGATAATATCCGGACCTACGAGCGGCGTTCCCCAGTTTCTGACCAATTCAGGGGGGTTCGACACTTACGTCCATAGAGTACTTCGAAGGGAGCCATTTTCAAGCTGGCTTGATAGCTGTTGTTGTAAGAGAATTCGGCATACGGGAGAGATTCTTCCCTTTCTTGCCGAATGAAATAACACCAGCCCGAAGCATGTCTTCAAGCACTTGATTGACTCGTTTCGACTTGGCCTTGAGATTGAGGGTGATAAGCTGAACTCCAAGTAAATGAGTTCCATAGCTGTTTGGAAACTTTCCCAGAATTTGGAAGTGAAAAGGCCGCCACGGTCCGAACTGATCTCCTTCGGAATACCGTGGAGTGATACAATTCTGGAGATTACACCTCTGCTAACTGACTAGCAGTGATAGTTTCTTTGACAGGCAGAAAGTGTGCAACTTTAGAGACTGTCGACGACACAAGATAGCATCGTGACCCTTCTGTGACCTGGGAAGTCCTGTAACGAAATCCATCTGAACCTTATCCCATTTCCATAGAGGAATAGGAAGTGGTTGCAGAATTCCACTGGCTTCTGATGTTCTGCTTTACGCGTCGACACACATCACATTCAGCAACATAACGAGCAATGTCCTGCTTCATTTTAGACCACCAGTACCTTTGACGGAGACACGATACATCTTGGTGCTACCCGGATGAATAGACAATGGTGTGTCATGTGCCTCCTCATTACTTTGTCAGTCATGACTCGACGAGGTAGGACAATGCGGTTTCGAAATACAAGGTTCCATCTTCAGACAACGAGAAATCCCTGTACTTTGCAAGGTGAAGTCTTTCTTCATCAGATCAATTTCGCATCTTTAGCTTGCGCATTCTTAACAGTTTTTCTCAAGATCTGGTTGTATCACAAGGTTATTAAGAGATCCCTGTGGAACAATACGCAGATTCAGCTTGCACAGTTCTCTCGAAAATCCGAGGTTGAGCTCGCCTAACCATGAGGTTGTCGCAATAGGACTTGCGGCTTAAGGCATCAGCCATCACGTTAGCCTTGCCAGGGGTATAGGAAATACCCAATCATAGTCCGCAATGGCCTCCATCCATCTTGCTGACGGAGGTTTAGAGAAGGTTGAGTGAACAAGTACTTCAGACTTTTATGATCCGTGTATATCTCGCAACGATTACCGAGAAGGTAATGTTGCCACAACTGCAATGCATAGATCACAGCAGCAGTAGTTTCTAGATCATGTACCGATAATTCTCTTCATGTGGGCGCAACTGACGAGAGCCTAGGCAATCACCTTACGCTCTTGCATTAGGACACGCCTAATCCTTCACGGATGCATCACAATAATCACAAAGTCTTTGCGGTATCTGGAGGAGAAAGTACTGGGGCAGATGTTAGCTTGTCTTTGTGCTTGAAACTTTCCTGACAATTGTCTGTCCATTCGAACTTAACGCCCTTGTGAAGCAGATCAGTCAAAGGCTTAGCAATCTGGAAAAGTTCTCGACAAATCGACGGCAATAGCTCGCAAGGCCGAGAAAACTTCTCACTTGCTTGACGTTCTTTGGAGGAGTCCAGTCCAGAATAGCCTGAACTCGTTCTGGTTTAACGGCAATGCCATCTTTGGAAATTACATGACCAAGGTACTTTACTTCAGAAAGCCAGAATTCACATTTGGAGTATTTGGCATACAACTGTGTTCTCGAGCCTTTCCAGTACAAGACGGAGGTGTTCAGCATGTTCTCCTTATTCTTCGAATATACTGAATATCATCTAGATAAACCACGACGAACTTGTCGAGGTAATCCATGAAGATGTAATTCATCAGAGAGAGAATGGCTGGAGCATTTGTTAGGCCAAATGACATGACGGTGTACTCGTAGGAGCCATAACGAGTACAAATGCAGTCTTGGGAATATCCTCTTCACGACCACGGATCTGATGGTATCCCAATCTCAAATCAAGCTTAGAGAATACTGAGGAACCGGCAAGTTGATCATACAATCATTGATCCGGGGAAGCGGATATTTGTTCTGATTGTGGCTGTGTTATGGGCCGATAATCCTGAACCAATCGGTTAGTTCCACATCCTTCTTCTTAACGAAGGTGAAGGTACTCCCCAAGCAAGGAACTAGGGCGGATGAAACCTTTCTTAAGTGACGTGTCGATTTCTTCCTTAAGTTCAAGAAGGTGGTGCGGAGGCATCTTGTAAGGACGCTTCGCAATAGGGGTAGTGCCAGGTTTCAAGTCGATGACGAACTCAACAGCTCTAGCAGGGGGTATTCCTGGAAGTTCTTCTGGAAATACATCTTGAAAATCACGAACAACTGGAACGTTGTCGTGCCTTCAAGAGGTGAGTGTTCAATGCATTCAGAATATATCTGGCTCTCAGCATCTTGAGCTATTCGGGCGGAGTATTTGACTATCTGGCCAGAAGGGTGTGTGAGCTGGACTGTCTTAGTAGCGCAGTCAATCAAAACATTATGGGCTGTCAACCAGTCCATACCGAAATAATGTCTATGTCGGAGGTCCAAGTACAATGAGAGAAACCGGAAAAAGTAGACCTCCAATCTCGATGCGGTTGTGAGGGCTTAGCATTGTGGTTTGCCACTGGATCTCGGGACTGAACCTTAGAGGAGTGGGTAATTCTTCCAAGTATAACTCATGTGACTGAGCAAATTGTTGGGACACAAAAGCATGCGATGCTCCTGAATCGAAGAGAACAGAGGCTGGTACTGAATTCACAGGGAGTGTTCCAGCACGATAGTCGTTCCTTCTGACCTTTTCAGCATTAACGTGATTGGCATAGCCAAGTACAACAGCAGACGGTATGGTATTACGTTTTCTGAATCGCGGTTTCGACAACCCTTCTTACGACCATTAGAGGACGTGGCCAACTTGATGAGAATCCATAGCATCAGGTGGTCCATCATGAACCGTAAGCTGTCTCGGCGGTGAAGGCACGAGGTGCAACATAAGACGGTCTTGGTGTTGGAGCAGGTCGGTGATGAACATTGTGTGGATACAGACTCGACGTTTCTGAACAGCTGACCCGAGATAGCCACTCCATGATGCGCTTGAGCGACTCCTGGTACTCATGTCAGAGCTGTTTCAATTTGGAAAGATTTGCTGACAATCATTGCGAAGTCTGTAAATCATGGACAGCAGTGCAGTTTTATATCGGTACGCAGTCCTTCACGGAATTTCTCTCTTGCGAGTGTCAGTGTCGACATCATCCGCAGCATAGCGGGATAATTCAAGGAATTTCCTCTGATATTCATCCACAGTCATTTCGCCCTGAGTAAGTTTGCGGACTCCTGCTTCTTCTGGTCCATCAGACCTTGAGGAATGTAACGTGCATGAAAAGCTGACTGAAATTCCTGCCAAGTGGTTACAGTGTCTGCAGGCAACATAGCCTTGTGGCTTTCCCACCATTGAGCAGCTGAACCCCTTAGGTGATACGTCGCATAGGTGACGTAACTATCAGGGATAACATTAGCCGACTTCAACTGAAAGGCAATGTCACGGAGCCAATCATCAGCATCCATTGGATCAGTCGAGCTGCGAAAAGTGGACGGATTGAGGCCACAAATTCTGCCAGAGTTATTGGAACATCTGTTGCTGAGCATCTGAGTTGGGAATTGAGCCAATACTCCGGTCATAAACCGACGGTTAAGCTCAAACTGCTACGGTTGAGTTCAAACTGCTGCATCATGGCGGCAATATGGGTGGAGGTGGAGGATCTCAGCCATCCTGCCAAATCAACACGGGCAGTTTAGCAAGAAAGGCTGCATGTGTAAGGATTTATTCAGGACGTAACATGAGAGATAACAGGAAGGGCATTGATGTAAATAGTAGTCGTTGAAAGACATACCAATCCTGCACAGAGTCGGGTACATGCGGACAGCACAACGGCGCAAATTTAGAAGCTAGACATGCTAGGCGGCGCACAGGCACGCGGTAGGGGAGTACACAACGATACATAGCAAAGGCTACATCAACGTCGAGATAACTGACGGAGCGGAATCTGCAAGTGACAACACAGGGTGCCCTCGATAAAAGGATCCTGTAAGCAGAACCTGCCCACAATCTCGAAGCAAGGGGGGATAATTCGAACACCGGGTGGATGTGATCACGAGAACCTAATGTTGAAGTTAGTAAAATTTTAACCCAATAGAACGAGATCAGAGTCCCAGATTAAAGGTCGAGGAGTAAAAGATCCTAATACCACCCAATTGGCGACGTGGGCCCTAAGCCACACAGCCAGGTTAGTAAAACAATTTTCGGTTACTAGACTCAACTTCGGCCAAGGAGTTGGAAAGGGGGGTTCCTACAGTCAGTCGGCTCTGATACCAACTTGTGATGCCCCGGCTTAATCGTGCACTAATCATACATGCAAATGCACACGATCAAGCCTAAGGACTCACAGGAAGAATCACAACACAACTCTAAAACATAAATAAAGTCATACAAGCTTATATTACAAGCCAGGGGCCTCGAGGGCTCGAATACATAAGCTTGCGAACAAGCGTCACGAAAGCATCAGATATCTGAGTACAGATATGAACAGAAACAGAAAGGCCTTTAGAAAGCGGGGGCAAAATAAAACCTACGATCGAAAGGCGAAGGCCTCCTGCCTGGGACCCTCCGATCCTACTCCTGGTCGTCAGTCAACTCATAAACAGAATCCATCCTCTGGGTAATAGTAGTAGCGATCGTCGGCAGGGCAGCTGTCTCAGGGGCTCCGTCATCTTGGTCACGATAAACTGATATGGGGAGAAAAAGGAACAAAGCAACCGTGATTACTCAGAAGTACTCAGCAAGCAAGGATCTACACTACATATGCAACATTTTCAAGGGGAGGCTGTATATGTGGACTGGGCTGCAGAAATGCAAGAATAGAGAGAAGGCCTAGTCCTATCGAAGACTAGCATCTTCAAGGTCTTGCAGCAGTAAAGAAGTAGAACAGTACAAATAATGTAGTAGTATCATTAATTCTCAACCTCACCCAGAGATCCTTTCTCGACTCCCTGCGAGAAAGCAATCCCAGAGCCATACAGTCATCAACCTCGTCCTGAGATCCCTTCTCGACTCCCTGCGAGAAGCAATCCCAGAGCCATAGTTCCAAGTATCCAATTCTAAATTGTATCAATCAGGATACAACTCCGAGTGTCCTTTACCGTAACCGGCTATCGATAGAAGTGTTCTTCCCTGCAGGGGTGCACCAACTTACCCAACCGCTCGATTAACTCCGGCCGGACACACTTTCCTGGGTCATGCCCGCCTCGGCCAACACACAACCCGCAGCCCTACCTAAAGCTCAGCAGGAGGTCCCCGCCGGTCTACATCCTAAGCACTCAGGGGTCTTGGGCCATCGCCCTGTGCACTCCGGGTCGTTGTCTGCAGGGTGGATCCCGCACCGCCTCGGAGGGTCGGTACGATCCGACCGTGCCACAATGCTGAACTGGACTTCTGACAGAACTATCGGCTGATGTACGATGCAGAACGCCCATACTATGCCCACGTGATGGTTAGTGCTATCAGACCAGAGGCCTGCTCGGATCAAATATCCAAATCGCGGACTAGGGGGCTTGCGTAACGAGCAGAGACTCACGAAAGATGTACCCCGTCGCCCCTTCCGAGGACTTGCGGCAAGGTTAAGAATGCCCGCCGCGCCTCGTATACCACTCGGGCCCCACACTGGCAACCCGCCTTCACATCACACGCGGTACCCCTCAGGGTCGACCCGCCTTTCCAAGTAACAATAGTACATTCCAAGTATCCGTGTGTCCATAACATCAGGGGAATCCGAGGTATCACCCTCGTTGGATTCCTACTCGATGTGTCTGTCAAGGTGAACTCGAGGAATCACCCCACTGGGTCCACACTTGAGGTGTTGTACGACAGCGTCGTTATCGGAAGCGGTGAAGGGGAATCACCTCGATGACCACGATCGAATAGCTACTCTACAGAGTTAACATCAGAAGTGCTACATGAGGTTTCACCCTCGGCACTCGATAGTAATGCTGCAGTGTCGTTACAACTAAGGGGGGGTGATGTGCGGTGTCGGGGCCTGGTCTTCAATTCCCGTTGATCGGGTCTTCTGACGATCCAGCCGGCATTCGGATAAGTGGAGTCACTGATAGGTCTCACCCAGCCTAGCTAAACATTTTAGGATATGCAGGTAATTATCAACAGCAGGTTACAATGAACAGGCTATGCATCAGAATAGGTAAAGCAGCAGCAGCAGCAATTCTAATGCAAGCATGAAAATAGAATGGGCGATATCGGGATGATCAAAAGGGGGGGCTTGCCTGTTTCTGGCGGCAAGGGCAAGGTTGTCAATGGTGTCTTCGGGCTCCGGAGCTGCGTCGGCCTCGGGGACGACGTCGGTGTCGGGGGCTACCGAAGAGAAGAGGGGGAGGAAACAGTATAAATCACAGCGAACAAGTGCAGCACAAAGCATAACATGGCAATACGCGTGACGGAGGTGACCTAACGCAGTGCCGGGTGATACTGCGCAAGGTGGATCATCCGGAATGTTTTCCCGTCTCCGGACATTTGTCAGACAATGACCGAGAGGAACGGTTGCATGTTCGGATAGTTAGGACGTGTGACGGACGAACGGACCCGAATTCGGATTCGTCTCGTCGTTCTGAGCAACTTTCTAACAAAGTATTTTCATCGGAGTTACGGATTATTTAATATGATTTTCTAAAGTTTTTATTAATTTCTGGAATTTATTAATTATTTAAATTAACATTATCCGAAAAGTGTCTTGCTGACGTCAGCATGACGTCAGGGGACTGTTAGGGTTAATTAGGGTTAACTAATTAATTAATACATATTTAACTAACTAATTAATTAGATTAACCTAATCAGGATTAATTAAACTAATTATTCACTAATTAATAATTTTAATTATTTAATTAATTCATTTTTATTATTAAAAACATTCTGGGCCGTGGGCCCCGTTTGACAGTGGCCCAAGCCGGACATTGTCCGTCGGTGCCCGTTGTGGGCGCCGGACACGTCCGGGGCTCGCACAACACGCGCGCCGGGGGGGGGCAACAGGCAACGGCGGGCACGGCGCCGGCAGAGGAGGGCGAGGCCAGGGCCGAAGCGCGGCGCGGTTGGAGCAGCAGCAGGGCACGCGGGCACGCTGCGGCAGGGCGCGAGGGAGTGGCGCAGGGGCGATGTCCGTGCGGGGGCCTGCAGAGGTGAGGCGAGCGCGGAGCGGGAACGTGGGGCGCGCCCCGACGCGCGTGCGCGCGGTGACGGCCGTGACGACCGAGGAAAAAGGCGGCGACTGGGGATGGCCAGGGGCAAGGGGGAGGCGGCGCTCACATCGGGCTGCCAGTCGGGTCTGTCCGCGGCGGAGGAGAGATGAGGAGGAGGTGAGCGGGGCGGCGTGATGGCCGCGGTGAGGAGGCCAGCCAGGGCGCGGCGGAGGGGCGCCGGGGCACGCGGCGGCGGTCGGGGCCGGCGGCCAGCGTCGGGCCGACGGGGTGAGGGCGACGCGCGTTGGGGGGGCGCGTAGGGGAGGAGGCGGTGGCGATGGCGTCCGGCGACAGTGTGGGCGCGGGGCGGCGTCGAACGGCGGCGAGCGCGCCCGATCCCTCCTGGATCGGGGGGAAGAGGAGGAAGAGAGTGAGGGGGGGGTGAGAGTGGGGATTAGGGTTAGCGGGTGGGGTGGACCGGGGGATAAAGGGGGCGACGGCTGGGCCGGCTGGTGGCCTGGTGGCCTGCTGGGCCGAGGCCCAGTCGGGTGGGGGGGGGCCTTTTCTTTTTGTTTTATTTTGTTTTTCTTTTCTTTTCTGTCCTGTTAATTGTTTAGGCCCCAAATGGTTTTTGTAAAAAGGGAGACCTAGTCCATAAATACCAGTGCTTTATACCCTATCACCAAAAACTAGTTTGGGGTAAATATCTTTTCATATTTGTTTTAAATAAATTAAAAGGTTACTAAATGTTATTTTCAGCCACTGTTTTAAGTTGTTCGAGTCACTTATCCAATTTTAATAATGTTGGTTTCAATTTTAGAATTGTCTCTGATTTATTTGCTATTTAATGAACAATTTAGTTTTTATGTTGGACCACTTTTATATTTCACTTTCATCTAAATTTGAATTTTGAGTTAGGACTTGAAATGCATTATGATGCAAATGATGATCATGCACTGTTAAACATGCTGACTTGGCATTATTGAAAATGGGATTACTGTGGCTAACCACTGGGGGTGTTACATGGATCATGTCAAATTTATTTCTTCGCAACATGGAAGAAACTACTTTTAACTTGTCAAATTTATTGTTTTTGATGGACCATGGCAATTTCAGTTTATGGAGCATGGTCAATGTAGTTTACGGATCATGAAAATTTTACTGTATGGACCATAGAAAATTTCTTTCTGTTTCCAACATTGCAAAATTTCTATTCTATGGGATGTTGTCAAATTTAGTCTATGTGTCGTCGCAAATTCAGTGTATGGATCATGGCAAACTTAGTATATGGATAATGATTTATAGAACATTTTCCATGGCAAACGTTTTGAACACCGAATGTTTTCTCGTTTAATACCATGGCAATATTTCTTGAATATGTTGTTTTTCTGTATTTTACCTTAGCAATTTATTTTATATTCTACGGTAAATTCGTCGAGCATACCACGGAATTTTTTTAATTGTGTCATGGCAATTTCACTATGCTTTACTTTTCTGGTTACATTTAAGAAAATTGTACTTAAATATGTGTATTTGAAAGATGGCAAATTTAAGAAAAAAATGATCTAATGATATCACCTTAAAAGAATTATATACATGTCCAATGGCAAATATTGTAGGAAATATTTTTGTTCTATTATATATTTCCATTTTTGTTTGTCATAATATCATGGCAATTAAAGAATTTTTAACATGTCGTTTTTCTATATTCAATTGGCAAACTCATGATATATGTCCTGGAAAAAAAATTGTTTAGATGCCAAGCGTTATTTTTTATGTTTCATCTTTTTTGACATTCAGTATCTTTGGGGCTGTGTTTTTCTTTTTGGCAGAAATAATTGCGTTGGGGAAGGCCAGCAAAGCAAGTGGCCTATCGGGTTTGCGTCGCATTGGATGGTTGCCCCAGTGAACGAAAATGTTTGATGTGTAAACATCCCAAATCGAATTATTTGTTCTCTGCGGCTTACTCCCAGATCGGACCTCAATTCCATATTGTCATATGTGCAAGAGTATACATTATTATAAATATCGATGATATACCATTATTATTTGTAGTCTTTTATGCATTTTTTTTAGATATGTGATGCATATTTTAGTCAAAAAAGGGGTGCCTCGAATCCCTTTCGCCCATCCACTTTACCACAAGAAATGAATTGGCACCGCAAGTTTTCTTCTTTTTGGGAGCAAAAGACAGGTCAAAAGAAGTAAAGCGTGTCTCATCTTTTCACACACACACACACACACACACACACACACACACACATGGCTGGTCTCTTGGAAAGCAGACGTTTAGCTGATAATTCTACCACTGATCACTATATTGTCACAACAAATGATTTGCTTAATTTCCACGAATCCACCTAGTACTGGTACTAAACCAAAAGGAGCCACGCGTGCAGGACGAAACACCCCAAAGTGGCATGCACGAGCTGTATCGGCGCCCGCCACTACCTCGTGGGCCCCGGCGTTACCTGCCCGCCGGCCGGCTCTCCCTTCCACCACCATGATCAACCCCTCCACGCTATAAAAATCCACGCAGAGCAGAGCATCGCACACACGCACGGTCAGAGTCAAAGATAAGCTAGACACAGAGTCGAGAGTTGACACACCATAGCTAGCTAGACACACAGAAGCAACACCATGCGTGCTCAGGCGAGCCTCCTGCACCGCGCGGCCCTCGCGAACACTGGCCCGGGCAAGCCGTCGTCGTCGCCAGCGACTACGAAGGCCCCTGAGCAACAGCAGACGGCGCCTGGCGTGGCGGTGAACTCGGATATGGTGGTCATCCTGGCGTCGTTGCTATGTGCGCTCGTCTGCGTCCTTGGCCTCGCCCTCGTCTCCCGATGCACGTGCCGACGGCGCCGCTCGGCCTCATCCTCCGATAACGCCCCTCCTCCCCCAAAGGGCCTCAAGAAGAAGGCCATCGACGCGCTCCCCACCGTCTCCTTCGCCACTCCAGCTTCCCCGGCCCCGGCGACGTGCTCGTCCTCCGAGTGCGCGATATGCCTGGCGGAGTTCGTGGAAGGAGATGGCCTGCGTGTGCTCCCGCGGTGCGGCCACCGCTTCCACGTTGCCTGCGTTGACGCCTGGCTCCGAACGTGCGCCACATGCCCCTCGTGCCGTGCCCCCATCGTTGCCACGCCCGCGCAGCCGCCGGCCACGACCACGGTGGTGGTCGTGGTGGCAGCAAACAATAGGTGCGGGAGGTGCGGCGAGCTGGCGGCGCCGACCGGTGGTGGCGATGGCACGTTTTTACCTTAGTTTGTAATTACTCTGGTTTGTAGTATTGTTCTTGTTCCCAGTTTTCCCCTCTCTCTCTATCTCTCTCCTCTTTAGCTGGTCGCGTTGTACATTCAATTTGTCTTCACAGGTTGATTTTGTAAAGTAAAACTTATGTGTTAATTAAGATTTGTCATTTAATTCGGCTCTATTGCTGGCTTGCTGCATTCGACCCAGCAAAACATGAATTGTATGCTCTGCTAGTACTTGTGCAAAAATAGTCATTGTATTTCTCTAACTTTTGCGATATTCACCTCTTGTCCACTTCTCCTCCTTCTCCAACCTTGAACAGAGCATCTCAATTAATGGAAGAAAACTTTAATTTCATTTGGACTCTATGAATATTTGGAGGGTGGAATCTATTTCCTTTTTCACTTTGTTTTGGGTGCTTAATCAGGTCTCAGTCAATAAAACTTTTAGTCTCCATCGGAATCGATTCGCCCATTCATTGCAGCACACCGTGATAGCAACTCGACTGATGGAGAGCATTCGAAGGAAAACTAAAGTGGAAGGATAGCACATCCTCAGTCTAGCTCGATTGCCGTTCAAGTTTGATGGCTGATGTGGACGTGATGTCTAGCTGACATGAATTTCAGTCAGACTAATCACAATGAGTAGTAACTTAGATTAGTAACATGCATATGTTACTACTAGTAACATGCATATGTTACTAGTCTATGTTACTACCTCTATAGTGGGGAGTAACATATGTGTGATGTCATGCAACACTTCATTTATTCGATTATAGACTCATCTTGTCATGGTATATGTGATGTTACAGTAACTAGCTATGTTACCACATACCTTTCTTTTCTCATTAATTACTCGCCACATCATCTGTTTTGCCTAGAGATGTGTGATGTTACCATCTATGTTACTCCCACTGTGGGTAGTCTCAGTTGATAAATAGCCACGGACTATGAAATCATGACACCTGTTGGCAGTTTTAACGTTTGATCTACAACTTTTGCAGCAGGATAGTTAATTTTTCTCTACAAAAAGAGGGAATCTCTTTCCATTAATTGATGCATGTATCCTATTTTATTACTCCCTCTGTTTCATAATTCATGTCGTTTATTAGTTCAAATTTGAAACAGAGGGAGTATAAGGTAACCGTTGTCACAAAAGAAAAGAAAAAAAAAGAGACAACATGTACTAACATTTATGCAAGCCAAACATATGTTTGTCGGTTTACTGCTTCGCCGCATCTAGTCAGGGAAGAAGACTTAAAGCATAAAATCAAAACAGGAAAACCATTTACCAAGACGAACTTGACATCAGTTATTCAGGATAAAACAGCAAACGATGATCCGCCAGATCAAGAGCAGACAATATGTTATGTTGGACTAAACCATCATGAGCCCCCCCTGTTTCCGCGTCGACACATTGTAGGCAAGACGCACAAATCTAACATATAATTAACACTAATATTAGCTATGGCCCCGCCACCTTTCGACTGTAGAAACAACACACACCAACGCAAATAGAATGGACTATAAGAACATTCCGTCGGCGGCTAGAGTTTCAATTAAAATTTCAGAGAGAAATAGTTCATTACATGGACAAACATGGAAAGCCAGGTCCTTCCATGATCGGTACAGCTGCGCACTAGAGGAAATTGTGGAACGATTGGCATATATGTGGAGGAACATGAACAGAGGAACTTTTCGGCAAAGGTGCCTAACCAAGTAATGTTGGGGATTCATCGCAAAAAAAAAAAAGGTAACGTTGGGGATAAGATCATCATCGTATATTTGAAGATGGGCACATCATACAGACATATACTTTGCATCTCGTATCTAAATAGTATCTCTGCTCTTTTGTGATGATGGATGGCCTTTTATCATGTGTATCGTCTTCTCTCAAAGATCCACCTTTCCTCCGGCCAAAGATTCATCGGCTAGCTGGTGACTGGAATGTACATGATTTTGGGTGTATGTGGTGTATGTGTGGTGCATGTGCAGCGGGTCATGGTCAAGTTAACAATCAGATGGCGCAGCTTTAATTTGTGATCACCGGAGTTTTTAACACCAAATGGAGCGGCAAGATTGACCACTCGGTTGCTAATTAATCAAAGCACATACTTACGATGCAGAGGTCGGGGTGCTACGCATCATGTATCGAACCAATGGAGTAGTATTTTGCATGCAGAGATCAACCCTAATTAAAAAGAGACCATGACCACTTGGTTCAAAAGCTCACATCCTGCTTCTATGTTCTTCTCAGCTCTTGTCGTCTTGCGCCGAAAATGGCGAATTGGCAGGGTGCATCACAGAGCAAGGACAAAATTAAGCGTGTTTTCCTTGATAAGACAAAGTGTTTTCACTCATTAATATACTATATGTCGGTCTCTCCTTTAATATAAATATGATCAGATTTTAAAAGATATAAATCATACTATTCATTTGACACCCCAACTCATTTTCTATGATCCCCATGCAGTAAAATATATGTGATCTTTGATCGGTAGTGTGAGCCGCACTTACCCCAGATGGAATGGATCTTATATATCTTTGTGATCATATAGTGTGTCTTCGTGGTACATTATCTCCGAGAGGCGATAGGTAGGCACACTATGAACGTTTAGCCTCATTTCGTGATGAAGCAAGATAGCTGGATCCTTAGCAATTCACTTTCACTTTTGAAACAAAGCACAATTTGAAAGGAGATTAAAAGCCTGTGCCCACTCTAATATTTCACATATGCATTGGTTTTAGCTGCCACTTGACTTGCTCCTCGTACAGTGCCATCACCAGCTTGCTAGAATTAATGGACTGTATACTTTTCCATGCAGTGCCAAAATAAAAACAACCTAATTAACTTGGCACGGAAGTTGGAATCCAAGGCGATTCCTTTCTCAAAAATTAAAAGTTATCTTGCCATGAGTACAAGCAAAATATCTTGAAGTGGCATGAGCAAGACCATCGCCTGCCATTGCCACAAATGCCCACCCCTTGCTTCTGCCATTATATTTTGAAATAACCCATCTCTTATTTATTTTCCGTGCTTTGTATGGGCAATGTGTGTCTTATTTTCATTGTCGGAAAATTTGCCGTTTGTTTCCCATCCCATCATGTTTTCGAAATGCAATCCATTCTTCAGTTAACAAAATCTAGAATGAGGTAGCAATGTCCAAGATAAATCCATCGAAACCCAACTCATGTGACTCTAAGAGGGTTATACAAATGTGCAGCTCGGGCAATTTAATCAGAACAGCTATTAATTCAGCTATCCAACTAGCTATAGCTACTTTACATATTCATTTTACAACAGGAAAAAGTTGGCACCAAGGTTTTTTCTTCCGGAGTTAAAAGTAAATCACAAGTAGAAAATTTTAGGTGTGTACCATGCTCTCAGATATACTGTGACTGGTCACTAATTAGGCGTTTATTTGGAGTAGTTACTAGTTCTACCACACAATTGTGTCACTAGACTGCCTGCACCAAAAACAAAAAATGCCAAAGCGAAGTTGCTACAAATCCATGAAAAAGGATCTTAACTTACTAAGGTTACATCCACTAGCCAAACAGAGGCTAAAATTGCATATTTGACCCTTCTTGGAATGTTTAGCATGAAATAGCTTGTACTCAAAACTTTATCACAATCTGGCCCTTTTTAACGACGCCAAACATGTGTGGTTTTGCTTCTACACTATGCAACTCATTAGGGTTTCCCAAAGCCGCAACGCTACGGGGTATGGATTTGCACAATGTAGCAGCAACTTCCAGGTCTATGGAGTTGCCAAAAAGGGTCAAGTCTGGCTTTTTTTTTCATGTCGGGTCATTTCATGCCAAATTTCTCAAAATGGGTCAAATGTGTCATTTTTGCCCCGAACCAGCACCTGCACTACCATGTGGGCCCGTGGTAACTTGTCTGTCGGCCAACGTTCGCTTCCACCACTGGCACTTCCATCGATGTGATCATGACTATAAAAGTCCACGCACTCTCATCGCCTTGCAAAGCACATACCATCCAAGCTCCATGCCCTCTCTTCTTGTAAGAACATGAAGATAGAAACTAAATTGCAATATAGTCCTACTGCAGCCAAGGGAACGAGGGCTTCCCAAGGGGGTTGAAGAATCTACATTATTTGATCTACTATTATGACAGCCAAGGTCGATTTAGCACTAGCTAGTGGATGAAATAGTGAAAGTCTAAGGTTGCTTCCAAATCACCTGAAGTGCCAGACAGAGGGCAACACATCGATCTAGTCCCCCCTAACTTTCACCTCCATGGCCATGGAGAAAGAGGGGAGAGTATGGGGCTGTAACAGATCTATCACTTCGACAGGCTTATTGGGAGGGAGCGCGATGGATCTTCCTACCCGCCTCGCCGGTCACCATGAAGACAGAGAGGAAGGACCGACGCCGCTCGCCGGCATTGGAGTTCAACTCTAACATGACATAACACTCGTCTACGACATGACACCAAACCTCTCCAAAGCGGAGCAAATCAAGGCTTACACCTAGTACTATTATCTACAATTCAACCGCCACTCACACCCCCATGCAGGCAAACAACGCCGCCGGACGAAAAGGGGAGATGGGCCGGGGAGCTTTCACGGCTCTCAAGGTGGGCACTACAGACAAATGTAGGGTTCATCTACAAAAAAAACTCTCTCTCTCACACACACTTCACGGCTCTCAAGGTGGGCACTACAGACAAATGTAGGGTTCATCTACAAAAAAAGAGAAAAATGTAGGGACAAAAAGAGAGTCGACCCCGTCCCCCCTTCAAGCGGCAACTTTAGTTGCCCATATTCAGAACATGTACATGACCGACTACTCTCTCTCTCTCTCTCTCTCTCTCTCTCTCTCACACACACACACACACACACATGGAATAAGCAATTCGCCAAATAATTTTGTGTTCTATGGGTTGGGAATCATGGGATAAGTCAAAAGTGTTTTAGTTGAGGTACTAGACCTCCTACGGCAGTTTAAATAAAGAGCATTAAACAATTCCACTTTTTTTTCCTTTTTTCTCCATAGGCTAACGCTGGATGGTAAGATATATAATCCTTGATGGTGAGTTGTCGCACTAACTCTAGATGGATCATGTATATCTTATTTAGATTACCTCAACATGCATAATAAAGTCTCTGATATATAGGCGATAGCTAGGTTCAGCACGAACAGTTTTATCATTTTCCAGTGCGTTGTCTTGCTCTTGGGGCTGAAACGAGCTCAATGGCTGTTTCACATTTCATTTTCACTTTTGACCAAAGCACATTCGAAAACCTTTCAAAAAGGATATCTAAAGCATGTCTCTGTTTAGTACTAGCGCTGCCACGTAGTCAAACACATCAGTGTCAAAAACCCGCATTTACCAAGGCCATGCCACTTAGAGCATCTCCAGCCGCGCCCCCAACAGGCCCCCCAAGGCCGTTTTTTAGCGCCGGCGCTGAAAATTCAGCCCAGCCGCGCCCCCAGGAGCCCGTTTTTCGCCGGTTAGGCCTGAAACTGGCGCCGACGGACCCAGGCCGAACCCGGCGCGCTGGGGGCTCCTGGGGGCGCCCGGGAAACTGAATTTGGAGCGAACGGGAATGGGCCCGCCGAGTCAGCGACACGCCGCTTCGTCGTCCTCATCGCCTCGGTTCCCGCGGGAATCAATGCCAAGGCTGCCGCGCTGCCACGCCGGTCAGCCTTCCATTGATGCCTCACGGGCGGCACAGTGAAGGCGCCGCGACGCGCGTCCCGCCCGCTCCCGCCATGCGGCACCCGGCGGGCACCTTCCCACCGCCCCACTTCGGCTATAAAAGCCGACCACCCCACCGGTGAACGCCGCAGTCGCCACAACTCGCCACCTCTCTCGCCTCTACTCGCCACAGAAGCCACTTCCCCCGACGATGAGCAATGGCCGAGCGGTACCCAGGCGACGCCGCGGCGGCGAACGGCTTTGACCGACGCCATCTGCGTGAAGACGAGGCGCGCCTCCTCTACGAGGCCGACTATCCGGCGCCCCCAGACATGTGGGTGCCTGGCTCATGGAGGCTGAGCGCCGGCGGCATCCCGGTGCCCACCTGGGCTGAACGGCGCGCTGAGATCGCGCGCATCCGTTCGTCGCTGACGGAGGCGCAGCGGAACGTGCCGAGGTACGCCGCCGACAGCTAGACGCTGTGGATGATGTACTTCGACCGCCTCCACGCCGACCAGGTCGCCTCCGCAAACGGCGCCAACCCCCGTGGCCACCTCAACGCTGACGGGCGGCGCAAATGGTGGGGCGTGCCCGGCCGCATCCTCGAAGCCGTCCTCGACCACATCGAGACCGGCAACACGCCGCGCCTCGAGTACCCGCCCCCGTCCTTCTCTCGCCGCCGCGGTAGTTCCTGGACGCCGTGGCGAATGGAGGCGGCGACCTCCTCATCGTCGGGTTCCGGTTCGCTCTCCTCCGGGTCGCCGGCGCTCCGCCCCGTCAAGCCGGAGCCGCGGGAGACGCCGCTCGGGCACCGCACCCGCAGCGGCGCCCTCGTCATTAACAAGGGCGGCCGCCCCTCCCCTCATTCCCTCCGCCTCGTCCAGCCGAAGACCGAGCCGGGGTTGCTCCCCGTCAAGAAGGAGCACGCGGAGATGGCCGCCGCCGACGAGACCGCCCTCAAGTGGGCGAAGGAGGACTACGTCCACGAGCAGGTGGAGCGCCAGCGCCGGGCCTACGAGGAGATCAAAGCTCGGCGCCGCGGACTCGACGAGGGCGGCATCATCCTCCTCGACAGCGACGACGACGAGGACGCGCCCGGGCCGTCCAACCCCCCGCGCGTCAGCGACCCTGGTCAGGGGTGCAGCAGGGATGGTGCCGGCGGGTCGCAACAGGGAGGCGGCTGCGACGGCGGTGACGACGACGACGGCGGCGACTACAACCGTTTCTACAGGCTCCTCGGCATGTAGGGCGGCGGCAGCGGCATAGTAGGGCTAGGCGTAGTTAGGCGTAGTTGTTCTCTGTATTTTTGTACAAATCTGAATGAAATCGTCGAATTTGTGCCGTGTTTGTACAAATTTGAATCAAATCGCCGAGTTTGTGTTGTGTTTGCGCCGATTTGGGGGGCGACCTGGGGCGGCGACTGGGAACACAATCACCCCACGCCGAAATGAAACGCGGGTTCGACTTCAGACGGTGCTTTTTCGGCATCCTAGGGGCCGAACGGCTGGAGATGCTCTTACTTCTACAGTGTAAGTGTGTCACTAGCTAGCCAATAGCTAGATTCCACCGCACTTTGCACGTAGAACTAGTGCTTTGCACATAGAATTTGTATACTACTCCATTTATAAAGAAATATAAGAGCATTTAGAGCATCTACAGCCGAGCGCCTCAAACCCGCGTCATACGCCCGGGCAGGCCGCCCGGTCACTGACCGGTCACGTGTTTTTGACCTAGACGGACGCCTCAAACGGGCCTCAAACGCCCGGGCTGATCGGCACCCCTCATATCCAGCCCAAATATGGGGCTGATATGGGGGCGCCCGGGCACGCCTGCCACGTCGGTCTGATGGCCGGGTCTCACGCAGTAACGTCCGGAAACTCGGCGGTCCGACGGACGCTGCTTCCGTCGCTGCGGTGTGAACGCTGCGTGCCGCCGCTCCGGCTTGCCGCCTAAGACCAAATCCGGCTATTTAAGTCGGCCGGCGTCCCGCAACACTAACCCATCCACCCCCCCCCCCTCCCATCTCGGCGCCACCTGTCCGAGCCCATCCACCTCCTTCCTCTCCCGCTCCGGTGCTCTGCCCACGGTCCGACGCTCCGCCCACGCTCCGGCACTATGCCATGGTCCGGAGCAAGATCACCTACTACGCCATGTTGATGCCATAGCGCCGCTACGAGGTCCAACAGGAAATCCGGGTGAGGCAAGCCACGCGCGCCGCCCGCATTGCTGCCGGGCTGCCTCCAGACCCACCGGAGCCGGAGGAGGAGGAGGAGCAGCCGGGGGAAGAGGAGGAGGAGGAGGAGGAGGAGGAGATGGCTTCGATGGAGGTGGAGGAGGCGGAGCGGCAGGAGCCGGAACTGCCGGAGCAGCAGCTACCGAGCTTCAATATGGAGCAGGCGGAGGCGGAGTTCGCCGTCGCCCAGTCCGACGAGATGGCAGAGCAGCAGGCCATTCTGGAGTCCATCCAGGATGAGGCCTATGTGGAGGCCAACCGGGCATTCCTCCGCGGGAGCAGGCGAAGTCCGACGCGCTCTTCGCCGAACTCGATGCGGAGATAGAGGCGGAGTTGCCGGAGTCATCGGAGGAGCCGGAGTTGCAGTTGCCGCCCATGCTACCGGAGCCGAGCACAGAGATCGTCGACATCTCCGACGACGAGTAGCTAGGTGATCGACGTAGTACGTAGGTTTATTTTAGTTTGCATATCTTTGTATGGCTTTGAGAATCTAGTATGAGATGTTCGAATGCAACTGTGAAATTTGAGGCAATGCCCGGTCACTGCCCGCGGACGCGCCTGGATGTTTGTGGGACAGGATTTGTCAAGTCGGGCTGTAGATGCTCTTAGATCACGAAGGGGGAGTACCAACCAATTTAAATCGGCTTAATCTATCACTTCCATGTGGCTCTGCCCTTCCTATCCACACACCGCTATGAAAACACACACTTCATTATCCTGAAAATTTCATGGACCACTTACTTCTTAGCCATTTGTTTTGTGGACTTTTAAGTCTATGGCCAATTCTCGTAGTTTAGATTATTAACCGCACCTGAGGTTCTTTCTAGCATTCCATTAAACAAAAAAGCAAATGTTTTCAGCAAACATTCAAATATATCATTTTCTACTTTTTTAGATAGAGATTAAAACGTAACTTTATTTCCATTCCAAAAATACGTAAATTCAGCAAATAATATGTAAAGAATGGAAATTTATTGAGTGGGAGCAAAAAATAGAAAGGAACTCATGAAAATGGAAACAAAAACAGAACAATGTTTTTCATGGTAGACTACCGAAAAATTAATTTATGTACCCGCAAATGTGCAAGTTTCTTTTTTTTTTGTCTATACTAGCTATTTGCCCGTGTCTACTAAGGGGGCTATAATTATTCTAGTACACTAGCCCATAATTTACCTGTCTGTATTATACCATTGTGTAAATAAATGTTTACCAAATTATACCCGTTATTTTATTTGTAATCACTTGTTCACTTCCCAAAGAAAATATTGTTTATTTCGCATGTCAATAAAAGATGGGACAATTAAGGCGGTTTTCATGGAATGATCATCAGAAAAAATATGAAATATTGGACGAAGTACTCCGCCTGGCAGAAAAAGGAATGCTATTCTTTTTTTTAAGTAGTAGAGATAGCACACTCTAGCCCAACCCATGTACACTTTGGCCCAATCCAATCCTACCATAAGAAAAACACAATCCTTTCTCCTATGAGTCAGATTCTATGACCATCTACCTAGAAATTATAATTTTTTTGAGAACACAGTACAGACGGAGGCACTCATATATACGCGCATACACTCACCGCTATGAACACACACACGCAGACCCTACCCCTATGAGCACCTTCGAGAGACTAGAAATTATATTTAGTATTATCTTATTATGTTACTACAAACAAAAACATATTCACGATACTATACACTGTTATATATCTAAGTTATAATGATGTAGTCAACTTAGCAATTGGATTTGTTGTTTTTAGAATATTTCTCTTTGTTTACAATAATATTTTTTTAATCTATGTTAGCACCAGATCCGCTTTTTATTTCTTTCCAGGATTTATATTTATTTCTATTTTTCTAGAAAGCAGGAAAAACAAATATGTTATCACTTACTCCTAGAAATATAATGATAAATTTCAAAAGAAAAACCAAATGTACTTTAGAAATAAAAAATAAGCACGTGATTTTAGTCAGGCCACTAATATCTTTCGCCGATCCACTTTACAATAAGAAATGTGTAGGCACCGCAACTTTTCTTGTTCTTTCAAATCAAAGCACAAGTCAAAAAAAGTAGAGCGTGTCTCATCTTTTCACACACACGTTACACACACATATGGTTGGTCTCCAGGAAAGTAGGCGTTTAGTATTCTACAGTGTCACCATATCCTATACTTATCTTCCACGAGCCATACCGTGGGCGTTACATTCCCTTGCACACCACCACGGCCACTTCCACGCTATAAAAACCGACGCAGAACATCGCACACACGCACGGCCATACATACGCAGTCCAGAGATCAGAGATCAGACACCATATATAGCAGCAGGGGCGGCTGACACCATGCGCGCTCCGGCGAGCCTCCGGCAACCAGCCGCCCTGGCCACCATCGGGCCCGGCGAGCTGTCCTCGTCGCCGGTGAGTATGAAGGCCCCGGAGCAGCAGAAGCATACGGCGCCTGTGATAACAGTGAACTCGGATATGGTGGTCATCCTGGCGTCGCTGCTGTGCGCGCTCGTCCTCGCCCTCGGCATCGCCCTCGTCACCCACTGCGCATGCAGACGCCGGCGCTCCGAACACTCTCCTCCTCCCCCCAAGGGCCTCAAGAAGAAGGCCATCGATGCGCTCCCCACCGTCTGCTTCGCTGCCGAGGCTTCACCGCAGTCGTCGCCGTCGTCGTCAGAGTGCGCGATCTGCCTGGCGGAGTTCACGGAAGGGGAGGGACTGCGCGTGCTCCCGCAGTGCGGCCACGGCTTCCACGTTGCATGCGTTGACGCCTGGCTACGGACCTGCGCCACATGCCCCTCCTGCCGCGCCCCGATCGTTGCCACCCCCAGTGTGGTAGTCGTAGTGGCGGCGAACAACAGATGCGAGAGGTGTGGCGAGGTGGAAGCACCGAACGGTGGTGTCGAGAACATGTCCTCCTCGTCCTTACCCCAATTTTCCTCATTCTCTGCTTTTTAGCTGTCGATCCAATGTGTCTTGACAGGTTAATTTTGCAATGTAAAACTTGCGTTTACTTCAGATTTGTAATATAATTACGCTCGCCAGCAAAACATAGCGTTTTTTTTTACGAGAAGCAAAACATAGTGTTATCTGCGCTGCTAGTACTCGTGCAAGTGAACAAGTCACCTACTTCATTTTATCGGCCGGGACAAATCACCACTTCATCTTCTTTGACCTAGAACATATCATTGAGCATCTCGTTCGATTGAAAATAGCTTCAATTTCATCTTGGGTTTTGACACCAAATGGTTGCCATCAACCATAGATTAGGGGCCTGGCAGTCCTCTTCGAACTAAAATAATCCTAAGTGTGGTACACGTGCGGCATGCATGCATGCGTGTCTGATCACACGCAGCCGCACTAGCAAGTGATTTAAAGTTGATGCGCGAGTGAGATAATGATAGTGGCTGACGACTCAGTTAGTTGGCTGATTATTCAAGCACGTGCTTCCGGAGACACAACCTAACAAAATTTTTTTTTTTTTAAAAGGAGGATATACCCCGGCCGTTGCATCTGGATGATGCATGCAGTCATTTTATTAATTATTTACAAAGACCTTACAAAGTAGTACATCAGTATGCACGAAGCCATCATCTTGGCAATATACCTGTCGCTACTCCTATCCCCTTGATGAAGGGGTGCCAAATGTCCGAGCCTAATACCAAACAGACATCGTACAAAATCCTAACATCTAAAGTCGGATGCCCCAACCAAGCCATAATGTCACGACTGGGTCACACACCGGTCTGGCGCACTCTCAGAGGCTGCCGCCACCGCCAACCACTGATCCATCTCCAGAGCAGGTACTAATGCACCAACCTTGCCAGGCATGCCGTCAACGCCACCATGGCGTCAGACAACGCCACCATTGTGCGACATCCACACGCGCCCATCGCCGAAACTCTGCAGCGCCATGCCGCCGTGATCCGCCGTCGGCCTTGCGGTAGATGTAACACCGCTCCTTCTCTTGTCACCCCCAGCCATCACTTGCTCCAAAACAATGCCCCCAGGAGGGAAAGCGATATTGAGAACGCCATCATCGTCCGATCCGGGAGACCCAGATCTAGGGTTTCCCCCGGAGCATCCCGAGCCTGATGACGCAAACTGCAACGACGATGCCTCGACAAGGAAATGACGTCAAAGACGCCGACATCGTCCACCATGACCGTAGTCGGCGTGATTTTTCATCGGCAGTTGCGCCATCGGGCATGCGCCGCCGGCGTCGCTGGTCCCTTCAACCGGAGCAAACTGCAAAACGATGCCCTGAAGAGGGACTATGATGCAAAAGCACAGCCATCGCTCGATCCCAAAGAGATCTAGGGTTTCCCCTGGAGTTGCCCGCGTTGTCAAGGACCAGACAAGGATGAAATCCCGCAGATCCGCCCAACTGCCAACGTTTCGCACCCGCCACCGCGCCGCCCGCGACCCGGAAATCAAGCCCACGCCTGGGCTCAGATCCGGCCGCGCCGCCGCCGATCTGGTCACGCCGCCACCGTGCCTGGCAGCCGCGACGCCCTAGACCTTGAAGCCGCCAGCCGTGGAGGTATGGGATCGCCGGAGCGCTGCCAGCCCCCGCCGTGACGACCGCCCGCACGCCATGCTCTGGCCCGGGGGCGCCGGCCCGCGCCAGCCCCTCACGAGCGGGAGGGCCTCAAGTCCCTGCCGCCGGCGGCGATGGCAAGGCTTCGCCTGGCCGCACCATCGGGCGGCGGCGAGCGGGGAGAAGGAGGAGAGGGGGAGGCGGGCCGACAGGATCTGGGGGCCTCCCGGCCGCCACACGGGGGCGACTCGGGAAGGGGAGGGGGAGTCTGACTGCCCTCTTTTGGATTCACCTACACACAACCTAACATATAACACGGGATTGATCATACATATATTGTTCGAACGATCACTCACAATAGATAGTTGGTACTTGCCATGAGATCGTGTCTCGAACCAATGGAGTAGAGTTTTGCATGCACAGATTAAATAATAAAAGATGACCACTTGAGTTCAAAAGTTCATATCTTGCCCCTCACGATCTTCTTCTTCTCAGCTCTTGTCCGCTTCCGACGAAAATGGTGCCTATTGCATACAAACTCGCTGGCCCATTCGAAGTGCATCAGAAAGCAAAGGCAAAATTAAGCGTGTTTTCCTTGCGGGGGAAATCAACTAATCTTGAGATAAGCCAGAGTGTTTTCATTCATTGAGGCACTATATCGATCTCTTCTTAAATAGGGAATAAGATAGGATAGAGATATTCCTATAAAGAAAAGATAGGATAGAGATGGTTAAATATGCAGTCATACTTTTCATTCCATTATTATTTTTAAACACAATACAGACGCAAACGCTCATTCGTACGCACATACACTCATCCCAATGAATGCATGCACACACACCCTACCCCTGTTAGCACCTCCGAGAGTCTAAGCCAGCACGTGAGAGTGACGAAGTCGCCATTGACGCCTTAGAAGTCAAAGTAAACGTCTTCTACTGAACACACATCGCCGGAAGGCCTGAAATAAATCCAGAAAAATGCAAGCACCAACGTCAAGACTGGGATTTAAAGTCCGGTGGGCAGGGGATACCACTGTCCTGCTGGCCATCCAACCACAGGTTGGTTCGCCTTTGCATTCCATTGGATAATTGTTCATGCGTTACAACAAAGGTATAAATATTTAGTATGTTACCACATGATTTACCTACTAATATTAAAATGATTGTCAAAAATAATATGATTTTATTTGGTAAGCATTTATTAGCTTACAATGACAGGTG
Source organism: Thinopyrum elongatum (assembly GCA_011799875.1). Classification (NCBI taxonomy): domain Eukaryota; kingdom Viridiplantae; phylum Streptophyta; class Magnoliopsida; order Poales; family Poaceae; genus Thinopyrum; species Thinopyrum elongatum. The sequence goes on from CM022303.1 coordinate 719,854,021, forward strand.
GGGCACTTGAGGCGGTTTTCAAGAAAACTCGTGAAAAAAGCCGGAGATAGAAAAAATCCAAACAGGAAGAGGAAAGGAGGAACATACGTAAAACTGACGAATGAGGAGCAGTCGACATAACCTTATGTCTGTTTTAAATAGTAGAGATATTCCAACTCATTTTCTACTATCCATATGTGGGACCTCTTTGATTCAAAGGATTTTCAAAGCATTTTCTTAGGGATTTTGGAGGAGGCTCACCTTGGTCCCTGTTAGGATTACCCACTACAGGAAGGGTCATAAGAGATACATTTTGGACCATATGTAGGACCCGCAACATCATATAACAAGAGCCCTGGGTCATTAGTCCATTCAAGCGCCAGCCAAGATCCTCTCCACTCGGATGACGCTCACCTACTCGGATGACACTCATCCACTCGAACCAGGGCCGTCTCCAGGATTTCGGGGGCCCGGTGCGAAATGTTAAATGGGGCTCTGGAATTTTTCAAAAATCCTATAACTAAAGAAATAATATCTCATGCTGCAGCTAGAGAGGCTATGATTCAGCGTCCTAGTCTTTGTACCTTTGATGTAATCCGTTACATCTGATTGAGGTTGTTCAATCAGATATGAACTCGCTCATTTCTGAATAAAATGCCTAGAGGGTGAATTCTAAAAAAAAAAAAAAGATCAAACATGAGTGCTGAAAGAGGAAAGGTAGCGCTAAATTAATAAATTGCCTCACCTGTAAAAAAAAAAAACTGATGTATGAGCACCTATCTTCATACCTTGGGCTGTAGACCACAAAGTAATTTATGAATGATTAATCTATCTAAATTATAATGAATAATGCTACAATTGATTAATTATCAGTTATGCTACTAGTGTATTGCACATTGTTAAAAATAGATATACAATCTACAAGGTCTCCCCAGAACAAATAAGCCTAAAAATTTACAACATATAACACTGTCACGTACTCACATGGAGAAAACAAATTCGCCGAACAAGTCTATGATGCATGGATGAATAAATCCCATCAGAAGATCTGACCGTGTGTGCTGAATTTGAGGTAGAAAGGGAAACCGGAGATTAAACAAAATCTTCTTACGGTACGGGCGGCTCTTGCTAAGAAGCCTTCTTGAGTAATGAGAATTTCCTTTTCCCCCGCAAAAAAAAAAGGTACGGGCGGCGGCCAGCAGATGGAAAGGAATCAGCCGTCGGCAGGCGGAGGGGCCCTTGATCAATCGCTCGTCTGCAGCGGCGCACTAGGGAATAGGCAAATCGCGAACGGGCGAAGCGCGCGATCGATAGGTGATGGACGGCTGCGCACTCTCAGTTTCCCTCCTAGTTTCCCTTCTCTGATTAAGCCTACACGGATCCAGTGATTTGGGGCCCCAAAAATATGGGGCCCTGTGCGGTCGGCCACTTTGGCCTGCCTTGTAGACGGGCCAGACTCGGACACACCTAGTCCACTCGAACGCTTAGCAATGACTCGGAGAAAGGAAGACGGGCGGCCAGCGCGGACTCTGAAGCGTCAAGAGGCGCATGTCTTCATGTGTTACTAGTATTCAATGCTTTAGTTACCATGTGTAACGCCTGTAATGATCTCAATCAATCAAACCCCCTTGTAACGTAGCTAATCCAAGGGGCGGCACACTATGTAAGCTGCCCCATAGCACAGGAGCAGGGGTTTGCATCCATTGTAATCCTTAGACATCAGAGAAGAACATAGCCTCCGGGCTCGAGACGTAGGGTTGTTACCTCCTTCGCGAGGGGCCCAAACTTGTAAAATCCGTGTGTCAGGCTTGCGCCGTAGCTAGATCCAGCATTTGTTCGTACCCATAGTACTCACTGTCAGAGTAGTTCCCACAACAGTCCCCATGTGTACCTCCACCTATGATCGTGCGGTCAAGGAAATCTAGAAAGAGGCGGGGACGTCCAGGCTTAAACCATCATAACCCAACTTGTGTGTGTGTTTTTTAAGAGTGTCTTTGGCTCGCTTCAGTTTTTGTTGTCGTTTTATTTTTTTGCGGGTAGTGTTTGTAGTTGTTGCTAGGTGGTTTGGAGATAATGGTATCATTTATGCCACATTTCATGAATTGATGTTCTTTGTAATGCCAAAAAATTTCATGCAAAAACTGACAACTTAATCAAGATATAATAGCAAAACTTAAAAGTTTTTCTATGGGAATATTGCAAAGCACAAGCTAAAAGAAGAAACTAAATTAAGCAAATCTCATCTTAACTAGTTAGAGCAACTCCAACGCACGGACCCATTTCGTCCATTCATGTCCGCTCATGTCCGCGCAGACGAAAAAGTTTGCCCAACGCACGGACCTATTTCCATTTCCTGTCCGCTTTGTGTTTGCTCGGACCCATTTTATTCTCAAATTTGGGACTGATTTGGGTCGGAGGACACAAAGCGGACGTTTTTTGTGTCCTCTTCGTCGGTCCGCTGCATGCGAGGCATGGCCTACCTGTCACAGACCAACTACTCTCTCCTACTTTTTCTTTCCGCTGGCCAACCCCATCCACCCACGCACCACATCCGCCTGCGTGCTCTCCTGGCCATGGCAATGGGCGCGGCGACGACGTTCCCTCCAGGCCGGCGACGCGGAGACCACTGATGCGGCAGCGAGCGGCGGCGCGCGGAGACCACGGCAGCAGCTCGCCATGGCTCGGGAGGAGCAGCTCGCCAGCTGCCACTGCCGGCCTCTCTGCTCGCGGCCAAGTTACAGCGCCGCTTGCGCGTGCTCGCCTCGCCGCGCCCAGCCGCCACACGTCGCCGTGCTCGGCGTGCCGCGCCGCGCTCGCCCTTCTTCGCCTCGTGCCCGCGCCCGGCCGGTGCTCCTGTAGACGTCAGCTTCGTCTCCCCGCGCCCAGCTGCTGCGAGCTCCCCTGCCTGCTACGTGTTTTACAAAATGCCAGGGCGAACATGTCAAAAATGGGTCTGACTGCCGTTGGGCACACCGGCACCCAAATAAAAAAGCGGATAAACATGTCCGCGAGGCCGACCGAGACGGACAAAAAACGAACAATACGCGCTGTTTGTTTGGGTCGCTGTTATGATTGGCCCCTAGGTACACGTTTGTTACAAGTTCAGCCGCTCACTAGCTACAGTGTCGCTGGATTCTACTCCAAACGAACTTACCACGCGTGCAGGAAGAAACATCCAAAAGTGGAATCGACCGTACCGGCGCCCGCCGCTACCACGTGGGCCCGGCGTTACCTGTCCACGGGCCCATTGCGCCTTCCACTACCGTTACAACATCCTCTATCTATCTATCCACAAGTGGCTAGCTATAAGATGGCACGCGCTGGCACCGCACGCACGGCCATGGCCAGGTCCAGAGTCAAAGCAGAGCTCCACACCGTGTGCAGTGTGCACAGTCCACACCGTGTCGCAGCAGAGCAGCAACGACAGTGCGACAGCATGCGCGCTCCCGCGAGCCTCCTGCACCGCAGCACGGCCGCCGCAGCCAGCTCCGGCAAGCCTTCGCCGTCGCCTTCGTCGCTGCCGCCGCCTCGGCCCGAGCAGCAGACGTCGCTCGTGGTCACCGTGGACTCGGACATGGTGGTGATCCTGGCGTCGCTGCTCTGCGTCCTCATCTGCGTCCTCGGCCTCGCCCTCCTGCCCCGGCGCGCGTGCCGCCGCCGATCCCCCGAGCACTATCCTCCTCCCCCCAAGGGCCTCAAGAAGAAGGCCATCGACGCGCTCCCCGCCGTCTCCTTCGCCGCCGCGGCCGCTTCCTCGTCGTCGTCCGAGTGCGCGATATGCTTGGCGGAGTTCGCGGACGGGGAGGCCGTGCGCGTGCTCCCGGGATGCGGCCACGGCTTCCACGTCGCCTGCGTCGACGCCTGGCTCCGGACGCGCGCCACGTGCCCGTCCTGCCGGGCCGCCATCGTTGCCACGCCCATGCAGATGCAGGTACAGGCAGCGGCGGCGCCCACCGTGGTAGTTGTCGTGGCAGGGAGTAGCAGCTGCAGGAGATGTGGCGAGGTGACGGCGCCGGCCGGTGCACGTGCTGCCGACGGTGCGTTCTTGGCTTAGTCAGGTTTGTAGGTACTGTTCATGTGCTTCATTTTACTCGGCGGTAGATGCTCTTTATGAGGTAGCTGTCGATCCCATGTACTCGGATAGGTTAATTTTTGTATCTCCTCTGTAAAGCAAAACTTGTGCCGCATTTAGTGTAGTAAAGGAAATTCAGAACTATGTATTGCTCCTAAAAAAATGACTAGTGCAGATGAAGATATCTTCTCCTTTCAATGATCACTTCACCAATCTGCCATGCATCATCATCCTTAAAAAAAAATAAAGATTAATTATTGAGCTTCACGATCGAGTGAGAGGGCGGGGCGAAATAATAGTCTATTGTCGATTTAAGTTCGTCTTTGGTGCTCTGCTCTCTGCCAAATGAAGCCAATCAAGCTTTAATTAGTGTCCATAAGCATCAATTTGCCGTTCACTCCAAAACAAGATGATAGCACCTTGACGGGTGGAGATGGAAAGACAAAGTAAAAGGACAAACTCATCATTGTCTTTGTTGTTGTTTTTCCTTCTTCGAAAGAATAGTTTTTGTTGGTTGGCGTTCAAGCTTTGAACGTTGACGTGGATGCTCAGGATTCCACCCATGGCAGGATTAGTCGTGACAGAGCGAGTCAGTCTCATGGTTCTTGTTTTTTTTTTCTACAATTATTAATTGGAAAAATTCTCACGGAGAGCTAAGTAGTCTTGTGGTAGTCAATGTAGATTGAAAGCGAAATTCGTCCTCCACAATGCACGATTTAAGTGGTTCTTCATCTGAATGAATTATTCTCCTTGATGTGGTCCTAGTGGCGCAAGGGCCTGACCAAGAGGAGTTGTGCTTGCTTGGTTGATGTCCAGTCTTCCTTTGTTATGTTTTCATCTTATTAAGTGAATGAAGACACACTCTCTGTCTATTACATTACATGGACGAAGACCCACTGTTCCATTTTCCAAGGAAACGAAGAGTGATCTTCCGCCCAAAAGTGAACGAAAAGATCCTCTTCAGCTCACGTGTGGACAAAGAGTCACACTTCGGCCTAGGGGAAGACTACCGGGGTATAGAATTGAAAGGTATTGAAATGGATCCATAGTTTCGAAAATTTGTTAAAAAATAATATTTTAAAAATCGCAAAAGTTGTAGGTGTTTGGATTTCATAGAGAAGTTGTAGCAGTTTTCATTGTAACAAATAAGTGGAACCAGTTAGCATGTTACATAGAAGATAAAGCAGAAGTTGTAGTACTTTCCATTTTAACAGAGAACTTGAAACGGTTGGCGTCGCCCCTCCTTGGCGACTCGGGGGGCCTAGGTTTCCCCGCCGCCAGACCCTTCCGGCGGCGCCGTCCTCCTCGCCGCCGTCGCCGAAGGCCGCCGGCCTTCCCGCGGCGGCGGCGGGTCTTCCTCTGCCCCTTCCCCCCTCCTCGTGGCGTCGCCCTCGCGCTCTCCTCTCCCTTCTCGTGGGGTTTGCCCTGTAGTCAGATCGGATCTGGGTCGGGATTGGGTCGGCCTGGCTGGCCATGGAGGCGTAGCTCCTAGGGGTGGCGGCATCACTAGGGGTGGGGAGGGGCGCAGGGTGTGCGGGATCCCCTCCCAGCCGCCGCCGGTGCCTTGGGTGGGCACGGCCCCGCCCAGGCAGGAGCTCGTCGCCGTTCTTCTTGGCTGACCGGGAGGGTCAAGCAAGGGCCATGGCCGGCGACCGTTGTATCCTCCCTATCTGATCCAGATCTGTGCTACTTGGATTCCTCATCAGTCGGGCAGGGTGCTGCAGGATTCTGGGGCCTGGATGGCGGTGGGGCGTTGGTGCAGCAGCGGGGGTGGCTTGTTGCGCATCTGCGACCTGTTTCAGACGGGTTCGGTGGCTTCTTCGGGTCCAGGACGGCGGCCCTGGGTGGTGGGCTTGGCGGCGCTCTTGCGGCAGAGGTCGTCTTGCTGGTGCGGGTGTGCCATCTTGGCTGTGTGGACGGCGAGATTGTTCACGGGGGAGGCGTCCATGGCTTGTTTTTGGCATCAAGATCACATCTTTCCTTGACTTGGGCTTTTTCTTCACCGCTTTCGATCTTCCTCTCCTCGCCGTCCCTTCGGTGTGGCTAATGGACGATGGGTGGTAGGTGGTCGGATCCCCGGCGAAAGCTTTGCCCGACGATGTCGGTGCCGGTGAAGGCGACGCTCTCGAGCGCAGTATCCCCCCTTGGAGGCGTCACTGTGGGTGGCCTCTTCCTCCTTGCTCTGGGTCAAAACCCTTGGTCCTTCATCGGACCGGGCGGTGGCGGCGAGATGACGTTGTTCCCTTCTTGGAGGCTCTGCCTTAGAGCAAGGTCCCTATCCATTGGTGGTCGGATGGCGGCGATAAACTACAACCTCTTCTCTCCGGGTGGTGGGTTCCGTAGCCCGGCTTTGGTGTTGCGAGTTGGGATATGCTCTGGTTGCCTGATTGCGGACGAGAACCCAGACGACAACACCGGCGCCGCATCTGTTTCTCTTGTTGTTTGTCTGGGGTTGTGGTCGCTCCTCGGCGCCGTTGTATCGAGCCATTTTTTTTCTTTCCCTTTTGTTGTTTTGTTGTTTGATTAGCTGTAAGGGCTTCATTAATTTAAAGCCGGGCGGTAGCCTTTTTTCTTAAAAAAAAAACTTGAAACGGTTAGTATTTTACAGAGAAGATGAAGCATTTGCAGTGTGGCAGGCGAAAAAATGACGCACCACCGCTGCCTTCCACCTCGAGCTCCATCCCCATCTCCTCCACCTTCATCTCCTCCTTCCCGTGCTCCACCACCACCGAGCTGGTGGACGCCTCAGTCATCGTCGCTGTCCTCGTGGACCATGAGGTGGGGGTGGAGGACCACACCATCATCGAATCAATCGATGGCGAGCGTGAAGTCACCGCCAACCGCCCCCCCTTTGGCCAATGCGAGACGCGAGACGGAGGCGATGCTCCGCGACCTCGGCTACACTGACGGCGATGACCATCCGATGGGGGATGCCTTGTTACTATTTGCAATTCTATAAATTATCTTGCTATTAAACAACTTATCAAATGATTTTTAGATTATTTCCAGCGAAGCCTTGCTGAAAACTACTTGTCAATTCCTTCTACTCCTTGTTGGGTTACACTCTTACTTAGGAAAAAGGCTAGGATAGATCCCATATACTTGTGGGTCATCACTGGGTAGACCTAACGACAACCAAAGGTAGGTCAGAGATTCGAAGGCACGATAGCCGGGGTACAACGAAGGGTAGAGAACGGGCACTCAGAGCCCCTCCGCATCCGAACAAGACCAGCCGGCGAGCACACCCCACAACGCCCCCATTAAACCCAACAGCCTGAGAAAAATCGCACACAAAATTACCACGCATACTGGCTGTAACGAGCTCTCTTGATTTCTTGATGGGTATGCTCTATGTGATATTCCTTTTATTTACCAATTTACCAATTATTTCTTGATGGGCATGCTCTATGGATATGTTGTCCCCTACCTTACTTCAAAGTCAGGCGAGAAGCTTCACCTAAAACCACATCCTCCAACGTTCTCTGACAGTATAACTACAAGACACGACCTCGACGACGAAAAGGACCGCATCACAACGACGACATTGGCCACGTCACCTACGACGGCATGATTGCATCGAACAGCGCCAATTTAGTGACGGCCCCTTTCACGGCCACACGGTCCTGGCAAAACCGATGTGTTATAAATGGGCTTCCTCCCGTCCTTGCATAACCGTTGGACTCATTGTCGATGGCACCCTCTTACATCCGCAAGGTGCATCGTCCACAACTGCAGCTCCGTGATCTACAACATAGCGCTTTTTTTGCGCCTCCGACTTTGTGTGACTTCATTATCCATGACGACAACATCATCGACCACGGCTACATCATGATCGGCTACATTGACATCGACATACAGGGCTACATCTAGAACTACTCATCAGCACCAACTCCAGTTAACAGCATCTGCGTTGTCACTAAGCGTCAATGCCACTCCGCGGGAAGGAATAGACGAGAGACAAAGAAGGCACCAGAAGGGGACGCAGTCACCACCCAAGGGGCCGACCCATCAGAGACATAGGTGATGATGGCGAAGCTGAGAAGACGACGAAAATGCAAGACTTCAAATTCAGTCGCAATCGTCAACTTCACTCCCGCTACGACTGAGGCAGAATGTTAGAAGTATAATTGTGTTTAAGGTAGAGATAAGGAGATAGAAATAGAATAAGCGTAAACCATGTGTAACTTGTCTTGTGCTCCAAGTCTCTCTCTCCCTCACATTGTATTATATATAGAGAGAGGCTCTTGTGGGCAACTACTCTGTGGTTATGTGGTTCTCTTCTCACCATTTCTTCCATTTGAGCCTTTAAGGATTATTTTAGTTCTCTATGGTTTAAAAATAATAATAATAATTATTATTTTTAACTCAGATAATCAACATAGGTATGGAGAGAACTGGTGATGATAGTACAATTTATTTCTTCTTGTCATATATTAGAATATACCATATTTTGACCGAGGCAATAGAGTACTGGATACTGGTAGTGACTTGTGAGTGAATATATAGAGTTGCTCGTTCAAAACCAAAGTAGTATACAACACTTAATACATGCATGCATCACTTGGTATAATAAACCGAAATTCAGCAAAATTGGCAAAAAGGAAAAAAAATCAACTAGAAATATGCATATAAGATAAGGGGAATATTCTCATGTTTTTGTGTACATAAGAAAATACACTCGTACATTGAAAATTTAGACAATGTATCGAACAAAAACGTTTCAAACCGAATGAAGGAAGTAAAACTGACATACTAATCGACCATCATTGGTCTGCTTTAGCCTAACATCGCCGCATGAATAGCAAAGCATGGAGCCAGAGACCCAGTAACAATCAGGACGCCGTACTAAGAAACATTATTATCTCTTCTTCTCACCTATATATCACCTCCTTATGGTTGGATCGTCGACCATTCGTATGTTTAATTAATTATTAATCCATCTGCTCTGGGATTCCCTTGGCGCCGACGTTGAAGAACTCGATGATGACCTCGAGCGGCAAGCCCTTGGTCTCGGGCACCTTGAGGGCCACGAAGAGAAATGCGAGGCAGCAGACGCAGGCATAGATCCCGAAGACCCCCGCGAGGCCGATGGAGTTGAGCATGACGGGGAGACTGTATGTGACGATGATGTCGCCGATCCAGAAGGTGAGGGAGCATAGCGCGATGCAGAGGCCGCGGACGCGGGTGGGGAAGATCTCGGCGCAGAGGATGTTGGGGATGGGACCAAAGCCCATGACGAAGCAGCAGAAGTAGATGATGACGGAGCCCGTGGAGAGCGCGGCGTGCACGGTGGTGGCCATGGGCACGACGTTGGCGACGATGAGGATGACGAGGGAGAAGATGAGCACCGGGATGGTGGTGAGCAGCAGGGTGCGCCGGCCAGACAAGTCCATGAGCCACATGGCGAGCCCGATACTTGGCATCATGAGCAGTGTGGTGAGGCCGGAGATGAGGATGGAGGTGGAGTCGGCACTCAGGCCGAGGCCGGCGAGGAGCACGCTGACGCCGGCCTGGTCCAGGATCTGTGGCGTGTAGTAGAGCACGCCGTTGATGCCAGAGAACTGCATGCGTGTTGGCATCATGGAATCCATGTCAGCATGTATGGCACGTCCATGTCAGATACAAGATGATAATACTATGTTGATGTACGCACGTACCTGCTGGAGGATCTGAATCATCATTCCGCAGAAAAGTGCATGGCGGACGCCGGGCTCGAGGAGCTCGCGCCAACGGGGGCCGCTGGCGGCGGCCTTGGTGGCGACGGCCTCCGGCGGATTCGCGAAGGCAGGCTCGGTAGGGCTCTGTCCGATGAGGACGTCCTTGGTGTAGAGCATGGACTGGCTGACCAGCGCCGCTGCGTGGACGTACTCGCCAGGGCCGCCGGTGCCCCCGCCCGCGCCGTTGGCTCCGCCGGGGATGCCCTCCTCGTGCAGGTACATCCTCTTGACGCCGCCGCGCTTCACGCCATCAGGGCCCACCTTCTCGGTCCACTTCCACGCCAGCTGCCAGCCGCCGCCGATGCCCATGGTGCTTGCCGCGTCCACGCCGCCGCCCATGCTGCTGAACCTCTGCATAGACTGGCTCCTTGCCTCGTTGGTGTTCGTCTTACCTTCCACCTCCGTGCTCTGCCTCGACAGCAGGGGCGCCTCGAGACCGCCACCGCCGCCAGGCGCTGCTGCCGGCTCGTCGTCGTCCGACAGGTACTCGTCGTCCCCGTCATCCGCGCGCGCCGTGTTCTCCTCGTCCCACGCTCCACCGCTGCCGCCGGGTGCGCCGGCGGCGGCGCCGCCAGGCCTCTCAACACTAAGCATGCTCCCGAGGTTGGGGAACAGCGTGCTCCCCCTCATGCTCCCGGCGCCGCCGTCTCCGGGGAGGCGCTCGTGCACGCTCCCGAGGAGCGCCACAACGGGGTCCCTCATGGAGTCGAACATGCTCCCCTGCCGCCCCGTGCCACCGAGCCCCAGGGCGCTCCCCAGCATGCTGCCCCTCCCGCCGGCGACGGGCTGCGCCACCCACGACAGCCCCTGCTCCGGCCCGTACAGCGTCACCGTGTCCCTCTGCTCCTGGTCGCCGTCTGCCGGGCCGACGACGTACTCCTCGATCTCCGTCTCGCCGGCGCTCCCCAGCCCCTCCACCAGTAGCGCCATCTCGCCGGACACGTCCTCCCTGCCCCTCAACTTCTCCAGCACCACCCTCGCCTCCTTCATCCTACCCTTGCTCACCAGCCAGCGCGGCGACTCCGGCAGGTAGAACACCGTCAGCGCGAGGTAGATCAGAGAGGGCCCAGCTAGCACGCCCAGCATGGTCCGCCAGCTCGGGCCCGGATGTAGCGTCATGGCGAAGATCATGCAGTACGCCATGAACATGCCGGCAGAACCGGTGAACTGCGGAAACGTGTTGAGCAAGCCCCGGATCTCGGGCGGCGCCGTCTCGGAGATGTACACGGGGACGAGCGTGACGGCGAGGCCGACGCCGAAGCCGTCGATGAGGCGGGCGATGAGGAGCACGTACACGTTGGGAGACCAGAGCATGACGAGCCCGCCCAGGAAGTAGAGGAGCGAGGAGGCGATGAGCATCGGGCGGCGGCCAACCATGTCGGCGACAGGGCCGGAGAAGGTGGTGATGATGGTGGCGCCGATGAGGGAGGTGGCCACCACGAGGCCCTCAACGGCCGGCTGCGTCTCCAGATGGAACTCCCTCTTGATGTACATCACGGCACCGGCGATCGTGGCGTTGTCCACGCCCTGCAGCATGTTGCCTATGGCGGCCGTGATGGCCACCAACACCGCGCCCCTCATTGATCACCACGTAAAGTGCGCACTAGCCGGAGCAGAGGAGGGAGAAGAGAGAAGAAAGAGAGAGAGAGAGGAGGGTCTCTTCCTTGGTTGGATTGGAAAATGGATGATATGGGTGTGGAAGGAGCTGCGAGGAGGAAGACGACCACGGTTGGCAATGGATCCACAAAAGGAGGAGCTAAACTTGGGAGAAGAGAAGTCTTCCTCCTCCTCCATCGGTCTGCATGCATGCATGCATGCTATTCTATTCTGCCGCGAGACCAGCGGAGATCTATCCAGCCTCGGTCGGTACTCCTCGCCTCTTTTCAGCTACATACACGATCACATGGAGTCCCACCGTGCCACCGTGCCACATACACGGTCACATGCACTCCCACCGTGCCTCACTTATCCTCATCTCTTTTTCCGCAACTACGTGTGTTTGCTCTGTTTTGCTACGACACCCCGTCGTGCACACATATTTAGATAGGAGAGCATGCATAGTATACATTACACACATCTTTCTTTCTTTTTTGCGGGGATGCACGCATCTTCCTCTTGCTGTGATCATATTATCATTTTTTTTTTTGGATTGAGATCTTATTATCCCCAGTTTTGGCTGGCCAGCCACCTTACCAAAAAGTTTTCATCTCCATGTTTTTAGACCCATATATGCCATTCATTCCATAGTTTATCTCATGTACCCATACATTTGTTGCATGCACCTTTTTTTTTAAATGCCGGTCACGTTGTTTGAACATGCAAATTCCAAATTGAATACAAACCCTAGCTGTTGGGAGAGGTTTTCATGGATGTTTCGTGGGCTCACCTATCGTCTCTGGCTGCCGGCTTTTCTGCTCATGGCTATGGTTTTTTTAACGATGGGGGTTGCCCCCTCCCAACTTTTATTAAAGGAGATGCAAACTACCATCAAACATCGTTATACGGCGCTCGATCACAATATGAGAGTAGCTGCGACGGAATTTTATTACAACCAAGTTCATAGTCCCCAGATAAGTAGAGGAAACTACACAACAGCAAAACACCATCCAAACTTATTTCGCATGAAACCAATTGAAGTCCTGCAGCCAAATTGTCGCCTCCGGTTGCTGGTTACCGCTCCATAAGTGAACAGTTCCAGGCTGTCCTCAGCGGTTCGCCATGATGATGATCAAGGAGCAGCAGACAACAAAGTAGAAGGGCACCCTGAGCATCGACGCAGATCACCTTCCATTGGTGCAGAAGCGAGTTCTCTCGATCCAGGATACACTTTAGACTTGGCCGCACCCTCCCCTGAAATACAATTTCATTACAATCAATCCATAAGCCCCACATGGTAGCAGTCAAAAGAACATTCATCACATCATCATTCTTTTTATTTTTCATTGTTTTGATACGTCATCCAAAGAACATGAATGGAAATGTCCAATAATCAGCTATAATTTTCCAAATATTAGAAGTAACAATGCAATCAAAGAGGTGTTAAAATAGTAGGGCCATAGTTGTGTAACGTGACAATATGTCACGGCTGTATTAGTGTAAGTTGTGGCGCAGGTAGTTGGCTAGGATATCCTCTATCTCATGTATAGCTTGGAGTAGAGGGCAAGTTGATAACAGACCAACAACCTGCGCCATATCCTGTAATCTCTCTGTCTATATTAACATGAAGGCGTCCCTGCCAAGAGGCATCACGCTTGACGCAGCCAACCCTAGTTTTTACATGGTAATCAGAGCACTTCTCGAGATCATCCATGGCGACACCTTCAAATTCCTTCCCATCCTCTCCATTTGTTCACGCCGTCTCCGAGAAGCTCAGCAAGAACAATCAAGCCCTATGGCGGGCGACTGTTCTGTCGGCGATCAGAGGAGCTCGCATGGAGCAGTACCTCGACGTCGAGCACCCGGTGCCCCCCATGCACCTTGAAGAGGCCACGTCCGATGGCAAGACCAAGACGAAGAAGACCAACCCGGAGTTCCAGACCTGGTATGCTCAAGATCAGCAAGTCTTTTCTTACCTTCTGACAACTCTGCCCCGTGAGATGGCCATCCAGGTCGCTACTTGTCATACTTCGGTAGAGCTCTGGAACACGATTGGAGAGATGCTTGCGTCTCATACTCGTGCCCAGACAGTGAATGTTCGCATCACCCTCGCCAATCTGCAGAAAGGGAGCTCCTCTATCACCGACTACGTCGGGAAAGTTAAGTCTCTGTGCGATGAACTTATCGCTGCAGGGAAGAAGATTGACGATGATGACATCGTCTCTCACATCCTCGCTGGTCTGGACGAGGAATTTGATCCTGTGGTCTCCGCCATGTGCTCCAGAGTGGAGCCAATCACCGTCCCTAAGCTGTTCTCTCAGCTCATCAGCTTCGAGACGCGGATGAAGCTCCGCGGCGGAGTGTCGCAGTCCTCTGCCAATGCTGCCACCAGAGGCCGCGGGCGTGGTGACCGTGGCCGCAAGCAAGGAGGCAACAGCAATAACGGCGGTGACCGTGGCCGCCCCTACATCAAGCCTGGCGGTCGCGGTGGACAAGGAGGAGGCGGCCATTACAACAACAACGGTGGTGGGGGTAACTACAACAACCATGCCCCCGCACCTAGGATCTAGTGCCAGATCTGTGGCAAACTGGGTCATCCAGCATGGAAGTGCTGGAAACGCTATGATGAAGCCTACCAAGGAGGAGAAGAGAGGTCGGCGAACCTTGCAGCACCTCAGTACGGGGTGGATACCAACTGGTACCTTGATAGCGGCGCCACCGACCACATCACAGGCGACCTTGAGAAGCTGACCGTCCGCGACCGCTACACTGGAAATGAGCAAATCCACACTGCTAGTGGGTCAGGTATGGCTATAGAACATATTGGTCACTCAGCTATTCGTACCCCTGATCGTGATCTTTATCTAAATAACATCCTTCATGTTCCAGAAGCTAGCACGAGCTTAATCTCTGCTAGTCGCCTTGCACTTGACAATGACACGTTTGTTGAAATTCATCCTCATTCTTTTTTTGTTAAGGAATGGGGAACAAGGAAGGTACTCCTTCGAGGCAGGGGTAGATGTGGTCTCTACCCCGTCAAGCACAAGGGATCCAACGTCCAGAAGCAGGTGCTCAGTGCCACCAAAATATCTTCGGATAGGTGGCACCGACGTTTAGGTTATCCATCTCCTCTCATTGTCAGGAGAGTTCTTAGTCAAAATAAACTCCCTTGTGCTAGTTTTTCCAATAATGAGTCTGTTTGTGACGCCTGTCAAAAAGGCAAAAGTCACCAGTTACCTTATCCAAAGTCAATAAGTGAATCCAAGTTTCCTTTAGCACTTATTTTCTCTGATGTTTGGGGCCCTACTGTTGAAACAGTAGGCAGAAAAAAAAAATACTATGTGAGTTTTATCGATGATTTCAGTAAATTCACATGGATCTACTTGATCAAACACAAGTCTGAAGTTTTTCAAAAATTTCATGACTTTCAGAACCTTGTTGAACGACAATTTAATCGCAAAATTCTTGCTCTTCAAACAGATTGGGGAGGGGAGTATGAAAAACTCAACTCCTTCTTCACAAAGATAGGAATATCTCATCATGTGTCTTGTCCCCATGCTCATCAGCAGAACGGATCAGCAGAAAGGAAACATCGACATATTGTCGAAGTAGGCTTGTCTCTTCTTGCCCAAGCCTCAATGCCCTTAAAGTTTTGGGATGAAGCATTTATTGCTGCCACTTATTTGATCAATCGCCTTCCTAGCAAAGTTATCAAATTTGAAACTCCTCTTGAGCGATTGTTCCATGAAAAGCCCAATTATTCCTCACTTAGAATTTTTGGGTGTGCTTGTTGGCCTAACCTCCGACCCTATAACAAGCACAAGCTCCAATTCCGTTCTAAGCAATGAACCTTTCTTGGGTATAGCAATCTTCACAAAGGGTTTAAGTGCCTCGATATTCCAACAGGACGTGTGTACATCTCCAGGGATGTTGTTTTTGATGAAAACGTATTCCCCTTCTCCACACTACACCCAAACGCCGGTGCTCGCCTTCAGGCAGAAATTCTCCTTTTAAATCCAGAGCTATTAAATCCAACTGATCACGGGGACGAACATTATGCTGATGATCATTTGTTGCATAGCCCTACGACTGACGGAGATGGCGGTGAAGAAAACTGCACTCCAAATGCTTGTGATTTTATGCAGCAGCAGCAAGAAACACCTGGCAGCGGACACGAGGCAGATTCGCCTGGTTGTGCTGATTCTGGAGCTGACGCGGGAATGGATCCCCAGGCAGATCCTCTGACGCCGCCCCCGCCAGGGTCCGGGAACATCCACTCCTCGGGCGACGCCTGGCACGGGTCACCAAGCCGGTCGGGTGGGCCGGACTCTGCTCTGTCTCCACGCGCCGGCTGTCACGAAGTGGCTGGGTGTGAGACACCTGCGGCTGGTCGCATGTCTCCCGCTGCATGGCGCAATGATGGCGGGCGCGACCGCACATCAGCTCTCGGTCACGTGGCAACAGCCGACTCGCCAGGACCGGTCTCTCCTGGTCCAGGGGCGCGCGATCCAAGCTCATCCGTGCGCGCGGCTGACGAGGCGGATTCTGCTATGGTGCGGGGATCCTTTGTGGCCACAGAACCTGTGTATTCCAGCACATCTTCTCTGATGACTACACGTGCACAAAAAGGTATTTTAAAACCCACAGTTTACAAGGATGGGACACTCAGGTATGAGAAAAAAAATTTAAATTTGCAAATTTTGCTGCTACTGGTGAGCCTCAAAATCTAACCGAAGTTCTAGGTAATGATAATTGGAAAAATGCCATGAATATAGAGTATGGTGCACTTATGAAAAATCAAACTTGGCGTTTGGTCCCTCCTAAGCGAGGGAGGAACATCATTGATTATAAATGGGTATACAAAATTAAAAAAAGACCTGATGGCACAATAGATAGGTATAAGGCTAGACTAGAAGCTAAAGGCTTCAAACAGCGTTATGTCATTGATTATGAGGTCACCTTCAGTCCAGTAGTTAAAGCTGCTACTATCACGCTTGTTCTGTCTATTGCTATTTCCAGGGGATGGAGTCTTCACCAATTGGATGTTCAGAATGCGTTCTTACATGGCGTTCTCGAGGAGGAGGTCTATATGAGACAACCACCTGGGTTTGAAGATGGTTCAAAGCCACATCATGTGTGCAAGTTGGACAGGGCCTTATATGGCCTAAAGCAGGCACCTAGAGCTTGGTACTCAAGAAAGTCAAGATTAAGGCAAAACTTCAGCAACTTGGTTTCAAGCCTTCAAGGGGAGACACTTCTCTCTTCTTCTTCAAGAGAGGGAAGGTGGTTATATTTATGTTAATTTATGTTGATGACATAATTGTTGCCAGCTCCTCACAGGAGGCTACCTCAGCATTGCTATCAAATCTGAAAAATGAGTTTGCTCTTAAAGACCTAGGAGAGTTACATTACTTTCTAGGTATTGAGGTAAAAAAGTTACATGATGGCATTATGCTAAGTCAGGAAAAATATGCCAAAGATGTAATCAAACGTGTAGGTATGAAGGACTGCAAACCCTCCAGTACACCTATGTCTACCACTGACAAACTGTCATTATATGAAGGAGAATTACTGAGCCCAGAAGAAGGAACCAAGTACAGGAGCATAGTTGGTGCTCTTCAGTACTTGACACTAACAAGACCTGATATATCCTTTGCTGTTAATAAAGTCTGTCAATTCTTACATGCTCCTACTTCTGTACATTGGACAGCTGTAAAGAGGATATTGAGGTATCTCCAAGGGAGTGCCAATACAGGGCTGAAATTGTGTAAGTCTCCCTCAACCACAGTGAGTGCATTTTCTGATGCAGACTGGGCTGGATGCCTTGATGACAGGAGATCCACAGGAGGATTTGCAATCTTCCTTGGGTCGAATCTTATATCCTGGAGTGCAAAGAAACAGGCTACGGTGTCACGTTCCAGCACTGAAGCAGAATATAAATCTTTGGCAAATGCAACAGCTGAGGTAATGTGGATTGAAACTTTGCTTGGTGAACTAGGCATTGGAAGAACAGGTGTGTCATGCTTATGGTGTGACAATCTTGGAGCAACTTATCTTTCTGCAAATCCAGTGTTCCATGCAAGAATGAAACACATAGAGATTGATTATCATTTTGTACGAGAAAGGGTTGCACAAAAGTTGCTAGATATTCAGTTCATTCCAACAGATCAAGTTGCTGACGGGTTCACCAAACCATTACAAGTGAAGCAGCTACAGGCCTTCAGGCGCAATCTGAACCTTGATACGTTAAGATTGAGGGAGGATGTTAAAATAGTAGGGCCGTAGTTGTGTAACGTGACAATATGTCACGGCTGTATTAGTGTAAGTTGTGGCGCAGGTAGTTGGCTAGGATATCCTCTATCTCATGTATAGCTTGGAGTAGAGGGCAAGTTGATAACAGACCAACAACCAGCGCCATATCCTGTAATCTCTCTGTCTATATTAACATGAAGGCGTCCCTGCCAAGAGGCATCACGCTTGACGCAGCCAACCCTAGTTTTTACAAGAGGAGGTGTTAGCACACATTCTCTCTCGTTTCAAAAGTCACGAGTAGTGTCAGCCACTAGGCGATGCTTGGCCAAGTTATCTCGGGTTAAAACTTTAATGTTAGAGACTATCAGAAACCCATGCGTTCACAAATCGAGGAGGCCATCCTTTATCACTTTCCAGAAGGTTTGGCAAAATTCCATTGAGAACCCATTTGGACCGGGTGCTTTCTAGTTTTCCATTCAGAAAACTACCTCCCAGATATCTTTCTCAAAGAGATTTGCCCGAGACTCATTCTCAGCTTTTGAAATGAAATGACTATTGTTTGGGCCTATGGGCCATGCTGTCCGCTAGTAGTGAAGCGCGATGAAAATGCAACCTACTCACTCTTCGGAGTAAAACGAGGAAATAACTCAGTGCAGTCATCCAGTTCATGTCTCGCGGGTCTGTACGAGCGATCTATGTCTCGCCGCTCGGGCTATGGCAACGAAGCATCTCACCTCCCATCTGAGCAAAGCCTGATAAAAGGTTGCCTCACTAGGCAATGCCATCAGGCGATGGCCGAAGCGTCTTTCATGATTAGAGTGCACTCACTGTGATCAAGGCAGTAAATCGCAATTGTTGTGCGTCACTCGGTGGTGATCGATCATTGCAGATCAGTCACGATTCTGATTCATCTTCGTTTATTCGATTCATCTTCTTTTTTAATGGACGCGCGTGTATATGGTCTTCACCCTGTTGCTGCTGCTCCTCCCCCATCCTTACTCCGTGATACCTTCTCTGCTAGCCATGCTTCTCGCCAGGTGTCCGTTCTAGGTTTATCGTGCCTCCTTCCTCACATCTTCCATCCAGTAACTACAGGGTCATATCCCATATGATTGGTACTGCATTTTGTTTCGCTTCCAATTCGCCACAGGACACTGGTTCTAGTATGTTAGTTTGAGGAATGCTAAAGCCAATTTTCACACCTTTCCCATTGCTTTCCATTACCACTGGGTATGGACTCCTTTAGTTTGCTGCAGGTGCTCTCATATCTGGATTGAGGTTTGGTACTTATTCTGATGGGTTGCTTCGGGCAATTCTAAAGCTCGCGATTTTGCAATGGCTCATGCCTAGGTTAGTATATATGTACTCACATATCTCACTTACTATACATGTATGTGTGCCCATGATTTTATGAAATTTGATGCTACTTGTTCTGTGTACACTTTAGAGTCTCAGACAATGATAGTACACTACTATTGACATTTTTTTTCAAGAGTCTTAGAAAATGCTACTACGCTACTATTAATTACTACCCTGTCCCATAATATAAAACCTTTTTTTAAGCTATGTTAGCTTACAAAAACGTCTTATATTATGGGACCGAGGGAGTATTTTTGTTGAGGATGAATTCAAAATAACACATATGATTTACTGATTCACACACTGATTACATGTGTTGTACTCCCTCCGTTCGGAATTACTTGTCGCAGAAATGGATGTATCTAGAACTAAAACCTCCGTTCGGAATTACTTGTCGCAGAAATGGATGTATCTAGACGTATTTTAGTTCTAGATACATCCATTTCTGAGACAAGTAATTCCGAACGGAGGGAGTATGACTTACAGTACCTGATCTTCCTTGCAACACGACAAGTTCTTTCCTGGATGAAGCCATTAGGAACACCTTAGAGCTGTAATTGCAGGCCACTCTTCAATAATGAACATATATGTTTTGCTGAAACAAAGCAGTATAGGTTGAATTTGGTCCATCGAATGCTCCCTTACTAGGTTTGGTTCTGAAAAATAGTTTAGCTCTAGCAGTTGGTTCATGTAAATTCCGAGAGGACGGTGCATGAGATGTTGTTCTGGATATGAGGTGTCGGGTTATGGTTTCTTGGTTCCGATGTGAGCTACGCTTTTGTTTTAATGTCACTACCCATTAGATGGCATAATATCTGTTTGGTGTACTTTCTGTAGATTATTTCTTCATCGGAAAATGTCGTGGGAACAGGTCTGACAGTAGAGATAGGGGGTACGTAGGAGAGGGCAGAGTCTAGCTACGGCGAGGTTGTACACTCGGTTTTACGAGTTCAGGCCCCTCTGGAGAGGTAACAACCCTATGTCTCGGTGCCTCGGAGGCTTTGTCGATTGGAGTGTTGAGTTACAGGGGGTGTGATCCCTTGTGCAAGAGGGGAGGGGTGGCTTATATAGAGTACGCCGACCCCTCGCAGCCCTTTGTTATGCAAGGGTTCAATGAGAGTATAATGTCATGAACGTTACTGGTAACGCCTGCGCTTAATGATATTTAAGGCGACGGAGTGAATGACCGACCGTTGCTATCTAGAGGTGACCCTAAGTCTTCTGCCCGTCGAGTGGATTATTGTACTCCGAGTGAATGACGACGGTCGAATGGAATTGGGATATCCGAGTGGATTGCACTCTATGATGATTCCAGTCGGTATCTTCTTTCTATCTTTGTAGGTCTTGGCCTCTTGTGAAGTGTCCTTGGGTAGGGCATATCGGTCAGGCCCACGACCCTACCCTAGGTACATGTCATCGTCATTAGCCCCCGAATGGATCGAGGACCGAGTGAAGAAGGATTGAAGTTGACTTCGACCCGACTCAATGTCTCTGAGACACCTTCTTGGAGGTCTGACAGTATGTAAGTCATTAAAGCCTTCGTCAGTCGCCTCGATCGATTCTGGCTTCTTGAATATCCGAGTGAAATAAACAGCGTAGCACTGAGCAGATTGGATTTGTGTATCCTTTGACGTGATCGATTGTTCCACCCGATCCCGGATCTCACGGGATTCAAGTTTTTTTGGAGAAGAGTGCGGGCTGGCTGTGGTACGGTTATCGGAACAAACGGGGAGGGACTCCTCGATCTTCGCTCCGCCTTTTTCGCCACGTATCGGGCCGGCGCCGGTTGTGGGATGCGCTGAGATTGAGCGGACCCATAGGTCAGTCACTCGGATGCACGGGTATAAAGGGTGACACGGCCGAGGCGTGCAACAGTGTCCACCACTTTTCCCCTTTCTTCCTCGTCTCTTTGCTCCGCCCACTGTAGCGCAGCGCCGCTCTGCTCGTTCCTGTCGGTCACCGCAGAGATGACGAAAGATAAGACGAAGGCATTGGAGCGTGCTAAGAAGACGGGCAAGGGCAAGAAGGGGTCGATTTCTCGAGCCGCGCTGCCACCTGGATGGATCCAGGGGGACTGGCTGCGCTCGACAGTCACAGCGGAGGATCATGTGGAGCTCGCCATCGACGGCCTGATAGCTCCCGGATCTTGGAGGTTGCCAGAGGGGGAGATTGAGCCCGCGCCGCGTGACGGCGACCGAGTTCTTCTTCTCACCCACGTGGAGAGAGGTTTTTCTCTTCCTCCCCATCCATTCTTCCACGGTTTCTTGAACTTTTTCGGCGCACAGATCCATCACTTTCCCCCAAACACCATATCATATCTTGCTGCCTTTGTTTCGATGTGTGAGAACTTCCTGGGATGCCACCCACATTGGGGCTTATTCAAACATATCTTCACCTGTCGATCTCAGTCGGTTAAGAAAGCCAATCCGACTGATGAGAGAACTCACGTGATCCAAATGTGTGGAGGTTTGGGTATCCAAATGAGGGGTAGGAGCTCTTTCCCTTCCATGACTTTTCCTGAGTCAGTTAGGGGGTGGCAGTCGACCTGGTTTTATTGCAAAGACATCCCGACTCCGGGTGCATCGACTGGTCTTCTCCCTTTCTCCCTGGAGAGGCTCCGCGCCCCTCGTTCGTTGACTGTAGAAGAGGAGAAGGGTGAGGTGGCCATCTTGGTTGACGCAGTCGTTGAGCTGATGCGGGGCGGAGTGACAGGCAAAGTGGCACAGTGGCTTCGGAGCATTACATGAAACAAGGACAATCCGCGTGGAGCAAAATGGATCTTGCCATTCGACGGTGAGCATCTTCCAGGAGAGGTGTGACATAACTTGTCGAGTGAATCATTTCTGTTCTTCAATACGCAACTGTATTGGAATCCGACTGATCTTTGTAATCTGTGTCTCGTAGGTATTCACGAAGATGTACTCGCCTGTGCCGAACGGGGAACAACTCATCGAAGGAGCAGAAAGCGAGGGTGGGAGCGCCGATAATGAGTATGCCGACGGCAGTGAAGACGACAGCGACGACTCTGATGACAGTGAAGAAGTCGAGTCACCACCACGCACCGAGCGCCATACCAAGCAAACATAAGATCCTGCGGCTGGCCAGGGTAAGGCAGCGGTGTCGAGTGCCAGGACTCAGAAGCTCAATCGGACGTCAACCCCTGACCCGACTGAGAAGACCACTAAGCAAGCCAACATCGTTCCACCTAAACCTCGGAAGGCTTTGCCCAGGATCATGGTTACTGTGCCTATCGCTTCGACGTAAGTGTTTTTGTTGCAGATCGTTTCACTTTCTGTCTTACTCTCGCAGACCTTCATGTTTTTGTTGACCGAGTGAAATTCTGAATCTCAGGGTGGCTACCTCTGCGATGTCCCAAATGGAGATCGATGACGAGCGTGCAGACGCAGAGACTGCGGACGCAGCCACTTCCCGGGTAGGTACGATCAACTCACACTTTGCTCTGTCTTGCTAATTGTCCCGGTGGTCGACTGAGGTCTCACTGTTGAGTGACTGCAGCGCCAACGGACGCGATCACTCTCCCGGACGATGATGAGGAGGCGCCTCCGAGAAGCACAGGGGGAAGAGGCAGGTCTTCAACCACCTCACAAAGCCTTGCTAGGAGAGCGTCTTTAGGCCAAACGTCCCATACGCCGCCTGAACTTACCCCTCAAGAGCAAGGCAGTTCATCCCCAGTTGGTGTTTCTTTTGCCGCTCCGTCGGCTGCTCAGCCACTGGTGTCAACTGCCCCTGCCTCCGACTGAATAAACACAAGTGCTGAGCCCTCCGGCTGTGCCATCAACTCCTGCGTCGAGCGCGTTCAATCTGCACCATGTCCCAGAGGATCAAACAGGAGCTGCCAAGGAGGCTATGATCCAGGCCGGTTTGATGATGCAGCACCTGAAGGAGGTGTATGAAAGCAGCAAGTTAGCTTATGATACCAGCACAGCACTTCAAGCAAATGTCCGAGTAAGTGCGATAGTAAGTTGATTTCCGATTGGATTTTCCCTGTCTTGATTCTATTGAATCTGTACACCCACTGGGTGTTTTATTTTTGTTCTGTATTCTATCCACTCGAAACGCTCAGGCCGCGCCGAGTGGGGAATTGATCCAGTGGGGGCACGCTGAGTGCACCCACTGGGTGTAGTCCCCGAGACCGCCGTCGAATGTTTGATTCGGCGGGGGTCTTTAGAATATTGTTTTGCTTGAGGCTCTTCACTCGAATCGGTCAGGCCGTATCGAGTGGAAACTTAACCAGTGGGGGCACGCTGAGTGCACCCACTGGGTGTAGTCCCCGAGACCGCCGTCGAATGTTTGATCCGGCGGGGGTCTTTAGAATATTTTTTGCTTGAGGCTCTTCACTCGAATCGGTCAGGCCATATCGAGTGGAAACTTAACCAGTGGGGACACGCTGAGTGCACCCACTGGGTATAGTCCCCGAGACCGCCGTCGAATGTTTGATCCGGCGGGGGGGGGGGGGGTTTGAAATCAAGTTGTTTTCTCTCTTTTTTTTAGTTCCTCCACTCGGGCCGGGCAGGCCGTACCAAGTGGGAAATTGATCCAGTGGGGGCACGCTGAGTGCACCCACTGGGTGTAGTCCCCGAGACTGCCGTCGAATGTTTGATTCGGCGGTGGTCTTAGAACACTTTTGATAATAGCAATCTGGATTTGCTCTTCTCCACTCGGAAGTAGAGGAAATACTTTTGAGAGTCTTTCTCTCCGTTGACTGAATTATCTTTTTGTTGATCTTAGAAATCTTGCGAACTTGGGACCCAATATATTGCTCTGGAGAAGGAGAAGATCCAGCTCCAACTGGACCTAGAACTTGCCAAGAAGAACTTGAAACAAGCTCAGGATGAGGTGAAGACCATGGGAGGTAATATTCCGCTGACTGTGTGGTTTGTCATTTTTTCATTTCTGTCCTTTGAACCGAGTGACTCCACTCAAACAGATGTGCGTAGTGAAAACCGTCAACTCCAAGCACAACTGAAGAATGTTGTTTGTTTAGACACTATGAAGCAGGCGTTGGAGAAGAAAGACACTATGAAGGTGGCTCGAGAGAAGACTGAAGGGCTGAGCAAAAGCTAGCTTCAGTCGGCATGCTCGAAGAGGAGAACGCGGCCCTGAAGATTGTTGTTGAGGAGGTGAAGAAGGAAGCCGCTCCGTGAAGGAGGAGAAAATTGTCTTGACCGACAAGGTGGACCAACTCACTCGGAAGAGGGGTGAGCTGGAGGAATACTTGGGAAACCTTGCGCAGAAAATGTACATCATGCTTGAAGGTACTCTCCTTTACCCGGGTGAACTCTTGAGAGTATTGTCAAAAACTTTTGCCAGAATACTGTCGCTCACTCATTCTTTCTTCTTTGTGCAGAATTTTGCCAGAACTTCGAGCAAGAGACAGAGCAGATCGAGACTGGCTTGGATCCTACCAAGTCACTTGTTGGTGATGCTGCTGCTATGAATGTGCTGCGACTTGAAGCTCGCCTTGACAGCGTTTGGGGTATGTCGCTCGACTGAAGGTTGCTCTGACAAGGATAGACCAAGAGCTGTGGCCGGAGGATAAACTTCAAAACGACTTCGAGTCACTGATGACTCGACTCAATGAGGTTCCAAGTCGAGTGCAAGCATGGAAGAAATCAGCTGCCCGCTGCGGAGCCGATGTGGCGCTTTCACTTGTTCGTGTCCACTGCAATGAGGCTAAGGAAGACAAGCTGAAGGCTCTTCAGGTGGCAAACACGAAGAAGCTCCAATTTGAAAGTTTCATGGAGACCTTCATTGATGCAGCCACTCGGATCGCAGATGGCATTGATCTGGACACCTTTGTTGAGCCCGCAAGTCCTCCTGCTGAGTGAAAAAAACTTTATGATCCAAACTTATTTGCCTCGGAATGCCGAGTGATCCTGTAAGCGTTAAACTCGTTCGGGCCTGTCGCCCGAGTAATTTTGCTTTTGTTTATGAACTTGATGGATTTATCTGAATATTTGCTTTCTAGTTTATTGCATGTTCCGAGTTGACGGAGTTTGAACTTAGGCGAGGGCTGACTCGTGGCTAAGTCCTCGAGTGGGAGGGACGCTCTCACTCGGAGTAGTCTTTAACTTAGGCGAGGACTGGCTCGCGGCTAAGCCCCCGGGTGGGAGGGACACTTTCACTCAGAGAAGTTTTTTAACTTAGGCGAGGACTGGCTCGTGGCTAAGCCCCCGAGTGAGAGGGACGCTTTCACTCGGAGTAGTTTTTTAACTTAGGCGAGGACGGGCTCGCGGCTAAGCCTCCGAGTGAGAGGGACGCTTTCACTCGGAGTAGTTTATTAACTTAGACGAGGACGGGCTCGCGCCTAAGCCCCCGAGTGAGAGGGACGCTTTCACTCGGAGTAGTTTTTTAACTTAGGCTAGGACGGGCTCGCGGCTAAGCCAACGACTGAGAGGGACGCTTTCACTCGGAGTAATTTATTAACTTAGGCGAGGACGGGAGGCGAGGACGGGATCGCGGCTAAGCCTCCGAGTGAGAGGGACGCTTTCACTCGGTGTAGTTTTTTAACTTAGGCGAGGACGGGCTCGCGGCTAAGCCCCCGAGTATGAGGGATGCTTTCACTCCGAGTAGTTTTTTAACTTAGGCGAGGATGGGCTCGCGGCTAAGCCCCCGAGTGAGAGGGGTGCTTTCACTCGGAGTAGTTTTTTAACTTAGGCGAGGACGGCCTCGTGGCTAAGCCCCCGAGTGAGAGGGGTGCTTTCACTCGGAGTAGTTTTTTAACTTAGGCGAGGACAGGCTCGCGGCTAAGCCCCCGAGTGAGAGGGCTGCTTTCACTCGGAGTAGTTTTTTAACTTAGGCGAGGACAAGCTCGCGGCTAAGCCCCCGAGTGAGAAGGACGCTTTCCACTCGGAGTAGATTTTTAACTTAGGTGCGGACAGGCTCGCAACTAAGCCTCCGAGTGGGAGGGATGCTCTCACTCGGACTAGATTTTTAACTTAGGCGAAACTAGTTCGCGGCTAAGCCTCTGAGTGGGAGGGATGCTCTCACTCGGAATAGATTTTTAACTTAGGCGAGGACGGACTCGCGGCTAAGCCCCCGAGTGGGAGGGATGCTCTCACTGGGAATAGATTTTTCACTTAGGCGAGGACGGGCTCGCGGCTAAGCCCCCGAGTGGGAGGGATGCTCTCACTCGGAGTAGATTTTTAACTTAGGCAAAACTGGTTCGCGGCTAACCTCCGAGTGGGAGGGATGCTCTCCACTCGGAGTAGATTTTTAACTTAGGCGAGGATGGGCTCGCGGCTAAGCCCCCGAGTGGGAGGGATGCACTCAATCGGAGTAGATTTTTAACTTAGGCAAAACTGGTTCGCGGCTAAGCCCCCGAGTGGGAGGGATGCTCCCACTCGGAATAGATTTGTAACTTGGGCGAAAACAGGTTTCGCAGCTAAGTCACCCACTGGGGGATTTGAACACATGCTTATGAGAGAACAATCATTATGAGACTACGGGAGTCATGTCTTGATAAACAATCTAAAAAGTACTCTTATTACATCCTGGCAATCCGACTATCAAGTATAAAAACGACGAAAGAGATCTGCGTTCCATGAGCGCGGCTCGTCTTTTTTTGAGTTAGGTTGTAAAGGTGATAGGCCCCATTGTGAAGCACCTTGGTGATGACGGAAGGGCCTTCCCATGCCGGGGCGAGCTTATGCGGTCGCTGCTGGTCCACTCGGAGTACTAGGTCTCCTTCTTGAAATGCTCGACCTTTGACATTCCTAGCATGGAATCGATGAAGATCTTGCTGATAAACAGTCGACCGGATCAAAGCCATATCTCGTTCTTCCTCCAAAAGGTCTACGGCGTCTTGGCGTGCTTGTTCTGCCATAGCCTCTGAATAAAGTTCCACTCGGGGTGCATTGTGAAACAGATCACTAGGTATCACAGCTTCAGCTCCATACACCATGAAGAAAGGGGTTCGGTCAGTGGATCGGTTAGGAGTTGTCCTCAACCCCCATAGAACAGATGGCAGTTTAGTCACCCAAGGTCTAGCTGCGTGTTCAAGGTCGCGCATGAGCCGAGGCTTCAACCCTTGGAGGATCAGCCCATTTGCTCTTCCAGCTTGACCATTCGACTGCGGGTGCGCAACGGATGTGTAATCTACCCGAGTGCCCTGGGAAGCATGGAATGCTCTGAATTCTTTCGAATCAAAGTTTGAGCCGTTGTCTGTGATAATGCTATGCGGAACTCCATATCAGAATATCAGCTCTTTTATAAACTTGATGGCTGTGCTTGAATCTTGCTTCTTGACTGGCTGGGCCTTGATCCACTTGGTAAATTTCTCGACTGCTACTATTAGATGAGTGAAACCACTCCTGCCTGTCCTGAGAGGGCCGATCATGTCCAATCCCCACACGGCAAATGGCCAGACGAGAGGAATGGTCTTCAAGGCAGATGCGGGCTTATGGGACACGTTTGCGTAAAACTGGCATCCTTCACACCGCTGAACAATCTCCTTAGCAGCTTCATTGGCACGCGGCCAGTAGAATCCCGCTCGGTATGCTTTGGCCACAATTGTCCGAGAGGACGCATGATGACCACAGGTCCCCGAGTGGATGTCTTCCAGAAACAGTCGACCTTCTTATGGGGAAATGCATCGTTGGGCGACGCCGGTGACACTCTCTCTATAGAGCTTTCCATCTATCACTATGAATGCTTTGGATCTGCAAACAATCTGTCTTGCTTCAACTTCATCCTCTGGAAGCTCCTTCCTGAGCAGATATGCGATGTATGGCACTGTACAGTCGGGGGTGATTACTAGGATCTCCATAACCAGGTCAATGACTGTTGGGACCTCGATTTCAGTCGGATTGGTAGGACTTATCACTTGGGGAGGTTCTTCAGTGAAAGGATCTTCTTGCACTGAAGGGGAATGGAGATGCTCAAGAAACACTTTGCTGGGGATAGGCTTCCGAGTGGAACCTATTTTTGCCAGATCGTCGGCTGCTTGATTCTTGATTCGGGGAATGTGGTGAAGCTCCAATCCCTCAAACTTTTTCTCTAACTTCCTCACTGCATTGTAGCATCCAGTCATGGCAGGGTTTCTGACGTCCCACTCCTTCATCACCTGATTGACCACCAAATCCGAGTCACCGTAGGCCATCAGGCGACGGACACCGAGTGAGATAGCCATACGCAACCCGTAGAGGAGTGCTTCATACTCAACTTCATTATTGGAGGAATCGAAGTGAATTTGGAGGACATAACTGAGTTTATCACCTCTTTGAGATACCAGAACCACCCCGGCACAAGAACCATTAAGCATTTTGGATCCATTAAAGAACATGGTCCAGTGCTCTGAGTAAATATGAGTCGGCTGTTGCTATTCAATCCACTCGGCCAAAAAATCTGCAAGTGCTTCGGATTTGATCGCCTTCTTTGCTTCAAACTTAATGACGAGTGGAAGAAGTTCAATTGCCACTTAGCCACTCGGCCAGTTGCATCTCAATTGTTCATGATTTCAGATAATGGAGCATCACTGACTACTGAAACTGAGTGGTCTTGGAAGTAATGTGCAACTTTCTTTGCAGTCAAATAAATTCCATAAACGAGCTTCTGATAATGCGGATACCTCTGCTTGGACGGAGTCAGAACCTCAGAGATATAGTACACTGGTCGTTGAACTTTGTAGGCCTTGCCTTCTTCTTCTCGTTCCACTATAAGCACTGTGCTGACAACCTGACCAGTGGCCGCAATGTATAAAAGTAGAGGCTCTTTGCTGTTCGGAGCAGCAAGCACCGGCTGGGTGGAAAGCAGGGCTTTGAGCTCTACAAACGCTGCTTCGGCTTTGGGAGTCCACTCGAACTTATCAGACTTCTTCATCAGTCGGTGAAGAGGCAGTGCCTTTTCACCGAGACGAGAAATGAACCGACTCAGCATTGCGAGACAACTGGTGAGCTTCTGAACGTCATGCACACGCACGGGGCGTTTCATTCGGAGAATTGCACCAATCTTCTCGGGATTGGTATCTATCCCTCGTTCGGAAACGAGGAAACCGAGTAACTTGCCTCCGGGTACTCCGAATTTGCACTAAGATGGGCTCAACTTGATGTCGTACCTTCTCAAATTTGCAAAGGTTTCAGCGAGGTCAGTCAGCAGGTCGGAACCTTTGCGTGACTAGACCACGATATCATCCATATACACCTCCACATTCTGACTATTCTGAGTGAGCAGGCACTTTTGAATCATGTGCATGAATGTGGCGCCAGCGTTTTTGAGACCGAATGGCATGGTGACATAGCAAAAACACCCGAACGGGTTGATGAAGGTCGTTTTTATTTCATCTGGCCCATACAGTCGCATCTGATGGTATCCCGAATACGCATCAAGAAAAGACAAACGCTCACACCCCGCAGTCGAGTCGACTATCTGATCGATGCGAGGGAGCGGAAAATGATCTTTCGGGCAGGCCCGATTGATATGCTTGAAGTCAATGCACATGCGGAGTGAGTTATCCTTCTTGGGGACCATGACGACGTTGGCGAGCCACTCGGAGTGGTATATTTCGTGTATGAACTCAGCTGCCAGGAGCAGAGCCACCTCCTCGCCAATCGCCTTCCTCTTCTCCGCAGCAGAACAACGGAGGTGTTCTTTGACAGGTTTGGCCTTTGAGTCGACACGCAAACGGTGCTCAGCCAGTCCCCTGGGTACACCTGGCATGTCGGATGGTTTCCATGCGAAGATGTCCCAGTTCTCACGGAGGAACTGGATGAGCGTGGCTTCCAATTTGCTGTCGAGTGTCGTTGAGATGTTGGTCGGAGTAGCTGTGGGATCTTCCGGGTGGATGTTAACTGGCTTCGTCTCACCGGCCGATTGAAATGCAGACTCAGAAGCAGGCTTCTTAGAGCGGAGCAAATCACTTGGATCAGCAGTCTTCTTGTACTCTTCCAGCTCCACCACTGCCATCTGCTCATCAGCAATCTTGGACCCCTTCTGAAGGCATTCCTCGGCTCTCTGCCTATTTCCAGTGACTGTAATCACGCCCTTGGGTCCGGGCATCTTCAGCTTGAGGTGCACATGACATGGGCGGGCCATGAAACGAGCATACGGCGGTCGGCCCAGAATAGCATGATAGGCACTTTGAAAATCTACTACTTCAAACATCAACTTTTCCTTGCGAAAATTCTTCGAGTCACCAAAGACCACATCAAAAGCAATATGTCCGAGTGATTTTGCCTTCTTCCCTGGGATGACCCCGTGAAACTGCATGTTGCTTTCACTGAGTCGGGACATCGGAATGCCCATCCCCTGGAGAGTCTCAGCATACAGAATGTTCAATCCACTACCTCCATCCATGAGAACTTTGCATAGTCGAGTGCCTCCGATGACCAGGTCGACCACCAAAGCCTGCCGCCTAGGGGTAGCTACGTGAGCTGGGTGATCTGACTTGTCGAAGGTGATGGGAGTATTTGACCATTTGAGGTATGTCGTAGTTTCCGGAGCAACCATGTTCACCTCTTGGTTGATGACTTTCAGTCGACTTTTGCTCTCAACATCAGCAAAAATCACCAAAGTAGCATTGACCTTCGTGTAATCATTTGCCTTTTCCTCATCTTCACCCTTGTCAGAGCCTTTCTCACTCTGCTAAGCCCCCGAGTGGGAGGGAAGCTCTCACTCGGAGTAGATTTTTAACTTAGGCGAAACTGGTTCGCGGCTAAGCCTCCGAGAGGGAGGGATGCTCTCACTCGGAGTAGATTTTTAACTTAGGCGAGGACGGGCTCACGGCTAAGCCCCTGAGTGGGAGGGATGCTTTCACTCGGAGTAGATTTTTAACTTAGGGATTAAGCGGATACTTCGCTTGGACAGAGTCAAAACCTCAGAGATTAGTACACTGGTCATTGAACTTTGTAGGCCTGCCTTCTTCTTCTCGTTCCATCTAAGCACTGTGCTAACAACCTGACTAGTGGCCGCAATGTATAAAAGTAGAGGCTCTTTGGTCGGAGCAGCAAGCACCGGCTGGGTGGAGAGCAGGGCTTTAAGCGTACAAACGCTGCTTCGGCTTTCGGGAGTCCACTCAAACTTATCGGAATCTTCATCAGTCGGTAAAGAGGCAGTGCCTTTTCACCGAGACGAGAAAAACCGACTCACATGCGAGACAACCGGTGAGCTTCTGAACGTCATGCAGACACCACGGGGCGTTTCATTCGGAGAATTGCACCAATCTTCTAGGGATTGGCATCTATCCCTCATTCGGAAACGAGGAAACCAGTAACTTGCCTCCGGGTACTCTGAATGTGCACTTAGATGGGTTCAACTTGATGTCGTACCTTCTCAAATTAGCAAAGGTTTCCGCGAGGTCAGTCAGCAGGTCGGAACCTTTGCGTGACTTGACCACGATATCATCCATATACGCCCTCCACATTCTGACTGATTTGAGTGAGCAGGCACTTATGAATCATGCACATGAATGTGGCGCCAGCGTTTTTGAGACCGAATGGAATGGTGACATAGAAAAAACACCCGACTGGGGTGATGAAGGCCGTTTT
Organism: Thinopyrum elongatum; assembly: GCA_011799875.1. Taxonomy (NCBI): domain Eukaryota; kingdom Viridiplantae; phylum Streptophyta; class Magnoliopsida; order Poales; family Poaceae; genus Thinopyrum; species Thinopyrum elongatum. The sequence continues at coordinate 719,885,499 of CM022303.1, forward strand.
TATTTCATCTGGCCCATACAGTCGATCTGATGGTATCCGGAATACGCATCTAGAAAAGACAAATGCTCACACCCCGCAGTCGAGTCGATATCTGATCGATGCGAGGGAGCGGAAAATGATCTTTCGGGTAGGCCCAATTGATATGCTTGAAGTCAAGCACATGCGGAGTGAATTATCCTTTGGGGATATGACGACGTTGGCGAGCCAATCGGAGTGGTATATTTCGTGGATGAAGTCAGCTGCCAGGAGCCGAGCCACCTCCTCACCAATCGCTTTCCTCTTCTCCACAGCAGAACGGTGGAGGTGTTCTTTGACAGGTTTGGCCTTGAGTTGACACGCAAACGGTGCTCATCCAGTCCCCGGGTACACCGGCATGTCGAATGGTTCCATGCGAAGATGTCCCAGTTCTCACGGAGAACTGGATGAGCGCGGCTTCCTATTTGCTGTCGAGTGTCATTGAGATGTTGGTCGGAGCAGCTGTGGGATCTCCCGGTGGATGTTAACTGGCTTTGTCTCGCCGGCGGACTGAAATGCAGACTTAGAAGTGGGCTTCTTAGAGTGGAGCAAATCACTCGGAGAACAGTCTTCTTGTACTCTTCTAGCTCCACCACTGCCATCTGCTCATCGGCAATCTTGGACCCCTTCTGGAGGCATTCCTCGGCTCTCTGCCTATTTCCTGTGACTATAATCATGCCCTTGGGTCCGGGCATCTTCAGCTTGAGGTACACAAACATGGGCGGGCCACGAAACGAGCATACGCCAGTCGGCCCAGAATAGCATGATAGGCACTGTGAAAATCTACTACTTCAAACGTCAACTTTTCCTTGCGAAAATTCTTCGAGTCACCAAGAACACATCTAAAGCAATTTGTCTGAGTGATTTCGCCTTCTTCCCTGGGATGACCCCGTGAAACTGCATGTTGCTTTCACTGAGTCGAAACATCAGAATGCCCATCCCCTGGAGAGTCTCAGCATAAGAATGTTCAATCCACTACCTCCATCAATGAGAACTTTGCGTAATCGAGTGCCTCCGACGACCGGGTCGACCACCAAAGCCTGCCGCCTAGGGGTAGCTACGTGGGCTGGTGATCTGACGGTCGAAGGTGATGGGAGTCTTTGACCATTTGAGGTATGTCGTAGTTGCCGGAGCAACCATGTTCACTCTCGGTTGATGACTTTTAGTGGACTTTTGCTCTCAACATCAGCAAAAATCACCAAAGTAGCATTGACCTTGGGTAATCATCTGCCTTTTCCTCATCTTCACCCTTGTCAGAGCCTTTCTCACTCTGCTAAGCCCCCGAGTGGAGGGATGCTCTCACTCGGAGTAGATTTTTAAACTTAGGCGAGGACGGGCTCGCGGCTAAGCCCCCGAGTGGGAGGGATGCTCTCACTCGGAGTAGATTTTTAACTTAGGCAAAACGGTTCACGGCTAAGCCTCGAGTGGGGGGGGGGGGGGATGCACTCACTCGGAATAGATTTCTAACTTGGGCGAAAACAGGTTTCACAGCTAAGTTCACCCACTGGGGGATTTGAACACATGTTATGCAAGAACAATCTTATGAGACTACGGGAGTCATGTCTTGATAAACAATCTAAAAGTATTGTTATTACATCCTGAATCCGACTGTCAAGTATAAAAACGATGAAGGAGATATGCGTTCCATGAGCGCGCGCTCGTCTTTTTTGAGTTAGGTTGTAAAGGTGATAGGCCCCATTGTGAGCACCTTGGTTACGACAAAGGGCCTTCCCACGCGGGGCGAGCTTATGCGGGTCGCTCTGGTCCACTCAGAGTACTAGGTCTCCTTCTTAAATGCTCGCTTTGACATTCCTAGCATGGAATCGACGAAGATCTTGCTGATAAACAGTCGAACGGATCAAAGCCATTTCCGTTCTTCCTCCAAAAGGTCTACGGTGTCTTGGCGTGCTTGTTCTGCTTAGCCTCTGAATAAAGTTCCACTCGGGTGCATTGTGAAACAGATCACTAGTGTAGCACGGCTTTAGCTCCATACACCATGAAGAAAGGGGTTCATAGTGGATCGGTTAGGAGTTGTCCTCAACCCCCACAGAACAGACGGCAGTCAGTCACCCAAGTTCCAGCTGCGTGTTCAAGGTCGCGCATGAGCCCAGGCTTCAACCCTCGGAGGATCAGCCCATTTGCTCTTTTAGCTTGACCATTTGACTGCGGGTGCACAACGATGCGTAATCTCCCGAGTGCCTGGGAAGCGCAGAACGCTCTGAATTCTTCTGAATCAAAGTTTGAGCCGTTGTCTGTGATAATGCTGCGGAACTCCATATCGGAATATTAGCTCTTTATAAACTTGATGGCTGTGCTTGAATCTTGCTTCTTGATGGCTTGGCCTCATCCACTTGGAAATTTGTCGATTGCTACGAGTAGATGAGTGAAACCACTCCTGCCTGTCCTGAGAGGCCGATCATGTCCAATCCCCCCAAGGCAAACGGCCAGACGAGAGAATGTCTTCAAGGCAGATGCGGGCTTATGGGACAGTTTGCGTAAAACTGGCATCCTTCACACCGCTGAACAATCTCCTAGCAGCTTCATTGGCACGCGGCCAGTAGAATCCCGCTCGGTATGCTTTGGCCACAATTTCCGAGAGACGCATGATGACCACAGGTCCCCGAGTGGATCTCTTCCAGAATCAGTCGACCTTCTTCTGGGGAAATGCATCGTGGGGAGAACGCCGGTGACACTCTCTCTTAAAGCTTCCATCTATACTGTGAATGCTTGGATCTGTGGACAATCTGTCTGCTTCCACTCTTATCCTCTGGACGTCCTTCCTGGCAGATATGCGATGTATGGCACTGTCCAGTTGGGGGTTGATTACTAGGATCTCCATAACCAGGTCAATGATGGGGGACCTCAATCAGTCAGATTGGTAGGACTTATCTTGGGGAGGGTCTTCAGTGAAAGGATCTTCTTGCACTGAAGGGGAATGGAGATGCTCAAGAAACACATTGCTGGGGATAGGCTTCCGAGTGGAACCTATTTTTGCCAGATCGTCGGCTGCTTGATTCTTGATTCGGGGGAATGTGGTGAAGCTCCAATCCCTCAAACTTTTTCTCTAACTTCCTCACTGCATTACAGTATCAGCCATGGCAGGGTTTTGACATCCCACTCCTTCATCACCTGATTGACCACCAAATCCGAGTCACCGTAGACCATCAGGCACGGACGCCGAGTAGATAGCCATACGCAACCCGTAGAGGAGTGCTTCATACTCAACTTCATTATTTGAGGAATCGAAGTGAATTTGGAGGACATAACTGAGTTTATCACCTCTTGGAGATACCGAAACCACCCGGCACCAGAACCATTAAGTATTTGGATCCATCAAAGAACATGGTCCAGTGCTCTGAGTAAATCTGAGTCGGCTGTTGCTGTTCAAAACCACTCGGCCAAAAATCTGCAAGTGCTTGGGATTTGATCGCCTTCTTTGCTTCAAACTTAAAGCGAGTGGAAGAAGTTCAATTGCACTTAGCCACTCGGCCAGTTGCATCTGATTGTTCATGATTTCAGATAACGAGAATCACTAACTACTGAAACTGAGTGTCTTGGAAGTAATGTGCACTTTTTTGCAGTCAAATAAATTTTGTAAACGAGCTTCTGATAATGCGGATACTCTGCTTGGACAGAGTCAAAACCTCAGAGATATAGTACACTGGTCGTTGAACTTTGTAGGCCTTGCCTTCTTCTTCTCGTTCCACTGTAAGCACTGTGCGACAAACTGACAGTGGCCGCAATGTATAAAAGTAGAGGCTCTTTTCTGTCAGAGCAGCAAGCACCGTCGGGTGGAAAGCAGGGCTTTGAGCTCTACAAACGCTGCTTCGCTTCGGGAGTCCATCTCAACTTATCGGACTTCTTCATCAGTCGGTAAAGAGGAGTGCCTTTTCACCGAGACGAGAAATGAACCGACTCAGCACTGTGAGACAACCGGGAGCTTCTGAAGTCATGCAGACGCACGGGGCGTTTCATTCAGAGAAATGCACCAATCTTCTCGGGATTGGCATCTATCCCCATTCGGAAACAGGAAACTGAGTAACTTGCCTCGGGTACTCCGAATGTGCACTTAGATGGGTCCAACTTGATGTCGTACCTTCTCAAATTAGCAAAGGTTTCAGCGAGGTCAGTCAGCAGGTCGGAACCTTTGCGTGACTTGACCAGATATATCATATACGCCTCACATTCCGATGATTTGAGTGAGCAGGACTGAATCATGCGATGAATGTGGCGCCAGCAGCTTTTTGAGACCGAATGGTAGGTGACATAGCAAAAACACCCGAAAGGGGTGAGAGGCGTTTTTATTTCATTTGGCCCATACAGTCGGATCTGATGGTATTCGGAATACGATCAAGAAAAGACAAACGCTCACCCCGCAGTCGATTCGATTATCTGATCGATGCGGAGGGAGCGGAAAATGATCTTTCGGGAGGCCCGATGATATGCTTGAAGTCAATGCACATGCGGAGTGAATTATCCTTCTTGGGACCATGACGACGTTGGGCGGCCAATCGGAGTGGTATTTCGCGGATGAAGACGCTGCCAGGAGGAGCCACCTCCTCGCCAATCGCCTTTCTTCCCAGCAGAACGACGGAGGTGTTCTTTGACAGGTTTGGCCTTTGAGTCGACACGCAAACGGTGCTCAGCCAGTCCCCTGGTACACCTGGCATGTCGGATGGTTTCCTTGAGAAGATGTCCCAGTTCTCACGGAGGAAATGGATGAGCGCGGCTTCCTATTTGCTTCGAGTGTCGTTGAGATGTTGGTCGGAGCAGCTGTGGGATCTCCGGGTGGATGTTAAACTGGCTTCTGTCTCGCCGGCCGACGAAATGCAGCTCAGAAGCGGGCTTCTTAGAGCGGAGCAAATCACTCGGATCAGCAGTCTTCTTGTACTTTCCAGCTACCCAATGCCATCTGCTCCATCGGCAATCCTGGACCCCTTCTGGAGGCATTCCTCGGCTCTCTGCCTATTTCCAGTGACTGTACAACGCCCTTGGGTCCGGGCATCTTCGCTTGAGGTACATAACATGGGGGGCCATGAAACGAGCATACGCCGGTCGGCCCAGAATATCATGATAGGCACTTGAAAATCTATACTCAAACGTCAACTTTTCCTTGAAAATTCTTCGAGTCACCAAAGACCACATCTAAAGTATTTGTCCGAGTATTTCGCCTTCTTCCCTGGGATGACCCCGTGAAACTGATGTGTCTTTCACTGAGTCGACACATCAGAATGCCCATCCCCTGAAGAGTCTCAGCATAAGAATGTTCAATCCACTTCCTCCATCCATGAGAACTTTGCGTATCGAGTGGCCTCCGATGACCGGTCGACCACCAAAGCTGCCGCCCAGGGTGTAGCTACTGAGCTGGGTGATTTGACTGGTCGAAGGTGATGGGAGTCTTTGACCATTTGAGGTAGTCGTAGTTGCCGGAGCGACCATGTTCACCTCTCGTTGATGACTTTCGGTCGACTTTTGCTCTCAACATCAGCAAAAATCACCAAAGTAGCATTGACCTTCGGGTAAATTGATTTTCTCATTTACCCTTGTCAGAGCCTTTCACTTTGCTAAGCCCCCGAGTGGAGGGATGCTCTCACTTGGAGTATATTTTTAACTTAGGCGAAACTGGTTCGCGGCTAAGCCTTCGAGAGGGAGGGATGCTTTTCACTCGGAGTAGATTTTAACTTAGGCGAGGACGGGCTTGCGGCTAAGCCCCGAGTGGAGGGATGCTCTCACTCGGAGTAGATTTAACAGGCAAACTAGTTGCGGCTAAGCCCCCGAGTGGGGGGGGGGGGGGATGCTCTCACTCGGAATAGATTTGTAACTTGGGCGAAAACAGGTTTCATAGCTAAGTCACCCACTGGGGGATTGAACACATGCTTATGCGAGAACAATCATTATGAGACTATGGAGTCTGTCTTGATAAACAATTGAAAAGTACTGTTATTACATCCTGACAATCCGACTGTCAAGTATAAAAATGACGAAGGAGATCTGCATTCCATGAGTGCACGAGAAGGGCTCCACGCGGGGCGAGCTTACGGGTCGCTGCTGGTCCACTTGGAGTATAGGTCTCCTTCTTGAAATGCTCGACCTTTGACGTTCCTAGCATGGAATCGACGAAGATCTTGCTGATAAACAGTCGATCGGATCAAAGCCATTTCTCGTTCTTCCACCAAAAGGTCTACGGTCTCGGTGGCTTGTTTTGCCTCAGCCTTGAATAAAGTTCCACTCGGGGGTGCATTGTGAACAGATCACTAGGTAGCACGGCTTTAGCTCCACACCAAGAAGAAAGGGTGTCGATCAGGATCGGTTAGGACTTGTCCTCAACCTCCACAGAACAGACGGCAGTTCAGTTACCCAAGCTCCAGCTGCGTGTTCAAGGTCACGCACGAGCCGAGGCTTTAACCCTTGGAGATCAGCCCATTTGCTCTTTCAGCTTGCCATTCGACTGCGGGTGCGCAACGGATGCATAATCTACCAGTGCCCTGGGAAGCATAGAACGCTCTGAATTCTTTCGAATCGAAGTTTGAGCCATTGTTGTGATAATGCTGTGCGGAACTCCATATCGGAATATTAGCTCTTTTTAAACTTGATCGCTGTGCTTGAATCTTTCTTCTGATTGGCTTGGCCTCGATCCACTTGGTAAATTTGTCGACTGCTACGAGTAGATGAGTGAAACCATCCTGCCTGTCCTGAGAGGGCCGATCATGTCCAATCCCCACACGACAAATCGCCAGACGAGAGGAATGTCTTCAGGCAGAGATGCGGGCTTATGGGACATGTTTGCGTAAAACTGGCATCCTTCACACCGCTGGACAATCCCTTAGCGCTTCTTGGACGCGGCCAGTAGAATCCCGCTCGGTATGCTTTGGCACAATGTCCGAGAGGACGCATGATGACCACAGGTCCCGAGTGGATCTCTTCCAGAATCAGTCGACCTTCTTTGGGGAAATGATCGTTGGGCGAACGCTGGTGACACTCTCTCTATAAAGTTATCCATCTATCACTGTGAATGCTTTGGATCTGCGGACAATCTGTCTTGCTTCAACTTCATCCTCTGGACGCTCCCTGAGCAGATATGCGATGTATGGCACTGTCCAGTCGGGGGTGATTACTAGGATCTCCATAACCAGGTCAATGACTGCTGGGACCTCGATTTCAGTCAGATTGGTAGGACATCGCTTGGGGAGGTTTTCAGTGAAAGGATCTTCTTGCACTGAGGGGAATAGAGATGTCAAGAAACACATTGCTGGGGATAGGCTTCCGAGTGGAACCTATTTTTGCCAGATCGTCGGTGCTTGATTCTGATTCGGGGAATGTGGTGAAACTCCAATCCCTCAAACTTTTTCTCTAACTTCTCACTCATTGCAGTATCCAGCCATGGCAGGGTTCTGATGCCCCCCCATCCTTACCTGATTGACCACCAAATCCGAGTCACCGTAGACCATCAGGCGAGGGACACCGAGTGAGATAGCCATACGCAACCCGTAGAGGAGTCCTCATACTCAACTCATTATTGGAGGAATTGAAGTGAATTTGAGGACATAACTGAGTTTATCACCTCTTGGAGATACCAGAACCACCCCGGCACCAGAACCATTAATATTTTGGACCATCAAAGAACATGTTCCAGTGCGGAATAGATTTGTAACTTGGGCGAAAACAGGTTTCGCAGCTAAGTCACCCACTGGGGGATTTGAACACATGCTAATGCGAGAACAATCATTATGAGACTACGAGAGTCATGTCTTGATAAACAATCTAAAAAGTACTGTTATTACATCCTGACAATCCAACTGTCAAGTATAAAAACGACGAAGGAGATCTGCGTTCCATGAGCGCGGCTCGTCTTTCTTTTGAGTTAGGTTGTAAAGGTGATACGCCCCATTGTGAAGCACCTTGGTGACGACGAAAGGGCCTTCCCACGCCGGGGCGAGCTTATGCGGTCGCTGCTGGTCCACTCGGAGTACCAGGTCTCCTTCTTGAAATGCTCGACCTTTAACATTCCTAGCATGGAATCGACGAAGATCTTGCTGATAAACAGTCGACCGGATCAAAGCCATTTCTCGTTCTTCCTCCAAAAGGTCTACGGCGTCTTGGCGTGCTTGTTCTGCCTCAGCCTCCGAATAAAGTTCCACTCGGGGTGCATTGAGAAACACATGACTAGGTAGCACGACTTTAGCTCCATACACCATGAAGAAAGGGGTTCGATCAGTGGATCGGTTAGGAGTTGTCCTCAACCCCCACAGAACAGACGTCAGTTCAGTCACCCAAGCTCCAGCTGCGTGTTCAAGGTCGCGCATGAGCCCAGGCTTCAACCCTTGGAGGATCAGCCCATTTGCTCTTTTAGCTTGACCATTCGACTGCGGGTGTGCAACGGATGCGTAATCTACCCGAGTGCCCTGGGAAGTGCAGAACGCTCTGAATTCTTCTGAATCGAAGTTTGAGCCATTGTATGTGATAATGCTATGCGGAACTCCATATCGGAATATCAACTCTTTTATAAACTTGATGGCTGTGCTTGAATCTTTCTTCTTGATTGGCTTGGCCTCGATCCACTTGGTAAATTTGTCGACTGCTAAGAGTAGATGTGTGAAACCACTCCTGCCTGTCCTGAGAGGGCCGATCATGTCCAATCCCCACACGGCAAACGGCTAGACGAGAGAAATGGTCTTCAAGGCAGATGCGGGCTTATGGGACATGTTTGCGTAAAACTGGCATCCTTCACACCGCTGAACAATCTCCTTAGCAGCTTCATTGGCACGCGGCCAGTAGAATCCCGCTCGGTATGCTTTGGCCACAATTGTCCGAGAGGACGCATGATGACCACAAGTCCCCGAGTGGATCTCTTCCAGAATCAGTCGACCTTCTTCTGGGGAATGCATCGTTGGGAGAACGCCGGTGACACTCTCTCTATAAAGCTGTCAACCTATCACTTGGAATGCTTTTGATCTGCGGACAATCTGTCTTGCTTCAACTTCATCCTCTGGAAGCTCCTTCCTAAGAAGATATGCGATGTATGGCACTGTCCAGTTGGGGTTGATTACTAGGATCTCCATAACCAGGTCAATGACTGCTGGGACCTCGATTTCAGTCAGATTGGTAGGACATATCGCTTGGGGAGGTTCTTCAGTGAAAGGATCTTCTTGCACTGAAGGGGAATGGAGATGCTCAAGAAACACATTGCTGGGGATAGGCTTCCGAGTGGAACCTATTTTTGCCAGATTGTCGGCTGCTTGATTCTTGATTCGGGGAATGTGGTGAAGCTCCAATCCCTCAAACTTTTTCTCTAACTTCCTCACTTCATTGCAGTATCCAGTCATGGCAGGGTTTCTGACATCCCACTACTTCATCACCTTATTGACCACCAAATCCGAGTCACTATAGACCATCAGGCGACGGACGCCGAGTGAGATAGCCATACGCAACCCGTCGAGGAGTGCTTCATACTCAACTTCATTATTGGAGGAATCGAAGTGAATTTGGAGGACATAACTGATTTTATCACCTCTTGGAGATACCAGTACCACCCCGGCACCAGAACCATTAAGTATTTTGGATCCATCAAAGAACATGGTGCAGTGCTCTGAGTAAATCTGAGTCAGCTGTTGCTGTTCAATCCACTCGGGCAAAAAATCTGCAAGTGCTTGGGATTTGATCGCCTTCTTTGCTTCAAACATAAAGTCGAGCGGAAGAAGTTCAATTTCCCACTTAGGCACTCGGCCAGTTGCATCTCGATTGTTCATGATTTCAGATAACGGAGCATCACTGACTACTGAAACTGAGTGGTCTTGGAAGTAATGTGCAACTTTCTTTGCAGTCAAATAAATTTTGTAAACGAGCTTCTGATAATGCGGATACTTCTGCTTGGACAGAGTCAAAACCTCAGAGATATAGTACACTGGTCATTGAACTTTGTAGGCCTTGCCTTCTTCTTCTCGTTCCACTCTAAGCACTGTGCTAACAACCTGACTAGTGGCCGCAATGTATAAAAGTAGAGGCTCTTTGCTGGTCGGAGCAGCAAGCACCGGCTGGGTGGAGAGCAGGGCTTTAAGCTGTACAAACGCTGCTTCGGCTTCGGGAGTCCACTCAAACTTATCGGACTTCTTCATCAGTCGGTAAAGAGGCAGTGCCTTTTCACCGAGACGAGAAATGAACCGACTCAGCACTGCGAGACAACCGGTGAGCTTCTGAACGTCATGCAGACACACGGGGCGTTTCATTCGGAGAATTGCACCAATCTTCTAGGGATTGGCATCTATCCCTCATTCGGAAACGAGGAAACCGAGTAACTTGCCTCCGGGTACTCTGAATGTGCACTTAGATGGGTTCAACTTGATGTCGTACCTTCTCAAATTAGCAAAGGTTTCAGCGAGGTCAGTCAGCAGGTCGGAACCTTTGCGTGACTTGACCACGATATCATCCATATACGCCTCCACATTCTGACTGATTTGAGTGAGCAGGCACTTATGAATCATGCACATGAATGTGGCGCCAGCGTTTTTGAGACCGAATGGAATGGTGACATAGAAAAAACACCCGACTGGGGTGATGAAGGCCGTTTTTATTTCATCTGGCCCATACAGTCAGATCTGATGGTATCCGGAATACGCATCTAGAAAAGACAAATGCTCACACCCCGCAGTCGAGTCGACTATCTGATCGATGCGAGGGAGCGGAAAATGATCTTTCGGGTAGGCCCAATTGATATGCTTGAAGTCAATGCACATGCGGAGTGAATTATCCTTCTTGGGGATCATGACGACGTTGGCGAGCCAATCGGAGTGGTATATTTCGTGGATGAAGTCAGCTGCCAGGAGCCGAGCCACCTCCTCACCAATCGCTTTCCTCTTCTCCACAGCAGAACGGTGGAGGTGTTCTTTGACAGGTTTGGCCTTTGAGTTGACACGCAAACGGTGCTCATCCAGTCCCCTGGGTACACCTGGCATGTCGAATGGTTTCCATGCGAAGATGTCCCAGTTCTCACGGAGGAACTGGATGAGCGCGGCTTCCTATTTGCTGTCGAGTGTCATTGAGATGTTGGTCGGAGCAGCTGTGGGATCTCCCGGTGGATGTTAACTGGCTTTGTCTCGCCGGCGGACTGAAATGCAGACTTAGAAGTGGGCTTCTTAGAGTGGAGCAAATCACTCGGATGAACAGTCTTCTTGTACTCTTCTAGCTCCACCACTGCCATCTGCTCATCGGCAATCTTGGACCCCTTCTGGAGGCATTCCTCGGCTCTCTGCCTATTTCCTGTGACTATAATCATGCCCTTGGGTCCGGGCATCTTCAGCTTGAGGTACACAAAACATGGGCGGGCCACGAAACGAGCATACGCCAGTCGGCCCAGAATAGCATGATAGGCACTGTGAAAATCTACTACTTCAAACGTCAACTTTTCCTTGCGAAAATTCTTCGAGTCACCAAAGACCACATCTAAAGCATTTTGTCTGAGTGATTTCGCCTTCTTCCCTGGGATGACCCCGTGAAACTGCATGTTGCTTTCACTGAGTCGAAACATCAGAATGCCCATCCCCTGGAGAGTCTCAGCATAAGAATGTTCAATCCACTACCTCCATCAATGAGAACTTTGCGTAATCGAGTGCCTCCGACGACCGGGTCGACCACCAAAGCCTGCCGCCTAGGGGTAGCTACGTGGGCCTGGTGATCTGACTGGTCGAAGGTGATGGGAGTCTTTGACCATTTGAGGTATGTCGTAGTTGCCGGAGCAACCATGTTCACCTCTCGGTTGTTGACTTTTAGTGGACTTTTGCTCTCAACATCAGCAAAAATCACCAAAGTAGCATTGACCTTCGGGTAATCATCTGCCTTTTCCTCATCTTCACCCTTGTCAGAGCCTTTCTCACTCTGCTAAGCCCCCGAGTGGGAGGGATGCTCTCACTCGGAGTAGATTTTTAACTTAGGCGAGGACGGGCTCGCGGCTAAGCCCCCGAGTGGGAGGGATGCTCTCACTCGGAGTAGATTTTTAACTTAGGCAAAACTGGTTCACGGCTAAGCCTCCGAGTGGGGGGGGGGGGGATGCACTCACTCAGAATAGATTTCTAACTTGGGCGAAAACAGGTTTCACAGCTAAGTTACCCACTGGGGGATTTGAACACATGCTTATGCAAGAACAATCATTATGAGACTACGGGAGTCATGTCTTGATAAACAATCTAAAAGTATTGTTATTACATCCTGATAATCCGACTGTCAAGTATAAAAACGATGAAGGAGATATGCGTTCCATGAGCGCGGCTCGTCTTTCTTTTGAGTTAGGTTGTAAAGGTGATAGGCCCCATTGTGCAGCACCTTGGTTACGACAAAAGGGCCTTCCCACGCCGGGGCGAGCTTATGCGGTCGCTACTGGTCCACTCAGAGTACTAGGTCTCCTTCTTCAAATGCTCGTTCTTTGACATTCCTAGCATGGAATCGACGAAGATCTTGCTGATAAACAGTCGACCGGATCAAAGCCATTTCTCGTTCTTCCTCCAAAAGGTCTACGGTGTCTTGGCGTGCTTGTTCTGCCTTAGCCTCTGAATAAAGTTCCACTCAGGGTGCATTGTGAAACAGATCACTAGGTAGCACGGCTTTAGCTCCATACACCATGAAGAAAGGGGTTCAATCAGTGGATCGGTTAGGAGTTGTCCTCAACCCCCACAGAACAGACGGCAGTTCAGTCACCCAAGTTCCAGCTGCGTGTTCAAGGTCGCGCATGAGCCCAGGCTTCAACCCTCGGAGGATCAGCCCATTTGCTCTTTTAGCTTGACCATTTGACTGCGGGTGCACAACAGATGCGTAATCTCCCGAGTGCCCTGGGAAGCGCAGAACGCTCTGAATTCTTCTGAATCAAAGTTTGAGCCGTTGTCTGTGATAATGCTGTGCGGAACTCCATATCGGAATATTAGCTCTTTTATAAACTTGATGGCTGTGCTTGAATCTTGCTTCTTGATTGGCTTGGCCTCAATCCACTTGGAAAATTTGTCGATTGCTACGAGTAGATGAGTGAAACCACTCCTGCCTGTCCTGAGAGGGCCGATCATGTCCAATCCCCACACGGCAAACGGCCAGACGAGAGGAATGTTCTTCAAGGCAGATGCGGGCTTATGGGACATGTTTGCGTAAAACTGGCATCCTTCACACCGCTGAACAATCTCCATAGCAGCTTCATTGGCACGCGGCCAGTAGAATCCCGCTCGGTATGCTTTGGCCACAATTATCCGAGAGAACGCATGATGACCACAGGTCCCCGAGTGGATCTCTTCCAGAATCAGTCGACCTTCTTCTGGGGAAATGCATCGTTGGGAGAACGCCGGTGACACTCTCTCTGTAAAGCTGTCCATCTATCACTGTGAATGCTTTGGATCTGTGGACAATCTGTCTTGCTTCAACTTCATCCTCTGGAAGCTCCTTCCTGAGCAGATATGCGATGTATGGCACTGTCCAGTTGGGGTTGATTACTAGGATCTCCATAACCAGGTCAATGACTGGTGGGACCTCAATTTCAGTCAGATTGGTAGGACTTATTGCTTGGGGAGGTTCTTCAGTGAAAGGATCTTCTTGCACTGAAGGGGAATGGAGATGCTCAAGAAACACATTGCTGGGGATAGGCTTCCGAGTGGAACCTATTTTTGCCAGATCGTCGGCTGCTTGATTCTTGATTCGGGGAATGTGGTGAAGCTCCAATCCCTCAAACTTTTTCTCTAACTTCCTCACTGCATTACAGTATCCAGCCATGGCAGGGTTTCTGACATCCCACTCCTTCATCACCTGATTGACCACCAAATCCGAGTCACCGTAGACCATCAGGCAACGGACGCCGAGTAAGATAGCCATACGCAACCCGTAGAGGAGTGCTTCATACTCAACTTCATTATTGGAGGAATCGAAGTGAATTTGGAGGACATAACTGAGTTTATCACCTCTTGGAGATACCAGAACCACCCTGGCACCAGAACCATTAAGTATTTTGGATCCATCAAAGAACATGGTCCAGTGCTCTGAGTAAATCTGAGTCGGCTGTTGCTGTTCAAACCACTCGGCCAAAAAATCTGCAAGTGCTTGGGATTTGATCGCCTTCTTTGCTTCAAACTTAAAGTCGAGTGGAAGAAGTTCAATTGCCCACTTAGCCACTCGGCCAGTTGCATCTCGATTGTTCATGATTTCAGATAACGGAGCATCACTAACTACTGAAACTGAGTTGTCTTGGAAGTAATGTGCAACTTTCTTTGCAGTCAAATAAATTTTGTAAACGAGCTTCTGATAATGCGGATACCTCTGCTTGGACAGAGTCAAAACCTCAGAGATATAGTACACTGGTCGTTGAACTTTGTAGGCCTTGCCTTCTTCTTCTCGTTCCACTGTAAGCACTGTGCTGACAACCTGACCAGTGGCCGCAATGTATAAAAGTAGAGGCTCTTTTCTGGTCAGAGCAGCAAGCACCGTCTGGGTGGAAAGCAGGGCTTTGAGCTCTACAAACGCTGCTTCGACTTCGGGAGTCCACTCAAACTTATCGGACTTCTTCATCAGTCGGTAAAGAGGCAGTGCCTTTTCACCGAGACGAGAAATGAACCGACTCAGCACTGTGAGACAACCGGTGAGCTTCTGAATGTCATGCAGACGCACGGGGCGTTTCATTCAGAGAATTGCACCAATCTTCTCGGGATTGGCATCTATCCCACATTCGGAAACAAGGAAACTGAGTAACTTGCCTCCGGGTACTCCGAATGTGCACTTAGATGGGTCCAACTTGATGTCGTACCTTCTCAAATTAGCAAAGGTTTCAGCGAGGTCAGTCAGCAGGTCGGAACCTTTGCGTGACTTGACCATGATATCATCGATATACGCCTGCACATTCCGACTGATTTGAGTGAGCAGGCACTTCTGAATCATGCGCATGAATGTGGCGCCAGCATTTTTGAGACCGAATGGCATGGTGACATAGCAAAAACACCCGAACGGGGTGACGGAGGCTGTTTTTATTTCATCTGGCCCATACAGTCGGATCTGATGGTATTCGGAATACGCATCAAGAAAAGACAAACGCTCACTCCCCGCAGTCGATTCGATTATCTGATCGATGCGAGGGAGCGGAAAATGATCTTTCGGGAAGGCCCGATTGATATGCTTGAAGTCAATGCACATGCGGAGTGAATTATCCTTCTTGGGGACCATGACGACGTTGGCGGGCCAATCAGAGTGGTATATTTCGCGGATGAAGACAGCTGCCAGGAGCCGAGCCACCTCCTCGCCAATCGCCTTCCTCTTCTCCACAGCAGAACGACGGAGGTGTTCTTTGACAGGTTTGGCCTTTGAGTCGACACGCAAACGGTGCTCAGCCAGTCCCCTGGGTACACCTGGCATGTCGGATGGTTTCCTTGAGAAGATGTCCCAGTTCTCACGGAGGAACTGGATGAGCGCGGCTTCCTATTTGCTATCGAGTGTCGTTGAGATGTTGGTCGGAGCAGCTGTGGGATCTCCCGGGTGGATGTTAACTGGCTTCGTCTCGCCGGCCGACTGAAATGCAGCCTCAGAAGCGGGCTTCTTAGAGCGGAGCAAATCACTCGGATCAGCAGTCTTCTTGTACTCTTCCAGCTCCACCACTGCCATCTGCTCATCGGCAATCCTGGACCCCTTCTGGAGGCATTCCTCGGCTCTCTGCCTATTTCCAGTGACTGTAATCACGCCCTTGGGTCCGGGCATCTTCAGCTTGAGGTACACATAACATGGGTGGGCCATGAAACGAGCATACGCCGGTCGGCCCAGAATATCATGATAGGCACTGTGAAAATCTACTACATCAAACGTCAACTTTTCCTTGCAAAAATTCTTCGAGTCACCAAAGACCACATCTAAAGTAATTTGTCCGAGTAATTTCGCCTTCTTCCCTGGGATGACCCCGTGAAACTGCATGTGTCTTTCACTGAGTCGACACATCAGAATGCCCATCCCCTGAAGAGTCTCAGCATAAGAATGTTCAATCCACTTCCTCCATCCATGAGAACTTTGCGTAGTCGAGTGCCTCCGATGACCGGGTCGACCACCAAAGCCTGCCGCCCAGGGGTAGCTACTTGAGCTGGGTGATTTGACTGGTCGAAGGTGATGGGAGTCTATGACCATTTGAGGTCAGTCGTAGTTGCCGGAGCGACCATGTTCACCTCTCGATTGATGACTTTCGGTCGACTTTTGCTCTCAACATCAGCAAAAATCACCAAAGTAGCATTGACCTTCGGGTAACCATCTGCATTTTCCTCATCTTCACCCTTGTCAGAGCCTTTTTCACTCTGCTAAGCCCCCGAGTGGGAGGGATGCTCTCACTTGGAGTATATTTTTAACTTAGGCGAAACTGGTTCGCGGCTAAGCCTTCGAGAGGGAGGGATGCTTTCACTCGGAGTAGATTTTTAACTTAGGCGAGGACGGGCTTGCGGCTAAGCCCCCGAGTGGGAGGGATGCTCTCACTCGGAGTAGATTTTTAACTTAGGCAAAACTAGTTCGCGGCTAAGCCCCCGAGTGGGGGGGGGGGGGATGCTCTCACTCGGAATAGATTTGTAACTTGGGCGAAAACAGGTTTCATAGCTAAGTCACCCACTGGGGGATCTGAACACATGCTTATGCGAGAACAATCATTATGAGACTATGGGAGTCATGTCTTGATAAACAATCTGAAAAGTACTGTTATTACATCCTGACAATCCGACTGTCAAGTATAAAAATGACGAAGGAGATCTGCATTCCATGAGTGCAACGAAAGGGCCTTCCCACGCCGGGGCGAGCTTACGCGGTCGCTGCTGGTCCACTTGGAGTAATAGGTCTCCTTCTTGAAATGCTCGACCTTTGACGTTCCTAGCATGGAATCGACGAAGATCTTGCTGATAAACAGTCGATCGGATCAAAGCCATTTCTCGTTCTTCCACCAAAAGGTCTACGGCATCTCGGTGTGCTTGTTTTGCCTCAGCCTTTGAATAAAGTTCCACTCGGGGTGCATTGTGAAACAGATCACTAGGTAGCACGGCTTTAGCTCCATACACCAAGAAGAAAGGGGTTCGATCAGTGGATCGGTTAGGACTTGTCCTCAACCTCCACAGAACAGACGGCAGTTCAGTCACCCAAGCTCCAGCTGCGTGTTCAAGGTCACGCACGAGCCGAGGCTTCAACCCTTGGAGGATCAGCCCATTTGCTCTTTCAGCTTGGCCATTCGACTGCGGGTGCGCAACGGATGCATAATCTACCCAAGTGCCCTGGGAAGCATAGAACGCTCTGAATTCTTTCGAATCGAAGTTTGAGCCATTGTCTGTGATAATGCTGTGCGGAACTCCATATCGGAATATTAGCTCTTTTATAAACTTGATCGCTGTGCTTGAATCTTTCTTCTTGATTGGCTTGGCCTCGATCCACTTGGTAAATTTGTCGACTGCTACGAGTAGATGAGTGAAACCACTCCTGCCTGTCCTGAGAGGGCCGATCATGTCCAATCCCCACACGACAAATCGCCAGACGAGAGGAATGGTCTTCAAGGCAGATGCGGGCTTATGGGACATGTTTGCGTAAAACTGGCATCCTTCACACCGCTGAACAATCTCCTTAGCAGCTTCTTTGGCACGCGGCCAGTAGAATCCCGCTCGGTATGCTTTGGCCACAATTGTCCGAGAGGACGCATGATGACCACAGGTCCCCGAGTGGATCTCTTCCAGAATCAGTCGACCTTCTTCTGGGGAAATGCATCGTTGGGCGAACGCTGGTGACACTCTCTCTATAAAGTTATCCATCTATCACTGTGAATGCTTTGGATCTGCGGACAATCTGTCTTGCTTCAACTTCATCCTCTGGACGCTCCTCCCTGAGCAGATATGCGATGTATGGCACTGTCCAGTCGGGGGTGATTACTAGGATCTCCATAACCAGGTCAATGACTGCTGGGACCTCGATTTCAGTCAGATTGGTAGGACTTATCGCTTGGGGAGGTTTTTCAGTGAAAGGATCTTCTTGCACTGAAGGGGAATAGAGATGCTCAAGAAACACATTGCTGGGGATAGGCTTCCGAGTGGAACCTATTTTTGCCAGATCGTCGGCTGCTTGATTCTTGATTCGGGGAATGTGGTGAAACTCCAATCCCTCAAACTTTTTCTCTAACTTCCTCACTACATTGCAGTATCCAGCCATGGCAGGGCTTCTGATGTCCCACTCCTTCATCACCTGATTGACCACCAAATCCGAGTCACCGTAGACCATCAGGCGAGGGACACCGAGTGAGATAGCCATACGCAACCCGTAGAGGAGTCCTTCATACTCAACTTCATTATTGGAGGAATTGAAGTGAATTTGAAGGACATAACTGAGTTTATCACCTCTTGGAGATACCAGAACCACCCCGGCACCAGAACCATTAATCATTTTGGATCCATCAAAGAACATGTTCCAGTGCTCTGAGTAAATCTGAGTCGGCTGTTGCTGTTCAATCCACGGCCAAAAAATCTGCAAGTGCTTGGGATTTGATCGCCTTCTTTGCTTCAAACTTAAAGTCGAGTGGAAGAAGTTCAATTGCCCACTTAGCCAATCGGCCAGTTGCATCTCGATTGTTCATGATTTCAGATAACGGAGCATCACTGACTACTGAAACCGAGTGGTCTTGGAAGTAATGTGCAACTTTCTTTGCAGTCAAATAAATTCCGTAAACGAGCTTCTGATAATGTGGATACTCCTGCTTGGACAAAGTCAAAACCTCAGAGATATAGTACACTGGTCGTTGAACTTTGTAGGCCTTGCCTTCTTCTTCTCGTTCCACTGTAAGCACTGTGCTGACAACCTGACCAGTGGCCGCAATGTATAAAAGTAGAGGCTCTTTGCTGGTCAGAGCAGCAAGCACCGGCTGGGTGGAAAGCAGGGCTCTGAGCTCTACAAACGCTGCTTCGGCTTTGGGAGTCCACTCGAACTTATCGGACTTCTTCATCAGTCGGCAAAAGAGGCAGTGCCTTTTCACCGAGACGAGAAATGAACCGACTCAGCGCTGCGAGACAACCGGTGAGCTTCTGAACGTCATGCACACGCACGGGGCGTTTCATTCGGAGAATTGCACCAATCTTTCGGGATTGGCATCTATCCCTCGTTCGGAAACGAGGAAACCGAGTAACTTGCCTCTGGGTACTCCGAATGTGCACTTAGACGGGTTCTACTTGATGTCGTACCTTCTTAAATTAGCAAAGGTTTCAGCATGGTCAGTCAGCAGGTCGGAACCTTTGCGTGACTTGACCACGATATCATCCATATACGCCTCCACATTCCGACTGATTTGAGAGAGCAGGCACTTCTTAATCATGCGCATGAATGTGGCGCCAGCGTTTTTGACACCGAATGGCATGGTGACATAGCAAAAACACCCAAACGGGGTGATGAAGGCCGTTTTTATTTCATCTGGCCCATACAGTCGGATCTGATGGTATCCGGAATACGCATCAAGAAAAGACAAACGCTCACACCCCATAGTCGAGTTGACTATCTGATCGATGCGAGGGAGCGGAAAATGATCTTTCGGGCAGGCTCGATTGATATGCTTGAAGTCAATGCACATGCGGAGTGAATTATCCTTCTTGGGGACCATGACGACATTGGCGAGCCAGTCGGAGTGGTATATTTCACGGATGAAGTCAGCTACCAGGAGCCGAGCCACCTCCTCACCAATCGCCTTCCTCTTCTCCGCAGCAGAACGGCGGAGGTGTTCTTTGACAGGTTTGGCCTTTGAGTAGACACGCAAACGGTGCTCAGCCAGTCCCCTGGGTACACCTGGCATGTCGGGTGGTTTCCATGCGAAGATGTCCCAGTTCTCACGGAGGAACAGGATGAGCACGGCTTCCTATTTGCTGTCGAGTGTCGTTGAGATGTTGGTCGGAGCAGCTGTGGGATCTCCCGGGTGGATGTTAACTGGCTTCGTCTCGCCGGCCGACTGAAATGCAGACTCAGAAGCGGGCTTCTTAGAGCGGAGCAAATCACTCGGATCAGCAGTCTTCTTGTACTCTTCCAGCTCCACCACTGCCATCTGCTCATCGACAATGTTGGACCCCTTCTGGAGGCATTCCTCGGCTCTCTGCCTATTTCCAGTGACTGTAATCACGCCCTCGGGTCCAGGCATCTTCAGCTTGAGGTACACATAACATGGGCGGGCCATGAAACGAGCATACGCCGGTCGGCCCAGAATATCATGATAGGCACTGTGAAAATCTACTACTTCAAACGTCAACTTTTCCTTGCGAAAATTCTTCGAGTCACCAAAGACCACATCTAAAGTAATTTGTCCGAGTAATTTCGCCTTCGTCCCTAGGATGACCCCGTGAAACTGCATGTGTCTTTCACTGAGTCGAAACATCAGAATGCCCATCCCCTGGAGAGTCTCAGCATAAGAATGTTCAATCCACCGCCTCCATCCGTGAGAACTTTGCGTAGTCGAGTGCCTCCGACGACCGGGTCGACCACCAAAGCCTGCCGCCCAGGGGTAGCTACGTGAGCTGGGTGATCTGACTGGTCGAAGGTGATGGGAGTCTTTGACCATTTGAGGTAAGTCTTAGTTGCCGGAGCGACCATGTTCACCTCTCGGTTGATGACTTTCGGTCGACTTTTGCTCTCAACATCAGCAAAAATCACCAAAGTAGCATTGACCTTCGGGTAATCATCTGCATTTTCCTCATCTTCACCCTTGTCAGAGCCTTTCTCACTCTGCTAAGCCCCCGAGTGGGAGGGATGCTCTCACTTGGCGTAGATTTTTAACTTAGGCGAAACTGGTTCGCGGCTAAGCCTTCGAGAGGGAGGGATGCTCTCACTCGGAGTAGATTTTTAACTTAGGCGAGGACAGGCTTGCGGCTAAGCCCCCGAGTGGGAGGGATGCTCTCACTCGGAGTAGATTTTTAACTTAGGTAAAACTGGTTCGCGGCTAAGCCTTCGAGTGGGGGGGATGCTCTCACTCGGAATAGATTTGTAACTTGGGCGAAAACAAGTTTCATAGCTAAGTCACCCACTGGGGGATTTGAACACATGCTTATGCGAGAACAATCATTATGAGACTATGGGAGTCATGTCTTGATAAACAATCTGAAAAGTACTGTTATTACATCCTGACAATCCGACTGTCAAGTATAAAAACAACGAAGGAGATCTGTGTTCCATGAGTGCGACGAAAGGGCCTTCCCACGCCGGGGCGAGCTTATGCGGTCGCTGCTGGTCCACTCGGAGTAATAGGTCTCCTTCTTGAAATGCTCGACCTTTGACGTTCCTAGCATGGAATCCACGAAGATCTTGCTGATAAACAGTCAATCGGATCAAAGCCATTTCTCGTTCTTCCACAAAAAGGTCTACGGCGTCTCGGCGTGCTTGTTCTGCCTCAGCCTCTGAATAAAGTTCCACTCGGGGTGCATTGTGAAACAGATCACTAGGTAGCACGGCTTTAGCTCCATACACCATGAAGAAAGGGGTTCGATCAGTGGATCGGTTAGGAGTTGTCCTCAACCTCCACAGAACAGACGGCAGTTCAGTCACCCAAGCTCCAGCTGCGTGTTCAAGGTCGCGCACGAGCCGAGGCTTCAACCCTTGGAGGATCAGCCCATTTGCTCTTTCAGCTTGGCCATTCGACTGCGGGTGCGCAACGGATGCATAATCTACCCGAGTGCCCTGGGAAGCATAGAACGCTCTGAATTCTTTCGAATCGAAGTTTGAGCCGTTGTCTATGATAATGCTGTGTGGAACTCCATATCAGAATATCAGCTCTTTTATAAACTTGATGGCTGTGCTTGAATCTTGCTTCTTGATTGGCTTGGCCTCGATCCACTTGGTAAATTTGTCGACTGCTACGAGTAGATGAGTGAAACCACTCCTGCCTGTCCTAAGGGGGCCGATCATGTCCAATCCCCACACGACAAATTGCCAGACGAGAGGAATGGTCTTCAAGGCAGATGCGGGCTTATGGGACATGTTTGCGTAAAACTGGCATCCTTCACACCGCTGAACAATCTCCTTAGCAGCTTCATTGGCACGCGGCCAGTAGAATCCAGCTCGGTATGCTTGGGCCACAATTGTCCGAGAGGACGCATGATGATCACAGGTCCCTGAGTGGATCTGTTCCAGAATTAGTCGACCTTCTTCTGGGGAAATGCATCGTTGGGCGAACGCCGGTGACACTCTCTCTATAAAGCTGTCCATCTATCACTGTGAATGCTTTGGATCTGCGGACAATCTTTCTTGCTTCAACTTCATCCTCTGGAAGCTCCTCCCTGAGCAGATATGCAATGTATGGCACTGTCCAGTCGGGGGTGATTACTAGGATCTCCATAACCAGGTCAATGACTGCTGGGACCTTGATTTCAGTCGGATTGGTAGGACTTATCGCTTGGGGAGGTTGTTCAGTGAAAGGATCTTCTTGCACTGAAGGGGAATGGAGATGCTCAAGAAACACATTGCTGGGGATAGGCTTCCGAGTGGAACCTATTTTTGCCAAATCGCCTGCTGCTTGATTCTTGATTCGGGGAATGTGGTGAAACTCCAATCCCTCAAACTTTTTCTCTAACTTGCTCACTGCATTGCAGTATCCAGTCATGGCAGGGTTTCTGATGTCCCACTCCTTCATCACCTGATTGACCACCAAATCCGAATCACCGTAGACCATCAGGCGATGGACACCGAGTGAGATAGCCATACGCAACCCGTAGAGGAGTCCTTCATAGTCAACTTTATTATTGGAGGAATCGAAGTGAATTTGGAGGACATAACTGAGTTTATCACCTCTTGGAGATAGCAGAACCACCCCGGCACCAGAACCATTAGTCATTTTGGATCCATCAAAGAACATGGTCCAGTGCTCTGAGTAAATCTGAGTCGGCTGTTGCTGTTCAATCCACGGCCAAAAAATCTGCAAGTGCTTGGGATTTGATCGCCTTCTTTGCTTCAAACTTAAAGTCGAGTGGAAGAAGTTCAATTGCCCACTTAGCCTCTCGGCCAGTTGCATCTCGATTGTTCATGATTTCAGATAACGGAGCATCACTGACTACTGAAACTGAGTGGTCTTGGAACTAATGTGCAACCTTCTTTGCAGTCAAATAAATTCCGTAAACGAGCTTCTGATAGTGCGGATACCCCTGCTTGGACAAAGTCAAAACCTCAGAGATATAGTACACTGGTCGTTGAACTTTGTAGGCCTTGCCTTCTTCTTCTTGTACCACTGTAAGCACTGTGCTGACAACCAGACCAGTGGCCGCAATGTATAAAAGTAGAGGCTCTTTGCTGGTCTGAGCAGCAAGCACCGGCTGGGTGGAAAGCAGGGCTCTGAGCTCTACAAACGCTGCTTCTGCTCCGGGAGTCCACTCGAACTTATCGGACTTCTTCATCAGTCAGTAAAGAGGCAGTGCCTTTTCACCGAGATGAGAAATGAACCGACTCAGTGCTGCGAGACAACCGGTGAGCTTCTGAACGTCATGCACACGCACGGGGCGTTTCATTCGGAGAATTGCACCAATCTTTCGGGATTGGCATCTATCCCTCGTTCGGAAACGAGGAAACCGAGTAACTTGCCTCCGGGTACTCCGAATGTGCACTTAGACGGGTTCAACTTGATGTCGTACCTTCTTAAATTAGCAAAGGTTTCAGCGAGGTCAGTCAGCAGGTCGGAACCTTTGCGTGACTTGACCACGATATCATCCATATACGCCTCCACATTCCGACTGATTTGAGAGAGCAGGCACTTCTGAATCATGTGCATGAATGTGGCGCCAGCGTTTTTGACACCGAATGGCATGGTGACATAGCAAAAACACCCAAATGGGGTGATGAAGGCCGTTTTTATTTCATCTGGCCCATACAGTCGGATCTGATGGTATCCGGAATACGCATCACGAAAAGACAAACGCTCACACCCCGCAGTCGAGTTGACTATCTGATCGATGCGAGGGAGCGGAAAATGATCTTTCGGGCAGGCTCGATTGATATGCTTGAAGTCAATGCACATGCGGAGTGAATTATCCTTCTTGGGGATCATGACGACGTTGGCGAGCCAGTTGGAGTGGTATATTTCACGGATGAAGTCAGCTACCAGGAGCCGAGCCACCTCCTCGCCAATCGCCTTCCTCTTCTCCGCAGCAGAACAGCGAAGGTGTTCTTTGACAGGTTTGGCCTTTGAGTAGACACGCAAACGGTGCTCAGCCAGTCCCCTGGGTACACCTGGCATGTCGGGTGGTTTCCATGCGAAGATGTCCCAGTTCTCACGGAGGAACTGGATGAGCGCGGCTTCCTATTTACTATCGAGTGTCATTGAGATGTTGGTCGGAGCAGCCGTGGGATCTCCCGGGTGGATGTTAACTGGCTTCGTCTCGCCGGCTGACTGAAATGCAGACTCAGAATCGGGCTTCTTTGAGCGGAGCAAATCACTCGGATCAGTAGTATTCTTATACTCTTCCAGCTCCACCACTGCCATCTGCTCATCGGCAACCTTGGACCCCTTCTGGAGGCATTCCTCGGCTCTCTGCCTGGGTCCGGGCATCTTCAGCTTGAGGTACACATAAGATGGGCTGGCCATGAAATGAGCATACGCCGGTCGGCCCAGAATAGCATGATAGGCACTGTGAAATCTACTACTTGAAACGTCAACTTTTCCTTGCGAAAATTCTTCGAGTCACCAAAGACCACATCTAAAGCAATTTGTCCGAGTGATTTCGCCTTCTTCCCTGGGACGACCTCGTGAAACTGCATGTTGCTTTCACTGAGTCGGGACATCGGAATGCCCATCCCCTGGAGAGTCTTAGTATAAGAATGTTCAATCCACTGCCTACATCCATGAGAACTTTGCATAGTCGAGTGCCTCCGATGACCGGGTCGACCACCAAAGCCTGCCGCCCAGGGGTAGCTACGTGAGCTGGGTGATCTGACTGGTCGAAGGTGATGGGAGTCTTTGACCATTTGAGGTATGTCGTAGTTGCCGGAGCAACCATGTTCACCTCTCGGTTGATGACTTTCAGTCGACTTTTGCTCTCAACATCAGCAAAAATCACCAAAGTAGCATTGACCTTCGGGTAATCATCTGCCTTTTCCTCATCTTCATCCTTGTCAGAGCCTTTCTCACTCTGCTGACCCTCACGGAACTGCTGAATAAGGAATCTGCACTATCGAGTGGTATGTTTGGGCAAAATCAGGTTACCCTCCTCATCCTTCTTCGTGTGGATGGCACACGGAAGGTCCAGGACGTCTTGGCCCGACTGATCCTTCATCTTTTTGGGTATCCATGGCCCCTTGGGCTTTTCTTTGAACTTGTCTTGAGTTGCCACAACCGCTTCTTCTGCCTGACCAGCGGCTTCAGCTTTGCGTTTTTGCTTCCGATTGGGATTCCCACCTCCAGCATCAGGATCTGTGGCCTTTCCTTTACCATTACGGAGTCGGTCCTCCTCTTCACCATTTGCGTACCGAGTGGCTATCTCCATCATCCGGTTCGGAGTCATGGCCCCGGAGCGACCAAATTTCAGCGTGAGCTCCCTGTACCGTACGCCTTCCTTGAAAGCGCAGACTGCTTGGTGCTCTGAAACATTCTCCACCAAATGGTGAAGTGTAGTCCAACGCTGGATGTAATCTCTCAAAGTTTCATTCGGCTTCTGGATACAATGTTGTAACTCAGTCAGCCCGACAGGCCGCTAGCAAGTGCCTTCAAATGTTTTGATACACACTCGGGCCAAGTCTTCCCAACAGTATATGCTAGCGGGGGCCAACTGGTTCAACCACGCTCTGGCCGAGCCTTCAAGCATCAGGGGCAGGTGCTTCATGGCCACTTCATCATTGCCTCTGCCAATTTACACGACCACTCGGTAATCCTCTAACCATGTGTCTGGCTTTGACTCGCCAGTAAACTTGCTCACTCCTGCAGCCAGCCTGAAGTTGGGAGGAATCTCAGCAGACCGGATGGCTCTACTGAAACACTCAGGGCCAGAGATGAAAGCTCTGCTTTCACTCAGGTAATCTCTGTCCAAGCCTTCTCTATGTGCTCTACCTCTGTCGACCAAATTTTGCACAAGGACTGACCTTGCATTGAATCCCGGGTCATGGGGGTCGACTGGAATTCTCCGCTCATCACCGTACGGGTGCATGTCGTCATACCGCCGGGGTGCGTACGAACCACCCCTCGAAGGGGGCGTCGGCACTCGACGGCGGTCATCACGGTGATATTGAGGATCAAACTATCCGTGGCCTTGATCCAGGTGCTGGTCCTGGTGATAACAACGATCCTCACGCCGCAGAGGCGATCTTGGGCTGTGCGCAGACTGAACCGTGTCCGCCTTTACGGACCTGCTGTGATCCCGGTTGCGCGACTGAGAAACAGCCGAATTCTGCTACCCAGCTGCCTTGAGCAGCGTCCGAATCTACTCCAGACCTCTTCCAGCCTCTGAACGAGAGGGTTGGATCGAATCTGCAATACGTGCTGCTGCTGCAACATTCTGAATTGGAGTGCGGTATACCTGACACTCATCTCGAGATCCAGTCGGAAACAATTGCCGTGGCCGTCGACTGGAACTTGGAGTTGGCCTGCGAGCGCGGTCGTCAAGTTTCTTCTGGAGATCTTCCAGACGCGCACGTTCAGCCAGAGTGGCTATGTGTGCTGCCTCCAAGGCCTGAGCCTCGGCGGTCTCCCCAACGATGGGGGTCTGGAGGGCTTGCTCGTTCGTGCGCTGCGATTCTTCTGTTTACTCCGCAGTGAGGGCCTACAGGAAATACTCGTCGTTGCCGTGCTATGGACCGCCAAATTCATCCCCACCACAGGGGAAACCTAGCGGGCTACGCTGGGGTCCAATCACGAGGACCTCCGCCGCGGGGTCGTTGCTTTCACACTCGGAAAGCGTATCCGAATGGCCAGTCGACAGATCGAACAAGCCATACAGTGACTCGTCGGGCTCGATTACTGCGATCTGCGGAATAGCCAACTGACGGGCCACCGTGTGCTTCACCCACCGCTGGAGCCGCGAGCGACCGGATCATTTGCGATGGCGAGCAGCGGGGAGGGGAGCCGACCGATAATGAGTCGACGGCTACCGCAAGAGGACGCCGCAGGGACTAGCGCAGAAGTGAGCCGCCCCATGAATAGGGAGTGCCTCGACGTCGAGGGGGGCTTCCTGGAGCCAGGCCAAATCGTCGGCGATGAAGGTGAGCGCGCCGAGACGGATCTCGCGGCCCAGAGGCAATCCACCGCCGGAAACCATGTCGATGTAGATCGGAAACTGCAACCTCGTCGGAGGTCGCTTAGACGCCTGCCCCACGGTGGGTGCCAACTGTCGTGGGAACAGATCTGACAGTAGAGATAGGGGGTACGTAGGCGAGGGCAGAGTCTAGCTACGACGAGGTTGTACACTCGGTTTTACGAGTTCAGGCCCCTCTCGGAGGAGGTAACAGCCCTACGTCTCGCTGCCTCGGAGGCTTTGTCGATTGGAGTGTTGAGTTACAGGGGGTGCGAACCCTTGTGCAAGAGGGGAGGGGTGGCTTATATAGAGTACGTTGACCCCTCGCAGCCCTCCGTTACACAAGGGTTCAATGAGAGTATAATGTCATGAACGTTACTGGTAACGCCTGCGCTTAATGATCTTTAAGGCGACGGAGTGAATGACCGATCGTTGCTTTCTAGAGGTGACCCTAAGTCTTCTGCCCATCGAGTGGATTATTGGACTCCGAGTGAATGACGACGGTTGAGTGGAATTGGGATATCTGAGTGGATTGCACTCTATGATGATTCCAGTCGGTATCTTCTTTCTATCTTTATAGGTCTTGGCCTCTTGTGTAGTGTCCTTGGGTAGGGCATTTAGGTCAGGCCCACGACCCTACCCTAGGTACATGTCATCGTCAGAAAAGATGGCATAATTTCTGTAGATTATTATGATTTGTTTGGTGTTACTGTGTAGAACATTATCTTTGGGTATCCCTGTGGTGGAAACAAGTTACCGATATACAATTTTAGTGTACTATTTCAAAAGCAATCTTGGTTTCTGACTATGATTAACCTCTGTTCCTTTGTTCCAGAGCTACTGCCTACCGATGGCATGTATTGATCAAATCCAATAAATTCAATTGCCTTAATTGTGTCCTCGATTTTTCTTCTCCTCGTTTTATATTAACCGGTGAATATTTATACCATACATGTTGCCCTAAAATTAAACCCCTCTTTTCTACGTCCAAAGTCAAGAAACTGATTAAACCAAACAACCATCAGAATTTGCTATGGATATGAGATCTTTCCAAAAATACAAGGTTTATTTACATTCGTGTGGAGTGATTGTTCATTTTTTTTGCGGAATGAATGATTGTTCATGTTGCATATTAATTCACCTTTTTATAAGAGTTTGCTAAGACCTATTTTTTAATTTTTTAATTTAATATATTACATGTTTATATATATTAAGTTCATTGATGTCATTTTGCATAGTTCTAAATTATATCTTGATTTATCCACAAGTATATTATTACAATAGAATGTTATTTTGCATCTCTCTAAATTATTAAGAGGTTATATTCATTTAACTTGTTTAAAAAAATACTACCATTTATTGCAAAAATAGACGGGCATTGCAACGCGCGCCAATGTATTACAAGTGTACTCTCTAAACCTCCATTAGGGTTTAATTAGACTCGATGCACCAATCCTATTTGAATTAAGGTACTTAATAGAAAAACACATGTAAGCACATTATGGGACATATAAGTGGCTCAAATTTTTATGTAAATGAATGTGAATTCATGATACGTCTCCAACGTATCTATAATTTTTGATTGTTCCATGCTATTATATTATCTGTTTTGCATGTTTTATATGCATTCATATGCTATTTTATATTATTTTTGAGACTAACCTATTAACCTAGAGCCCAGTGCCAGTTTCTGTTTTTTTCCTTGTTTTTGCCTTATTCAGATAGGAATATCAAACGGAATAAAACTTTCGCGATGATTTTTCTTGGACCAGAATACACCCAGAAGACTTGGAGAGGGAGCCAGAAGAGTCCCGAGGAGCCCACAAGCCCTCAGGGCGCGCCCCCCTGGCTTGTGGCCCCCTCGGAAGTCCCCTGACCTAATCCTTGGCCTATAAATTCCAAAATATTCCCAAACCATCGAGGGGACACACCAAAATACTTTTCCGCCGCCGCAAGCCTCTGACCTCGTCAGATCCCATCTTGGGGCCTTTTCCGGTGATCTGCCGGAGGGGGATTCGATCACGTAGGGCCTCCACATCAACCTTGCCGCCCTTCCGATGATGCGTGAGTAGTTTATCACAGACCTACGGGTCCATAGCTAGTTGCTAGATGGCCTCTTCTCTCTCTTTGATCTTCAATACAATATTCTCCTCAATGTTCTTGGAGATCTATTCCATGTAATACTTTTTCGCGGTGCATTTGTTGAGATCCAATGAATTATGGATTTATGATCAGATTATCTATGAATATTATTTGAGCCTCCTCTGAATTCTTATATGCATGATTTGATATCTCTGCATTTCTCTTCGAACTATCGATTTGGTTTGGCCAACTAGATTGGTTTTTCTTGCAATGGGAGAGGTGCTTAGTTTTGGGTCCAATCTTGCGGTGTCCTCACCTAGTGACATAGTAGGGGTAGCGAGGCACGTATTGCATTGTTGCCATCAAGGATAAAAAGATGGGGTTTATATCATATTGCTTGAGTTTATCCCTCTACATCATGTCATCTTACTTAAAGCGTTACTCCGTTCTTATGAACTTAATACTCTAGATGCATGACGGATAGCGGTCGATGTGTGGAGTAATAGTAGTAGATGTAGTATCGTTTCGGTCTACTTATCACGGACGTGATGCCTATATTCATGATCATTGCCTTCGATATCGTCATAACTTTGCGCTTTTCTATCAATTGCTCAACAGTAATTTGTTTACCCACCGTATGCTTTCTTCAAGAGAGAAGCCTCTAGTGAAACCTATGGCCCCCGGGTCTATTTTCCATCATATATTTTCAGATCTTTACATTGCTGCAATTTACTTGTTTTTACTTTGTTTTACGTTTTAGTAATCTTTTACATCTATCTCTATCAGATCTCATCCTTGCAACTGACCGTGAAGGGATTGACAACCCCTTTATCGCGTTGGGTGCATGTGTTTGATTGTTTGTGCAGGTGCATAGATTGGAGACTTGCTTGTACCTCCTACTGGATTGATACCTTGGTTCTCAAACTGAGGGAAATACTTATCTCTACTTTGCTGCATCACACTTTCCTCTTCAAGGGAAAACCCAACGCAAGCTCAAGAAGTAGCAGGAAGAATTTCTGGCGCCGATGCCGGGGAGGTTCTACATCAAGCCTACCAAGTACCCATCATAAACTCTCATTTCTTGCATTACATTATTCGTCATTTGCCTCTCGTTTTCCTTCTCCCCCACTTCTAAAACGTTTTCAGAAAAACACAAAAATATTTGCCTTTTTATTCGCCTTCTTTCTGTTCGCCTTTATGTCTTACTTGGTTTGTTTGCTTGTTCGCTTGGTATAATTGTGTATTTATTTAAAAACAGAAAGCAAAGAGTTTATGGATCCTCATCCACTTGCTAATCTTTTTAAACGATCCAACTATGATGAACAATTGCTAGTGAGTTGAGTGCACTAGATTATCTTTATGAAGTTTTGCTTGAAATTCGTGAATCTGAAAATTGTGATGAAGTTCTAAAAGAAGAAATCTCTGAAGTGATTCACGATAGCTCCTTGAATGAAAAGCATGATTGTAATGGTGTTATTATAAATTCTGTTAATGTCAATTGTGCTAATAATATGCAAAACCCCAATCTTGGGGATGCTAATTTTGGTATGTCCATTACTTATTGCAATGATCATGATTGGGGTGATTCTTCTTATGACCTTGAAAATTTATTTAAGCCTCATGATGGATATGATATTGATAGTAGCGTTTGAAATAATATTGAAAGTGGGTTTAGAAGAGTGTCAACTCTAGGTAAAAATAATCCCACATATTTGGAGAGTGTTCAATCTTATGAAATTTTTGATAAAAGTGGGTTTGGAGAGGTCATGACTTTATTTGATGATCCCACTATTTTGGAAGAGTGTCAACTTTGCATGCATGTGGATCATGTAGAGAATATGTTAGGGATAATTGTATTCATACCCTTAGTTGTGTCCCCCTCAACCGAATTGCCCCTTGTTTTTGAAAACACGTGGTCTTGCCCAACCCACTTTGTTGTCTTGTGCTTTTGCCCTTTGACCGTTTGACCGTCACTTTGAAAACTTCATAACTAATTCATAGTAAATCAGAAAAATGCAAATAAGATACCAAAATGTTTGGAAAAACATCACCTGTATGTCAATGTCACTTGCATTCATGACCAAAGTGTTGGTAAGTGCCCATCCGAGTTTTAGCTCTTATCATACCACCATGAACAGGAAAATTTAAAAAAAAAATCAAAAAATTCAAGAAAAATTTGGTGGCAAAGAATTGCAAATGTTTTAAGTGCTTGCCAAGTTTCATGAGGGAATGACATTCGTGGAAGTCGTGGCAAAAAAAAATCTATTTTCGAGTGTTCATTGTTTTTTTTTGCCATGACTTCCATGAATGTCATTCCCTCATGAAACTTGGCAAAGCACTTAAAACATTTGCAATTCTTTGCCACCAAATTTTTCTTGAATTTTTTGATTTTTTTTTAGATTTTCCTGTTCATGGTGGTATGATGAGAGCTAAAACTCGGATGGGCACTTACCACCACTTTTGTCATGAATGCAAATGACATTGACATACATGTGATGTTTTTCCAAACATTTTGGTATCTTATTTGCATTTTTCTGATTTAGTATGAATTAGTTATGAAGTTTTCAAAGTGACGGTCAAACGGTCAAGGTGCAAAAGCAAAAGACGACAAAGTGGGTTGGGCAAGACCACGTGTTTTAAAAAACAAGGGGCAATTCGGTTGAGGGGGACACAACTAAGGGTATGAATACAATTATCCCAATATGTTGTGTGATAGCTATATTGTTGAATTTGATTATGATCCTACATGTAATTATTATGAGAGAGGAAAATATGGTTGTAGGAATTTTCATGTCACTAAATTACCTCTCGTTATGTTGAGATTGCGATTGTTTCTTTCTTCTTCCTTGCATATGCTAGTTTTTTTTTGTCTTGATAATTTGTTTGCTTATAAAATGCCTATGCATAGGAAGTATGTTAGACTTAAACTTGTTTTTCACATGCTACATGATGGTCTCTTCGTGTTTCAATTGCTATCTTTCATGTGAGCTTAATTAAAATTATCCAAGCCTAGCTAAAAGGCTTTAAAGAAAAGCGCTTGTTGGGAGACAACCCAATATTTTTCTTCTCTGTTTTTATGAGTTTACACATTATTACCTCTGTAGTAATTGTGTTTTAGTGTTTTAATTAGTGTTTGAGCCAAGTAAGACCTTTGGGATGATCTATGGTGATTGTTGATTCTATTTTGCTGAAAAACAGAAACTTTTGCGCTCAGTAACAGAATTGTTAAAATTCACTGGAACGTGATTTTGATCTGAATTGTTTACATAAGATTTATATACAAATTGCCTCTGTTGTCCCAATTGTTCAGAATTTTTTGAGTTCCAGAAGTATCAGATCAATTCTGATCTTCGCAGACTGTTCTGTTTTTGATAGATTCTGTTTTTTATGTGTTGGTTGCT
This sequence comes from Thinopyrum elongatum, assembly GCA_011799875.1. Classification (NCBI taxonomy): domain Eukaryota; kingdom Viridiplantae; phylum Streptophyta; class Magnoliopsida; order Poales; family Poaceae; genus Thinopyrum; species Thinopyrum elongatum. The sequence goes on from CM022303.1 coordinate 719,918,179, forward strand.
TATTTTGATGAATCTATGGGTAGTATTGGAGGGTATGAACCATGGAGAAGTTGCAATACAGTAGATATAATACCATTACAAATTTAGAATGAGTTCACAACAGTACCTAAAGTGGTGATTTACTTTTCTTTTACTAACGGATCTTATGAGTTTTCTGTTGAGTTTTGTGTTGTGAAGTTTTGAAGTCTCTACTACCTAAAAGAACCATAAGGTTCCGTTTCCCCTTTTACGTCATCCCACCATTCTTCATGCCTCTCCTCGTACGACTCCCCACCCCTCCACCGGTTTTTTCCCTCCAGGTTTCCCGATTTATCGGTTTTCCAATCTATCTTTGGAACCAGAGAAATCATGTATGGAAAGCAATCTCTTAGTTGGTAATACAAATGCAAGTAATACAGACACAATCATTTCCTAGAAAAAAAATACAGATGCAATGAATTCATGTATGGTAACAAATATCTCCTCAATGACGGTGATCAACTCGTTTCTTCTTTCAATCAATCTCGTTTTTTCTCCCATCTAAAAAAACACATAGCATTTCCGTTTCGCTCGCTCTTCGTCGAGTCCCTCAGCTCCTCCATCGCCGAAAAAAAACAAGGAAACCAAGAAGTGAACGTGAACTCCAAACAGGCTCGGAGAAAACACTCATGCCCCGACGCCTGCGAGGCCGCCGCCCCAGAAGCCTAGAGCCCTTTCCTGCTCCGGTAAGTTCTTTGTGCGCACCGGAAACCGTCCTCGCCTCCTCGCTCGTTCCTCCATGTGCTTGCTCTGTGGCGCCATGGCCTTCCCAGCCATGGCCGCAAGGCCAATGCCATGCCACGGCCATCGTCTCAGGCCATGATCGCCCGTGTGCCCCCTTCTCCCTAACAATCGCGACAACCCTGGATGAAGTACAGTCCAAGAGACAGTTGCACATGGATCTGTGACTGTAGGTGACAGGTGAGATTGCTCCAAAAAAAATTGATCTGTGTTACATGTTACAACCATTGGCATCATATATATGTGTTTCCTTCAGGAGCATAATTTGTTACACCGGTAAGGTCTTATCCTAGAAGTTAGCTTGTCTGTCTTAACAAACTAGAAGAGGTCGCATGAATGAAGATGTCATCCACTATTTTCTGCCAAGCATTGAAGTGAAGAAGGTTTGGGGAGCCCTTCTGCTGGAAAAAAAAGGCAAGAACTACTATGCTGCATGTGCAACCCGAAAGTGGTGCCGCATCCTGCATGTCCTCATGAACTAGGAGCTGAACCACAGGCTATTGGGGATTGCCTTGCTGTGGACGTGGTGGACGATGAGAAATAAAGTGAGCTCCGGCAAGAAGAAGCTGAATATAGATGACACCATGGTCTTGATGAGTTTTGTAGTAAGAGATGCAGAAGCTAATCCAGTGGTAGCCCAAGCTGGGCGTGTGGCCACATGTCATCTCCATGATCCATTTCAGGTGGAGGCGAAGGGCAAATTTTATTTATGATAGGACATTGCTATAATCACATGTGCATGTTTGATTGTTGGTGCAGGCGTTGGTTGCTGCTGGAGGTGTGTGCATCTGCTGTGTCTGGAAGAGAAAATGAAACTAGAAGGAAGCTGTGTGTCTGTGCGTGTGTGTGGCACAGATCTAAAAGAAATTTACTAGGTTTAGTAAATTAGCCACACACTTTTTGTTCTTAACAGTTCCTGACCAAAGCAATATTGTTACGAAAAGAAATGAAACAAATTTTGATAAACAAAAACATTTATGTTTCATTTGAGAATATGCAATTTGATGTGTATGTGGAGTTGTAGGCTAGAATAAGTTTGGCACAACTGATGATGAATCGCTAGCACGCTCCCGTTGCAACGCACAGGCAATTACCTAGTTTTGGGTAAAGATTTGATGGACAACGGAATAAGGAGTGACAAGAGCCTAAGCTTGGGGATGCCCTAATATTCAAGGATAACCAAGCATCTAAGCTTGGGGATGCCCCGGATGGCATCCCCTCTTTCGTCTTCAATCCATCGGTAAATTTACTTGTGGCTATATTTTTATTCACTACATGATATGTGTTTTGCTTGGAGCGTCTTGTATGATATGAGTCTTTGCTTTTAGTTTGCCACAATCATCCTTGCTGTATACACCTTTTGAGAGGGACACACATTAATGCTGAATTTATTAGAATACTCTATGTGCTTCACTTATATCTTTTGAGCTAGGCAGTTTGCTCTAGTGCTTCACTTATATCTTTTTAGAGCATGGCGGTGGCTTTATTTTATAGAAATTGATGAACTCTCATGATTCACTTATATTATTTTGAGAGTCTTAAACAGCATGGTAATTTTCTTAGGTTATGAATTTAGTCCTAATATGATGGGCATCCATAAGGGATATAATAAAAACTTTCTTATAAAGAGCATTGAATATAAGAGAAGTTTGATTCCTTGCATTTGTTTTTGAGATATAAAGATGGTGATATTAGAGTCATGCTAGTGAGTAATTGTGAATTGGTAGAAATACTTGTGTTAAAGTGTGTGATTCCCGTAGCATGCACGTAAGGTGAACCGTTATGTGATGAAGTTGGAGGATGATTTATTTTTTTGATTGTCTTCCTTATGAGTGGTGGTCGGGGACGAGCGATGGTCTTTTCCTACCAATCTATCCCCCTAGGAGCATGCGTATTAATACTTTGTTTCGATGGCTAATAAACTTTTGCAATAAGTATGTGAGTTCTTTATGACTAATGTTGAGTCCATCGATTATACGCACTCTCACCCTTCCACCATTGCTAGCCTCTCTAGTACCGTGCAATTTTCGCCGGTGCATTAAACCCACCATATACCTTCATCAAAACAGCCACCATACCTACCTATTATGGCATTTCCATAGCCATTCCGAGATATATGGCCATGCAACTTCCACCGTCCTATTTATTATGGCACACATCATCATTGCCATATTGTTCTCATATGCATGAGACATGCACATAGAGTCATATTTTGTTCTAGCATCGAGTTGTAATTCTTGAGTTGTAAGTAAATAAAAGTGTGTTGATCATCATTATTAGAGCATTGTCCAATGTGAGGAAAGGATGACGGAGGCTATGATTCTCCCATAAGTAGAGATGAGACTCCGGACTTCAATAAATAAAAAAGAGGCCAAAGAGCCCAAAAAAAAAGGGAGAAAAAAAGAGGCCAAAGAGCCCAAAGAAAAAAAAGAGAGAAAATAAAAAAAGCAAAAAAAAGAGAGAAAAAGAGAGAAGGGACAATGTTACTACCCTTTTCCACACTTGTGTTTCAAAGTAGCACCATATTCTTCATGATAGAGAGTCTCCTATTTTGTCACTTTCATATACTACTGGGAATTTTTCATTATAGAACTTGGCCTGTATATTCCATTGATGGGCTTCCTCAAATTGCCCTAGGTCTTCATGAGCAAGCAAGTTGGATGCACACCCACTAGTTTCTTTTTGAGCTTTTGTACACTTATAGCTCTAGTGCATCCATTGCATGGCAATCCCTACTCACTTGCATCGATATCAATTGATGGACATCTACATAGCCCATTAATTTGCCCAGTTGATGTGAGGCTTTCTCCTTCTTTTTGTCTTCTCCACAACCACCATATTTTATTCCACCTATAGTGCTATATCCATGGCTCACGCTGACGCTCATGTATTGCGTGAAAGTTGAAAAAAGTTTGAGAACACTAAAAGTATGAAACAATTGATTGGCTTGTCATCGGGGTTGTGCATGACGAAATACTTTGTGTGATGAAGATGGAGCATATCCAGACCATATGATTTTGTAGGGATAACTTTCTTTGGCCATGTTATTTTGAGAAGACATGATTGCTTTATTAGTATGCTTGAAGTATTATTGTTTTTATGTCAATATTAAACTTTTGTTTTGAATCTTATGGATCTGAACATTCATGCCACAATAAAGAATATTACATGGATAAATATGTTAGGTAGCATTCCACATCAAAAATTCTGTTTTTATCATTTACCAACTCGAGGACGAGCAGGAATTAAGCTTGGGGATGCTTGATACGTCTCCAACATATCTATAATTTTTTATTATTCCATGCTATTATATTATCTATTTTGGATGTTTTATATGCATTAATATGCTATTTTATATTATTTTTGGGACTAACCTATTAACCTAGAGCCCAGTGTCTGTTTCTATTTTTTCCTTGTTTGTGCCTTTTTCAGATAGGAATATCAAACGGAGTCCAAACGAAATAAAAACTTCTGCGATGACTTTTCTTGGACCAGAAGACACCCAGAAGACTTGGAGACGGAGCCAGAAGAGTCTCGAGCAGCCCACAAGCCCTCTGGGCATGCCCTAGGGGGGGCGCCCCCTGGCTTGTGGCCCCCTCGGGAGTCCCTTGATCCTAATCCTTGGCCTATAAATTCCAAAATATTTCCAAAACATCGAGGGGACACACCAAAATACTTTTACGCCGCCGCAAGCCTCTAACCTCGTGAGATCCCATCTTGGGGCCTTTTCCGTTGATCTACCGGAGGGGGATTCGATCACGGAGGGCCTCTACATCAACCTTGCTGCCCATCCGATGATGCGTGAGTAGTTTACCACAGACCTACGGGTCCATAGCTAGTAGCTAGATGGCTTCTTCTCTCTCTTTGATCTTCAATACAATGTTCTCCTCGATGTTCTTGGAGATCTATTCCATGTAATACTTTTTCGCGGTGCGTTTGATGAGATCCGATGAATTGTGGATTTATGCTCAGATTAACTATGAATATTATTTGAGTCTTCTCTGAATTCTTATATGCATGATTTGATATCTTTGTATTTCTCTTCGAACTACCGATTTGGTTTGGCCAACTAGATTGGTTTTTCTTGCAATGGGAGAGGTGCTTAGTTTTGGGTTCAATCTTGCGGTGTCCTCACCCAGTGACATAGTAGGGGTAGCGAGGCACGTATTGCATTGTTGCATCAAGGATAAAAAGATGGGGTTCATATCATATTGCTTGAGTTTATCCCTCTACATCATGTCATCTTACTTAAAGCATTACTCCGTTCTTATGAACTTAATACTCTTGATGCATGCTGGATAGCGGTCGTTGTGTGGAGTAACAGTAGTAGATGAAGAATCGTTTCGGTCTACTTATCACGGACGTGATGCCTATATTCATGATCATTGCCTTAGATATCATCATAACTTTGCGCTTTTCTGTCAATTGCTCACCAGTAATTTGTTTACCCACCATATGCTTTCTTAAAGAGAGAAGCCTCTAGTGAAACCTATGGCCCCCGGGTCTATTTTCCATCATATATTTTCAGATCTATACCTCGCTGCAATTTACTTGTTTTTACTTTGTTTTACGTTTTAGTAATCTTTTATATCTATCTCTATCGGATCTCATCCTTGCAAGTGGCCGTGAAGGGATTGACAACCCCTTTATCGCGTTGAGTGCAAGTGTTTGATTGTTTTTGCAGGTGCATAGATTGGAGACTTGCTCGTACCTCCTACTGGATTGATACCTTGGTTCTCAAACTGAGGGAAATACTTATCTCTACTTTGCTGCATCACCCTTTCCTCTTCAAGGGAAAAACCAACGCAAGCTCAAGAAGTAGCAATTCGTCATCTTTTATGCTATGCCCACATTTAAATAGAATGTAGTATTACTTGATAAATGTTGTATGACATAAGATGTATTTAGAACATAGTGCTATGATCGGTTGTAAATAAGTAAGAATATTTCTATACCACTATATACTGTGTGAAAAAGTTTGAAATGGATCATTGGATTAACTCAATCCGATGGTCAAGATGTGCCAAATCCGAGCGTTGCTGACCATTTGATTACCTACCCATTACATGAGATTCTGCATTGTGTATTATCTACAAGTTTCTAATAATTTAAAATTTGGTACATATTTGTAATTGTCACATATACTATCTTTACACACTTCTCAATTATTCTAGAATCTTCGACGCATGCTCTCTTGTTCGATTAGAGTTTCACGCTTGAATGAAAGTGTATCCATTTATGAGATTACTTGTGAAATTTTTACTCAAGGTAAAGACTTCTGATCAACCATTTCTTAAAGTTCATATATCTTTTCAAAGAATTCAACCAAATGCCGCAACACTATCTTTGCATATGTATGAAATTTAATCCTTAGGGTACATACATATGTGTTACATAGATGTCTTGGACCACTTTACAGTTAAACTTTTCCTTTTTCCATGTGTTTATCCATCATTAGTAACAAACTAGCATAATAGCATTGCACACGAAAGCCTAGTTGAATGAATAACTGTAGCACCGAGCCACTAATAGTATAATATGCACGAGAACATAATATTGAGCCAAAATTGTCATAATCAATTATCGAATTTTAATTAATACCAAACAAATACAAGTTCAGATAAGTGCAGAGGCCCAACGATTGACCATGCAAGTTGCTTCAATACTGATATTATCATTTTACACATCGTAAATCACAAGACTGAAATTCAAAGGATCGTCCCAGTATCAAAAGACCCTCCGCATCTCCGAGTACCTTTGTTTGCTATACTGAAATTGCTATACGTGGACCTAGAATTTCATCGTCCACGTCAAAACCCTGATAGTTGATAGGCTCGACAGTGAGCCATCCGCTCCACTCAATCAGTCTCTTCTTTCTAGGGGGGCCCGCCTCCTCCCCCTTCCTCTATAAAAAACACCCCGAAGACCTTCTTGGCGAGACTGTTGTCACTCCTCTTTATAGGTGAGCCACATATTTCCACGTGAACCCATGTCGTGGGTGGTTGTGCCTTCCCTGGTGTTGACTGATCATGGCATACTCTGCTCCAAGGGCCTTGCCATTGGTGGAAGAAACTGTTGTCGTTGCTGGTGAAGGAGCTACTGGTGCTAGGCAAGGAGCTTGTCACCAAATCCTACAAGTCAGCGAGTGTTCCATCCAGGTGCCTCCCCTGTAAATTCTTATCTGCTCTGCTAATTTCCGTGTAGGCCCTCTACCCTGTTAAACTGAATAAATTTATACCAAAATTGTACTTATTTTTTAGTCATGAGGTTGGGTTATAATAACTAATTAGATCATTAAGAATGTTTTTTATGCTCGGGCTGGAAAGTCTATCATTGCATTTCTTTTTTTTGCATGTGAACTATATTTGTAATGAAATTTAGACTTATATAATTTTTATTTCAGTACATTGCATCATAAAGTGATATGTAAATTCATTTGGCATAAATGTAAGAAAATAAGAAACACAAAATTGCACATTTTTCGTCCTTTTATCTAAAATATAGTCTATATGTCTCTGTGTGTATTCTTAGATATACCTTGGTCAAGATCTCTAAAGCATATGGTCTCATAAATATCTTGATAGAAGTTTTTAGTTTATAGTTAGCTATACATAATAAATAAATCTATAATATTTTTTTAGGAGCTTGTCACAAAATATTACAAGTCAGCGAGTGTTCCATCCAGACGCCTCCCACGTCAATTCTCATCTGCCCTGCTAATTTCCATATAGGCCCCTCTCCCCCATTAAAGTGAATGAATTTATACCAAAATTTTGTACTTATTTTTGACTCGTGAGGTTGGGTTACAATAACTAATGAGATCATTAAGAGTGTTTTTTTATACTTGAGCTGGAACGTTTATTTTTGTATTTTTGCATGTGAACTATACCTGTATTGAAATTTATATTTATATACTTTTTATTTTAGTACATTGCGTCATAAATTGATATGTAAATTTAATTGTTACAAATGTAAGAAATTAGAAACATAAAATTGCATATTTTTCATGGTTTTGTGGGAACATAGTCTTTATGTCTCTGTGTGTATTCATAGATATACCTTGGTTGAGATCTTAAAGTATATGTTCTCATAAATATCTTGGTAGAAATTTCTAGTTTATAATTAGATATACATAATAAATAAATCTAGAATATTTATGAGGAGCTTGTCACCAAATCCAAAACGTGGTGCTTTATCATGTTTTCTAGGTCACGTGTGTTTCACTTGTTACACTAGGTTCATAATCCATTTATACATGTATGCAATCTATATTTGGCACTGAAATATAATCACTCGTACCTTGTGGAATCTATAGTTGTATGCAATCTATATCATAGCCAGTGTGTGACCTGCGCTAAGATAGCCTTTAGTGGAATCTATACACATACGTCAGAGAGAAACCTTATGAGGGCAAGTTTTTAGCTATAGCAAACATCCCCGTGCGTTGCAACGGGAGAGAAAAAAATGTGCAGGCTCCTGATACAATAAACATGACTCAAGACCCTTCCACGGGTCCATGTTATCTATTTGAACACAGCGCATCAACCATGTTGTCGCTTTCATCGCCATGGTCATCGTGTCCACCTGACCGCATGCATCCAAACGTGTTTAATCCCAAAGTGATGTTCTCGGCCAAAGCACGCACAACTGCGATTTGAACCATGCCATTGCAAGTCAATGTCTTTTGTTTTAAAACTAATCTTGTGGAGCAGGACGTGACATGCTGCCCTTCCCTAGCTATGGTCTACACCTTGCAAACATGCATGTGCATTGCACGTGGTGAAAAAAAAATCCTTGCACGCCCGAAGCGATCCTTCCATGATGAGAAGTGCCACTTCTATACTTCATTACCATCTTTGATGGTTGTTATCTTGTGCATCTATTCACGACAAATGTGATCAATTTCAAGACGACGAGCTTGGTCATCACATAATAGCACACCGCCTCTTTTTTTTTCTTCGAAAAGGAGGATTACCCCGGCCTCTGCATCAGCATGATGCACACAGCCATTGATACGTCTCCAACGTATCTATAATTTTTGATTGTTTCATGCTGTTATATTATCATTCTTGAATGTTTTACAATCATTTTTAGCAACTTTATATTATTTTTTGGGACTAACCTATGGACATAGTGCCCAGTGCCAGTTACTGTTTTTTGCTTGTTTTTTACTTCACAGAATATCAGTACCAAACGAAGTCCAAATGCAACAAAACTTTTTGGAGATTTTTTTTTGGACCAGAAGACACCTTGGGGGCCAAGAAAGTACCAGAGGGGAGGCCCGTGGGGGGGGGGGCACAACCCACCAGGGCGCGCCTAGGAGCCCAGGCGCGCCCAGGGGGTTGTGGTCCCCACGGAGCCCCCCCTGCACCGCCTCTTCACCCTATAAATTCCTAGATATTCTAGAAACTCTAGAGGAGACGTCGAAAAATAATTCCAGCCACCGCAAGTTCCAGAACCACGAGATCCAATCTACACCATCACGCAGGGGTTCATCATCCTCATTGATGCCTCTCCGATGATGCATGAGTAGTCCACCATAGACCTATGGGTCCGTAGGAAGTAGCTAGATGGCTTTCTCTCTCTCTTTTGATTCTCAATACAATGGTCTCTTGGAGATCTATTTGATGTAATGACTTTTTTCGGTGTGTTTGTTGGGATCAGATGAAGTTTGAGTTTATGATCAGATCTATATCCATGAAAGTTATTTAAGTTTCTTTGATCTCTTATATGCATGATTTCTTATAGCCTCGTATTTCTTCATCGAATCTTTGGTTTAGTTAGGCCAACTAGATTGATTTTTCTTGCCATGGCAAGAGGTGCTTTGTGATGGGTTCGATCTTGCGGTGTCCTTTCCCAGTGACAGAAGGGGCACCAAGGCACACATGTATCGTTGCTATTAAGGATAACAGATGGGAGCTATTCCTACATGAATAGATCTTGTCTACATCATGTCACCGTTCTTATTGCATTACTCCGTTTCTCCATGAACTTAATACACTAGATGCATGCTGAATAGCGGTCGATCTGTGGAGTAAGAGTAGTAGATGCAGAATACTAATTTTGGACGTGATGCCTATATAATGATCATTGCCTGGATATCGTCATAATTATTTGATCTTCTATCATTTGCCCAACAATAATTTGTTTACCCACCGTATGCTATTTTCTCGAGAGAAGCCACTAGTGAAATCTACGGCCCCCGGGTCTATCTTTCATCATATTGCTTTCCGATCTATTTTTATTTGCTTTTATTTTTAGATCTATTATTCCAAAAACCCAAAAAATACCTTGCTGCACTTTTTCTTTATTTATTTTATTTTATGTTTTTGCGAGATCTATTTATCCAAAATCATACAAACCAATCTATCTTTTGCCCGAGGAGGGATTGACAACCCCTCTTACGCGTCGGGTTGCAAGTATTTATTCTTTGTGTGCAGGTACCATTTACACAGCTTGGCCTAGCCTCCTACTAGATTGATAACTTGGTTTCATAACTGAGGAAAATACCTACCGTAGTTGTACTGCATCATCCCTTCCTCTTTGGGAAAATACCGACGCGGTTTCAAGCCGCATCAGCCATCTTTATTAATTATTCACCAGAGTCTGATAAAATTAATACAAGGATCAACCCGAAGCCCCCTTCTAGGCGAACAAAGTCGCTACACCTACACCAATACAGATGTGCCTTGTCCGCATAACTGCCACAATCTAATCCTGAGGTCTTAATACCATCCGGTCTAGACGTCTTATAACATGCACCGCCTGCGCACGCTGAAGGATCCGCCACCACCATCCCGTCTTCAGGACGAATCATTGCATAGATCTTGCTAGTCCCATCTGCCGTCGATGTCACCACGACACTAGACAGAGCCACCAGCCTGCGCACTTCGATCAAACAGTGTCCAACTCTGAGACTCCACTGCTCCACGCCACCGAGACCCACCGTCTTCAATGCGGTCGTTGTAACACCGCTCCACCTGTTGGCCTCTCCAGTGAATCACTGCTCCAAGACGATGCCCCAGGAGGGAGAACGCAAAGTCTCCGTCATCATATGATCCGGGAGACCCAGACCTAGGGTTTCGCCCGTAACAGCTACCACCTGGAGGAAGAGGGGCATGACATCTGCAACTGCCGACACACCCAAGCGGTGCCCACCGCGACATAGCTCTCACGACGATGCCTTCAAGAAGGACACGACGCCAAGAGCGCCGTCACCACCTTAGGGTTTTCACCCGAGAGACCATGAGGTGGGAAAAGGTAGGGCGGATCCGAATGATGTCTCCAAGAAGAAAAACGGCACCCTCGGGTGTTGCCGCCGTCGTGGCCAGCATGAGCCGACCTGTGAATTTTCCCAATCTGGATCCCCACCTCCCGCTCCATCCCAACCCGGTAACCGGCTAGCAGCGCGGCCATGTCCGATAAGACGGAGTGTACGCAACATGGGTTGGAGGAAGAAGCAGCTCGGTGCCATTGGCCACCGGGGCAGCAAGCCGCGGCCCCAACCCGCCGGTGCATCTCGGCCATCCAGTTCGATCCCCAGCAGCCCTCCCTTCCCGCCGCGCCGCCAGGCCATCCCAGGGGCTGCCGCCCCTAATCCAGGGCCATCCGCCCCAGATCAAGAAGGGCTGCGCCAACCCTGCTGCCAAGGCCACCGTTGGGATGCCGGCCGGCCGCCACGCCGTCATTGTCCATCCGGGCGCCATGGTCCAGATCGGCGCCGCCATGGTCCAGATCGGCGCCGCCACGATCCAGATCGGGATCACACCCTCGAGATGAGATGTCCCGCGCCACCCATAGACCCGAGAGGGGAGGCAGTACCGCCGCCGTCGTCGGACGCACGGCTTTGCCCGGCGTCGACCACCGGCGGCAGCGGAGGGGGGAAGGGGAAGGCAGGGAGGACCAGCGGCAAGGGCTAGGGCCCCTCGGTCGCCCGCGCGGGAGGCGTCGGAGGGGGAGTAGGGGAGGGGAGGGGCGGCCGCGATCTGTTGGCGGCGGCGGCTCGCGAGGGGAGGAGGAGGTCGCGAGGGGAGCACACTGCCTCTGTGAGCCCCTTTCTGCACTGAATTGTAATTCTATGAACAAAGCTCGTGTTTTGCAATGGAATAAAGGTGAGCCCAACTCATCGTGCATATGGCATTAGCGGGTCAAGCAAGGTGGCCCTGCACCCTCTGGCCCTCAGGAGATGGGTACACCAGTGATGGACATGATCAGGTCGACATGATCATCATCGATGAAGAGATGATGACAACAAAAAACATAATCCCCCATTTAGACATATTTTAGAGATTTCAATACAAAAACTACATACGAATGTATGTAGATATATTTTAGAGTGTAGATTCACTTATTTTGCTTCATATGTAGTCTCTTGTTAGAATCTCTAAAAAGACTGATATTTAGAAACGGAGGGAGTATATGACGATGAAGGGGCGGTGTTTCTTAACAAACGAGATCGGAAGGAGGAGCGATCAAAGGAAAACCCAGAGGAGGGCCGACCCGATCCAACCAATTGAGTCTTTCCATCGGGAACACGTAAGCTGGCTTGGCTTCTACCAATACTTTACGGCACAACCCCGTGGATCGATTCTACCGATGCTAGCTCATGCACTCACAATGAAAGATCGATTGGCAGAAAGCACGAAAACTCATGCACAAAGCACGTGAGACACGATAATAGCAACACAATTCTGGTTGTTTATTTCTTCTGATTTGGTTGACAAGGATAGTCACGTATAGGTATAAATAACACCTAATCTTTTTTTTTTGCGGGCATACAACACCTAATCTATCTGTACATAGCCAACTCGGTCTTGACTACACCGAACAAGCTAACCTAAAACCGAAAGTGCCTTTCTGCTTCCGAGCTCAAATTAGCTCGGTGAACAGTAAAATCGAAAAAAGTTCAAAAAAATCTAATTTGTTTTAGGAGAAACATTGACAAAAGTTCTAAGTGCTTGCAAAAATTCGTCATGAAATCACATTCTTGTAGGTGTGGCAAAAAAAATATCAATGCTCCAAAATGCTTTTGAAAGTAGCATTTTCAGAGTATCGATTTTGTTTGTTTATTGCCACACCTTCTAGGAATGTGATTTCATGACGAATTTTTGCAAACAGTTAGAACTTTTGTAAATGTTTCTCCCAAAAGAATTTGGATTTTTTGATTTTTTTTTAATTTTACTGTTCACCGAGCTCATTTGAGCTCGGAAGCCGAAACTCTGCGTCCACCTAAAACGGTCTACTGCATATCCGTGCGAATGAGGTTTGAATCAGCGGTCTACTGCTATTTCAATTTTTATAAAGGCTTGGTGCAAATAGTTTCAAACCCAGATTAAAGCCGGCCCTAACCATTCAGCTTTACGTCTTTCATGCAGACCAATCCAATCCAACAATAAACAGCTATAATCCAGACCAACAGAGACTATTTGCGTTTTCTACCCAATCCCATCGGAAATATTTGTTGTTTTTGGTTTGAATCCACAGTTTGAAAACATTGACACAAGGAGCCCAGACGCTGACCGTAAGCGAGGATGAAGGAGAGCCCGCTGACGCCTGTGCGCCTCCACGCCCGCCGCCAGCTTCTGAGGCGGACAATGCGGGTGGTAGTTGATCTTCAGCTTCAATCAGCAGATGGCGCCATCTTCGTCGGTGAGGCGAAGGAGGCGCTCCAGCATGGGCACCCGGACGCCGAGTCCGAGGGCGAGGATGGTGAGGAGGTAGGACACGAGCGCGGTGATGTGCACCCCAAAGCTATTGGTCAGTGGTCACGGGAACGTATAAAGGAAGGTGCGCCGGCCAACAGGCGTGGTCCGCAGCCGGAGCCGATGTCATGCAGCTCGTCGACGAGGTTCCCCTGGATGCCATGGTCCATGGCCGGCGTCGCAGCATGTCGATGAGGTCCGCCGGGATGGCACGGCCGGCCAAGTGCATGATGCTCCAGTCAGCCGCGGCCCGCGGGGACGGCGGCCACGTAGGCGGCGCTGGCGGGGGAGTTTGGATCGGACATTGGAGGTGTCGAAACCGACCATGTCCACGCCGGGAATCTTGCAGCCGCCTGGTCGCAGGCGTCGCCCAGGCCTTGGCGCAGCTAGCGGTCCTCGCATGTATTGCGCCGGGATCGCTAACAGGCCTACATGCGTGCCATTGTAGTTCTTTTTGGTCCACTGAGCGAGCTTGATGAATGGAAGGGATTAAGCTAGTATGCACGTGTATTCATACATGTGGAGCCCAATGAACTACATGGAAGTTGGCTGTCTCGTACGCATTGGTCAAGAGACTGGATTTTGTCCACAGATTGAAACGGTTTGAGACCGACTTATTTTTCTCGAGACCAAACCAACTATTCCAGGTTTGCGTGCAATGATGAATAAAAAGGACGTCATACGAAACAACCACAAGAAAAAAGACTCACGTACAAAGATACATCCTTTTAATCTCAGTCATCAATCTCCATAGTTAACATAAAATTAACGGGTATAAAGAAATGACGGAAGGAAAACCAAGAGATCTTCCTCCCTTTAATATTAGGCGAGTGCTACCAATCATCCGGCTGATCCCGCGCGGGATCAGCCGCCTCGCCAGCCGCTCGATTTGCTTGATCATGACCGTTAGATTGGAAAACACCAACTCGTTTCTTTTCCCTTCACGCTGTGAGCCGCACGCGCTTTTCCTTTCTTAGCTATGCGCTCCCATGCACGTCCACGGCTTGTAGTGCCATGCGGCAGCGTGCATCTTTGGAAGCGAAAATGGCATCCACCGCTGTATCAACACACTGCTTCAATGACCAGTGGCTGATTGACTACTGTGTACGAGGGCTGACGCACTGTAAGCTAAGACGACGATGCTGCAACGGTGTTCCGGCTGCTACGAGCGTCACTATGAGGCCGCCGGGCAATGCTGCGACGCTGGACGCTGGTCTTTGTGACTCCCGACTGTTTCAATGGGACGCGCCGACCCTCAGCGATGGCGCGACGACATGCTTCGAACGCCCGTGTTGTGCTTCGACAGACGCGGCGATGCTACGACGGCATCCGGTTGCTTCGAGGATGTTGCGACGGCCACGGTGATGCTAGAAGGTGTGTTGCAACGTGCGCGGCGTTGGCGCGATGACATCCTTTGAACACCTGTGGTGTGCTTCGACAGTTGCGACGATGCCACGACGCCATGCGTCAACGACCGCGATGATGCTACAAGGCGTGCTACGGCGGCCACGACGATGGCGGGACGACATCCTTTGAACACTTGTGGCGTGCTTCGACGGTTGCGATGATGCCGCGACGGCAATGCTTCAACGACCATCATGATGCTACGAGGCATCCTACGGCGGCCGTGCTGATGGTGTGACGACATGCTTTGAACACCTGTGGTGTGCTTCGACGGTTGCGATGCTGCCGCGACGGCATGCTTCAACGACCGCGACTACGGCGGCCGCGGCGATGGCGCGACGACATGCTTTGAACACCTGTGGTGTGCCTCGACAGTTGCAACGATGCCGCGACGGCATGCTTCAACGACCGCGATGATGCTACGAGGCGTGCTACGGCGGCCGCGGTGATGGCGTGACGACATGCTTTGGACACCTGTGGTGTGCTTCAACGGTTGCAACGATGCCGTGACGGCATGCTTCAATGACCACGATGATGCTATGAGGCGTGCTGCAGCAGCCGCGATGGCGCGATGACATGCTTTGAACACCTGTGGTGTGCTTCGACGGTTGCGACGATGCCGCGATGGCATGCTTCAACGACCGCGATGATGCTACGAGGCGTGCTACGGGGGCCGTGGCGATGGCGCGATGACATGCTTTGAACACCTGTGTTGTGCTTCGATGCTTGCGACGATGCCGCGACGGCATGCTTCAGCGACGCGATGATGTTACGAATCGTGCTACGGCGGCCGCGGCGATGGTGTGATGTGACGACATGCTTTGAACGGCCGTGCACTAGTAGAAAACAGGGCTTTGGTTGAGGCCAGGATAAGGGCATTAATCCCGGTTCACTCACGAACCGGGACCAAAAGGTGCATCAGTCCCGGTTCGTGAGGCCAGGGTGCCGGCCGGGCCTCGGGGGCCATTGGTCCCGATTCGTCTGACACTTTTGGTCCCGGTTCCAGACACGAACCGGGACCAATGGGCCTCGCTCCTGGGCCAGCACCTTTAGTCCCGGTTGGTGGCTTGAACCGGGACCAAAGGTCAGTCTTCTGTCCCGGTTCTAGCCACCAACCGGGACTAAAGAGAAGCCTATATATACCCCAGCCCGCTCACTGCTCTGTT
Source organism: Thinopyrum elongatum (assembly GCA_011799875.1). Classification (NCBI taxonomy): domain Eukaryota; kingdom Viridiplantae; phylum Streptophyta; class Magnoliopsida; order Poales; family Poaceae; genus Thinopyrum; species Thinopyrum elongatum. The sequence goes on from CM022303.1 coordinate 719,934,209, forward strand.
CGCTCACTGCTCTGTTTTTTTGGTCGGCTGTGGGAGAGGTGTGTGTTGCTCTAGCTCACCTCCTATGCACATGAGTGTTCGATGAAATGCCCGAGCCACACTTCAGCTTTCTCCTCTTGAAGCTCCTTGTCCAGGCTCCATTATCCTCAAGATTTGTCTAGGTTTGCCGGTCCGTCATATCCCGTCCCCGTCCTCACCGCCATCGATCGCCCGCGCCGATCTCGTCGCCGACACCACCGTGTTGAGCCTCTTGTTCTTATCTTCTTTCTAAAAGAAAAAAAATTCTTACTTGTATGATTTAGATAGATACTTGTATAATTTTCTTACTTTCATTATTGTTTGTTATTATATAGTGCGATGGTTTTGGTATCCGCCCTCGTCGGCCCTCGTCCTATCTATGATTCGGATGTGGTATATTATCTTTTATAACTATTTGTTTCATTTAGTGTTAATGACAATTATGCCGACCAACGTGACATAGATGTTTTTATCTAGGAGGTATGTGAACCGGAAATTCCAACAGACCCTCTTGTCGAGAGGTTAAATTTAGTTAAAAAAGAAAACGATTACTTGAAGAAAAAATTGAAAAGAATTGAGGAGGAGAAGATGAAATTGGAGTTGCATGTTGCGGATGTCGTTGATGATCACAAGATCAAGATGGATGCAATGCGCTTGAAGATTAGAAAAATTAGAAAATATGCCATTCATACTGAGGCTTGGTATCATTATGCCGTTGGATCAATTGTTACCTTAGTTGCGATTATGATCGCATTTGTTGTTGCATTTAGATGTTTTACATAGTTTGAATGTATGTTTTAATTAGATGCTCTAGAGAGCTATATGTTGTTCAATGAGAATTATGTATGAACTTTATGTATTTATTTTTTCAGTAATAACATTTGATCACTACTGTACTTTGGTTTTAATGTGATGATGAACTTCTATTAATTTGGTCACTTCTCTATTCATGATGTTCTGTAATGGTTTTTGACACACTTAATTATATATAATGCACGCAGATGAACAGGCAATGGGTGTACAGTGACAGACACACCTCCGAGTACATTAAGGGCGTGAATAATTTTCTCGAAGTGGTTGAGGCAAACAAGCAGAATGGTTTTATGTGTTGTCCATGCCCTATCTGTGGGAATACGAAGTCTTACTCTGACTCCAAAACCCTTCACATCCACCTGCTTGAGAAGGGTTTCATGCTACACTATAATGTTTGGACCAAGCACGGAGAAAGAGGGGTTATGATGGAAGACAACGAAGAAGAAGAGGATGATGACAACTATCCGCCCCCTGAATATGGTGATGCTGCAACGGGGGAAGCTGAAGATCAAGAGGAACCAGATGATGTGCCCGATGATGATCTTCGCCGGGTCATTGTTGATTCAAAGAGCCAATGCCAAAGTGAAAGGGAGAAGTTGAAGTTCGATCGCAAGTTAGAGGATCACAAAAAAGGGTTGTTCCCAAATTGCGAAGATGACAACACAAAGCTCGGTACCACTCTAGAATTGCTGCAAAGGAAGGCAGACAATGGTGTATCTGACAACGGATTTGAGAAGCTACTAAAAATATTGAAGAAGAAGCTTCCAAAGGATAACAAATTGCTCGACAGTACGTACGGAGCAAAAAAGGTTCTATGCCCTCTAGGATTGGATGTGCGGAAGATACATGCATGCCCTAATGACTGCATCCTCTACCGCGGTGCGTACGAGGATTTGAACGCATGCCCGGTATGCGGTGCATTGCGGTATAAGATCAGACGAGATGACCCTGGTGATGTTGATGGCGAGCGCCCCAGGAAGAGGGTTCATGCCAAGATGATGTGGTATGCTCCTATAATACCACGGTTGAAACGTCTGTTCAGAAACAAAGAGCATGCCAAGTTGATGCGATGGCACAAAGAGGACCGTAAGAAAGACGGGAAGTTGAGAGCACCCGCTGACGGGTCGCAGTGGAGAAAAATCGAGAGAAGGTGGGAGGACTTTGCAGGTGACGCAAGGAACGTATGGTTTGGTTTAAGCGCGGATGGCATTAATCCTTTTGGGAAGCAGAGCAGCAATCATAGCACCTGGCCCCTGACTCTATGTATCTATAACCTTCCTCCTTGGTTGTGCATGAAGCGGAAGTTCATTATGATGCCAGTGCTCATCCAAGGCCCTAAGCAACCCGGCAACGACATTGATGTGTATCTAAGGCCATTAGTTGCAGAACTTTTACAGCTGTGGAATGGAAAAAGGTGTACGTGTGTGGGATGAGCACGACCATGAGGAATTTGACCTACATGCGTTGTTGTTTGTAACCATCAATGATTGGCCTGCTCTCAGTAACCTTTCAGGATAGACAAACAAGGGATACCATGCATGCATGCACTGTTTAGATGACACCGAAAGTATATATTTGGACAAATTGAGGAAGAATGTGTACCTGGTACATCGTCAATTTCTTCCGACCAACCATCAATGTCGAAAGAAAGGCAAGCATTTCAAAGGCAAGGCAGATCACCGGAAGAAGCCCGCCGTCCGTACTGGTGATCACATACTTGCTATGGTAAATGATTTACAAGTAATCTTTGGAAAGGGTCCCGGCGGACTATCTGTTTCGAATGACGCTGAGGGACGCGCACCCATGTGGAAGAAGAAATCTATATTTTGGGACCTACCCTATTGGAAAGACCTAGAGGTCCACTCTGCAATCGACGTGATGCACGTGTCGAAGAATCTTTGCGTGAACCTGCTAGGCTTCTTGGGCATGTATGAGAAGACAAAAGATACACCGGAGGCACGGGAGGACCAGCAACGTGTGCACGAAAAAGACGGCATGCCTCCAAAGCAGTATGAAGGTCCTGGCAGCTACGCTCGTACCAAAGAAGAGAAGGAAATCTTCTTTGAATGTCTGCTCAGTATGAAGGTCCCGTCTGGCTTCTCCTCGAATATAAAGGGAATAATAAATATGGCAGAGAAAAAGTTTCAGAACCTAAAGTCTCATGACTGCCACGTTATTATGACGCAACTACTTTCGGTTGCATTGAGGGGGGCTTCTACCGGAAAACATTCGATTAGCCATTGTGAAGCTATGTGCATTCCTCAATGCAATCTCTCAGAAGGTAATCGATCCAGAAATCCTACCAAGGTTAAGGAGTGGTTTGGTGCAATGTCTTGTCAGTTTCGAGCTGGTGTTCCCACCATCCTTCTTCAATATCATGACGCACGTCCTAGTTCATCTAGTCGACGAGATTTCCATTCTGGGCCCTGTATTTCTACACAATATGTTCCCCTTTGAGAGGTTCATGGGAGTCTTAAAGAAATATGTTTGTAACTGTGCTAGGCCAGAAGGAAGCATCTCCACGGGCCATCAAATAGAGGAGGTCATTGGGTTTTGTGTTGACTTCATTCCTGACCTTAAGAAGATTGGTCTCCCACAATCGCGGTATGAGGGGAGACTGACTGGAAAAGGCACGCTAGGAGCGGACTCAATAATATGTAGGGACGGGCATTCTTGGTCTCAAGCACACTACACAGTTCTACAGAATTCTACCTTGGTGACCCCGTATGTCAATGAACACAAGAATATTCTACGCTCCGAACACCCGAAGCAGTGTGACGACTGGATTAAATGTCAACACATCAGGTAGACCCGCAGTACGGAATGACAACAGTGGATCTCAACAATCTTGAGTACACAGACGAACCATTCTTCCTAGCCAATGATGTGGCGCAGGTTTTCTATGTGAAGGACATGTCTACCAAACCGAGAAAAAGAAAAGATTAGGAAGCGAATACATTATACGATGAGCCAAAGCGCCACATAGTTCTTTCAGGGTAAAGAGACATCGTGGGAGTGGAGGGCAAGACAGACATGTCTGAAGATAAAGAAAAGTTTCATGAAATTCCTCCCTTTAAAGTCAAGGCTGACCCAAGCACCCTGTTAAACGATGAAGATTATACAAGGTTACGGCGCAATAAGCAACGGACACACGCGAAGAAAAAGTGAAGACTTTCTCTCCACAACTATTCTGATGAAGTCTTTGATCTAGAATATCACTGCAGTTACATGTTAAGAAATGAAATGCCTTTTTTAACAGATGAGTTTTTGTCCGAAACCTGATACTTCGAAAGAGATTGTCCATTCTGTACACGAAGTGCATCTAGTTTTTGCCGTAACCCTCTCAACTTTTTTGCACATGCTATGTGGGTGAAATTATGATACCATGCCAACTTTCAACCTTTTCAGAGTTCATTTGTAGTGCTTTTCAATTTCAGGGTCATTTAGCTCAAAAAAATCAGTAAATGCATTAAAAATACCAAATGAAGTCAGAAAGGGTTGAAAATTGATGATGTGGTTTTGAATGGTGCATTTTGAACACACAAAAAGTCTGGAGTTCAAATAAGTTAAAAAAAATGAAATCCCTTTGTAACAGATGAGTTTTCGTCCGAAACCCTGATACTTCGAAAGAGATTGTCAATTTTGTATACAAAGTGCATCCAGTTTTTGTCGTAACCGTCTCAACTTTTTAGCACATGCTATGTGGGTGAAATGATGATACCATGCCAACTTTCAACCTTTTCAGAGTTCATTTGTAGTGCTTTTCAGTTTCAGGGTCATTTAGCTCAAAGAATGAACTTATAGCAAAAAGAATGAAATAGAAAACTTTTATAAAACTCTAATAGCAAAAAGAATGAACTAAAAAGAATCAATTAAAATATTCTGTTATGATCAACTAAAACAAAACTATAATATTCTTCAATAGCAAAAAGAATCAACTAAAAAGCTTTTATAAAACTCTAATAGCAAAAGGAATCAACTAAAAAGAATCAATAAAAATTAAAATTTATGCAACTCCAGTTACAGAAAATGGATGCAAAATATAAAAGAATCATTTTTTTGTTGTATGATCAACAATAAACAAAACTTATATATCTTCAACAGCAAAAAGAATCAACTAAAAAGCTTTTAAAAATCTCTAGTATTTTGACACAAAATTATATAAAATTTATGCAAATAAATTATCAAAATATTTTTGTTCAAAACATTAATAGCAAAAAGAATTCAAAGTATTTTTTGTTAGAAACTTTAATAGCAAACTAAATAACAAATGTTTTTGATTAAAACACCCATTTAAAATAACCTAAAATTACCAAATTGATATAATGATAAAACACACTAATATTAAATAGCAGGAAAAAGAATCACTCAAAAATCTATTTTTAAAGTAAAATTATTCACAAACTAGTGATTCACACAAATTTCAAAGAATTCAAATTTAAACTATTGAAATTTGAAAACTAATGGCACTAACAGAAAGTTTATAATTTTTGTGACCTAAAGCAAAAAGAATCACTCAAAAACTCTTAGTATTTAGCTGTAAGTAGAAACAAAAGAAAATAAATAAAGCAAAAAACAAAACAAAAAAACTAGAAAAAAATTAAAAAAAATGCCGCCTACTGGGCCACGAGTGGTCTGCATATGACTAGAAACCCAACCCGCTAGGTCGGCCAGGATGCAGGCCCGCAGCAGGCCCAGTAGGCCCACAGGCAGAGAGACGCGTTTAGGCCCGTAGGCCTGCATAAGAGAGGAGCTCGAAAGGGGTGGCGCAGCAGCGCTTATAAACCAGTATCGGCGCCTCTCAGCTAGCGAGGTGGGACTAAACATCCACCCGCCCGACGCCGTGCCAGCCGCAGCCCTTTCGTCCCGGTTGGTGGCACCAACCAGGACCAATGCTAACCTTTCGTCCCGGTTGGTGGCACCAACCGGGACTAAAGGCTTTGCTATATAAGCCAACACTTAGCGATTTCCAATCTCAGTTCTTCTTCCCCCCGATGCTGCGCCGAACACCACGACGTCACCAGGCTGCCGGACCGTGCCCTCGCCCTTGCCGACGCCCTGCCGTCCCCGATCCCGCCGACGTCCTCCCCGTCGCCGCGTGCGCCCCCGAGACCGTTCCTCGTCGTCGCCGGCCTTCAGCTCCATCGCCGCGCCCCCAGTGAGCTCCTCCCATTCCCATCGCCGCTACAGCTGCCACTGCTCTGGCCATGGTCGCCCCTGCTGCCACTGCTCCATGGTCGCCGCTGCTCCATGGTCGCCGCTGCTGCCATGGCCGCCGCTGCTGCCACTACCACTGCTCCATGGCCGCTACTGTGCTTCCTCTATTTTTTTAGTTGCATAATGATATGAGATGAATAGATAGATGAATTTTAGTTGCATAATGAGATGAGATGAGATGTATGTGCTCTGTTTTTTTAGATGAGATGAGATGAGATGTATGAGATGTTTTGTGGAAATGTGCTATGTTTTTTAGATGAATAGATAGATGGATGAAATGTAATATGCACGATGTTTTAAATTTTGAAATGTGCTCTGTTTTTTTAGATGTGATAGATAGATATTTCGTGGAGATGAGATGAGATGGACGAGAAATTTTTTTAGATGTGATAGGTAGTATTTTTTGAATATTTTTTTTGTTCATAGAAATTAGTTAGAATTTACCAAGTTACTAAGTTACTAAGTTAAAATGTTCATATATTCAAAATGAGTTAAGAGAGCGTTGTCAAGGCCACCCCAAACCCTAGAAGAGTTGTCGAGGTCACCCAAATTTACCAAGTTAAATGAGTTAAAAGAGCGTTGTCGAGGCCACCCCAAACCCTAGATGAGTTGTCGAGGCCACCCAAATTTACCAAGTTAAAAGAGCGTTGTCGAGGCCACCCCAAACCATAGAAGTGTTGTCGAGCCAACCCAAATTTACCAAGTTAAAAGAGCATTGTCGAGGCCACCCCACACCCTAGAAGTGTTGTGGAGGCCACCCAAATTTACCAAGTTAAATGAGTTAAATGAGCGTTGTCGAGGCCACCCGAATTTACCTAGTTAAAAGTTACTAATTTACTCCAGGTCCACTCGCCCGACCAACTCTCGAGGCCACCCAAACCCTAGAAGAAAGAGCTTTGTCGATCTACCCCCTCCCCGCATAGCGATTATTTTTTGCAAAGTGTCCTCTCCTGAAAGTATAATCCCAATAAATTCGACATGAGGGGGGGGGGGGGGGGCGTCGGACATGCATGAGAGAGGCGTTCCGCAACTAATCCATTGCTCATATATGAATATGATTCCTACTGTGATTAGCTAGGTCTATGTTTGCCACTAATCCATCTCTCATGTTTGTATATTGTCATGTTGTAATATTTGCAGAAACTATGGAAAGAGACATAGAACAATAACAGTTGTTGGGGGATATAATCCTCGCCGGAGGTGATCCCTTGTCGTTTCTCAACGACACCGATGGTCAGGAAGGAGAGGATGACGGCTCTGGTAATCCAACAATGGAGGAGGAAGGAGATCATGATGGCTCCGGTGACCGAATGGCGGAGGAAGGAGATCATGATGACGGCTCCGGTGACCGAATGGAGGAGGGAGCTGTTGCAAAGTCCGGCGAGGTATATATATATATGTATATATTAATTAATCCTGTGCTGACTTGATGCATTAATTGTTTTGGTATGTACATATATTAACGCTTCTTTCTTCTTTTAGCCCTCCGGATCGAGCCAAACTTTCGTAAGGAGACGATGCCCGAAGAAAAGGTTGCGCCAGGATGAAAGGTTCACGATCACAGAAGTCGTGAAAGATGGCCAACCGAGTGCTCCCGAGCGGACCAAGGACGCATTTGTACATCAGTGCAGAGTTGTTGTTAGGGACAGCATCCCAATCAGCATCCAGCAATGGAATAAGAATAAGGACCCTGAAGTTTCTTATGTCCAGGATAGACAGAAAGATGATCTTTGGACCACGCTGATGACAAATTTCAGCCTACCGCCAGAGGAGGATCCGAATAACCCGGTTATAGAGCGAAAGGTCAAGGCGTTTGCTCTTAAGAAGATGGCAGAACTATTCAGGAACTGGAAGAAAGAGTTGAACACAAAGTTTGTCGAGAAAAAGGAGACTCTAGAATTCATCGGTCGATATGAGAAGATAAGAGATCACTGGCTCGCATTTGTGGCCTACAAGAAATAGGAGTTGGGTAAGAAAAGGTCACTGACAAATAAGAAAAATGCTGCAAAGAAGAAGTATCACCATCACACGGGGTCAGGTGACTACTACAAAGCCCGGCCGTTCTGGGACAAAGCTGAGCAACACCTGCTTGCTAAAGGGGTCCAACCAGTGACATTGAACTGGCCAGATCGTTCAAGGACTTGGTTCTTCGGGGTTGGGGGAACTTTCGACCCAAAAATAGGGGAGTGTGTTTGGACGGAGAAGCAACTTGCAATACCCATCACGAAGCTTCAGAAATATATCAAGGCAGCGCAGGAACGGACGTTCATTCCTGACAGAGAGAAGGACGAGCTGACAGAGGTCCTCGGGAATCCTGAGCACCCTGGACGAACACGAGGGAGACCAGGCTCCGTTCCGTGGGTGCATGGGTTTCCCGACAGCGGTGGTTATAGAAGCCGAGAGAGAAAGAGGAAAGAGGAAGCAACCGAAATGCAGAGGATCAATGCAAGATTAGCAAAGCTAGAGGAACTTGAGAGCCAGCGAGCTACCGGACAACCATCTCAGCGGCACGAAGATTCTTGCTTCGACACTGCCCCAGAAGCTACCCCACCATCTCAGCGGAGAAGCAGCGTGGCTTCCACGGAGCTCGTTCAGCCTGATTTCACGGCTCCTCGCTACCCCGGGGATAGTATCACGGAGGCTGAACATTGCGAGCTAATGACGAAATGCCAGAACCTGACCTTGAAGGCGGCGGTCAGCTCTGTTGTACCTCCTCAAGCTGAGGGAACTTTTCATTGCTGTCCGATTCCACGTGGCTATGCTGTTGTGACGGTGGATGAAATAATGGAGGGATTTGAGGAGCTGGAGCTTGACTACCCTACAGGTGAAGGGGAGATTCATCTGGAAAATGCTTTAAGGAGTACCTGTCTAGGGAGAAAGGAGTACATCAAGCTTCCAAACTGGATGCCTCCTCCTCCTCCTCCTCCTCCGGCGAGTTAGGGCACTCCGCCTCCTCCGCCTCCTCCGGCTCGTGAGGGCACTCCGCCTCCTCCGGCGCGTCAGGGCACTCCGCCTCCTCCGGCGCGTCAGGGCACTCCGCCTCCTCCTCCGCCTCCTCTGGCGCGTCAGGGCACTCCGCAACGACGGAAGAGATACGGTGCCGCTCCGACGGCTAGCAGTACAAGAGGTGGGAAGAAATTCAAATACGGTCCAAGCCTCAAGCCTCTGGAAAAGTTACCATATGAGAGGACCGAAGAGGAAAACGCGGAAATCAGTGCTGCCAAAGTGGAGGCCCATTTTGCACGGAAACCTCCACCTCCGATGGAAACAATAGATCAGGTGAAAGTGAAGCGCACTCTGTGTGCCCATAAGCGACCACCACCGTCTCCGCCGCAATCCAACTATGAGCGCATTATTGAAAAGACATATAAGGAAGCGCAGCGGTCAGGAAGTACTTGCAGTGCTGCAAGAGAAGCAAAATGAAGAAGTGGGAAAACAATTCCCCAGCTCGGCGAACAGGCGAAGCAATCGTGCCCCCCGCTCAAGGTGTCTAGCGATATCATCGCTAATCATCCGGGGTTACTGCCCGGTACCAATCTTGGTGATTACCTGGGCGATGATGTACAGTTTGAAACGTTAGAGACAGTAGAGATCTTCAGATATGAGCACGGGAAGCCTCTCGTCAAACCTGATCATCCTCCTCTAACAACGATGATGCGAAGATTGCATGAATGTTACATGGATACCTGCAGAAAGAGTGGGGCCGACAGTATGTTGCTGAGAATTAAAGAGGAGCACGACCTCATTGGAGTTGAGGTGAGGCCTGTTGAATTTGTGGAGTTATTTCAATTATTCAATCAAGAGGCCCTCGACAAACAACTCATCACTTGCTACTGTCTGTAAGTATTACTTCTGTAATTAAGTCTCTAGCTCAGCTCGTTGATTGCATGTATATATAATTATCCTCACTATATTATGCAGATTGAAGATCGTCGAATGCAAGGAAAGACAAATCTATCACATTGGGTTTATTAGCCCAAATACCGTAAATGAATGGTCGGTAAAAGAGAGAGTCAAAGATACTGAGGACAACTTGCTACAATCGTTCCTTCGACATCAAAACAAAGGGAAAATACTCTTTCCTTACAACTTCAAGTGAGTCTTACTGTCTTGTGCATATTCGGTTTCGCTTACTCGAGGTTAAGTAATGTAATTGATGAGTTATGCATGCGCAGCTTCCACTTTATTCTGCTATCCATTAAGCTTGACGGGGGAGTAGTAACTGTCTTAGACTCGAGGAGGAAAGATCCCCATGATTATGCGGACATGACTGCAATGCTCCAGAAGTAAGTTCAATCATTATTGCACCATATCGGCAACTTTTGTTCATTTCCTGATATCAAGTAATCATTTTCTTTGCCTGGCAGGGTTTGGAAAAAGTTACCGGAATGGTTCCTGGTCTGCCGAAGGAGCTGCGATTTACACCCCCCAAAGTAAGTAGTACTAGCCAGTTCCGCGCATCTCTCATTGATTCTAGTTTATGTTGGGGAACGTAGTAATAATTCAAAAATTTCCTACGTGTCACCAAGATCAATCTAGGAGATGCTAGCAACAAGTGAGAGGGAGTGCAACTTAATACCCTTGAAGATCGCTAAGCGGAAGCGTTACAAGAACACGGTTGATGGAGTCGTACTCACGGCGATTCAAATCGCGGAAGATCCGATTCAAGCGCCGAACGTACGGCGCCTCCGCGTTCAACAAACGTACAGCCCGGGGACGTCTCCTCCTTCTTGATCCAGCAAGGGGAGAGGAGAAGTTGAGGGAGAGCTCCGGTAGCACGACGGCATGGTGGCGGTGGAGCTCGTGGTTCTCCGGCAGAGCTTCGCTAAGCACTACAGAGGAGGAGGAGTAGGAGGCGGGAGGGCTGCGCCAGGGGCAAGGGGTGCAGCTCCCATGCACCTCCCCACTATATATAGGGGTGGAGTGGGCTTGTTTCTTACCCTCCAAGTCCATTGGGGCGTTGGCAAAGGTGGGAGGAAAGAAATCCCATCCTTTCCCTTCCCCATCGAATGTTATCTCCCCTTTTTAGGGATCTTGATCTTATCCCTTCGGGATAAGATCTTATTCCTTCTAAGGGGGTATCTTGGTGCGCCTTGACCAGGGGTGTGGGGCCTTGCCCCCACTACCCACGTTCATGTGGGTCCCCCCCATGCAGGTGGGCCCCACTCCGGAACCTTCTAGATCCTTCCCGGTACAATACCGAAATATCCCGAACATTTTCTGGTGGCCAAAATAGGACTTCCCATATATAAATCTTTACCTCCAGACCATTCCGGAACTTCTCGTGACGTCCGGGATCTCATCCGAGACTCCGAACAACTTTCGGTAACCACATACAATTCCCATTATAACTCTAGCGTCACCGAACCTTAAGTGTGTAGACCCTACGGGTTCGGGAACCATGCAGACATGACCGAGACACCTCTCCGGCCAATAACCAATAGCGGGATCTAAATACCCATATTGGCTCCCACATATTCCATGATGATCTCATCGGATGAACCACGATGTCGGGGATCCAATTAATCCCGTATACAATTCCCTTTGTCCATCGGTATGTTACTTGCCCGAGATTCGATCGTCGGTATCCCTATACCTTGTTCAATCTCGTTACCGGCAAGTCTCTTTACTTTTTCCGTAACGCATGATCCCGTGGCTAACTCCTTAGGCACATTGAGCTCATTATGATGATGCATTACCGAGTGGGCCCAGAGATACCTCTCTGTCATATGGAGTGACAAATCCCAGTCTCGATTCGTGCCAACCCAACAGACACTTTCGGAGATACCTGTAGTGCACCTTTATGGACACCAGTTACGTTGTGACGTTTGATACACCCAAAGCATTCCTATGGTATCCGGGAGTTGCACAATCTCATGGTCTAAGGAAATGATACTTGACATTAGAAAAGCTCTAGCAAACGAACTACACGATCTTGTGCTATGCTTAGGATTGGGTCTTGTCCATCACGTCATTCTCCTAATGATGTGATCCCGTTATCATTGACATCCAATGTCCATGGTCAGGAAACCACAACCATCTATTGATCAACGAGCTAGTCAACTAGAGGCTCACTAGGGACATGCTGTGGTCTATGTATTCACACATGTATTACGGTTTCCGGTTAATACAATTATATCATGAACAATAGACAATTATCATGAACAAGGAAATATAATAATAACCATTTTATTATTGCCTCTAGGCCATATTTCCAACTGTCTCCCACTTGCACTAGAGTCAATAATCTAGTTACATTGTGATGAATCGAACACCCATAGATTTCTGGTGCTGATCATGTTTTGCTCATGGAAGAGGTTTAGTCAACGGATCTGCGACATTCAGATCCGTATGTACTTTACAAATATCTATGTCTCCATCTTGAATATATTCACGAATGGAGTTGAAGCGGCGCCTGATGTGCTTAGTCTTCCTGTGAAACCTGGGCTCCTTGGCAATGGCAATAGCTCCAGTGTTGTCACAGAAGAGAGTCATCGGGCCCGATGCATTGGGAATCACTACTAGGTCGGTGATAAACTCCTTCATCCAGACTCCTTCCTGAGCTGCTTCCGAAGCAGCTATGTACTCCGCTTCACATGTAGATCCCGCCACGACGCTTTGCTTGCAACTGCACCAGCTGACTGCCCCACCATTCAAAATGTACACGTATCCGGTTTGTGACTTGGAGTCATCCAGATCTATGTCAAAGCTAGCATCGACGTAACCCTTTACGACGAGCTCTTCGGCACCTCCATAAACGAGAAACATATCCTTAGTCCTTTTTAGCCACTTCAGGATATTCTTGACCGCTGTCCAGTGTTCCATTCCGGGATCACTTTGGTACCTCCCTACCAAACTTATGGCAAGGTTCACATCAGGTCTGGTACACAGCATGGCATACATAATAGAGCCTATGGCTGAGGCATAGGGGATGACACTCATCTTTTCTCTTTCTTCTGCCGAGGTCGGGTGTTGAGCTGCGCTCAATCTCACACCTTGCAATGCAGGCAAGAACCCCTTCTTGGACTGATCCATATTGAACTTCTTCAATATCTTGTCAAGGTATGTGCTTTGTGAAAGACCAATGAGGCGTCTCGATCTATCTCTATAGATCTTGATGCCTAATATGTAAGCAGCTTCTCCAAGGTCCTTCATTGAAAAACACTTATTCAAGTAGGCCTTTATGCTTTCCAAAAGTTCTATATCATTTCCCATCAACAGTATGTCATCCACATATAATATGAGAAATGCTACAGAGCTCCCACTCACTTTCTTGTAAATACAGGCTTCTCCATAAGTCTGTATAAACCCAAACGCTTTGATCTTTTCATCAAAGCGAATGTTCCAACCCCGAGATGCTTTCTCTATGGCTTGCCGATCATCGGGCAAGTCCGTCAAAGTCCATACTTTGTTTTCATACATGGATCCTATCTCGGATTTCATGGCTTCAAGCCATTTGTTGGAATCCGGGCCCGCCATCGCTTCTTCATAGTTCAAAGGTTCATCGTTGTCTAACAACATAATTTCCAGGACAGGGTTGCCGTACCACTCTGGTGCGGAACGTGTCCTCGTGGACCTATGAAGTTCAGTAGCAACTTGACCCGAAGTTTCATGATCATCATCATTAACTTCCTCTCTAGTCGGTGTAGGCACCACAGAAACATCTTCCTGAGCTGCGCTACTCTCCAGTTCAAGAGGGGGTACCTCGTCAAGTTCTATTTTCCTCCCACTTACTTCTTTCGAGAGAAACTCTTTCTCCAGAAAGGATCCATTCTTGGCAACAAAGATCTTGCCTTCGGATCTGAGGTAGAAGGTATACCCAATAGTTTCCTTAGGATATCCTATGAAGACACATTTTTCCGATTTGGGTTCGAGCTTTTCAGGTTGAAGTTTCTTGACATAAGCATCGCATCCCCAAACTTTCAGAAACGATAGCTTAGGTTTCTTCCCAAACCATAATTCATACGGTGTCGTCTCAACGGATTTAGACGGTGCCCTATTTAAAGTGAATGCGGCAGTCTCTAAAGCATAACCCCAAAATGATAGCGGTAGATAGGTAAGAGACATCATAGATTGCACCATATCCAATAGAGTGCGATTACGATGTTCGGACACACCATTACGCTGAGGTGTTCCAGGCGGCATGAGTTGTGAAACAATTCCACATTTCCTTAAGTGCGTGCCAAACTCGTGACTCAAGTATTCTCCTCCACGATCTGATTGTAAGAACTTTATTTTCCTGTCACGTTGATTCTCTACCTCGCTCTGAAATTCCTTGAACTTTTCAAAGGTATCAGACTTGTGTTTCATTAAGTAGACATACCCATATCTACTTAAGTCATCAGTGAGTGTGAGAACATAACAATAGCCACCGCGAGCCTCAACGCTCATTGGACCGCATACATCAGTATGTATTACTTCCAACAAGTTGGTTGATCGCTCCATTGTTCCGGATAACGGAGTCTTGGTCATTTTGCCCATGAGGCATGGTTCACACGTGTCAAATGATTCATAATCAAGAGAATCCAAAAGTCCATCTGCATGAAGTTTCTTCATGCGTTTGACACCAATGTGACCAAGGCGGCAGTGCCACAAGTATGTGGGACTATCATTATCAACCTTATATCTTTTGGCATTCACACTATGAATATGTGTAACATCACGTTCGAGATTCAATAAAAATAAACCATTGACCAGCGGGGCATGACCATAAAACATATCTCTCATATAAATAGAACAACCATTATTCTCGGATTTAAATGAGTAGCCTTCTCGCATTAAACGAGATCCAGATACAATGTTCATGCTCAAAGCTGGCACTAAATAACAATTATTGAGGTTTAAAACTAATCCCGAAGGTAAATGTAGAGGTAGCGTGCCGACGGCGATCACATCAACCTTGGAACCATTCCCGACGCGCATCGTCACCTCGTCCTTCGCCAGTCTCCGCTTATTCCGCAGCTCCTGTTTTGAGTTACAAATGTGAGCAACCGCACCGGTATCAAATACCCAGGAGCTACTACGAGCGCTGGTAAGGTACACATCAATAACATGTATATCATATATACCTTTGGCGTTGCCGGCCTTCTTATCCGCTAAGTACTTGGGGCAGTTCCGCTTCCAGTGTCCATTTCCCTTGCAATAAAAGCACTCAGTCTCAGGCTTGCGTTCATTCTTTGGCTTCTTCCCGGCAACTGACTTACCGGGCACGGCAACTCCCTTGCCGTCCTTCTTGAAGTTCTTCTTACCCTTGCCTTTCTTGAAACTAGTGGTCTTATTCACCATCAACACTTGATGTTCCTTTTTTATCTCCACCTCCGCTGATTTCAGCATTGAATATAACTCAGGAATGGACTTCTCCATCCCTTGAATATTGGAGTTCATCACAAAGCTCTTGTAGCTAGGTGGAAGCGACTGAAGGATCCTGTCAATGACCGAGTCATCTGGAAGATTAACTCCCAGCTGAGACAAGCGGTTGTGCAAACCAGACATTTTGAGTATATGCTCGCTGACAGAGCTGTTTTCCTCCATCTTACATATGTAGAACTTGTCGGAGACTTCATATCTCTCGACCCGGGCATGAGCTTGGAAAACCATTTTCAGCTCTTGGAACATCTCATATGCTCCGTGTTGCTCAAAACGCTTTTGGAGCCCCGGTTCTAAGCTGTAAAGCATGCCGCACTGAACCAGGGAGTAATCATCACTACGCGACTGCCAGGCATTCATAACATCTTGAGTTGCTGGGAAAATGGGTGCGTCACCTAGCGGTGCTTCAAGGACATATGCTTTCTTGGCAGCTATGAGGATGATCCTCAAGTTACGGACCCAGTCCGTATAGTTGCTAC
Source organism: Thinopyrum elongatum (assembly GCA_011799875.1). NCBI lineage: Eukaryota > Viridiplantae > Streptophyta > Magnoliopsida > Poales > Poaceae > Thinopyrum > Thinopyrum elongatum. The sequence continues at coordinate 719,950,102 of CM022303.1, forward strand.
CATCGTCTTTCAGCTTGGTTTTCTCTAGGAATGCGTTCAAGTTGAGGGCAACATTAGCATGGGCCATTGGATCTACAAGATAGGTTGTAAAGACAATTTTAGACTAAGTTCATGATAATTAAGTTCATCTGATCAAATTATCTAATGAACTCCCACTCAAATAGACATCCCTCTAGTCATCTAAGTGATACATGATCCGAATCGACTAGGCCGTGTCCGATCATCACGTGAGACGGACTAGTCATCAACGGTGAACATCTCCATGTTGATCGCATCTACTATACGACTCATGTTTGACCTTTCGGTCTCTCGGGTTCCGAGGCCATGTCTGTACATGCTAGGCTCGTCAAGTCAACCTAAGTGTTTCGCATGTGTAAATCTGGCTTACACCCGTTGTATGCGAACGTTAGAATCTATCACACCCGATCATCACGTGGTGCTTCGAAACAACGAACCTTCGCAACGGTGCACACTTAGGGGAAACACATTTCTTGAAATTTTTAGTGAGGGATCATCTTATTTATGCTACCGTCGTTCTAAGCAAATAAGATGTAAACATGATAAACATCACATGCAAATCATAAAGTGACATGATATGGCCAATATCATCTTGCGCTTTTGATCTCCATCTTCGAGGCGCGGCATGATCACCATCGTCACCGGCATGACACCATGATCTCCATCATCATGATCTCCATCATCGTGTCTTCATGAAGTTGTCTCGCCAACTAATACTTCTACTACTATGGCTACCGGTTAGCAATAAAGTAAAGTAATTACATGGCGTTTTCATTGACACGCAGGTCATACAATAAATTAAGACAACTCCTATGGCTCCTGCCGGTTGTCATACTCATCGACATGCAAGTCGTGATTCCTATTACAAGAACATGATTAATCTCATACATCACATATATAATTCATCACATCCTTTTGGCCATATCACATCACATAGCATACCCTGCAAAAACAAGTTAGACGTCGTCTAATTGTTGTTGCATGTTTTACATGGTTGCTATGGGTTTCTAGCAAGAACGTTTCTTACCTACGCAAAAGCCACAACGGTGATATGCCAATTGCTATTTACCCTTCATAAGGACCCTCTTCATCGAATCCGATCCGATTAAAGTGGGAGAGACAGGCACCCGCTAGCCACCTTATGCAACAAGTGCATGTCAGTCGGTGGAACCTGTCTCACGTAAGCGTACGTGTAAGGTCGGTCCAGGCCGCTTCATCCCACAATGCCGCTGAATCAAGATAGGACTAGTAACGGTAAGCAAATTGAACAAATCATCGCCCACAACTACTTGTGTTCTACTCGTGCATAGAATCTACGCATAGACCTAGCTCATGATGCCACTGTTGGGGAGCGTAGTAATAATTCAAAAATTTCCTACGTGTCACCAAGATCAATCTAGGAGATGCTAGCAACAAGTGAGAGGGAGTGCATCTTCATACCCTTGAAGATCGCTAAGCGGAAGCGTTACAAGAACGCGGTTGATGGAGTCGTATTCGCGGCGATTCAAATCGCGGAAGTTCTGATTCAAGCGCCGAACGGTCGGCGCCTCCGCGTTCAACACACGTACAGCCCGGGGACGTCTCCTCCTTCATGATCCAGCAAGGGGAGAGGAGAAGTTGAGGGATAGCTCCGGCAGCACGACGGCATGGTGGCGGTGGAGCTCATGGTTCTCCGGCAGAGCTTCGCTAAGCACTACGGAGGAGGAGGAGTAGGAGGGGGGAGGGCTGTGCCAGGGGCAAGGGGTGCAGCTCCCATGCACCTCCCCACTATATATAGGGGTGGAGGGGGCTGGTTTCTTGCCCTCCAAGTCCATTGGGGCGTTGGCAAAGGTGGGAGGAAAGAAATCCCATCCTTTCCCTTCCCCACCGATTGTTATCCCCCCTTTTTAGGGATCTTGATCTTATCCCTTCGGGATATGATCTTATTCCTTCTGGGGGGGGGGATCTTGGTGCGCCTTGACCAGGGGTGTGGCGCCTTGCCCCCACTACCCATGTTCATGTGGCTCCCCCCATGCAGGTGGGCCCCACTCCGGAACCTTCTAGAACCTTCCCGGTACAATACTGAAATATCCAGAACATTTTCTGGTGGCCAAAATAGGACTTCCCATATATAAATCTTTACCTCCGGACCATTCCGGAACTCCTCGTGACGTCCGGGATCTCATCCGAGACTCCGAACAACTTTCGGTAACCACATACAATTCCCATTACAACTCTAGCGTCACCGAACTTTAAGTGTGTAGACCCTACGGGTTCGGGAACCATGCAGACATGACCGAGACACCTCTCCGGCCAATAACCAATAGCGGGATCTGGATACCCATATTGGCTCCCACATGTTCCACGATGATCTCATTGGATGAACCACGATGTCGGGGATCCAATTAATCCCATATACAATTTCCTTTGTCCATCGGTATGTTACTTTCCCGAGATTCGATCGTCGGTATCCCTATACCTTGTTCAATCTCGTTACCGGCAAGTCTCTTTACTCGTTCAGTAACGCATGATCCCGTGGCTAAATCCTTAGTCATATTGAGCTCATTATGATGATGCATTACCGAGTGGGCCCAGAGATACCTCTTCATCGTACGGAGTGACAAATCCCAGTCTCGATTCATGCCAACCCAATAGACACTTTCGGAGATACCTGTAGTGCACCTTTATGGTCACCCAGTTACGTTGTGACGTTTGATACACCAAAAGCATTCCTACGGTATCCGGGAGTTGCACAATCTCATGGTCTAAGGAAATTATACTTGACATTAGAAAAGCTCTAGTAAATGAACTACACAATCTTGTGCTATGCTTAGGATTGAGTCTTGTCCATCACATCATTCTCCTAATGATGTGATCCTGTTATCAACGACATCCAATGTCCATGGTCAGGAAACCACAACCATCTATTGATCAACGAGCTATTCAACTAGAGACTCACTAGGGACATGCTGTGGTCTATGTATTCACACATGTATTACAGTTTCCGGTTAATACAATTATAGCATGAACAATAGACAATTATCATGAACAAGGAAATATAATAATAACCATTTTATTATTGCCTCTAGGGCATATTTTCAACAGTTTCATCAATACCATTTATCATGCTTGATTATCAGTTTGATTGAACTCTATTCTCGTAAAGTGCTTGTGGCAGGAAGGCGGGAATCATTTATGTGGATACTACGTTTGCGAGTTCATGTGCTGCTCGACCTCTGAGCGGGGCTACTCTGACAAACAATATGAAGTACGTAAACAATAATATTCACAGTTTTATTTTATTACCATCAATTGTGTTGAGTTTCATTCATATATATGTATTGACCCCCTTCTTTAAATTAGATGTGGCAGATGCGGGATGAACTCCTACCACATGATCGCATACGAGCAATTCAAGAGGAATTGGCGGGATTCTTTCTTGACCACGTCATACATAAAGACGAAGAATACCATGTGGAAATTGAACCTGACTTTCGGTAGATGATGTCAGGGATCGTAAGATATGTTATATTGTATATATGTAGTAGCGTCGGATAGAAATACGAAAACTTGTTGTTCGACCAATCTCGGAGAAAGAGAGGTCACTTCTCTCTGTATATGTTCATCATGATTTTGTGTAATTAATGGTTCTTTCATTTGCTTAGTAGCATCGAGTTCTCTCTATATGTAGTAGCTAGCGTCGACCAAGCATTGTGAAAGAGAGGTCACTTCTCTCTATATGTAGTAGCTATAGCTAACACAATATGAAACCCCTAATTAAACCATCCAAAATCCCTAATAAACCCCCCCTTTCAAAAAATAAAAATAAAAACCCCAGAGCCTGGGAGCTGCTGACGCGTGGCTGCCCTTTAGTCCCTACCAACCGGGACTAAAGGTCCTCCTCCCTGGGCGCCCCAGAGCGGCCACGTGGCCCTCCTTTGGTCCCGGTTCGTAAGCAAACCGGGACTAAAGGTTTTGGACATTAGTCCCATTTGATTTGTCCCGGTTCCAGAACCAGGACTAAAGGCCCTCTGGAACCGGAACTAGTACCCTGTTTTCTACTAGTGGTGTTGGCTTCGACGGCTACGATGATGTTGCGACTGCATGCTTCGACGGCCATGGTGATGCTGCGACGGCGTGCTTCGAATAGTTGTGGAGATGCTACAACGTCGTGCTTCAACAACCGTGGCGATGCTACGACGGAGGCCTGGCTGCCTTCGACGATGCCGCAGCGGCATATTTCGCACACTGTAGTGTTGTGACGATGGGCCTGGCTGCTTCGATAATGATGCAACGATGTGCTTCAATGATTGTACGGCGGCGTGCTTAGACGGCCGCAGCGATGCGGAGATGCCGGCGAGGCTGTTCAGTTGATGCTGCGGTGGCAATGCTTTGAAGGCCACTGACACTATATTCAAAGCTACTTTGATTAAATGAGTTTGCTAGACCAAAACCATGTAGCTATCTGGCAAAATGTACTTCGTGTGTATGTATAGGTATACATGAAAAAGATCGTCAAGGAAAAAAACATAGCACGGACACTACTACAGGTCACGGACTCACGCCTTCGCGTAGAGGACACAGCCGCTCCGTGCCAGATGATTAAGTGGGATCAGATGGTGACGGGCGCGGCTGATGATGGCAAGAAATCATCCGTCTGTTTTAGAACTTTTTTCTTTTTTTTTTTGTTGACAGATTAACCAACACGTCCTAGTGCATGCTGTTTTTTTTTTTCAATGGAGTCCCACGCTGGTTTATATTTTTGGAAGAGTCCGATGCTAATTTCTTTTCCTATAGTTGAGTATATAGGCAAAAGTTTCTAGTCCGATGTTGTTTCTTTCATTGCGTGGAGTCCCACGCTGGTTTATTTTAGCTAGTCCCACGCTAGTTTTTTTTTAGCTGAGAGTCCCATGCTAGGTTTGTTTATAAAGTAGGCCCACGCTAGTTTTTTTAAGGCAACGACGCCAGATTTGTTTGGAAGGTGAGAGTCCCACGCTAGTTTTATTGAGGGAGCGCCACTCTATTTTTTTTTAAGGTGAAGAGTCCCAGGCTAGTTTTCTTTTTCTGTTGTAGACAAACCTGAACGAGCGGTTTTTTATTGTAATATAATGGCAATGGGGCGTAATTTGTCCACTTAAAACTTATCTAACGGCTCTGATATTTTAGTTTATAAATTAAATGGTCGGATGTTTCTATTTATTGTGGGATTTTCTACCCTATTTCTCTTTTCTCTGGTGAACCCATCAAGTATTTTTATATATAAATAGATGATATTCATGCAGAACCTACTACCAAACTAACATCTATTACTAAGTGAACTCGATGTATTTCTACTTATTTAACCATTATATATGTTGTAGTAAAAAATTCATAAAATTTCCATATTTAAATAAAGAATTAATATGACTCAATAAGGATACAAATGGTCTATGATTTTCAACAAAACCTATTGTTGGAATAACAATGAATTTTTAAGATATAAATAAATAAATACTTTAGGTGATTACCCGCACAACTATGTTCGTAAAACTATTATACTTATAAATGTCATCATTACTTTGGTACAATATTCCTTTAGACAAGTAAAATATTATGTTCTAATTATTAAACTTCATATAATTGTAGCCCGCGCAACGAGCTGGCCACTCTACTAGTTTCTATAAAAAAGATTGCGCATGGCCAGATATTTTATTATATGCTAGAGGTATTTGACTGGCTAACCAGAAAAAGGAAACTTTGGTCAGAAAATCTAACAAAAAAATATATGATTGTTAATTTCGACCGATTAAAAAATTGCTTAAAAATCTAACAAATATAAAGAAGCATATGATTGTTGATTTGATAGTTTGTAGTTGGCATGTCGCTCAATCGATGTATGTAGGTAGGACTGCAGTTAGACAAAGATTGAATCCCCAGGTTGGAAGGTTATGTTTGTTCGTCGTTTGTCTGCTTGAACTTTCGTAATGTTGTGAGCAAATCTGAGATGTTAATTCAAAACTTGTTAGATGAGTTTACGTTCCTCGAGCCAGTCCTTTAGTGCAGGAAACTTGCAAGTAGAAGCTGCTTCGATGCCGAGTGTCGTGGTTCATGGCCATATACTGCCGCGAAAGGAGAGGATCTGGCAGCGAATGGTAGCTCGAATTGTAATATAACTCTACCAGGGACAAGACTCCATCCACTCGGGCATGCTTGAATGAAGCAGCGTAATAAATCTGCAAACGCCGGTTCACGCGGCGCACACAAATAATTTGAAAGTTATTGCGTACAAAAAATAATCAAACAAAGAGCTACCTCCAAAATTTTCTTGTGAAAACGTGATCACGATCCGAGATGATCACTTCCGGCACGGAAATATTGTGTGGAGCCATGGTTCAACCGAACCCACGCTCGAAGTCGTACATCATCTAATGCCATTTTTGGATATATGTGCATGGCGAGGTTTGGAGGGAAAGATCAAATGTTGTTTATATGCTACAGTGCTAAGAATGTTCAACCTTGGCTGTTGGCAGAGGGGAAAGGGTGAGTCAAGGGTAGAAATTGAGCATATCTGGTGAATTTATCGATGAGCATGAGAATGCAGTTGGATTTGTTGAACTGTGGTAAGCCATCGATAGAATCCATAGTCCCCAATTGTCAATTACCTTCAGGTAAAGGCAATGGCTCTAGCAAACCGGGGTACATCACCCATTCTGGCTTTGCCTGTTGACACGTTGCACAAGGCTGCACGTACCTACGGATGTGGTCCCGCATCTTGGTTCAAGGGAATAGGTATCGTAGACGACGATATGTGACTCGGAACCCTGAATGCCCTCTAATTGAACTATGATGAAATGCTTGGGAACTTCCGGTTGTAATTCAGGTGCTCCTCCAAGCCATAATTTGTTTCTGAAATACAGAAGTCGGATTTGTCAAAATTTTCTGAACTTGGGCGTTGTTGGCGTAACTAGCAGTAATATCATCTAGCCAGGCTGGCTTGCAAATGGAAATCACTGCCAGACTATCCTCTGTATGCAGCCACCGGGAGAGGGCGTCTACAGCACCATTGGTCATCCCTTGTCTGTAGAAGATCTAGTACTAAAGGCCCAAGAGTTTTGTGAAAGCTTTTTGTTGCAACAGTTTGGACAAAGATCATCCTGGTGGACTATGCTTTGTTGATTTGTGCGGATGAGGAACTCGCCTATCTGCAAGTACGGTCGCCACTGCTCCACAACCACTAAAATTACCATGAACTCTTTTTCGTAGGTCGATATGCCTCTATTTTTGGGTCCCAGTGGCTTGCTCATGTAAGCGATCGGGTGTCCTCCTTTGTATAGAAAAACATGCACACCATATTCACAGTTGTGTGGGTCGATCGTGAAATTTTTACTAAAATCTAGTAACTGAAGAACATATGTTGACGTCAAGCTTTTCTGCAGTAGTCTGAATGCAGTTCAGTGGGCCGCGGTGGTCACAAGCTCTCCGTGGTGGCAAAGTCTTGGGCTCTTCGAATACTTCAGTAAAGTGTTCTAGTACACGCAGGATGCTGGGTGCTATTGTTGTATCTGTTGTGTACCATCTTCAGACAGAGCAGATAAATGAACTACATATGCAACTGAACCTTGTTTGTCGGATTTCAAGAGTTCAGTAGTTGAAATATCAGAGCATTGTTAGCCTGAAGTTCCACTTGCCCTGTCACTTTAGTCAAGGATAGATGTTGTGCCTCCCAGTCGGCATACATGGTGTTGTGCTTCCTGAGCCAATACATGCCTAGTATAGCGTCGTTTCTCCATGCGCTTTATACCATTATGACCTAAGCAGTAGTGCTACAAGTATGTGGTACTATCATTATTAACTTTGTATCTTTTGATATCCATATTATGAACATGTGTATCACTACGATCGGGATTCAACAAGAATAAATCATTCACAGTGGGTGCATGACCATAAAAGATATTATTCATGTAAATAGAACAGTCATTATTTTTCTGTTTTAAATGGATAACTGTCTCATAATAAACACGATCCGGATATAAAGTTCATTCTCAACACAGGCACCAAATAACAATTATTTAGCTTTAAAACTAATCATGAAGGTAAATGTAGACGAGAGTGGCAACTAGCTTGCCAATCTTCTTCAAGTTTCCCTTCTTTCCCTTGCGTTTATTGAAACTAGCGGTCATTTTTGCGTCAATACTTGATGCTCCTGTTGATTTTACTTCCGCGGCCTTAAGTATTGTGAAAAGCTTAGGGGTCATCTTCTCCATCCCTTGCATATTATAGTTCACCATAAAGCTCTTGTAGCTTGATGGAAGTGACTGGAGAAATCTGTCAATCGCTACTTCATTCAGAAGATTAACTCCCAACTGGTTCAAGTGATTGTAGTACCCAGACATCTTGAGTACGTGCTCACTAGCAGAGCTGTTCTCCTCCATCTTGCAGCTAAAGAACTTATCGGGGGTGACATACCTCTCAACCTGGGCATGAGCCTGAAATACCAATTTTATCTCCCGGAACATTTCATATGCTCCGTGGTGCTCAAAAAATCTTTTAAGCCCGGTTCTAAGCTGCAAAGCATGGTGCACTAAACTATCGTGTAGTCATCATTTCTTGTCTGCCACACGTTTATAGCGTCTAGATTTGCGGGAGCGGGTGGCTCATCTAGCGGTGCATCAAGGACATAAGACTTTTGTGCAGCAGTGAGGATAATCGTCAGATTACGAACCCAGTCCGCATAGCTGCTTCCATCATCTTTCAACTTTTGTTTCTCTAGGAATCTATTAGAATTCAAGGGAGCTACAGCACAAGCCATTGATCTACAACATAAATTTGCAAAGACATTTAGACTAAGTTCATGATAATTGATTTAGTTAATCAAATTACTAATGAACTCCCACTAAAATCAACATCCCTCGAGTTGTCTAAGTGTTACATGATCCAAATCAGCTAACCCATGTCCTATCATCACATGAGATGGGGTGGTCATCAATGCTGAACATTTGCAAGTTGATCATATCTACTATATGACTCTTGTTTGACCATTCGGTCCTCCGTGTTCCGAGGCCATGTTTGTACATGTTAGGCTCATCAAGTTAAACTCAAGTATTCTACATGTGTAAAACTAGCATACACACGTTGTATGTGAACGAAGAGACTATCACACCCGATCATCACAAGGTGCTTCGAAACGACGAACTTCCACAATGGTGCATACTTAGGGAGAACACCTTTTATCTTGAAATTAAGTGAAGGTGTCATCTTATAATACTAGACTACTGGGAAAAGGCCAATAGGTGAACTCAATTTAGTGGCGGACAATGCCAGGCACCCGCCACTGCTATGTAGGAAAAGGAGTGGTGGGTAATAAAACCGACCCGCCACTGCTATCGTCATAGTAGAGGCGGGCGCGACAAGCCACCTGCCACAAGTGAACTCTCCCAAATTTGCCCGCATGGTGAAAGTGAGCAGTCGCGGGCAGTAACGATCACCTGCCATAGTTGTATAAGGCATCAGTGGCGGGCTCTATGTATGTCTGTCACAGATAATCTGCGATGAACAGTCCAAAAAATGTATTTTTCCTATCTCGTGGCGGGTGCTCATTACCGCCCGTCACACCGAGAACACATTTTGTCAACCCACGAGCACCCTGTCCCACCACACTTCACTCACTCACTCACCGTAACTCTCCCCCATGGATCTCGCTCTCGGCCCTGCCGTCACCTCTGCCTCGCAGTCCTCTTCGCCGGCCCCGTCGGCCATGCCTTCCTCTTCGCTGGCTTCGTCAGCCCCGCCGTCCTCTTCGCCATCCCTGTCTGCCCCACCATCTCCATTGCCATGTGATCAGGTATGACGTCGTCGTCCCCACCGTCACCCACACCAACGGCCACGGCCGCCACCAACACCCACGGCCATGGCCACCACCCACATTGGTAGGGGAGCTAGGGTTAGAGTTACGAGTACGTGGGTTACGGGTACGCTTATCGTAGATTGCTTGTGATACGTATTGTGTTCTATTACATTTTTTTGGTAGGGTTATGGCTAGTGTTTGTAGATCGTAGATTGCTTCTCTTTTGTATTGTGTTCTATTACACTTTTTTGTTGGTAGGGTTATGGCTAGGGTTTGTAGATCCTAGATTGCTTGTGATTCGTAGTGTGTTCTACTACATTTTTTTGTTGGTAGGATTATGGCTAGGGTTTGTAGATCGTAGATTGCTTGTGATTCATAATGTGTTCTGTTACATTTTTTGTTGGTATATTGTAGGAAGTTTCTTATTCGTAGATCATAGACCGTAGATTATAGGAAATTTCTTATTCTTATTATTAGACATTAGATTGTCCGTGATTTCTATTGTGTTCTAGTACATTTTTTTCGTAGACCATAGATTGTTTGTGATTCGTATTCATATTGTAAACTGCATATTGTTTACGGGGATTCATAGTAAGAGTTAATATTTTAAAGCAGAGTTGATGCTCAAATTTTAATGTAGTGTTGTTGATATTGTTAGCTACACTTTTTGTTCATAGATTGTAGGAACTTACTGATTCATATTCGTCGATCGTAGACCGTAGATTATAGGAACTTTCTTCAAAGGGATTCATAATAAGAGCTAATGTTTTGGTGAAATGTTGATTTATTTCCGTTTCACCAAATTTCTAGCACTTAATATGTCCATTTTAAAGCAGAGTTCATGCCCAAATTTTAATATAATGTTGTTGAAACTTAGCCATGTAGCTATTTAATGTTTTTTCTCATGGTAACTTAATTAGTCTAGTGATAATGTTAGCTACATTTTTTGTTGTTTTCATGTAGTATCTAAATCCACATACTGAGATTAGAGTTTTTGTTTTCAAGGAGGATACCGACTATTGTCGTAGGGGTTGTCCTTCCTTTTCTCCTCTGCTGGGAACTTGGTAAAGCAGGAGGAGAAGTTGAAGGACGACCTTCACCAACGGTCGAAATAACATTGAGTGTACATCATATATACAACCACTTGGGATATGAACCGACTATTGTCGTAGAGGGTCATTCTGGCCTCCTCCTCCTCCTCCGAATTGCTGGGAAAGGAGAAGGACAAGGTGAAGAACGACCAGCACCAACAGTCGAAGTACCAGTCATCGAGTGCCCAACATATGTACAACCACTTAAGAGTGAGAACTTCCCACACGAAGAAATACATTGAGGGTTGCCTGCCATACACAGTTTTATCTTCTTACATAGTTGCTTCCATGATAAATATGGTTTTATCTAGCTATCAACTTTTGCGATTTAGATGGAGGAGATGAGACGCCTTGTTACGACTCCTACAGCCCTAGAAGCCATCTCGAGGCTGGTTGGGTACATCGTGTTTGCGCTCACCTATGCGGAGAGGACCCTAGCAGACACCCAGAAGGCTCTACAATATGCTGAGAGCGCTGAAGGATCTCCCAATCTTGCGAGAGAAGGCACTAGGAGCACCAAAGCTGCTGTAGAGAGTGCGCGAGGAGCCGTCATGGATGCCGAGACAGTTCTTGAAACTGCCAAGTCCGTCCTAGCCGAGGTCAAGAAGATTATTAGAGATGAGGACAACTCTTCGTAGACTTGAGCTTAATTTCAAGTTGCTATAATGAAGTTGAACTTTTGTTTTTCCATTATTTGTGCACTGCCATAATGTGGTCTCTATGATCAATGCTTTGAATGTAGTTTCTATGTTTCTATGAAATTTCCTATATGGCTTCGCTATATGCAGTTGGGAAAATTGTTGTTAGCTTGTTTATTGACTATGGTAACATGTGTTGCTCCTAATCTATGATACATCATAATGCATATGATCGAATATGTAAATTATTGCTGGTTATATGTATAGTTGTGGAGGTAGCCCAGGTTTCCCGCCATAATTACAACATCTAGTTGTGGCAGGCAAGGGCAGTTTGCCCGCCACAACTACAGCATCTAGCTGTGGCGAACGAGTGGAGATGCCCGCCACTGGAAATGCTCTACCAGTGGCGGGCGTGCACCCATCACTGATGTGGTACTAGTAGTGGCGGGAGGTCGGTGGCGGGCGCCCCTAGGTGGCTCGCCCGCCATTGCTAGCCTTTTTGCGCCCGCCACTACTAGACATTCCTGCAGTAGTGCTATCATCGTCCTAAGCAAAATAAGATGCCTAAAAGATAAACATCACATGCAATCAATATATGACATGATATGGCCATTATAATCTTGTGCTTTTGATCTCCATCTTCGAAGCACCTGCATGATCTCCATCGTCACAGGCATGACACCATGATCTCCATCATCATGATCTCCATCATAGTGCCGTCATGTGGTTATCTCCACCCACTATTGCTTCTACAACTATTGCTAACTCATAGCGATAAAGTAAAGCAATTACATGGCGTTTAATGATTGGCACGCAGGTCCTACAATAAATTAAAGATACCCCTATGGTTCCTGCCGGTTCCCGTAATCATCGACATGCAAGTCATGAACCTACTACAAAACATGATCATCTCATACCTCAACATATATCACGTCATGTTTTGGCCATACCACCTCAACATGCCCTGCAAAAACAAGTTAGTCGTCCTCTAATTGTTGTTGCAACTTTTACGTGGCTGTTAGGGCAGACTAGAAGAACCGTTCTTATCTACACAAAGCCACAATGATGATAAACGAGTTGCCTTTTAACCTTCTACAAGGACCGCCGTTGTCAAAGCATATTCCACTAAGATGGGAGACAGACACCCGGCAGCCACTTTTACGCAATACAACTTGCATGTTAGTCAGTGGATCTGGTCTCTTGTGCGAGGACAAGTGAGATTGGTCCGAGCTGCTTCATCCCATAATACCGCTGAATCCAAATAAGATAAGGGAGGTAAGCAATCTAAACATCAATGCCCACAACATCTTTGTGTTCTACTCGTGCATATACATCTACGCATAGACCTAGCTCATGATGCCATTGAAGGGTAACGTTGCATGAAAATAATAATAAAAAATCCTACGAAGCACCCAAGAACTAATCTAGGAGATGCATAGCAACGAGACGGGAGTGTGTCCATGTAACCTTGTAGACCGAAAGCGCTAGCATATGTAACGCGGTTGATGTAGTCGTACTCTTCACGATCCAATCAGGATCCAATCCGATCTAGTGTAGAATGGACGGCACCTCCGAGATTAGCATACATTCAGCTCGATGGAGTCCTCTCCTTCTTGATCCAGCAATCAAGGGAGAGGAGGTAGATGAGATCGGGACCAGCCCAATGGCCAGGTGGTGGTGGTTGATACGTCTCCGTCGTATCTACTTTTCCTAACACTTTTGCTCTTGTTTTGGACTCTAATTTGTATGATTTGAATGAAACTAACCCCGGACTAACGCTGTTTTCAGCAGAACTACCATTGTGTTGTTTTTGTGCAGAAATAAAAGTTCTCGGAATGGAATGAAACTTTTTGGGGAATTATTTTATAATAAAAGGAAAATACTGGAGCCAAGGACCACCGGAGGGGGCCCCTGGTTGAGCACAACCCACCATGGCGCGCCACCCCCTCCAAGCGCGCCCAGGTGGGTTGTGCCTACCTGGTGGGCCCGTAGACCCTAATTCCAACTCCTTAAATACCTATTTGCGGAGAAAAAAATCAGGGAGGAAGAATTATCTCGTTTCATGAGACGGAGCCACCGCCGCCTCCTGTTCTTCATCGGGAGGCCAGATCTGGAGTCCGTTCTGGGCTCCGGAGAGGGGAATCTTCGATCTTCGTCATCACCAACCCTCCTTCATCGCCAATTCCATGATGCTCCCCACCGGGAGTGAGTAATTCCTTCGTAGGCTCGCTGGTCGGTGAGGAGTTGGATGAGATTCATCATGTAATCAAGTTAGTTTTGTTAGGGCTTGAGCCCTAGTATCAACTATGTTCTGAGATTGATGTTGCTATGACTTTTCCATGCTTAATGCTTGTCACTAGGGCCCGAGTGCCATGATTTCAGATCTGAACAATTTATGTTTTCACCATTATATCTATGTTCTAGATCCGATATTGGTAGTCATATGCACCTGCTATGTGTTATGATCCATAAACCCCGGGGTGACAATAACCGGGATAGTTTCAGGTGATGACCGTAGTTTGAGGAGTTCGTGTATTCACTATGTGTTAATGCTTTGTTCCGGTTCTCTATTAAAAGAAGGCCTTAATATCCCTTAGTTTCCTTATGGACCCCGCTGCCACGGGAGGGTAGGACAAAAGATGTCATACAAGTTCTTTTACAAAAGCACGTATGACTATTTACGGAATACATGCCTACGTTATATTTATGAACTGGACCTAGTTCTGTATCGCCCTAGATTATTTCTATTATATGATGAATATCATCCAACGAATTCACCGATCCAATGACCATGATTTTTCCACATATTGTTCTTGCTAAGTTACTATTGCTTCTGTTACTGTTACACTTGCTACAAAACCATTGCTATTACTGTTACTCCTACTTTTACCATTACCACTCCTATCAAAATTATCATACTACTGTGCTACTGATCACTTTGCTGCAGATATTTAATCTCCAGGTGTGGTTGAATTGACAACTCAACTGCTAATACTTGCAAATATTCTTTGGCTCCCCTTCTGTCGAATCTATAAATTTGGGTTGAATACTCTATCCTCGAAAATTGTTGTGATCCCCTATACTTGTGGGTTATCAAGACCTTTTTCTGGCGCCGTTGCCGGTGAGCATAGCTATATTTGTTGAGTCACTTGGGATTATTATCAATTTATCACCATGAAGAATCTAAAGGATACTAAAACCAAGATCATTCCCTCTAAGACGAGGGGAGGTAAGGAACTGCCATCACACTCTACACTTGATTCACCTTCTGTTTTGAGTAGACTTGCAACACCACCACATGCTATTAATCCTGATATGTCACAAGTTATTGATGATGTTACTTCTGGTTTGAATGCTACTCATGATAATGCTAGTACTTTGCTTGATGATAATGTGCCACTAGGTGAATTTCTTGATGAACAAATTGCTAGAGCTAAAGAGAATGAAATTACTCAAACTGATGAGATCACTGAAACTGATGAAGTACTTGAAACTGAAAATCTTGAAACACCTGTGAGACCTAGATCTTCTAGATATGAATTGCCTAAGATACCTGAAGGTTATGTTATGGATGAGGAGATAGTTAGAGACTTTCTTGCTTGCAATGACAGAGATGATCTTAAGAAATTATTATGCAAACTGAAAGAAAAATCTTTGAATGCTAGAATGAAATGTGATCCCAAGTTTGCTACTTCACCTATCTTTGTTACCGATAAGGATTATGATTTCTCCGTCGACCCAGAGTTTAATTACTTTGGTTGAATCTTATCCTTTCCATGGCTATGAAATTGAAACTGTAGTGGCACATCTCACTAAATTAAATGATATAGCCACCCTTTTTGCTCATGATGAGAAAATTCGCTATTATTATATTCTCAAGTTATTTCCGTTCTCATTAAAGGGTGATGCTAAGATATGGTGCAATACTCTTGCTCCTGGTTGTGTGCGTAGTCCCCAGGATATGATTTACTGCTTCTCTGAAAAATATTTTCCTTCTCATAAGAAACAAGCTGCCTTACAGGAGATATTTAACTTTGTGCAAATTGAAGAAGAGAGTCTCCCACAAGCTTGGGGGAGGCTTCTCCAATTACTTAATGCTTTGCCAGATCATCCACTTAAGAAAAATGAAATACTTGATATCTTCTATAATGGACTAACCGATGCTTCTAGGGACTTCCTAGATAGTTATGCTGGTTGTGTTTTCAGGAAACAATCTGTTGAACGAGCTGAGGAATTATTGAATAATATATTGAAAAATTATTATGATTGGACTCTTCCAGAACCACCGCCTAAACCCACTCCGAAGAAGAGGGGTACACTACTGGAATCCACTTCTTTGCCGTCTGCTAATTCTTTGCCGTCCGCTTGCTGATGGCAAATAAGGTCTTTGCCGTGAGCCACAAGAAAACGAACGGCAAAGATGTGGCTGATGACAAACAATGTCTTTGCCGTCCGCTGGCTGACGGCAAAGAATCTTTGCCGTCCGCTAGCAGACGGCAAAGAGGTGGGTGGGTCCAGTTATTGTTTAACCAACTCAAGCCCACCGGCCCCACCTCTTTGCCGTCCGCAAGCGGACGGAAAAGAAACTTTGCCGACCGTTGGCTGACGGCAAAGAGGCGGGTACGTTAACGGCCGTCCCGCCCCCTCCCTTCTCTCCATGCTCTCATTCCTCCCCACCCACACCCACACCCGCGCCGCCGCTGCCGACCCCGTCTGCCGTAGCCGGCCGCCCCGCCGCCCCGCACCCCTCCCCTGCGCCCCCCGACCTCCACCGCACCCCCGCCGCCCCTCCACGTCGCCCCGCCCCCCGCCCCTCCCCTCCGTCGCCATCCCCCACCCACACCGGCCGCGCCGCCGCCGCCGACCCCGTCCGGCGTAGCCGGCCGCCCCGCCGCCCCGCACCACTCCCCGACCTCCACCGCGGCCCCGCCGCCTCTTCCACGTCGGGCAGCCGCGCCGCGGCCGTCCCCGCCCCTTCCTGCCGCGGCCGTTCCCGCCCCGTCGCCGTCCCCGCCCCATCCCGCCGTGGCCGTCCGGCCTCCCCCTCCACCGGGTCGCCGCCTCCTCCAGCGGCCGCCGCCCCTCCACCAGGTGAGCTCCTCCCTTTTTTTTGTTTAATTAGTTTCTTTTTGTTTTTTTAGTTTAGTTTCTGTTTTAGTTATAGTTTTAGTTTAGTTTTAGTTTTAGTTTAGATTATTTTAGATTAGTTTTAGTTTTAGTTTATTTTAGTTTAGTTTATTTTAGATTAGTTTTAGTTTTAGTTTATTTTAGTTTAGTTTATTTTAGATTAGTTTTAGTTTTAGTTTAGAAGAAGAAGTAGAAGGAGGAGGGAGGAACAGGAGGAGGGAGAAGAAGAAAGAAGAAAAGAAGAAGAAGTGGAAAAGGAGAAGAAGAAGAAGAAGAAGAAGAAGAAGAAGAAGAAGAAGAAGAGGAGGAGGAGGAGGAGGAGGAGGAGGAGAAGAAAGAAGAAGAAGAAAGAAGAAGAAGAAGAAGAAGAAGAAGAAGAAGAAGAAGAAGAAGAAGAAGAAGAAGAAGAAGAAGAAGAAGAAGAAGAAGAAGAAGAAGAAAGAGAAAATGGAGGAGAAGAAGAAGAAGAGAAGAAGAAGAAAAGAGGAGAGGAGGGAAGAAGAAGAGAAGAAAAGAAGAAAAGGCACAAAAGATACCCACGACCCCCCGACACCCGACACCCGGCACGACACCCCGACCCCGACCCCCGACCCCCGACACCACACCCCGACCTTGACCCCCGACCAACCGACACCCTGACACACCACCCCGACCCCGACCCGACCCCGACACCCTGACACCCCGACCCCGACATGACACCCCGCACGACAACCCCGACCCCGACCCCGACACCGACACCCTGACACAAACACCCGACCGACCGACCACCGACACCCCGACACCTGAGCACACCGACCACCGACACCCTGACACCACACCCACCCTTACCCCCGACCCCCGACACCCTGACACCACACCCGATCCACACCCGACCCTGACACCCTGACACCCCGATCCAGACACGACACCCCGACCTGACACCCGACACCCCGATCCAGACACGACACCCAGACCCGACACCCTGACACCACACCCCGACCCCATATATATTTGTGTTGATCGGGTGTATTTTTATTATGTTCATGATTATGATACACTTAAATTATATACATATTATTATGTTCATGTCAGGTATCCAAATTTTTTATGTTGTACTAATTTTGTTTACTTTTTGTCATTGCAGGTGTTGACAGGATGGTGGGCAAGGGTCCAGAGCGCCCCGAACCTCCTGCGAGCGCTACTGGGAGGGGTGGTTGCGTTATTGCAGCGCAGCCCCTCCGGAGAGCGGTGCAGGATGGTATGCAGACAGCTACGGCGGGCGCTTCTTCTACGGTTGGGAGAGGTCGGGGGAGGACGAAGAAGGCTGGTAGAGGTGGACGTGGTAGTGGGAGAGGTAGGAAGGCTGCTACGCCTTCCTCGCCGCCACCCTCAGCTGATTCACCCGACCACAGGAGTGCTTCATCTTACGTGGACCCTCGGACTCCGGTCCATGAGCCTCCGATCGCTGATCCTTCGCCCCACCAGACTCGGGTCGCCGACACTTCGCCCCACGTGAGTCCGGTCCTAGAGTCTTCATCCCAGAAGACTCCGGTCATGGGGTCTTCATCCCAGAAGACTCCGGTCATGGGGTCTTCGTCCCAGGTCCCGGAGTCTTCGTCCTAGAAGACTCCGATCCCGGAGTCTTCTTCCCACGAGACTCCGGAGGCTAGTGGCTCGGAGGATGGTAGCGAGGACACCTTTTCAGAAGATAGCTACAGCGACGACGAGCTAGTTGAGAAGGGCAAGAAGGTCTACAAGCGTGGCTGTACAAAGCTCCCGCCCGTGCCGACGACCCCCGACCAGAGGTGGTTGATTACGCCTAAAGGGTTGAAGTAAGTGCATTTACTATTTTTTTAACCTTTTGCCTTCATGTTCCTTCAAATTAATATCTAATGCGTTGGCCTTGTCATAATGCAGGGGCTGGGTACGCCCCCGTGGTTCCCGTAGGCCCAACCAGGTCCTTGGTGTGGTTTGCCGGCAGCACTTCCCTAGGTGGGTCACGTTGCCCGGTGAGGGTCAGGTTCCACAGCTAGCACTGACCTGGGAGCTGTACTCGGTTGCCCCGGCCCCGCGGGAGGAGAGGGTCGACGGTGTCTTGTGCGAGACGGTGGCCGACATTGTGTTCCGTCAGTTTTGGGTAATTTCTCCTTTACGAAATTAAAAATCAACAATACCTAGTGATTGTACTAATCAGTGTTGTCTTGTTTGATTGCAGACCTTCTACAGGGTTTCAGAGGGAGAGCAGGAGGCTGCGTGTATGGTTGTCGAGAATGAGTGCAAGCGCCTACTTCAGAACTTAAGGCACGAGGCTCGGGTGCAGGCCGTTCGAGACTACTACGCCTCGAAGGGTATTAGGAGGGGCAAGCAGAAGTGTCGCGGCAAGTTTCTGAGTAAGGAGAAGTACATGCAGGTAATTACCTATTCTTAAGGCCTTGAACTTAGTTTTCTTGATTTGATTCATAGACATAGCGCTGAAATTTCTCTTGACTCACTTAGGTGCCGCCGAGATGGTGTGTGGATAAGATGGACTGTTGGGAAGCATTGGTGGATGCGTGGTGCTCTGCCCAATGGAAAGTCGAACACCAAAGGGCCAAGGATAAGCGCGACCAAATGGAAGGTGTGCCACACCATCAAGGGAGCTCCAACCTGTTTGAGTACAGGGATAACTGGGTATGTGGTTTGCTACATGATTCATGCAATTCATTCTTCATGCTAGATAGTTCATTTATGACATATTTAGCTCTAAAATGACATAATAACCTTAGATAGCTCTATAAAATGACTTAATATGCTTTAGTCAGTTAAAAAATGGCATAACTACCTTCGATAGCTCAATAACGACCTAAACTAATCTTAGCTAGTTCATTCATGACATAATTAGCTCTAAAATGACATAATAACCTAAGATAGCTCTATAGAATGCCTAAATATGCTATAGATAGCTCTAAAATGACATAATAACCTTGGATAGCTCAATAATGACATAATTAGCATACTTTGGTCAAAAATGGCATAATAATCTTGGTTACCTCGAAAATGACCTAAACTTAGCTTATTTTCCTCGAAAATGACATAATAACCTTTCTTAGCTCCAAAATGACCTATTTACATAGCAATATCATTCTTCATGCTAGCTTGAGCCCTTAACTAATATTTTGTTCCTCTCTCTCAGGCGCACCACCACAAGAAGCCTATGCCAGGTCTGTTCGACCTCTATGGCATGGCCCATATGGCCCCGTACAAGAAGGCCAAGCCATTCACGCAGTCTGACCTAGATGATCCAGAGAACTTCACCAACAAGACCTCCCACCACAAGCTTGTGAAGTACAGACACGAGGGGAAGGCGAGGAAAGGGGAGGACTTGAACCCGATCTAGGATCCTTTTAATACAGAGCTGGTGATGATATCTGGTGGCGGGAGGTCCCATGGCTCTCTAGCCATTGGTGATGGACTGATACGTTGTCCTAAGACTCTCCCGCAGATCAAGAAGCGCCTGAGTAGCTCTGATCCTGAGATAACGCCTTGTGCACGGCCCGCGGAGATCGCCATGGCGGTTAGTTATACGGACTCTCTCACCTTTCCTCCATTACATTGTGTGTGTGTCCGACTATGATTACAATGCTAATGAGGAGTGGTGTGTTGCAGGCTATTGTTGAGAAAGAGAGATTGAAGACAAAGGAGCTTCTGGAGGAGGCAAAAAGGGAGGCACAAAGGGAGGCGGCGGAGAGGGAGAGGGAGATGGAGGAGAAGATGGCTAAGCTGTTGGAGGAGGAGAGGAACCGGAACGACAGCGCTAACCGGGCCCTATACGAGCTCATCGTGGTACGTTTCTCGTGCATATTAGCCCAATCATGCACGTAATGTTCGCATTACTATCTAATATGACTGACTCGTGACAACCAAATGTGCAGAGCTTGTGCGAGAAAAACGGTCAGGCCCCTTCGCCGCTACCCCAGATTGCTCCGGCGACCACGGTGAGTTTGATTTGAATGGTCGTTGCATACTACTATTCACATTTCAGTTTGCGAACTTGCTAATGAGACATTATGGGAAATGATCTTTGGTGCAGCATGGCTCCCGACAAGCATCGACCACTCCTTCTGCCAATGCCGGAACCCCGACCGGTCCTTCACCTCCGTCTGGCACTGGCGCAGCCCCGACCATTCCTACATCTCCGTGATAACGGTATTTTTCTTCTTAATTAGCGTGTTTAGTTCATTTATGACATAATTTAGCCTATTTAGTCCACAAATGACATAATAAGATGAAGAAAATCAAGGAAGAGGAAGGAAAGAAGGAATAGGAAGAAAAGAAGAAGAAGAAGAAGAAGGAGAAGAAGAAGAAGATCTTCTTCTCCTTCTTCTTCTTCTTCTTCTTCTTCTTCTTCTTCTTCTTCTTCTTCTAGTTTTCTTCTTCTTCTTCTTCTTCTCCAAAATGAAGTTAGCTCTAAGTTATATCAAAAATGGCATAATATGCTTAGTTAGGGTTCTTCTTTTCTTCTCCTTCTTTTTCTTCTTCTTCTTCTTCTTTTTTTCTTCTTCTTCTAGTTTTCTTCTTCTTCTTCTTCTCCAAAATGAAGTAAGCTCTAAGTTATATCTCATAATATGCTTAGTTAGGTCAAAAATGGCATAATTAGCTAGGTAAGCTCAAAAATGGCATTTTTCTTCTTATTTAGCCTATTTAGTCCCTTTGACATAATTTATTGCTTTTAGTCCACAAATGACATATAAGATGAAGAAAATCCAGGAAGAGGACGAAAAGAAGGAATAGGAAGAAAAGAAGAGAAAAAAAAGAAGAAGAGAGAAGAAGAACTTCTTCTTCTTCTTGTTCTTCTTCTTCTTCTTCTAGTATCTTCTTCTTCTTCTTCTTCTTCTTCTAGTTTTCTTCTTCTTCTCCAAAATGAAGTTAGCTCTAAGTATATAAAAAATGGCATAATATGCTTAGTTCACTCAAAAATGGCACAATTACTAGGTTAGCTCCATTTTACCTAAGTATGCTTACTTCTTCTTCTCTCATTTTCTCTTCTTCTGATTCTAGTCTTCTCTCTTCTAACTTTCTTGTTTCCATTTTGCAGATTTAATTCATTGGAGGGAAGCTTGCATGGATGCATGGAGTGCTTGTTTCCCTTATCTTTTTTTCGTTTGTATCGATGAAAAATGTGGAACTTGTTATATGGATGCATGGAACAATGTGTTGGATGAACATTGTGATATGTAATATGTATATATGGATGGAACTATGTTTCTTATGTATATATGTATGTTGTCATGGATGGAGATAGATATGTATATGTATATCTGTGTGTTGGATACATCATATATGTATATCTGTGTGTGCCTGTGAAAAAAATATATATATGTATATCTGTGTTTGAAACCCTGTCAAATTAAATGGATTCAAATAAAAACAGGGGATACATAGCCTCTTTGCCGTCTGCTAGCGGACGGCAAAGAGCTTTGCCGTCCGCTAGCAGACGGCAAAGAGGACAAGTGGCAGCTACCTGTGAAACCTGGGAACACTAGTTGCCTATTTGGTCACTTTGCCGTCTGCCAGCAGATGGCAAAGATTCAAATCACTTTGCCATCTGCCAGAGAACGGCATAGCTGGCCACGTGGCAGCTTCCCAGTACTGCCTAGCTGAGCTGTTTGCCATCTGTCAGCGGACGGCAAAGAGCTTTGACTCTTTGCCGTCCGCTGGCAGACGGCAAAGAGCGCCGTTAACCCCCTAACGGCTCTCACGCCACCGCACTGCCGTCCATTGTCTTTGCCGTCTGCTGGCCTCGGATGGCGAACGGCACAATCCTTTGCCGTCCATTTCCAGGAAGCGGACGGCAAAGAAGGCCTTTGCTGGCACGTGTTCAGCCGGAAAGTTTGCCGTCTGCTGGCGGATGGCAAAGATGTTTGCCGTCCGTGATCCATGCCTTTGCCATCCGCCATGGCAGACGGCAAAGAAGCTGATTCCAGTAGTGGTATCTTATATCTCTGTCCTGAAGATATGCAAGAGGCAAAGAAAAGTATGAAGGAAAAAATATTAAAGTAGTGGATGTTAAGAATTTACTGCCTATTGAAGAAATACATGGACTTGATACACCACCCCCACAGGTGGTAGAGGTAAACTCTTTAATGAAATTTGATGAAGGTGATATCCCTTATAATAAACATCCTAGCCAATGCTTATATAAGTTTGATAACTACATTAGAAAACAAGATCACTTCAATGCCATTGTTATGAAACAATTGAAATATAATTCTGATATGATTACTCGCTTGAGTGACTTTTTATTTAGAATTAGTAATGATGTTAGAGGTGTGCGACAACATGCCTCTATGGTCCAAACCCAGTTAGAACAAGTTGCTAAATCTCAAAGAGAATTGCTTAATGAAATGAATAATAATATGAATGATTTTGCTGTTAGAGTAGCCACTAGAGGAGGTAAAATTACTCAGGAACCACTTTATCCTGAAGGACACCCTAAAAGAATTGAACAAGACTCTCAAATAATTAATACTGATGCACCTAGTCCTTCTAAAAAGAAAAAGAAAAAGAAAAATGATAGGACTTTGCATACCTCCAGTGAACCTGAGATAGAAAAACCTTCTGAAGATAACAATGATGTCTCTATTTCTGATGCTGAAACTCAATCTGGTAATGAACATCCACCTACTGATAATGAAAACAAAAATAATGTTGTTCATGAAGATACTCAACCAGATAATGATAAACAACCGGATAATGATGTTGAAATAGAACCAGTTGTTGATCTTGATAACCCACAACCTAAAAATAAAAGATATGATAAAAGAGACTTTGTTGCTAGAAAACATGGTAAAAAAAGAGAGCCATGGGTTCAGAAACCCATGCCCTTTCCACCTAAACCTTGCAAGAAAAAAGATGATGAAGAATTTGAACCCTTTGCTGAAATGCTTAGGCCAGTCTTTTTGCGTACTTGCTTGACTAATATTTTAAAGATGGCCCCTTATGCAAAATATATGAAAGACATCATCACTAATAAAAGAAAAATACCTAAAGCTGAAATCTCCACCATGCTTGCTAATTGTTCTTTTAAGGATGGAGTACCTAAAAAACTTGGAGATCCGGGAATACCAACTATACCTTGTTCCATCAAAAGAAATTATGTCAAAACTGCTTTATGTGATTTAGTAGCTGGTATTAGTGTCATGACTTTCTCTTTATATAAAAGACTTGATTTGAATAAACTCACACCTACTGAAATATCTTTGCAAATGGCTTACAAATCAACTGCCATACCTATAGGTATTTGTGAGGATGTGCCCGTTGTTGTGGCAAATGTTACTATCTTGTCAGACTTTGTTATACTTGAGATGCCCGAGGACGACAACATGTCGATTATCCTTGGTAGACCCTTTTTAAATACTGCAGGGGCTGTTATTGATTGCAATAAAAGCAAAGTCACTTTTCATATCAATGGTAATGAGCATACGGTGCACTTTCCGAAGAAACAATTCCAAGTGAATGGTATTAATGTTATTGAAAAATATCCGACACTCACTATTGGAAGTCTTCAACTACCTCTACCTACTGCCAAAAAGAAATATGAAATACTTATTGTTGGGGACATGCATATCCCCGTTGAGGTAACTTAGTGTTTTACGAAAGTTCTTCTGTTTCATGCTAATCGAAAGTGGTTGTTAATAAGACTTGATCAACCTTGTTAATGGATCATTTTTGAGAGGTATGAAGTTGATGAATTTAGTGAGTACAACCTTCTGCTCTCAACTTTTGTTTTCTGTTTTTCTTAGTTAAATAAAATAAAATGTCATGTTTACCCTATCTTCTGAATTTCCCGTGCAATAAAAAATTACGCAAAAATAAAATTTCTCAGAATGCCCTGAAATTTTAATACGATTATTTTTCTGAATATTTCTGAATTTTTAGTGCAAATAACATCAGAGGGGGGTGCACCTGGTGACCACAAGACACCAGGGCGCGCCAGCAACCCCAGGTGTGCCCTGGTGGGTTGTGGTCCCCACGTGGGTCCCCTCACTTATCTCTTCAGCCCATTCCTTCTCCTACCTCCAGAAAAAAATCACCATAGCTCTCTTTCTCGTGTTCTTGCTCTCAAACCAGCGGATTTCGATCTGTTTGCTCGAAGCTCCATTTCCAAAACTGTTTTGGGGGATTGCTATTTGGTATGTGACTCCCCCATTGCTCCAATTAGTTTTTGCTTTAGTGGTTTATATTTTGAATAATTTGCTACTCTTGGTGCTGCTATAAATGGGCTTGCATGTTGAATTCTTAGAGTTCTATGTAGTTTGAATGCTCAATATAGCCTCTAGGAATCCTTGTGAGTAGTTGTTATCAATCTTGGGAAGTTTGGTTGTCAAAAAATTTGTGAACTAAAAATTTCAGAATTTATTTATAGGAATAAGAAGAATTTCCTTGGAAGAATTTCTTCGAGGAGGAGGTCCTCGAAGGCATCATCGAGTACTAGCTCAATACGTCGGTCATATGTTGATTCAAGCGCAAGTTCAATACGGGGATGCTGCTATAAAATCATGCCTATGGCTGTGTGACTATTTCATGTTGAGTGCAGGTATTAAAGAAGAATTTGAGCAATATATTCACAACACCGAGCTCGGTCCCTACATTGAAGATAAGTGCATCGAGCATCTCAGTCTCACAGAAACGTTTACTAAAGAATTTAAATTTCATCCTCGTGAGTCTAGAGTTTCGTTTAAACTTTATGACCGTCCATTTACCATGCCTCTAGAGGTGTTTTTTGGTGTTTGCAAAAGTACATTTTGGGGTTCACTGGACGAGCCACCAAGATCTGAGTATGAGTCATTTTTTATTAGTCTTTGCTACGGTGAGGATAGAGGAGTGACACAAGCTAGGATAAAAAGCATTCATTTTCCATCAATTCATTACTTTGCACTCTTTAATGGCAAATGCACTGTGGACAAGCAAGATTGTAGCATACTGTGTGCCCCTGACTTGAGAGCCTCATAGTGACTACTCTGAACGGAATTAAACGTTATAACCTTGGAGCGGTCGTTGCATGAAGGTTGCAACATAATGCTGGATGTGGTCACTTTTATGGTGGGATTTATGCTTCCCGTTTAGCAAAGGAGGGTGTATCACCTTGGCCTAACGATCCAATCTTACCTAACCAGTACATAGACTTTGAGGCCATGACGCGTCATAAGTTCCTTAACTGCACAATCACTGATTATACTTATAACCTGAGGTTCAATAAAGAACCTATTGTACCTATTGTTTTGCCTACGCCTGCTCTCTTTGATTTCCACATCAAAAAGAGATACTTTGTTCTCAAGAACAAGGCCCGCGCGTACAAGGCAAAAGTTGAAACGGCTCGGCAGGCTGAGGAGGCTACACCTAGAGCCTCCGTGGGCTATCACGCAGACTATTATCCAGGGTACGGATGGTGATTACCAAGCTAGGCCAAAAGCCTAAGCTTGGGGGAGTACGTATTTCCATCGACATTACATTCATGTTCACACATTTCATTCCAGTTGTCGGTGTTCACGCTTTTTCATTGTATTGTCCATGCTAGATTTATTTTCTCGCTTTCTTCTTGTGTGTTTGAAAAACATTGAGAAAACACAAAAATATTTCTTACTTCTTTTCGGTTTTCCTTTCTAGTTTAATTAGATGTAGTATTAAAAGAAAACACAAAAAGATTTTTCGATTCTTCTTTTGCTTGTTGGGAGCTTTCCTGTGTAAATAGTTTTTCTCATTTTTGTTTTTCTTTATTTAATTTGCTTTCTTCAAGAAAAACTAAAAACTCCAAAAATATTTCAGTGTGTTTCTCTGAACTTCTTTTCTTTTTGTTGAGTCCTTCCAATGAGAAGACCACGATGAAAATGTTGAGTGGCTCTCGTATGTATTATTGTTGATATAATAAAGAGGCCATATTACCTTGTCATCTTCTTTTGAATAAAATGATTGCAGATTCCGGCTTAGTCCACGGCACTCTTGCACTATTATTATTTTCATATAATTCAGTAGTGCAAGTGAAAGGCAATGATGACGATACTTGATGAAGTGACTGTGCTAGAGAAAAGCGGGTATGAACTTGACTTGTTCTGCTTTTGTAAATATGTTTAACCTAGTATCCATGATTCAGCATATTATGATCAAACATGTTTGTGTTGGGGAACGTAGTATTTCAAAAAATTTACCTACGATCACGCAAGATCTATCTATGTGATGCATAGCAACGAGCGGGAGAGTGTGTCCACGTACCCTCGTAGACCGAAAGCGGAAGCATTTAGTAACGCGGTTGATGTAGTCGAACGTCTTCGCGATCCAACCGATCAAGTACCGAACGCACGGCACCTCCGCGATCTGCACACGTTCAGCTCGGTGACGTCCCTCGAACTCTAGATCCAGCTGAGGCCGAGGGAGTGTTTCGTCAGTACGACGGCGTGGTGACGGTGATGATGAAGTTACTGACGCAGGGCTTCGCCTAAGCACTACGACAATATGACCGAGGTGTGTAACTGTGGAGGGGGGCACCACACACGGCTAAGACAAATCTTCTCTTGTGTCTCTATGCGGTGCCCCCTGGCCACGTATATAAAGGATGGAGGGAGGAGGAGGCCGGCCCTCATAGGGTGCACCCAAAGTGTGGAGTCCTACTAGGACTCCCTAGTCCTAGTAGGATTCCACCTCCCAAATGGAATAGGAAAAGGGGAAGGGAGAAGGAGAAGGAAGGAAGGGGGCGCCCCCTTTCCCTAGCCCAATTCGGACCAGTCCATGGGGAAGGGGCGCAGCCACCCTTGAGGCCTTTCTCTCCTTTCCCGTATGGCCCATTAAGGTCCAATACGAATTCCCGTAACTCGCTGGTACTCCGAAAAATACCCGAATCACTCAGAACCTTTCCGATGTCTGAATATAGCCTTCCAATATATCCATCTTTACCTCTCGACCATTTCGAGACTCCTCGTTATGTCCCCGATCTCATCCGGGACTCCGAATAAACTTTGGTCATCAAATCACATAAACTCATAATACAAATCGTCATCGAACGTTAAGCGTGCGGACCCTACGGGTTCGAGAACTATGTAGACATGACCGAGACACATCTCCGGTCAATAACCAATAGCGGAACCTGGATGCTCATATTGGCTCCTACATATTCTACGAAGATCTTTATCGGTCAAACCGCATAACAACATATGTTATTCCCTTTGTTATCGGTATGTTACTTGCCCGAGATTCGATCGTCGGTATCATCATACCTAGTTCAATCTCGTTACCGGCAAGTCTCTTTACTCGTTCCGTAATGCATCATCCCGCAACTAACTCATTAGTCACATTGCTTGCAAGGCTTCATATGATGTGCATTACCGAGAGGGCCCAGAGATACCTCTCCAACAATCGGAGTGACAAATCCTAATCTCGATCTATGCGAACTCAACAAACACCATCAGAGACACCTATAGAGCATCTTTATAATCACCCAGTTACGTTGTGACGTTTGATAGCACACAAGGTGTTCCTCCGGTATTCGGGAGTTGCATAATCTCATAGTCAGAGGAACATGTATAAGTCATGAAGAAAGCAATAGCAATAAACTTAACGATCATTATGCTAAGCTAACAGATGGGTCTTGTCCATCACATCATTCTCCTAATGATGTGATCCCGTTTATCAAATGACAACACATGTCTATGTTCAGGAAACTTAACCATCTTTGATAAACGAGCTAGTCAAGTAGAGGCATACTAGGGACACTTATGTTTTGTCTATGTATTCACACATGTACTAAGTTTCCGGTTAATACAATTCTAGCATGAATAATAAACATTTATCATGAAATAAGGAAATAAATAATAACTTTTTTATTGCCTCTAGGGCATATTTCCTTCAGTCTCCCACTTGCACTAGAGTCAATAATCTAGTTCACATCGCCATGTGATTTAACACCGATAGTTCACATCACCATGTATTTAATACCCATAGTTCCCATCGCTATGTGACCAACACTCAAAGGGTTTACTAGAGTCAATAATCTAGTTTACACAGTAATGATTCTAACACCCATGGAGTCTTGGTGCTGATCATGTTTTGCTTGTGGGAGAGGCTTAGTCAATGGGTCTGCAACATTCAGATCCGTATGTATCTAGCAAATCTCTATGTCTCCCTCCTTGACTTGATCGCGGATGGAATTGAAGCCTCTCTTGATGTGCTTGGTTCTCTTGTGAAATCTGGATTCCTTTGCCAAGGCAATTGCACCAGTATTGTCACAAAAGATTTTCATTGGACCCGATGCACTAGGTATGACACCTAGATCGGATATGAACTCCTTCATCCAGACCCCTT
This sequence comes from Thinopyrum elongatum, assembly GCA_011799875.1. NCBI lineage: Eukaryota > Viridiplantae > Streptophyta > Magnoliopsida > Poales > Poaceae > Thinopyrum > Thinopyrum elongatum. Next base: position 719,979,087 of record CM022303.1, read on the forward strand.
CATTCGCTGCTTCCGAAGCGGCTATGTACTCCGCTTCACACGTAGATCCCGCCACGACACTTTGCTTAGAACTGCACCAACTGACAGCTCCACCATTCAATATAAATACGTATCCGGTTTGTGACTTAGAGTCATCCGGATCAGTGTCAAAACTTGCATCGACGTAACCACTTACGACGAGCTCTTTGTCACCTCCATAAACGAGAAACATATCCTTTGTCCTTTTCAGGTATTTCAGGATGTTCTTAACCGCTGTCCAGTGATCCACTCCTGGATTACTTTGGTACCTCCCTGCTAAACTTATAGCAAGGCACACATCAGGTCTGGTACACAGCATTGCATACATGATAGAACCTATGGCTGAGGCATAGGGAATGACTTTCATTTTCTCTCTATCTTCTGCAGTGGTCGGGCATTGAGTCTTACTCAACTTCACACCTTGTAACACAGGCAAGAACCCTTTCTTTGCTTGATCCATTTTGAACTTCTTAAAAACTTTATCAAGGTATGTGCTTTGTGAAAGTCCAATTAAGCGTCTTGATCTATCTCTATAGATCTTGATGCCCAATATATAAGCAGCTTCACCGAGGTCTTTCATTGAAAAACTTTTATTCAAGTATCCTTTTATGCTATCCAGAAATTCTATATCATTTCCAATCAACAATATGTCATCCACATATAATATTAGAAATGCTACAGAGCTCCCACTCACTTTCTTGTAAATACAGGCTTCTCCAAAAGTCTGTATAAAACCATATGCTTTGATCACACTATCAAAACATTTATTCTAGCTCCGAGATGCTTGCATCAGTCCATAAATGGATCGCTGGAGCTTGCACACTTTGTTAGCATCCTTTAGATCGATAAAACCTTCGGGTTGCATCATATACAACTCTTCTTCCAGAAATCCATTCAGGAATGCAGTTTTTACATCCATTTGCCAAATTTCATAATCATAAAATGCGGCAATTGCTAACATGATTCGGACGGACTTAAGCATCGCTACGGATGAGAAGGTCTCATCGTAATCAACTCCTTGAACTTGTCGAAAACCTTTTGCAACAAGTCGAGCTTTGTAGACATTAACATTACCTTCGGCGCCAGTCTTCTTCTTGAAGATCCATTTATTTTCTATGGCTTGCCGATCATCGGGCAATCAACCAAAGTCCACACTTTGTTCTCATACATGGATCCCATCTCAGATTTCATGGCCTCAAGCCATTTTGCGGAATCTGGGCTCATCATCGCTTCCTCATAGTTCGTAGGTTCGTCATGGTCAAGTAACATGACCTCCAGAACAGGATTACCGTACCACTCTGGTGCGGATCTTACTCTGGTTGACCTACGAGGTTCGGTAGTAACTTGATCTGAAGTTTCATGATCATCATCATTAGCTTCCTCACTAATTGGCCTAGGTATCACTGGAACTGATTTCTGTGATGAACTACTTTCCAATTCAAGAGAAGGTACCACTACCTTATCAAGTTCTACTTTCCTCCCACTCACTTCTTTCGAGAGAAACTCCTTCTCTAGAAAGGATCAATTCTTAGCAACGAATATTTTGCCTTCGGATCTGTGATAGAAGGTGTACCCAACAGTCTCCTTTGGGTATCCTATGAAGACACATTTCTCCGATTTGGGTTCGAGCTTATCAGGTTGAAGCTTTTTCACATAAGCATCGCAGCCCCAAACTTTAAGGAACGACAACTCGGGTTTCTTGCCAAACCACAGTTCATAAGGTGTCGTTTCAACGGATTTAGATGGTGCCCTATTTAACGTGAATGCAGCCGTCTCTAAAGCATAACCCCAAAACGATACCGGTAAATCAGTAAGAGACATCATAGATCGCACCATATCTAATAAAGTGCGGTTACGACGTTCGGACACACCATTGCGTTGTGGTGTTCCGGGTGGCGTGAGTTGCGAAACTATTCCGCATTGTTTCAAATGAAGACCAAACTCGTAACTCAAATATTCTCCTCCAAGATCAGATCGTAGAAACTTTATTTTCTTGTTACGATGATTTTCCACTTCACTCTGAAATTCTTTGAACTTTTCAAATGTTTCAGACTTATGTTTCATCAAGTAGATATACCCATATCTGCTCAAATTATCTGTGAAGGTCAGAAAATAACGATACTCGCCGCGAGCCTCAATATTCATCGGACCGCATACATTAGTATGTATTATTTCCAATAAATCTGTTGCTCGCTCCATTGTTCCGGAGAATGGAGTTTTAGTCATCTTGCCCATGAGGCATGGTTCGCAAGTACCAAGTGATTCATAATCAAGTGATTCCAAAAGTCCATCAGTATGGAGTTTCTTCATGCGCTTTATACCAATATGACCCAAACGGCAGTGCCACAAATAAGTTGCACTATCATTATCAACTCTGCGTCTTTTGGTTTCAATATTATGAATATGTGTATCACTACTATCGAGATTCAACAAAAATAGACCACTCTTCAAGGGTGCATGACAATAAAAGATATTACTCATATAAATAGAACAACCATTATTCTCAGATTTAAATGAATAACCATCTCGCATCAAACTGGATCCAGATATAATGTTCATGCTTAACGCTGGCACCAAATAACAGTTATTCAGGTCTAAAACTAATCCCGAAGGTAGATGTAGAGGTAGCGTGCCGACGGCGATCACATCGACTTTGGAACCATTTCCCACACGCATCGTCACCTCGTCCTTAGCCAATCTTCGCTTAATCCGTAGTCCCTGTTTCGAGTTACAAATATTAGCAACAGAACCAGTATCAAATACCCAGGCACTACTGCGAGCATTAGTAAGGTACACATCAATAACATGTATATCACATATACCTTTGTTCACTTTGCCATCCTTTTTATCCGCCAAATACTTGGGGCAGTTCCGCTTCTAGTGACCAGTCCCTTTGTAGTACAAGCACTCAGTATCAGGCTTAGGTCTAGACTTGGGCTTCTTCACTTGAGCAGCAACTTGCTTGCCGTTCTTCTTGAAGTTCCCCTTCTTCCCTTTGCCCTTTTTCTTGAAACTGGTGGTCTTGTTGACCATCAACACTTGATGCTCCTTTTTGATTTCTACCTCCGCAGCCTTTAGCATCGCGAAGAGCTCGGGAATTGTCTTATCCATCCCTTGCATATTATAGTTCATCACGATGCTTTTGTAGCTTGGTGGCAGTGATTGAAGAACTCTGTCAATGACACTATCAACCGGAAGATTAACTCCCAGCTGAGTCAAGTGATTATGATACCCAGACATTTTGAGTATATGCTCACTGACAGAACTATTCTCCTCCATCTTGCAGCTATAGAACTTATTGGAGACTTCATATCTCTCAATCCGGGCATTTGCTTGAAATATTAACTTCAACTCCTGGAACATCTCATATGCTCCATGACGTTCAAAACGTCGTTGAAGTCCCGGTTCTAAGCCTTAAAGCATGGCACACTGAACTATCGAGTAGTCATCAGCTTTGATTTGCCAGGCGTTCACAACGTCCGGTGTTGCTCCTGCAGCGGGTCTTGCACCTAGCGGTGCTTCCAGGACGTAATTCTTCTGTGCAGCAATGAGGATAATCCTCAAGTTACGGACCCAGTCCGTATAGCTGCTACCATAATCTTTCAACTTAGCTTTCTCTAGGAACGCATTAAAATTCAAAGCAACAGTAGCACGGGCCATTGATCTACAACAACATAGACATGCAAAATACTATCAGGTACTAAGTTCATGATAAATTAAAGTTCAATTAATCATATTACTTAAGAACTCCCACTTAGATAGACATCCCTCTAATCATCTAAGTGATCACGTGATCCAAATCAACTAAACCATGTCCGATCATCACGTGAGATGGAGTAGTTTTCAATGGTGAACATCACTATGTTGATCATATCTACTATATGATTCACGCTCGACCTTTCGGTCTCAGTGTTGCGAGGCCATATCTGCATATGCTAGGCTCGTCAAGTTTAACCCGAGTATTCTGCGTGTGCAAAACTGGCTTGCACCCGTTGTATGTGAACGTAGAGCTTATCACACCCGATCATCACGTGGTGTCTCAGCACGACGAACTGTAGCAACGGTGCATACTCAAGGAGAACACTTGTACCTTGAAATTTAGTGAGAGATCATCTTATAATGCTACCGCCGTACTAAGCAAAATAAGATGCATAAAAGGGTTAACATCACATGCAATTCAATATGTGACATGATATGGCCATCATCATCTTGTGCTCTTGATCTCCATCATCGAAGAACCGTTATGATCTCCATCGTCACCGGCGCCCCAGCATGATCTCCATCGTCACCGGGGCTCCAGCATGATCTCCATCATAGCATTGTTGTCGTCTCGCCAACTTATTGCTTTTACGACTATCGCTATCGCTTAGTGATAAAGTAAAACAATTACATGGCGATTGCATTGCATACAATAAAGCGACAACCACATGGCTCCTGCCGGTTGCCGATAACTCTATTACAAAACATGATCATCTCATACAACAAATTATATACTTCATGTCTTGACCATATCACACCACAGCAAGCCCTGCAAAAACAAGTTAGATGTCCTCTACTTTGTTTGTTGCAAGTTTTACGTGGCTACTACGGGCTGAGCAAGAACCGTTCTTACCTACGCATCAAAACCACAACGTGGTGTACTGATTGCTTTTTGATCTTCTAAAAGGACCCTCTTCATTGAAACCGATTCAACTAAAGTGAGAGAGACAGACACCCGCCAGTCACCTTTAAGCAACGAGTGCTCGCAGCGGTGAAACCAGTCTCGCGTAAGCATACGCGTAATGTCGGTCCGGGCCGCTTCATCTCACAATACCGCTGAACCAAGTAACAACTAGTAATGGCAAGCAATATGTATACACCCACGCACAAACTCCTTTGTGTTCTACTCGTGCATATAACATCTACGCATAGACCTCGCTCGGATTCCACTGTTGGGGAATGTAGTATTTCAAAATTTTTACCTACGATCATGCAAGATCTATCTATGTGATGCATAGCAACGAGTGGGAGAGTGTGTCCATGTACCCTCGTAGACCGAAAGCGGAAGCGTTTAGTAACGCGGTTGATGTAGTTGAACGTCTTCGCGATCCAACCGATCATGTACCGAACGCACGGCACCTCCGCGATCTGCACATGTTCAGCTCGGTGACGTCCCTCGAACTCTAGATCCAGCTGAGGCCGAGGGAGAGTTTCGTCAGCACGACGGCGTGGTGACGGTGATGATGAAGTTACCGACGCAGGGCTTCGCCTAAGCACTAAGACAATATGACCGAGGTGTGTAACTGTGGAGGGGGGCACCGCACACGGCTAAGACAAATCTTCTCTTGTGTCTCTATGTGGTGCCCCCTGGCCACGTATATAAAGGATGGAGGGAGGAGGAGGCCGGCCCTCATAGGGTGCGCCCAAAGTGTGGAGTCCTACTAGGACTCCCTAGTCCTAGTAGGATTCCACCTCCCACAAGGAATAGGAAAAGGGGAAGGGAGAAGGAGAAGGAAGGAAGGGGGCGCCCCCTTTCCCTAGTCCAATTCGGACCAGTCCATGGGGAAGGGGCGCAGCCACCCTTGAGGCTTTTCTCTCCTTTCCCGTATGGCCCATTAAGGCCCAATACGAATTCCCGTAACTCTCCGGTACTCCGAAAAATACCCGAATCACTCAGAACCTTTCTGATGTCCGAATATAGCCTTCCAATATATCGATCTTTACCTCTCGACCATTTCGAGACTCCTCGTTATGTCCCCGATCTCATCCGGGACTCCGAACAAACTTCGGTCATCAAATCACATAAACTCATAATACAAATCGTCATCGAACGTTAAGCGTGCGGACCCTATGGGTTCGAGAACTATGTAGACATGACCGAGACACATCTCCGGTCAATAACCAATAGCGGAACCTGGATGCTCATATTGGCTCCTACATATTCTACGAAGATCTTTATCGGTCAAACCGCATAACAACATACGTTATTCCCTTTGTCATCGGTATGTTACTTGCCCGAGATTCGATCGTCGGTATCATCTTACCTAGTTCAATCTCATTACCGGCAAGTCTCTTTACTCATTTCGTAATGCATCATCCCGCAACTAACTCATTAGTAACATTGCTTGCAAGGCTTCATATGATGTGCATTACCGAGAGGGCCCAGAGATACCTCTCCGACAATCGGAGTGACAAATCCTAATCTCGATCTATGCCAACTCAAAAAACACCATCAGAGACACCTGTAGAGCATCTTTATAATCACCCAGTTACGTTGTGACGTTTGATAGCACACAAGGTGTCCCTCCGGTATTCGGGAGTTGCATAATCTCATAGTCAGAGGAACATGTATAAGTCATGAAGAAAGCAATAGCAATAAACTTAACGATCATTATGCTAAGCTAACGGATGGGTCTTGTCCATCACATCATTCTCCTAATGATGTGATCCCATTTATCAAATGACAACACATGTCTATGGTCAGGAAACTTAACCATCTTCGATAAACGAGCTAGTCAAGTAGAGGCATACTAGGGACACTTATGTTTTGTCTATGTATTCACACATGTACTAAGTTTCTGGTTAATACAATTCTAGCATGAATAAATAACATTTATCATGAAATAAGGAAATAAATAATAACTTTATTATTGCCTCTAGGGCATATTTCCTTCAGTTTGGAATGACAATTAGAGATTATAGGTTATAATGCCATGCTTAAGCAGCTAGGAGTGGATAATAATTTATCTTGGATGTCAACATTGAGTTAAAATGATTGTGATGTAGTATGATGATATGGTATCCTCCTCTGAATGTTTCAAGTGGCTTGACTTGGCACATGTTCATGCATGTAGTTGAATCAAAACCAACATAGCCTCTACGATATTTATGTTCATGGTGTCCATATCCTACTCATGCTAGTATTCAATGTTCATTATTCATAATGCATGTTCATGACCGTTTTCGCTTACTAGCTGGCCGCTTCTCAACCTAATTGCTAGCATTTGCCTGTACTAAGCGGGAATACTGCTTGTGCATCAAAACCTTTAAAACCCAAGTTATTCCAGACGAGTCCACTATATCTACCTATATGTGGTATTACCCTGCCGTTCTAAGTAAATTTGCATGTGCCACCTCTAAAACTTCAAATGAACATCTGTTTTTGTGTGCCTGGATTGTTCATAGAGCGACAAGGGGTAGTCAGTATCTTCCATGCTAAGCGGGTTATTCTCATGATGAGTGTTTATTCACTCGTCCTTGCACCGGGGGGGGGGGGGGTAGGGATTCCCAGTCCCGAAATCAAACATTGCAAATAATTAAACAAAACTCCCCCAGGATTATTGTTGGCATGGACAACACCCATGGATTCGGCTAGTCGTGGAGTGTGTTTGTTCATGGAGGGGGAGTAAACCTTTACTTTTATTGCTTGGGAACCGCCACTAATGTGTTTAGCATGGAAGATATTGATAACTTTTGGTCGTGACGTAAACAGGAAGGGTGCATTTCCCAAAATTCCATTTATCTCTGATTTAAGCTTCGAGCTCTAGCACCTCTGCAAATCCCTGCTTCCCTCTGCGAAGGGACTATCTATTTACTTTTATGTTGAGTCATCACCTTATTAAATAAGCGCCAGATCTGAGAGCACTATTATCATCCTCATGCATTGTGTTTAGTTAATGTTGAATGCATCATGACTGGATCTTTTCTACCATGAATTACATTGTTTAGCCACTGCTTGAACTTTGGAGGTGCTCTGCATTTATGTTTTGCAATCTCAGAAAGGGCTAGCCAGATACCACTATTGATATATTATATCATGGTTGTTTTGACGAAGTGTTGTCATTTGAGATATGTTATTATTGCTCACTAGTTGCTTATGCTATTGATATGAGTTAATATAATTTTTATGAGTTATTGTTGATATGGGTAGTCATGATCTTTCACTGGTGCAGAGACATACTATGCAAACGGTTTTTAACCCCTTTTCACGACAGTGTTTGGAACCGTCACCAAGTGAGTGTGGGCGATAGGGGGGTCCTTCCCACACGACCCAGAAACCGTCGGGGATAGGCCCTCCTGGCACACCGGATGGGGCAAAATGAGCTCGTGTGCGATCTGGCGAGGTATCGAAACACAATCATTTTTGTTCGTATGTACATCCCACACGGTGAATCCCAGAAAAACATTTCCGTTCGTATTTATATCACACACAGTTTTTTGTGTGGAAACATTTGTGCAAGGTGGCCTAATGCAAACAGTTCTCTACCGGAAGCCGTGTGTGATTGTTAGTTGATCGAACACGCCTACTTTCTAGAAACCGTGTGGGTTGTTTGAGTTCATCGCCCACGGTGCTGTCTGAGTAACCGTCTGCAATAGAAAACCCTAATAAGCAGGGTAATTAGCCTATTATTGATAATCCATATACTAATCAAATTGATATTTCTTATAAGACACACCAGATATGTCATATCCGTATAACGGCAACCAGGATTTCATAATCGAATTACATTAGATAGCTTCGGCACTCAGTTACGCCATTACACAACAACACCAAGTTTCACATGCAACATAAAAAACCTTTGGAAAGTAGCATCATACACGGTAAATAGACTGATGAATCTCATCTGGGAAACTACAGAAGCGGAAGGCAAATATTGAGCCATTAGTGATGTTGAATGTCCTTGCAACTTTAGGCCAGTGGCTATGGATAATTTCCCGCCCAACCTTCATCCTCTTCAGGAAGACTTCAATATTGTACCGTGGGTGTTGAGTGAATACCTTCCTCGCCTCTTGACCATGCAGGTGGTTTGAGAGGTAATCATCGGTGAACTGCTTTGAAAAGTACTAAAAACAAAGATATGCATAAATCGCTGTTATAAATTTTGAAATGGCGCAAGGGGTAAAAACAAGGTAAAAGAGTTAGTACCATCCTATAGTTGACTGATGTCTTCTTCATTGTGCAAACAAAGATCTTGCTGTTATTCGTCGTAAGTTTCATCATCCTAACAATCTTTCTGAATTTCTTGACTTGACTGATATTCATGGACATCTCATTTCCCCATATGCAAAATGGGTCGAACAGTGGGTCTAAGCCTCTAACAGCAGGACCTACATCTGCAAGACCAAATTGTAAGAAACCTAAATATTAGAATGATTCCTGCAACTGCACAATAATGTGCTATTAGCGAAAGGACCATGCATGAGCAAACCTCGATGGTAAACCGCAGTGTCTCCCATTTTTTCCCTGCAACACACATAAGGAAGATCTTGATCAGGTTAACTGAGAGTTGCCATACTATCAGTAGAATATGTATTGAGTACAGCCAAATTTGATTTATTCACCTGTATAACAATACAAAATTGTACCCACAGCAAATGAAAATCAAATTGCAGAATTGAACCAAACAGTTAAATGGACATCAGACCAAATGAACCAAAACAGTTAACTGAGCACGACATTGGAGAATAGAAACATGTACTAGAAGATAAGACAGTTAACAAAACTAAGAATGCTTGAGAATAGTACTATGAAATGTAGCAATTGTTGGACCAAACTATTAACTGAACATTACATTTCAGAGGACCAAACTATTAACTGAACATTACATTTCAGAGGACCAAACTGTTAACTGAACATCAGATTGCATATTAACATTACAGAGGACAAATCACTAGAAGGCACTGGCGATGGCCTCGAGAAAACATCACGAACTGTATTTTAAAGTAGACAACCGCGTGGCGGTGTCGACGGTGGCCTCGAAGACGAGGTGCTGCTCCAAGATCTGGCGGTCAGCACGCATGGCAGCCATAGCGACCTCGTGCGTGCGTGCGGCCGTGATTTGCTTCTCCACTGCCAGATGCTACTGAGCTCCACGTTATACTGCCTGCAAAATGGCTATGGGCGGCGCTTAATTGGAGGAGGGGGATAGTGATTTCGGCGGAAGGTGTCGCGCCGTCGGTCGGGGCATGTGGGACGGGGAAGGAGGAGGATGGTGTTGGTGGGCTGTGGATTACCTGACCATATTGATGAGGCCGCGCAGCAAGAAGAAGGGTCGGCGGCGAGGAGGCCACGCTGCAAGAAGAAGGGTCGCCCGCGAGGAGGCGGCGCTGCAAGAAGAAGGGTCGCCGGCGAGGAGGCGGCGCTGCAAGAAGAAGGGTAGCCGGCGAGGAGGCGGCGCTGCAAGAAGAAGGGTCGCCGGCGAGGAGGCTAAGCTACCAGTAAGCAGCAGTGAAGGTTTGAACTTGGAAAGCAAGGAGGAATAGTGGAAATGTGGCTTTTGGTGGGGGGGGAGAGGGCGGGCAGATAGATATTTCCGCGGTGGCAGAAAAATTTCGCTCGGTGCCGCGAGAAACTGGTGCGCAAGTGTGGTTCAAGCGGGGGCAGTGGACTGTAGATGACGAAGCTTCCTGCGTAAGCCAGACAAGACGGTGCGCCAAGATATTTTATATCGCATCCCACACGATTCTTTTTGGTAAACTATTTGTGGTATACCTGATTTTTTCATTATGTTTTGAAAGACAAAATGTTGTTACAGAGGGAAAGGATGGTGTTTGAATTGCTAGAACATTTATGTACAGTGAACATGCAACTACATGAGTGTCGTGTTTAAATTTGGAATTATTCCGGGTTCGTTTGGCATTTTTATGCATTAATTGAGTTTCTAGGCATTTAATGTGCATAATTCAAATTTGAACTACAAGCACATGCTCCAGTGCACCAAAGTTTGTTAAAAATCACATGTGTGTCTTTGGGTGAATTTATAGGTCCCATGCAAGAAATGGGAATGAAATTCAAACATCTGGGCGTCGTGGCTCGGCCGGGAACATTGGAAACTTGGTTTTTAAATTCCTGGAAATTCAAAACTCGCCTAAATATCATGAAACTTGGCATGGTGTCATTTCATTGCACCAAAATGCTATGGTAAAAAAATTGGCCACATTTGGACAAGTTTTTGGTATAAGCTTCTTGCAAACCGGAGCTTCTCTCGAGAAGACTCGTGGTTCCCGAGGGGGGACGTGTCACCTTTGTGTGCGAAACGATATACCCTGCATCCCGCCCTTGATTTTTTTACAGAGGCAACATAGAACTATATGAGTGCCGTGTTAAAATTTGGAATTTTTCCGGGTTCGTTTGGACTTTCTTTTACATTAATTGAATTTCTGGTCATTTAATGTGCATAATTCAAATTTGAACTACAAGCACATGCTCCAGTGCACCAAAGTTAGTTGAAAAATCACATGTGTGTCCTTGGGTGAATTTCTAGGTCCCATGCAACAAATGGGAATGAAATTCAAACATCTGGGCATCGTGGCTCGGCCGGAAAGATTGAGAAACTTGGTTTTTTAATTCATGTAAATCCAAAACACGCCTGAAAATCATGAAACTTGGCATGGTGTCATGACATGGCACCAACATGCTGTGGTAATTTTTTTGGCCGAATTGGGACAAGCTTTGGTACAAGCTTCTTGCAAACCGGAGCTTCTCTCAAGAAGGCTCATGGTTCCGAGAGGGAACGTGTCACCTCCGTGTGCGAAACGACATACGTACACTGCCTTCTCCCGCCTTAATTTCTTTAAACAGGCAGATTGGACCAAATAGAAGTATCGTGCTAAATTTTGGAATTATTTCGGGTTCGTTTGGCCTTTTTATACATTAATTGAATTTCTGGGCATTTAATGTGCGTAATTCAAATTTGAACTACAAGCACATGCTCTAGTGCACCAAAGTTTGTCGAAAAATCACATATGTGTCCTTGGGTGAATTTCTAGGTCGCATGCAAGAAATGGGAATGAAATTCAAACATTTGGGCATCGTGGCTCGACCGGAAAGATTGAGAAACTTGGTTTTTTTATTCCTGTAAATCCAAAACACGCCTGAAAATCATGAAACTTGGCATGGTGTCATGACATGGCACCAACATGCTGTGGTAAATTTTTTGGCCGAATTGGGACAAGCTTTGGTATAAGCTTCTTGCAAACCGGAGCTTCTCTCAAGAAGGCTCGTGGTTCCGAGAGGGAACGTGTCACCTCCGTGTGCGAAATGACATACACTGCCTTCACCCGCCTTAATTTTTTTACACAGGTAGATTAGACCAAATAGAAGTATCGTGCTAAATTTTGGAATTATTCCGGGTTCATTTGGCCTTTTTTATGCATTAATTGATTTTTTGGGCATTTAATATGCATAATTCAAATTTGAACTACAAGCACATGCTCCAGTGCACCAAAGTTGGTTGAAAAATCACATGTGTGTCCTTGGGTGAATTTGTAGGTCCCATGCAAGAAATGGGAATGGAATTCAAACATCTGGGCATCATGCCTCAGCTAGAAATATTGAGAAACTTGGTTTTTTAATTCCTGTAAATCCAAAACACGCCTGAAAATCATGAAACTTGGCATGGTGTCATGACATGGGACCAACATGCTGTGGTAAATTTTTTGGCCGAATTGGGACAAGCTTTGGTATAAGCTTCTTGCAAACCGGAGCTTCTCTCAAGAAGGCTCATGGTTCCGAGAGGGAACATGTCACCTCCGTGTGCGAAAGGGCATACACTACCTTTTCCCGCCTTGATTTTTTTACACAGGCAGCTTAGACCAAATAGGAGTTTCGTGCTAAATTTTGGAATTATTCCGGGTTCGTTTGGCCTTTTTATACATTATTTAATGCACATAATTCAAATTTGAAGTACAAGCGCATGCTCCAGTGCGCAAAAGTTAGTTGGAAAATCATGTATGTGTACTTGGGCGAACTTCTAGGTCGCATGGAAGAAGTGGGAATGGAATTCAAACATCTGGGCGTCTTGGCTCGGCCGGAAACATCGACAAACTTGGTTTTAAAATTCCCGTACATCCAAAACTTGCCTGAAAATCATGAAAGTTGGCATGGTTTTATGACATGGCACCAACATGCTGTGGTAATTTTTCTGTCCGATTTGCGAAGGCGCACACATTAACAATCAGCAAAGTCATTTTGGAACAAGTGTTGTCACGTTACAATTCGGAAACACAAGTATTATTGAAACCGTGGGCATTCTACTTAGCAATTACGTGCCGCCACGCGTCCCCTTTTTTTATTGGCTAGGAGGTGCCGTGCGGGGTAGCTATTTGAGTACGGGAGGCGTGCGATCAGACCCCTGCGCGTGCTCATCGAGAGGAGAGCCCTATGACCTCTATCCGCCGCGCACCTCCCTCCCAACGTCTCCATTAATGGCGCCCGAGCCCCTGTTTCACGGCGTGTCTATGCCTCACTGGACTGAGATTTAAGAGAGAAAAACGAAAATCTGAAAAGAAAGTTTTGCATGGATCTGTCTAACTGTTTCTGTTTGTTGTGGCTAATCATAAACAGTTCATCTGTGTGAAGTGTATGCCATCAATCGCAGACACTTTGATCTGGCTGACCGTTTCTGTTCTGTTGCCTAATCGCAAACAGTTAATCCTTCTAAAGCGTATGCCCTCAATCGCACACACCTTTATCTAGGTACCCATTTCTGTTGTTCCTCCTCATCACAAACAGTTAATCCGAGTGAACTGTATGCCGTATATCGCACACGCCTTCATCTGGCTGCCCGTTTTTGTTCTTCTTCCTCATCGCAAATAGTTCATTGAACTGAACCGTATGCCCTGCATCGCACACGCAACTAAAATCGAAACCGTGTTTGATGCATCCGTCATCGCAAACATTTTGCACCTTTTTTGACAGGTTTTTTGCATCACCATTTGCGATTAATGCATCGCACACAGTTTCGTCAAAGGGTCTCTGATCGTAGTGTCGCGTTAGCAGCATCCTGCAGTAGTGTTTGCTGAAAACCTGGGTGCTACTTAAGCTTATTTTTGTAAACAAGAACAAAAGAGTTTGTAAAATTTTTTCTTTTTCACTTTCAGTTTATCAACTGAATTGCTCGAGGACAAGCAAAGGTTTAAGCTTGGGGGAGTTGACACGTCTCCGTCATATCTACTTTTCCTAATGCTTTTGCTCTTGTTTTGGACTCTAATTTGCATGATTTGAATGAAACTAACCCCGGACTAACGCTGTTTTCAACAGAACTACCATGGTGTTGTTTTTGTGCAGAAATAAAAGTTCTTAGAATGGAACGAAACTATTCGGGGAATTATTTTATAATAAAAGAAAAATACTAGAGCCAAGAACCATCGAAGGGGGGCCCCTGGTTGAGCACAACCCACCAGGGTGCGCCTCCCCCTCCAGGCGCGCCCAGGTGGGTTTTGCCCACCTTGTGGCCCCGCAGACCCTAATTCCAACTCCTTAAATACCTATTTTCGGAGAAAAAATCAGGGAGGAAGAATTATCGCATTTCACGAGACGGAGCCGCCACCGCCACTTGTTCTTCATCGGGAGGCCAGATCTGGAGTCCGTTCGGGGCTTCGGAGAGGGGAATATTTGATCTTTGTCATCATCAACCCTCCTTCATCGCCAATTCCATGATGCTCCCCACAAGGAGTGAGTAATTCCTTTGTAGGCTTGCTGGTCGGTGAGGAGTTGGATGAGATTCATCATGTAATCAAGTTAGTTTTGTTAGGCCTTGATCCCTAGTATCCACTATGTTCTGAGATTCCTGTTGCTATGACTTTGCCATGCTTAATGCTGGTCACTAGGGCCCAAGTGCCATGATTTCCGATCTGAACCGTTTATGTTTTCACCATTATATCTATGTTCCAGATCCAATCTTGCTAGTCATATGCACCTGCTATGTGTTATGATCCAGAAACCCCGGGGTGACAATAACCGGGATACTTTCCGGTGATGACCGTAGTTTGAGGAGTTCATGTATTCACTATGTGTTAATGCTTTGTTCCGGTTCTCTATTAAAAGGAGGCCTTAATATCCCTTAGTTTCTTTATGGACCCCGCTGCCACGGGAGAGTAGGACAAAAGATGTCATACAAGTTCTTTTCCATAAGCATGTATGACTATTTATGGAATTCATGCATACATCATATTTATGAACTGGAGCTAGTTCTACATCGTCCTAGGTTATGACTGTTATATGATGAATGTCATCCAAGGAATTCCCTGATCCAATGCCTACAAGTTTTCCACATATTGTTCTTGCTAAGTTACTACTGTTGTTGTTACTATTACACTTGCTACAAAACCATTGCTATTACTATTACTGCTACTGTTACCATTACCACTGCTATCAAAATTATCATACTATTGTGCTACTGATCACTTTGCTACAGATATTTAATCTCCATGTGTGGTTGAATTGACAAATCAGGTACTAATACTTGTAAATATTCTTTGGCTCCCCTTGTGTCGAATCTATAAATTTGGGTTGAATACTCTACCCTCGAAAACTATTGCGATCCCCTATACTTGTGGGTTATCAGTGGTGGCAGTGAAATTTCGGTCGGGCTTCGCCAAGCACGTATCAGAGAAATGTGGGAGGAGTTGGCAGTGGCAATGTGCAAGGATGAAGGGGGTGGCTACCCCCATAGGCTAGGGGCAGGGGAGGGGGTCCAAGACCCTCCAAGGGCTCGCCACAACTGAGAAATCCCTTTAAAGTTGGAGATAACATCTTATCTCTAGATTCCACCCTTTAAATTTAGAGATAAGACCTTACCTCTAGATTTAAATGACATGTGTCATGGGGAATGGTGCTGCCAGCCCATGTGGGCTGTAACCCCACCCCTCGGTCCATGTTGGCCCTTTCGGGTGGTTGTGCCCCACCGTGGAACCCTTGGAACCTTCTAGAACTTTTCGGGTACTCTACCAAAAATTCCCAAAATTTTCCGGAACCCTGAGTATGACTTCCCATATATAAATATTTATCTCCGGACCATTTCAGAGCTCCTCATGATGTACCGGATTCCATGCGAGATTCAGAACTTCTTTCGTACTTTCCACTATTAATATCTTAGCATTACCCTGGCGCTATCGAACATTAAGGGTGCGACCCTACGGGTTTGGGAATCATGTAGACATGACTGAGACACCTCTCTGGTCAATAACCAATAGCGGGACCTGGATGCCCATATTGATTCCTACATTTTCCACGAAGATCTTTATCGGTTGAACCACAATGTCGGGTATTCAGTTAATCCCGTATACAATTCCCTTTGTTCGGCGATATTATATTTGCCCGAGATTCGATCGTCAGTATCTCCATTACCGACAAGTCTCTTTACTCATTTCATAATACAATATCCCGTGACTAAACTTATTAGTCACATGCTTGCAAGCTTCTTATGATGTTGTATTACCGAGAGGGCCCAGAGATATCTCTCAGTCACACAGATTGACAACTTCCAGTCTTGATCCATGCAACCCAACAAATACTCTCGGAGATACCTGTAGAGCATCTTTATGATCACCCAGTTACGAAGAGAAGTTTGATAGCACACAAATATTCCTCCGGTACCCAGGAGTGACATGATCTCATGGTCTAAGGAATAGATACTTGACATGAAGAAAGTTGTAGCAAATAAACTAAGTGACATGATCTAATGATAAGCTTACAGTTGGGTCTGCCCATCACATCATTCTTCTAATGATGTGGTCCCGTTGTCAAATAACAACTCATATCTAAGGTTAGGAAACCTTAACCATCTTTGATCAATGAGCTAGTCTAGTAGAGGCTTACTAGGGACACTGTGTTGTTTATATATCCACACATGTATTTAAGTTTCCGGTCAATACAATTCTAGCATGAATAATAAACATTTATCATGAAAAAGGAAATATGATAATATCCAATTTATTATTGCCTCTAGGGCATATATCCAACACAGCGGACGTGGGGTGCAGGCTGGATTCCGAGGAGGCCTGGAGTATCTTGGCGTGGGCGTCCTTGATCTGGGCATGGATGGCCTCGACCCAGGCCAGGGCAACCTCTGCGACACAGATGGCTGCTGGAATGTTCTCGGCATTTGCAACCGCCATCGCCACAGCTGCTATAGCCATCTTTTCTGTTGCAGCTCCCTTGTCGGCCGCCGTAGACGCCCTATTGGCGGATGCGGCCGCGCTCTCGGTGGAGGCAGAGCCGCTCGGGGCAGATGAGGCGACCTTACAGGCCCTCATGAAGCTCTCCATGGCGTCAATGTTTGCAAAAAGGGGTTGGGGAATGGAGATTGGGGGTTCAGGGGTGAACGACACTTGAGCTAGACGAAGCCGACGAAACTTATGGAGGAAGCCACAAATAGACCAATGAATTTTCATGGCAAATGGTTCGTATAAGCAACTGTGTGTGGTGTAGTTGAATTTTTTTATTAGATTTTGAGAGACTAATTATGGGTACTGTGGCAACGGATAGTGTTTTAATTGTATGAAACGTTTTTCTACCGTTGACATGCCCGAATACAACTATCATGTTAAAATTTGACAATATTCATGATTCATTTGACCTTTTTAAGACATTAATTGAGTTTCTAGCCATATAACAGCCGTAATTCAAATTTGAACTATGTGTACAAGCAAAAGCAAATCATCATGTGTTGAAAAATCATATTTGTGACCTTGTGAGAAAATTTAAGCCCTGTGCAATAAATTGGAGTGAATTTTTAAACGTATTGGTGTCATGGCTTGGGCACAAACATTGAAAACCATGGTTTTTAAATTCCAAAAAATTAAAAAAAGATCCGAAATACATGAAACCATGCTTGATGTCAAGACATGGTACCAATATGCCATGGTTAAAAATTGGCCCGTTTGACAAAAAATTGACACATACCTCTCACAAATCGGAGCATCTCACTAGAAGACTCGTGGTTTCGAGAGGGAACAATGCATGTTTGATGAATAATCGAAGGTCGCTGCCTCTTATGGCCTTGAATTCATTTTCTAGCATTAACTAGGATAAATACAGCTGTTATGTCAACATTTAGAAATTTTCAGGGTTCATTTGACCTTTTATTAAGTATGTTTCTAGCCATATAATGGTCGTAATTCAAATTTGAACTACATGTACATGCAACAGCAAACCGCCATGGGTTGGAAAATCATATTTGTGTACTTGTGTGCAAGTTTATGCCTTGTGCAGGAAATTGGATGAAATTTTCAAACATATTGGTGTCATGCCTTGGACATAAACATTGAGAACCATAGTTTCTAAATTCCAACAAATTCAAAATGATTCGAAATACAAGAAACCATGCTTGATGTCATGACATGGATTGACGAAAGTTTTGACACATATCTCTCACAAATCGGAGCATCTCACTAGAAGACTCGTGGTTCCTAGAGGGAGGAATACATGTTTGTTGACGGACTTAATTACGGTAGCTGCCTCTTATGACCTTGAATTTGTTTTCTACTGTTAAATAGCATGAATACAACTGTCATATTAAAATTTGGGAATTTTCAGGGTTCATTTGACCTTTTTAAAATATGAAGTCAGTTTTGCCATATAATGGCTCTAATTCAAATTTGAACTACATGTACATGCAACAGCAAACCACCATGGATTGGAAAATCATATTTATGTCCTTATGTGCAATTTTATACCTTATGCAGTAAATTGGAATTAATTTTTAAACATATTGGTGCGACAGCATCGACACAAACATTGAGAATCATGATTTTTAAATTCCAAAAAATTCTAAAATGATCTGAAATACATGAAACCATGCTTGATGTCATGACATGGTACCAAGATGCCATGGTAAAAAAATTGGCATATTTAAAGAAAGTTTTGACACACACCTCTCACAAATCGGAGCATCTCACTAGAAGACTCATGATTCCGAGAGGGAACAATTTATGTTTGATGACGAACCGACGGTCGCTGCCTCTTATGGCCTTGAATTTTCTTCTACCATTAACTAACACGAATACAACTGTCATGTGAAAAATTGGGAATTTTCAGGGGTCATTTGACCTTTTTTAGGAATTAAGTGACTTTACAGAGATATCTCTCCGTCACATGGAGTAACAAATCTCAGTCTTGATCCATGCAACCCAACTAGTACCTTCCGTGATACCTGAAGAGCACCTTTCTGATCACCCAGTTACGAAGTGACGTTTGATACCACAAAGAATTCTTTCGGTATTAGGGAGTGACATGATCTCATGGTCTAAGGAACAGACACTTGACATTAAGAAAGATGTAGCAAATAAACTAAGTGACACGATCAAATGCTAAGCATATGATTGGTTCTATCCATCACATCATACTCCCAATGATATGATCTCATTATTAAATGCCAACTCATGTCTAACGTTAACCATCTTTAATCAATAAGCTAGTCTAGTAGAGACTCACTAGGGACACAATGTTTGTTTATGTATCCATACATTTAGTTGAGTTTCCAGTTAATACGGTTATAGCATGGAGAATAAACACTTATCAAGATCAAGGAAATACGGTAATAGAAACTTTATTATTGCCTCTAGAACATATTTCCAACATGTTCCTCCACCCGATCTGGTCGCGGACCATGTCCTTGATTTTGAATACTACCCTCGCCCGTTCTCCTTGCCAAGTGTCACCACCTGCCATGCGGTTATTCCTGGAGATAGTACCAGCCGACGGTGCCGTCGCTGGCGGTGGCCTTTTTGCTCTGGGCAGTGAGGACGTTGGGGTGGTCGGCATAGTCATCCGCCTTGTTTAACCATGGCGGGAGCTCGCTTGTGTCGACCTAACGGCGAAGCATGCCAAGGTGGCCGTGCTTAATTGGGTACTAGCGAAAAGTTATCGCCGCCAGGGTGGGAGGAGCGTCGTCCGCGGCGGCAGCGGATGTGTATCGGGGATGGGGATCCAGATCGCAGATGGAACTCAGGGTCGGGGCTGGTGGTGGAGGGGTGGGGATGGGAACTGGTACGGGGAGAAGAACGGTGACATCCATCTCCATCTCATTTAACAACGTGACTAAGGTTGGTCCGGGGTGGTCCGGGACATCCAGGCGGCGAGTGAGTGTTCCATCCAGGCGGCTCCCCAGTCAATTCTCCTTTGCTCAGCTAATTTCCGTATAGGCAATTCTCCCCTGTCAAAGTGTATTAAATATTTATACCAAAATTTTGTACTTATTTTTTAGTTGTGTGGTTGGGTTATAATAACTAATTAGAGCATTAAGATTGTTATTTATTCTTTAGCTGGAATGTCATTCTTTCTATTTCTGCATGTGAACTATATTTGTAATGAAATTTACATTTATATACTTTTTATTTTAGTACATTGCGCCTTAAAGTGATAGGAAAATTCAATTGCCACAAATGTAAGGAAATAAGAAATTGTGCTTTTTTTTGGGAACATGTTCTATATGTCTCTGTGTGTATTCTTAGATATACCTTGGTCTGGATCTCTAAATCATATGGTTTATAAATATCTTGGTAAAAGTTTCTAGTTTATAAGTAGGTATACATAATAAATAAATCTAGAATTCAGGAGGAGTTTGTCACAAAATCCTACACGTGTTTCTGTATCATCTTTTATAGGTCACATCTGTTTCACATGTTACGTTGGTTTTATAATCCGTTTATACATGTATGCAATCTACACACATACACCGGAGAGAAACCTCATGAGGACAAGTTTTTAGCTATAGCATTCATGCCCGTGCGCTGCAACGGGAGAAAAAATTCGCATGCTCCTAACACAATAAAGATGACTCAAGACCCTTCCACAGGTCCACGTTATTTATTTGAACATAGCACCGCATCCGTGTTGTCACTTATTGTCCTTATCTCCTTCATTGCCGTGGTCGCCGTGTCCACCTGGCCGCATGTAACACCCCAATAATCAAGCTACAGTAATCCCTCATGACTATGCTAAGTCACATTGCTATGCAACGCTTGATCACTATGGATTCATATCTCATTTCGAACTCCACCTCTGAAATAAATTCAAATTCCAAGTGAAATTTAAAGTTTCAAAAACATGATTGCAAAATAGTCCATCATTTAGAAAATATTTCATAACAATTATTTGTTAAGGAAAACAACATCACTTATTTGCTTAATTGGGATCTGGCAATTAAAACAGTACCAAATCAGCTTATTTAAATGGTTTTCCATTTATGCAAAATTCAAACAGCTTCAAATATTTTCCAAAATTTTCGGGGCAGTGCCAAACAATGCAAAATAGATATGTGGTCAAAGTCTTGTATTTTACAAAAGTCATTTATTGGCTAAATAAAATGCAAATCTTCTTCTGTAAAAGAATAAAACAAAAAAAAGTAAAATGCGTTGTGCACTGGGCTCTAGTCCACAGTGGACGGCCCAGCCTGCATCCCCTCGTCGTCTACCTCCTCTCTCCTCCACCTATCGAACTCGACCGAGCCAGGGCTCGTCCCCGTCGAGCTAGCTCGCTACCCGCGTCGCTACAGGCGACCGTGGGTAGATAAGAACTCCACCGCGGACGCCGTGGACATGCGCAAGATCTTTTGCCTCTCCTCCCCGCACCGTTTCGTCCTCCCATGCCATGGCCGCCACTACCGTCGTCGTCGCCTTGCCGTCCGTGTAGCCATCGCCTTCCCCACGCCATGAGATCGTTGAGGGAGTCCTGGATTAAGGGGTCCTCAGGCGTCCAGGTTACATAATGTGGGCTGGACTGATGGGCCATGAAGATACAAGACAGAGGACTTTCTCCCGTGTCCGGATGGGACTCTCCTTGGCGTGGACGACAAGCTTGGCATTCGGATATGAAGATTCCTTTCTCTGTAACCGAATTTGTACAACCCTAGCCCCCTCCGGTGTCTATATAAACCGGAGGGTTTAGTCCGTAGGGGCAATCATAATCAGACATGCTAGACTTCTAGGGTTTTAGCCATTACGATCTCGTGGTAGATCAACTCTTGTAATACTCATATTCATCAAGATCAATCAAGCAGGACGTAGGGTATTACCTCCATAGAGAGGGCACGAACCTGGGTAAACATCGTGTCCCCCGTCTCCTGTTACCATCGACCTTAGACGCACAGTTCCGGACCCCCTTCCCGAGATCCGCCGGTTTTTGACACCGACATTGGTGCTTTCATTGAGAGTTCCGCTGTGTCATCGCTAGAAGACTCGATGGCTCCATTAATCATCCACAACGATGCTGCCTTGAGGGAGGTCTTTCTCCCCGGCAAGATCTTCATATTCGGCGGCTTCATACTGCGGGCCAACTCGCTTGGCCATCTAGAGCAGATCGACAGCTACGCCCCTGGCCATCAGGTCAGGTTTGGAAGCTTGAACTACGTTGCTGATATCCGCGGAGACTTGATCTTTGACGGATTCGAGCCCATGGCAGCTGCTCCCTGCCACCGCGACGAACATGACCTAAATCTGCCATCGGACCATACCCGGGAGATAGCGCCTGTAACTGCTCTGGCCCTAGATCCGGAGCAGATTGCGCCATCCGAGGACGAGAAGCTCAATCCCGCCACGGAAGCCGCAGACTCAGCGGCGTTGGAGCCGCACACAGACCCAACTTCGAACGGGATCTGAGTCACTGGAACCTCGGACTCGTCTCCCGCCACAGGTTCCGAACCGTTTGCGCCCACGCCCATCGAGCTCGATCGGGCGCCGATCGTCGAGTTCAGCTCCGCGGACATCTTCCGACACTCACCTTTGGGTGATGTGCTAAACTCATTAAAAACCCTCTCCTTAGCGGGGGACTCACAGCCGAATTATATCCGGTTTGAACTGGAGGCTGATGACGGAGAATTTCGCTTCCCACCCACCGCCCACTTCATAGCCACTATCGAAGACTTAACCGACATGCTCGATTATGACTCCGAAGACATCGACGGTATGGACGACGATGCCGGAGAGGAGCAGGCCCAAATCCCACCGTTTATTGGGCGCTGGACAGCCACCTCCTCGTATGACATGTACATGGTGGATACTCCCAAAGAGAATAATGGCGATATCGAGAAAGATCCAGCCGAGGATAAACCTCCTGAGACATAGCCAAAGCGCCGACGTCAGCGGCACCGCTCTAAATCACGCCGTGGAAAAGACAGCAATACCGGCACGAAAGAAAACAATACTCCGGAAGATGCCGAAGACAAAGAAGATCCCGTCGAGCCGACTTCCGAATAGGACGATAGGGAAGATGGGCAAGTCAGCCCTGACGAACAGGCCATAAATGAAGACTCGGAGGCCAGCAACTATCTTCCACTCTCCGAGGATGAGGTGAGCCTCGGCGACGAAGACTTTATCGTGCCTGAGGAACCCGTCGAGCAGGAGCGCTTTAATCGCCGGCTAATAGCCACTACGAGGAGCCTGAAAAAGAAACAGCAGCAGCTCCAAGCTGATCAAGATCTACTCAACAACAGATGGACTGATGTCCTGGCAGCCGAGTAATACGGACTCGAGCACCCCACTAAAAGTTACCCGAAGCGTAAAATGCTACCCCAATTCGACGACGAGGCACTTGAGCCCATGCCATCAACACGTAATGTGGCTGACCGACCACCACGTGGCCGGGACAAGGCGGCAACCTAAGCCGAACACACGCCCATACTACCTCACCGTAAAGGCAAAGATACCACAGCTCGGGAATACACATATGACCTGCGGCAAGACCTGGAGAACAGAGTAGGCCAGTCCAGATCGATCTACGGATCATGGGGGCATGCCCTGGCACGCGACGACGGCTATCAAGCCAGACATAACGAGTATAACCACGACCGGGCCGAAAACCGCAGACAGACTACATCCGCACTACGTCGCGACTTGGCCCGATATAGAGGCGCCGCACATCCCCTCTGCTTCACTGATGAAGTAATGGAGCACGAGTTCCCAGAAGGGTTTAAACCCGTAAATATCGAATCATATGATGGAACAACAGATCCCGCGGTATGGATTGAGGATTTTCTTCTCCATATTCATATGGCCCGCGGCGATGACCTTCACGCCATCAAATACCTCCCACTAAAACTCAAGGGGCCAGCTCGGCACTGGTTACACAGTCTGCCTGAAAACTCTATAGGCAGCTGGGAGGACTTGGAAGATGCCTTCCGCGACAACTTCCAAGGCACATATGTACGACCTCCGGATGCCGATGACTTAAGTCACATAGTTCAACAGCATGGAGAGTCGGCCAGGAAATTCTGGACTAGGTTCCTAACTAAAAAGAACGAGATCATCGACTGCCCGGATGCCAAAGCCCTAGCGGCCTTTAAGCATAGCATCCGCGATGAATGGCTTGCTCGTCACCTCCGCCAAGAAAAGCCGAAGTCCATGGCAGCCCTCACGGCACTCATGACCCGCTTTTGTGCGGGCGAGGATAGTTGGCTAGCCCGTAGCAATAACACTGCAAGCGATGCCGGCACCTCTGAAGCCAAGAATAGAAATGACAAGCCCCGACGCAACAGGCGCAAGCGCCGAAGCAATGGTGGCACTGCCGATGACACGGCGGTCAACGCCGGTTTCAGCGGCTCCAAGTCCGGCCAGCGGAAGAAGCCATACAAAAGAAACAATCAGGGCTCATCCAGCTTGGACCGCATACTCGATCGTCCATGTCAGATCCACGGCAACCCTGATAAACCAGCCAATCATACCAACAAAGACTGTTGGGTTTTTAAACAGGCAAGCAAGTTAAATGCCGAAAACAAGGAGAAGGGGTCGCAAAGCGAGGATGACGACAAGGAGTCCCGTCCGCCGAACACGGGAGGACAGAAGAAGTTCCCTCCCCAGGTTAAAACGGTGAACATGATATACGCCACTCATATCCCCAAAAGGGAGCGCAAACGAGCGCTCAGGGACATCTACGCGATAGAGCCAGTCGCCCCAAAGTTCAACCCATGGTCGTCCTGCCCGATCACCTTCGATCGTAGGGACCATCCGACCAGTATCCGTCATGGCGGTTCAGCCGCACTGTTCCTCGATCCAATTGTTGATGGATTCCATCTCATACGCGTCCTCATGGACTGCGGTAGCCGCCTGAACCTGCTCTATCAGGATACAGTGTGCAAAATGGGCATCGATCCCTCAAGGATCAGACCCACAAAAACTACCTTTAAAGGGAGTCATACCAGGTGTAGAGGCCCGCTGTACGGGCTCAATCACACTGGAGGTTGTCTTCGGATCCCCGGACAACTTCAGAAGCGAAGAGTTAATCTTCGATATCATCCCCTTCCGCAGCGGCTATCACGCACTGCTCGGACGAACCACACTTGCTCGATTCAATGCGGTGCCACACTATGCTTATCTCAACCTCGAGATGCCGGGACCACGCGGCGTCATAGCAGTTAACGGAAACACGGAGCGCTCCCTCCGTACCGAGGAGCACACCGCGGCCTTGGCAGCGGAAGTACAGAGCGGCCTTGCCAAGCAGAATCTTAATTAGCGGCCAAGCTCCCAGACACTGTCAAGCGGATCCGGACTACTCCGCAGCATAACAGTCCGGCTCGTCAGGAGTTAGACTAGCAATCCGGCCTCTGTCTCTGTCCCGGCCTAATAGCGGCATACGTACCACGCGTACATAACTACGCACTTAAAATACCATGGGCATAGACGGAGGCATAACTAGATTGTGGTCCATAATACGGCTCGACCTCCCCTGGACACACATACTTTCACTTTTTCTTTTTCATCCTTTTCAGGTTTCGTTTCCACAGGCCCCTCAAGACGGCCTAATCATCGGTCCTTTCGAAGGATAGATACACCAAGACAGCAAGAAGCATTGAGGTATACGGGAATCGCTAGGATGTCTTTTTGACGATCACTCTACCTGTTCTCAGGACCCGCACGCAGCTCTCCCTTGGTCATGGCATGTTAAATAGGCCTATTGCTTATCGCACTACTTATACGCTTTGACATATCAATAAAATTGTAATGGAAACAGTTCGCGGCCCAACTTCTGCGGCACTACCTTACTACTTCTTTTTTTCTTGATAATCTTATCAATTGCACCCGTACACTTTGGTATGGCTTAAATTCGTCAGGGGCTTTATTGCGCCCCATATTACGGCAATAAAGTCCGAATACTTTTTACAGTACAGTTCGGCACCCCGAATTTAGCATTATATGCATTGGCTCCGAATCATGTCTTTGGTCAATAGTTGGGTTGCCCGGCTCCTGTGCTTACTACCTTACGTTCCGCTATATCGGCTAGGGTAGTAAAGGGAGAACTACTGTGATTGTGCCCTGGTTTATCCGGATGAGCACCTCAGTAGAGAAAGCCGAAAACTGACTGTCATGATGCGGCGTGAGCCGGTCAGCTCTTCGGAGGTTACAAATCTTTTTTTCGATTTTTCCGCATTATGCGACGAATCGGTCTCTACCCGATCAGGTGTTTACAGCACCCTAGTTCGGACTCATGAATACTAGGGGCTGCGCCTAAATTTCTATTATAAAACTCCTATGGCTAAGTGAGGGTGATAAAGCCACATAGTCCGATTCCCTGGTTCGTTGCGCTAAAAACCTCCTTCAAGGACCAAACTTTGGATCAAGAGTGTTTAGATTTTATCCCGAACACCCCCGTACTACCTACGTGGGGGCTGAAGCCGACGACTGGCCAACTCTCAGATTTAATAAAACGGCCGCACAGGAGGAAAAATCTTGATATAAACAACTAATATTATATTACATATCAGTTTTGTTCCATTATACAGGACAGGATAACATTAACATATTCATCCAAAGATAATGTCTTTCGCACACTGCTCCGCTACAATGCGGGATCCCTCCAGGACATCGTCAAAATATTGCTCGGGCGTGCGGTGCTCCTTGCCCGCGGGCGGTCCCTCGGTCGCGAGCTTGACGGCGTTCATCTTCGCCCACTATATCTTGACACGGGCGAAGGCCATCCTCGCACCTTCAATGCAGACTGACCACTTGATGGCATCAAGCCAAGGGCAGGCAGCAACCAGTCGCTTCACGAGCCCGAAGTAGCTGTTGGGTATGGCTTCGGTAGGCCATAGACGGATTATCAAATCCTTCATGGCCAATTCGGCTGCCCTATGCAGCTCGGTCAGCTGTTTCAGCTGATCGCTGATGGGCACCGGATGCTCTGGCGCACGGTATTGCGACCAGAATAGCTTCTCCGTTGAGCTCCCCTCTTCGGCTCAGAAGAAATCCGCAGCATCAGCAATGCTGCGCGGCAGATCCGCAAACGCTCCTGGAGAACTCCAAATCCGGGTCAGTAAGAGGTACTTTTTCTTCACAAATTTGCTTTGCATTATGAAGGCCTTACCCGCCGTGATTTTCCTGGCCTCTTGGATTTCCTGGAGGGCGCCCTGGGCTTCAACCCGGGCCTCTTGCGTGCTTTGGTGGGCCTTAGCAAGCTCAGACTCTTGATCCGTAATCTTGCGCTCCAAGGACTCGCATTTCTTTACAGCGTCCTGCAGCTCTTGTTGGACCTCACCAACCCTGGCCTCGTGCTTTTCGCGGACGGATTGTTCCTCCGCCGCTCTCTTCTGGGCCTCGGCCAGCGCCTTTTTAAAGGCCTCCACCTCGGTCACCGCTCTTACAAATATCATGGCACTATGGTCAATACAAATCATCTATCCTTTCTGATATACAGAAGGTCATGGCATACCTTGCTTTTCCTCCAGCTGCTTTTTCACACGGCCGAGTTCTTCCTCGGCCCGCTCCAGACTCTGCTTCAGTCCGGAGACTTTGGCAGCATGGGAGGTCGCAGGCAGCACCGACGCCTGCTTTTTTCACATAGACATGTATGGTTAGTCTCCTGTGAAAATTTTTTGATCCTCTGTCCGGCTTTTCTTTTCGACCACCAGACAGTGTCTCAAGGGCTACTGTCTATACTGTGACATTCTTTTTACATAATTGCGTTTCATACCTCAAAACCTGTTAGAAGGCTTGTGCAGGCTTCGGTCAGTCCGCTTTTCACGGACTGAATCTTCTCAATCACCGTACACATGAGGGCACGGTGTTCCTCTACAATGGAAGCACTTCGCAGCACTTCCAGTAGGGTGTCCGGTGCCTCTGGTTGGACAGAGGTCACCGGCAAAATAGGCACACCCCCTTCTTTCGAAGGAGGTTGCTTGCCAGATTCCGGAGCCGTATAGGTCTCCGACACCGTATTCGGCTGGGGGCCGAATTGGACCTGGCCCCCATTGCCAGTCTCTGTGGGGATTTGCTCCCCCATGTGTCCGGCGGCCGAGGTTTCACCCTCTGGCGCCGCGCTGGCGGCCTCCTGCGTCTCTCCCTGGCCTGGGATCCTTTGGGACAACGCCTCGGTGTCATCCATGGCCTTGGGAGAGGAGGTCGCCGAAAGGGACCCGCTGTCCATCACCTTCGGGTCCAGCGAATTCCCCGAAGATGAGGATCGCTCGAGGTCGGAACGAGCCGGACTGCAAGTACATGATTCAACATGTTTAAACTATGGAGAAAAGAGGCTGGATATATGAATGCGTCAGGGTCTTTGAGTACTCACGACTCGGCCAAGGGCTTATCTCGGGGGCGCCGCTCTGGGCTGCTATCGACGTCCCACGCGGAGTTATCCGCGAGGGAGACCTTCCCCTTCTTGGACGCGTCTACCTCCAGATTTATGGGGGCCGCCCTTTTCTTTCTTCCCCCCTCAGGGGGAGAGTTGCTTTTCTCCTCCTCCTTGTCGTCCTCTGCGGCCGTGGAGTGAGTCTCGGCGTCTTCGAACATCGCGTCCGAAGTTCCCTTGCGGCGGAGGCCACTTCTGGTCTCCTTGGCCTTTTTCTTGGCCTTCTTCTCCGGCGCCTGGTAGGGCGCCGGGACCAGCATCTTCGTCAGAAGCGGGATGGCTGGTTCCTCGGGCAGCGGAGCCGAACACTTAATCCGCTCTGCCTTCTTCGTCCAGCCCTGAAAAAATAAACAGGGAGGATTAGGCATTTTCCCTGAGTAAGCAAGTAAAGGACACACCTTGAAGCGCGAAAGACATACCGGACTAGCGGCCGGATGGGCCAGGTCATGTCCACGGTCCTCGGTCGTCTCCGGCCATTTCTCGTTGGCCTTAAAAAGCACCTTCCAGATGTCTTCGTGCGTAGTTCCGAAGAACTGTTGCAAGGTCTGGTGCTCGGCCGGATCGAACTCCCACAGATGGCAAATCCGGCTTTGGCATGGAAGGATCCAGTGAACTAGCATCACCTGGATCACATTGACAAGCTTGATGTTCTTGTCCACCATGCTCTGGATACGCGCTTGCAGCGCTATCAGCTCATCCGACGACGCCCAATTCAGGCCCTTCTCTAGCCAGGAGGTGAGCCGCATTGGGGCTCCGGACTTGAATTCGGGAGCCACGGCCCAGGTCGCGTCGCGGGGCTCTCTGATATAGAACCACAGTTGCTGCCACCCTTTGACGGTCTCCACAAAGGTACCTTTGGGCCATGTGACGTTGGGCATCTTGCTCACCATGGCGCCTTCGCACTCTGCGTGTTGGCCATCCACCACCTTCGGCTTCACATTGAAAATCTAGAGCCACAGTACGAAGTGGGGTGGGATGCGGAGGAAGGCCTCGCACACGACAATAAATGCCGAGATGTTGAGGAAAGAATTTGGGGCTAGATCATGGAAATCTAGCCCGTAGTAGAACATGATTCCGTGGCCGAAAGGGTGGAGAGGAAACCCTAACACGCGGACGAAGTGGGGGATGAACACCACCCTCTCATGAGGCTTGGGGGTGGGGATGATCTGTCCCTTGGCCGAAAGCCGGTGGGCGATTTCCTTGGCCAAATACCCCGCCTCCCGGAGCTTCGTGATGTCCTTCTCCTTGACGGAGGAGGCCATCTACTTGCCTTGCGCTTCGGATCCGGACATGGTCGGAGTGCTTCTTTGAGGCGGAAAAGATGAGAACTTGGGCGCTGGAGCTCAGGAATGGAGAGGCAGAGAAAGAGAAGGCATAGGTGAAAGGGGGGAATCCTTATCTCCTTATAAAGGTAGTGAATATCAAGCGCCTCCCCACTCGCCTTAAAACTCGCCTATTCCCAAGGGCTGTGCAAACGGCACGGTTGGATTACCCACGCCCGTATTGATGAGAATCCCGTAATGAAGGGACACGATCTCTGCTGTGACAAGACGTGCCACTGGAAACCGCATCTTAAAGCATGGAGCGGGAGGCTAAAGAACGGTTTGAAATAATGACCGTGCAGGAACGTGGTGTCGCGTTACAAAAAGTTGTCAACGGATTGGACTCGTGAAATATTATACTCTCTGCGGTGGTGTGTGGTACTTGTTTTGCAGAGCCGGACATGTTTTCAGTGCTCGAAGTCTATTTTGTAGTATTCGGAGGAGGAACCCGCCTTGCAATGCCGAAGTCAATTTGCGCGCCGGACACATCATCATTGAAGCCTGGTACAGGGGCTACTGAGGGAGTCCTGGATTAAGGGGTCCTCAGGCGTCCAGGTTACGTAATGTGGGCCGGACTGATGGGCCATGAAGATACAAGACAGAGGACTCTCTCCCGTGTCCGGATGGGACTCTCCTTGGCATGGACGACAAGCTTGGCGTTCGGATATGAAGACTCCTTTCTGTGTAACTGACTTTGTACAACCCTAGCCCCCTTCGGTGTCTATATAAACCGGAGGGTTTAGTCCGTAGGGGCAATCATAATAAGACAAGCTAGACTTCTAGGGTTTTAGCCATTACGATCTCGTGGTAGATCAACTCTTGTAATACTCATATTCATCAAGATCAATCAAGCAGGACGTAGGGTATTACCTCCATAGAGAGGGCCCGAACCTGGGTAAACATCGTGTCCCCCGTCTCCTGTTAACATCGACCTTAGACGCACAGTTCGGGACCCCCTACCCGAGATATGCCGGTTTTGACACCGACAATCATGCCCGCAAGCTCCATCGTCGTCCGCCACGCCCTCTACAACCAACCATTGGAGCTCGACGCAACTACATGGACTGGATCGACCGCCTTCTTCAACCTCTGACCCCCGGCAATCTCCCGTCAAATCCAGCGACTCTGCTGCTCCCAAGCCATCAAAGGGCCTCCGTGAGATCACTCGGTGAGCCCCTGCTCCTCTCCCCTACCTCTGCTACTCGTGCGCGTCCTTTTGCGCTGCTCCCCAATGTGGCCAAGCTCCCTGGAGCTCGCACTCACCACCCCGTGATACGTCCATTTTGCATCATGTTTTTATACCAATATTTATTGCATTATGGACTGTTATTTCACATTATGGTACAATACTTCTTCCTTTTCTCTCATATTTTACAAGGTTTACATGAAGAGGGAGAATGCCGGCAGCTGGAAATCTGGACCGAAAAGGAGCAAATCTAAGATACATATTCTGCACAACTCCAAATGTCCTGAAACTTAACGGAAAATTATTTTGGAATTAATAAAAAATATTGGGCGAAGAAACTATCGGACGGAACCCACCAGGTGGCCACAAGCCTGGGGGGCAAGCCCTACCCCCCAGGGCGCGCCTCCAGGGCTTACGGGCCCCCTGGCAGGTCTCCGATGCCCATCTTCTGCTATAGGGAGGGTTTTAACCTGGAAAAAATCAGAAGAGAACTTTCGAGACGAAGCACCGCCTTCTCGAGGCAGAACCTAGGCAGGAGCAATCTAGAGCTCCGGCAGAGCGATTCTGCCGGGGAAACTTCCCTCCCGGAGGGGGAAATTGTTGGGAATTGTTGCATGGAAAACAAAAAAAATCTACGCACACGCAAGATCTATCCATGGAGATGCATAGCTATGAGAGGGGAGAGCATCTTCATACCCTTGAAGATTGCAAAGCGGAAGCATTTATCAACACGGTTGATGTAATCGTACACCTTCACGATTCGTCCTGATCAAGTACCGAACATACGGCACCTCCGTGTTCAGCACACGTTCAGCTCGATGACGTCCTCGCCTTCTTGATCCAGCAAGACGGGCGAAGTAGTAGATAAGCTCCGGCAGCACGATGGCGTGGTGGTGAAGAACAATCTCTGCAAGGCTTCGCCAAGCACTACGGAAACTATGACGGAGGATAAACTAGAGGGGACGGGGTTGCCGGAACACGGCTTGGTGATTCTCGATGTGATGCGGGTGCTAGCCGTACCCCTCTATTTATATTTTGATCCCTGGGGTTGAAACTTGGAGAAAGAGCCGCCTCAAAGTTGGTTTTGCCCGCAAGGAAGAGTCCTTCTCGGACATCCAAGACCAGACGCCAGGGTTCCTGGTGTCTGGAACCAGACGCTAGGGTCCCTGTCATCTGGTCCATGGCCTCCACAAAACTTCCTTTTGCAATTTCCAAAAACCTCGTGGGCTTTACCCCTTGGCCCAAATAAAGTGTACTCGCACCAGAACATTTCGGGAAACATCCGAAACCCCTTCCGGTGAATTTCGGAACCCTTCCGAAGACCAAACACTATTATCCCTTATATTAATCTTTACCTTCGGACCATTTCGGAGCTCCTCGTCATGTCCGTGATCTCATTCGGGACTCCGAACAACATTCGGTCATCAACATACATATCTCATATAATACTATATCGACAATGAACGTTAAGCGTGCGTACCCTGTGGGTTCGAGATTGATGTAGACATGACCGAGACACTTCTCTGGTCAATAACCAATAGTGGGACCTGGATGCCCATATTGGTTCCTACATATTCCACGAAGATCTTTATCGGTCGAACCTTTATGACAACATACATAGTTCCCTTTGTCTGTCGGTATGTGACTTGCCCGAGATTCGATCGTCGGTATCTCCATACCTAGTTCAATCTCGTTACCGACAAGTCTCTTTACTCATTCCGCAATACATCATCCTGTAACTAACTCTTAGTCACTTTGCTTGCAAGCTTCTTGTGATGCTGTATTACCGAGAGGGCCCAGAGATATCTCTCCGTCATACAGAGTGGTAAATCCCAGTCTCGATCCGTGCCAACTCAACAGGCACCTTCGGAGATACCTGTAGAGCACCTTTATGATCACCCAGTTACATTGTGATGTTTGACGGCACACAAGGCATTCCTACGGAGTCCGGGAGATGCAAGATCTCATGGTCGAAGAAACATGTATTTGACATTTAAGAAAGCAGTAGCAATAAACTGAACGATCATATGCTATGCTAACGGTTGGGTCTTGTCCATCAGATAATTCTCCTAATGACGTGATCCTGTTATCGAATGACAACTCATGTCTATGGTTAGGAAACCATAACCATCTTTTGATCAACAAGCTAGTCTAGTAGAGGCTCACCAGGGACACGGTATTTGTCTATGTATCCACACATGTATCTGTGTTTCAGATCAATACAATTCTAGCA
The DNA here is from genome assembly GCA_011799875.1 of Thinopyrum elongatum. Taxonomy (NCBI): domain Eukaryota; kingdom Viridiplantae; phylum Streptophyta; class Magnoliopsida; order Poales; family Poaceae; genus Thinopyrum; species Thinopyrum elongatum. Next base: position 720,012,164 of record CM022303.1, read on the forward strand.
TGGATAGACGTTTATCATGAACGGGGAAATATGATAATAACCAATTTATTATTACCTCGAGGGCATAATTTCAACAGAAATCGAAGCCATCGTCATCACCAACGATCCTCTCATCGTGGGAGGGTCAACCTTCATCAACATCTTCAACTAGTGCAGAATGGGCCATTAGTCCCGGTTCGTAAGGGCCTTTAGTCCCGATTCACCAACCGGAACTAAAGGGTCGAGACTAAAGCCCCCCCCCTTTAGTCCCAGTTTGCCATGACCCGAGACCAAAGGCCCACCACGTGGCACGAGCCCGCGCTGGGGGCGGGGGGTCCTTTAGTCCCGGTTGGTGATACCAACCGGGACTAAAAGGTATAGGGGTATAGGAGTTTATGCTTTATTTTTCCTTTTAATTTTGTGTTTTCCATTTAATTCTTTTTCATTTCAAACATATTTTACGCTACTACATACTGTACACATCATGCATATATAAATAGAATTTCTCGTTGAACCAATCATATATCATAGAATTTCTCGTACGCCCATATACGCATGCACATATATATACACAACTTGGTACATACAATTTGTCCTACAATTTGCAGATCATTACATGCAGGCATTAGGTGTAATGGTATTCTCCATTGGGATGTATGATCTGGCCAAGCAAAAATCCCACAATTTCCACTTCAAGTGCTTGTATGCGGTTCGTTGGTAGGAGCATCTCCCGCATCTCCATCATCTTTCAAGAAGGAGATCAATATGAATACATTAGTTGTGTGTATATATATTAGATCATGATAAAAAAATTGTGGATAGTGTTCTGGCAAACGTACCCAAAGTTGTCTTGCAGATGTGCTCCTTTCAGACGTCATAATGCGATTGTTCTCGCAAACGTAGTATGCACATAAATTATTCTTTGGCGCCTGCCTCATGAACTTTATGAGAATAGAATTCAATCAAATAATTATTAATCAAGCATGATAATGGAATTGAAACTAGAATTAAAGAGATGTGCAGACGTAGCTAGTACTACTTAATTACGTATCCTGGGTCGCACCCATGTCAGCTCTTGTTTCCATGGGCCGGTAACCTCTTTGATGAACCTTTGCCAAACCCTGCCAGGCAAAGAAAATGAATAAAGAAGTTATTAATTAGTTGATATCAGGAAAAGAACTAAAGAGGCTGACATAGTGCGATAATGATTGAAATTACCTGTAGAGCATCCCCTTCATGATTAAGCACTCTTTAGGTTCTTTAAGTAGTGAGTCCAGTACTTTAACTTTTCTCTTGTCAACTTCAATGATTAGCAGGATCCAATGGAAACTGCCTGCGCACACATTTGTATAATTAAGCGGGCATGTGCTGAACTCATCAACTACACTTATTAACATCTAGTAAGCAAAATAGAATTTGTAGTACAAGACAATAACACTCACCCGAAGTTGTAAGGAAATACTATTTCTGGTTGGGTATTTAGTTGCTTCAAAAACTCTAGCAAGCTCTTCTCTGTGTCTTTTTTGTGACTTGACCACACCTCTTCATTAACGTTATTTGGGTTAATGAACCCAATGCCATAGCATCCAGCTTTTTTCATTTCATAAATCTTCATTCTGCATAATACCACAGAAAAGAATATAGTGAGGATAATTACAGGCAATGAATGAGCACATTTAGAGACTTAAATTACAGAAAGAAATCACTTACAGACAATAGCAACTGACGAGAGATTTGTCGAGTGCGTCTTGATTGAATAACTGAAACATTTATTCAAACTCAATCCACAAATATTTTCCATGGAAGTAATGCTCTTCCTTGACTTTTGCCATGAGGGCCTGTAGCCCGTTCTTGATTTCTCTCAGGTACCAGTCATGTAATCTGCGCATTTTCGTTGATAGATTCTGGACCTCC